>OX451404.1:15163949-15781631 GCA_949629135.1 Eremobia ochroleuca
CGCAATTTAGGTGCAAGTTGCTTACTCTCCAAGTTATGTCGATAATTGCGAAGAAAAAAATGAATATTTGTGTAGTTTACATAAATCACCGAAGGTCCCATAATGAGGGGCCCTTGGCTAAATAATAACAGCCGCACAGGTCGATCGATCAGGTTAAGCTACGCTTGCCGCGGTTGATCTGTGGATGGGTGAACATCTTCACATACCAAGACCCCTCCGTGCCTCGGAAAGCACGTTACGCCGTTGGTCCCGGCTGTCATTCGTAGATCTTTGACAGTCGTTACGGGTAGTCAGAAGCCCGAAAGTCTGACAACCAGTTTTACCTAGGGGTAGGGGTATCGTATTACCCAGTAACTGGGTTGAGGAGGTCAGATAGGCAGGCGCTCCATGTAAAATACTGGTATTCAGCTGCATCCAGTTCGGAAAAGTCTAGGCAGATGATGATGACATAAGATCCCATAACCTAAGAAAGTGAAATTCTCTTTAGCTCTGACTTAAAAACAGCAAGTCACGTAAAATACGAAAATCGTATTGTTCGTAATCCAAGGTTTTGAATAACTAATTAAATGCTAATTACACGACGAAACAAATGATAAATGATTTATTTTCTGTAAGTAGGTTTTTACTTAACAGCATACCGCGACATAAGCAGGTACCTACTAGTAGAATTGGACTGTGTGCAGTCTTTGTTCCATAAGGGCCCTTACCCACGGCAAGATCCCGTTTTTTGCAGACTGTTTAAAAAAGGGGATCTTACCGTGGGAAAGAGCCCTAATATTGTATTCAGGTGTAGCAGTTACAGTAGTGGCCCCGACTTACGAGTAGTTGTGGTCTTGGGACAGGAACTTTACTTTGTATAAATAATTTCATCTCTCGCCATCAAACGTAAAAGTTTGGCGAGTTTAGAGTTAGTTAGTCCTTTACAGTTTTGAGAGCAATGGTAAGTCAGCATTGCTCTCAAAACTGTAAAGGAAAAAATCGTTCATTCGAAGACATTTGTAAATTACCAATACGCCCTGGGTCCGCGTGGTAGTTATTAGCCACTCGCTCTCAAAGAGAAGACGTCTGCATCCTAGATTACATTTTAATCAGCCACTAGCGAACCTCCCCCCCCCTCCCCGTACACAAACCTTCCGCAATAAATTCTCTAAATGATACTTAAAAACGCATCAAAATCCTTTGTGCAGTTTAGAAGAACAACGCGGTCACACAGCAGACACGAAAAGCGACTTTAATTAAATAATGATATGTCTAGTTAAAGATAATGATAACAGACAATAAATTGTCCAACTATAGTACAGAATACCAATACTTATTTTTCTTCTAATAAAAAGATGAAACGACCACTGATGACCATTCATGCTCACTGGGTGTTGATAATTCGGTTTCATTCTGATTTAAAAAAGAAAGTAAGTACGTACCTATACCTAACATAGTTTTGATATCAACAAAAGTCTCGAGTAGTTATTGCCAGGTTTTCAACTCAATACCTAGTCCTGGCGTCCCTATATTTCGGCCATTTCGTATAACTCTTCCGTGCAACATTATCGATCGATCGGAACTGCATTCGCATTGAACTTCTCACGCAAAGGTCGGCGACTGACCTCCGTAAATTCGGAAATATGATACACAGATTCTGCCCTAGTTTACATAGCAAGCTAAAACAGTAGGCTTACGAGTAATTACAGCTAAAAAAGACTTACATGCCCATTTTCCTTGCTCCTTGAAATTCACTTTGTTGATCACTGGACCCACAGCGTAAGTATACAATGTATCGAAAATCAATTTCGCAAAGGAGATCAAACAACACAATATGAACGCCAATCCAGTAATATGAAGCTTGGTATACGACATTTTTAACAAATATCTTATATTTTTTCGGTAAATAAAAGTGAGAGGTTAGGAGAGAGCGTCACCGCCACCGCTTGACACAATTCGCGCATGCGTACTAGCGGTCGAAGAAAGTTGCCATGCGCCGTGAATGAACGACGTGCCGGAAAGCGAGTGAGTACTGAGTGAATCGAAGTAATCGAGTAGTTGGCCGAAAATAGTCGAGCGGCGATCGAATTACGTGAAAGAGATATGTGTAAAATATAGTGCTGTCTCGCTTTACGGCTGATAAGGGCGACATTGTACGGGAGTTTGTAGGCCATCCTGATTAATTTAATAGCTGGATATAGTGTGAACTTTTAAGTGAATTTTGTTAAAAAAATGACAAAATAATGTTCAAAATATTTTTTTACCGCTTGCTCGACCAAATCCCCATAATCCTTCAGGAATCAAGCATTCCCCGCCAAAAAAATGGGCACCATATACAATGTATTTTACATTGTTGCTTATAGACTTATAGAGACTAAATCTCAACTCTTCACACCTGAGCGGCAGTTCAAACGTTCACATTCTGATCTCAGTCTCAATCTGTCAAAAATACTTCTGATTTCCCGACATTTTTGTCAAGTTTTTGACAATTTTTTGTCGCCGAGATGAGACTACGACTACATTTTGAACGTTTTAAATTCCGAGTATTAGCCTTCTGGTGCCGTTACCTAATCGGAGATACCGACACCAAAATTATAGTACAGACGCCAGCACATCAAACTACCCGAAACTGTCAAATTTTCCCAATCAACCTTGAACCTTATAGTTTAGCGATAAGGTTGAAAATCTATTAAAGAAATTTGACAGATTGTAGTAGCTTGATGTGCTGGCGTCTGTACCAGAACAATCATTAGACGGTGTAATTCCTCTAATTAGTTTCCGATGTCCGATGAAGCCATTTGTGTAATCACTACCATAGGTTAGACAGTAATTGATTAATGTTTAATATATATGAATCATGGCTTGGCACAGCTTGAGGGTACGGTAAGTCAAGCGTGCTAAGCTTTGATTTGGATGGGTGAGCATTATAACATTAGCTGATATTAAATTGGTTTGGTTTTCGGCAGAGAATATTAGGATTTATATGGAGAGTAGGTACGAATAAATCGCAACAAACCTAGCCCCGGAGAGGTAGGCAGAAGAGTATAGTACGCCCATATTTTGTCACTTTTACTTAAATCGACTGTTCTAGAAAGCGAGTCAATTGCCATTGCATATACGAATCAAGAATATATATGGCTACTGATAATAATATAACAGCGACAACAGTCTTCTAAGCATGGATGGTTGCTAGCAAGACCGAAGAGCCACTAACTGCCGCCTGACGAGGCACCTGTGCGCAGTGCACGAATTATTGCCTGGTGTCTCCAGAACATGGCTTAATAGGTACCTATAGAACAGACGCCAGCACATCAAGTTACCCGAAACTGTCAAATTTTCCCAATCAACCTTGAACCTTATACTTTACCGATAAAGTTGAAAATCTATTAAGGAAATTTGACAGATTGTAGCAGCTTGATGTGCTGGCGTTTGTATTTCTTATTTTGTATTGTATTATTATTATTGTTCCAATTTTTTATGTTTGTGGCTTAGTTAATTATACTAACATAGTTTAAGTATCTACTAAAATTATAAGTAATATACAGACGCCAGCACATCAAGCTACCCGAAACTGTCAAGTTTTCCCAAACAACTTTGCCCTCCCATAGTAAATCAATCAGCTGGTAGTCAGTTTTGTAAGGGAGGGCCAAATTTTTTTTCATATTTCGACCTATGTTCTTTGGGGAAAGTTGTTGAGTTTCATGAGCACATTCACCTCCTTCAGGGTTGATACCCCCCTTCCGTTACACGCTGTATACATGGCACTCGGCAATAGTGTAGCTTTCTGCCAGTGTAGGAATTTTCGAAATTGGATCAGTACTTCCAGAGAGTAGGAGATACTCTCTGGAAGTACTGATCCGATTTCGAAAATTCTCATCATACAAACTTACTTACCTCTTTATAATATCGGTGTATATCAAGCACCTTAATTGAGTAACACGCAATCAATCACAATCTGAATAATTTTGAAGGATATTGCTAATACATTGCTTGCTATGTTCGAAAATTTTGTCTGCTCAGCGACGTAAATAACGCAATGAATGTTGTTGAACTGTCAAACGAAAGCCATTGCTACTGTTAGTGTGTTACGGAATCACCCCGCGGGTTTTAGTACGCCTCGACAATAGACCAAAATATTGTTGACACATTATGTTCATTTTTGTAACAGCTCAACAATCATCAGGAAAAATAAAACTTAAAAATCCTAATGACCCATAAAATCCCAATGATACTTTTTAAAACGAATTAGTTTCAACAATCCATATATTGTACAAGGAAGCCATTCCAGGGAACAACGGAACAAGCCGCAAGTATAGAATAAGAGCACTAAATAGAAACGTCAATACAACTCACTCGAACACTGCGAGAGTTTCTTCGTCAGTATTTCAGACTTCGCCACAAACAACTTGTTAAAGTATAGCCAAGGTTCTAATGAAAGCGATTTGCAAAATATAGTATCTATATCGAAGAAGAAGACCTGAATTATACTATATGCCTGATAATATAATTCAGCCGTGCTATTCTGTAACCATCTCACCGTGAAAGCTTGGGTGAAGTGAGCGTGGAGTGAGCTGTCATTCACTAGGGATTAACACTATTAAGTGCTCACTTCACTTATTTTTATTAGATTTCACGGTGAGATTTTTACAGAATCGACCGACTGGTATTCTTCTTCTCTTCTATCGGCAGGAGCGATAGGTACTACTAAGTTTTTTGTCGTGGAAACAATATTAGCAAGTCTGCAGAGTAGTAGCGAGGTAGCTTCCCCTCGCGAAGGCTATAATATTAATAATAATAATAATAATAACACTTATTGATAAAGAAAAAAAAACTCACATGCACCATGGATACAAACACCAATAATATCTATACAAAAAACTATCATCGAAAAATCAAACCACAAGAAGTTAAATTACCAGAGTTTGGAAAGTGAATAGATTAACAATAGTCCCAATAGTGGTATCGACGACTGGTATCGTCCCGAAACAACTATTTATCAGTTTAAATGCAATGAATCTTTCTTTTGAAAGTAGCTATATTAAACACATGTCGCATAGTACGGAAATTCCTACAAAAAGAACTGATAAATTGACCCTCAGTAATCATCATCTGCCTAGCCTTTTCCCAACTATGTTGGGGTCGGCTTCTAGTCTAACCGGATGCAGCTGAATACCAGTATTTTATGGAGCGACTGCCTTTTTTTTTTTTTTCGCTGAGAAATGACATTACGCATCTCCGCTCGTCGGGGGACGGAACGGAGTATGTGGGACTCCCTGCCAGAGTGGCAGTATACCCACTAAAACTCAGCGGTGTTCCCTCATCGCCTTGATGGGGGGGTCATGGGAATCCGGCTCAGCCTTTGCGTCCACAATCCCCCCGGCGCATGCCCGCCTAGCTGGCGGGCCCTGCATGTCCCCCCCCGTTGGGGGGCTACGGGATGGGCCGGGAACACCTGGCCATTCTCGTCCGGCACTGCTGTAAGCCTGTGCAATGCAGGCGAGAGTGAAACCCCCGCACCCGTCGCCTGCTGGTTTCCACCTGGGAGGAGTCGGAGATGACTGTCATACTGACGTCTTCTTCGACCCCTTCTCCGCCTTCGGAGCGGCGCCGCGAGAGGGTCTTCCTCCCGCACGCGCTCCGCCGCCTCCTTCTGGGACATGACGTGTTCGCAGAAGGAGGCAACTGCCGCCCAGGACCCCTCATCCCCCAGCATGGCGTTGACCAGGCCGGGGAGCGAGAGGTCCGTTCCGATCGCCGCGGTGAGACTGCGGCGTGGCCCGGACCACGACGGGCACACCTCGAGAGTGTGCTGCGCCGTGTCCTCCACCGCGGCACAGTCGTGACACGACGGCGTCTCCTCTCGTCCGACCCGGTACAGGTACGATCCGAAACAACCGTGTCCGGACAGCACCTGCACCAGACGGAAGGAGAGGAACCCATGCGGCCGCTCGAGCCAGTCCCGCAGGACCGGCCCAATCGCGTCGAGGGTTCGGCGGCCGAAGGCTGCGGTGGCGAGGTCCCCCGTCCAATGGACGATGATGGCGTCCCTCGCCTCCCGCCGGACGGCTTCCCGCTCTTCCGGGGCGGTGCGTTCTCCTCTATCTGACCTCCACAACCCAGTTACTGGGTAATACGATACCCCTAGGTAAGACTGGTTGTCAGATTTTCGGGCTTCTGACACCCGTAACGACTGTCAAAGATCTACGATTGACAGCCGGGACCAACGGCTTAACGTGCTTTCCGAGGCACGGAGGGGTCTCGGTATGTAAAGATGGTCACCCATCCACAGACTAACCGCGGCAAGCGTAGCTTAACGGGTGTGTAACGGTTGATATAATAACAAAAAATCTAACGTTCACTTGACCTAATTTCAGTTAATATACTTTTGTTTAATATAACGATCAGTTGAGATAATGAATTGTTGATATAATTTCATTTTATCTAATTTCTTATGATATAATAAACATTTCCTATAATGCACATTTGACATAATATTCATGTAGTATATTATTCATTTACTATAATATTCATAATCTCTAATAACTTTTAATATAATTTACACCTACCACCCTCAACTATTGTAACCAGTAGAAATTGGATGCAATCTGGACTTTAGGGCACCCCGACTCGGACAGGTTAGGTTAGAAGGGGATGGCGGGGTCGTGTGAGCGAGCGAAGCGAGCGAATAGACCCCGCCATTCCCTTCGTGGTTATTTTTTTATAAACCATCCAGAAGTAGGAGCCCCGCGAAGCGGGGCTCCGTCGACCAAGCCCACCCTCGACCATGCATTGAATATTTTAAGATTTGGATAGGTGCCATTTGAGTTAGGTTAGAACTGTGACCATTAAACATGAAAATCAGGTCAAAAGAACATTAGGTCAAATGAATGTTATATAAAAAGAATATTATACATATTGAAAATTATATAAAATGAACGTTATACTAAATGTTTTATATTAAATGAAAATTATATCATATGAAACATTAGGTCATATGAAATTAGGTTATATGATTTTATAGCATATGAAAATTATATTATATGAACGTTATTTCAAGTGAAATTAGAGCATTTGTTATTATATCATACATTACACACCCCCCAAAATGACCCTCAGTAATATGGGACCAATATAGGCGGACGAAGACAAAATGACAATACATAGAGCTTATGATCCGCTACATGAACTGAATGAAACCGCACCCTTATCTTGACTAGAAACTTAAATGCTATCGAAGTTATTAAGTTCCCAAGTTGCCGACGACGATACTGAGCTGCTTATACGGAAAATTTAATTAGCTTTTAAAGTTGCCTTTAGTTAGAAACAAGTCAATCAGTCGATGTGTTTATTGAGACTTCGCTTTGCCTGGGAACATGTGTGGGAATGGCTGCAGTTTATATTGTGTAGGTTCCCTGTGTATAGTTTTTTGATTTATCTCTTTGCATGTTGCATGCATGTTGATTGTACTCGTGAAGACTAGCCCTGTAGTGCTATTCTGTAAAAATCTCACCGTTAGAACTTAGGTGAAGTGATCGGTAAGTGAGCTGTCAATCCCTAATGTTAGGGATTAACACTATGAGCTGCTCACTTCACGCTCACTTCACTTATGATTTCACGATGAGAATTTTGCAGATTTTTGTTAGATTTTTTTACGGTTTTGAGGGAAGACTTGGTGCAAATACTTATTTAAATAACAAAGTTATGACAATTGACACAAACTCGGTTGGCTATATCATTTTCTTCTCGATATTTCGGATGGATAAAGATTTCGCGTGCGTACTGCACGCGAAATATTTATGTAAACGTTTTACAACTTCTTAAAAAATAAAGAATAAGAGAATATTACGTGATTTTACTCTCAATTCTCATCCAATTATCAAATCGCTGCCTAAAACAGTTTCACTTCCAAAAGTCAAGGATTTAAATTATTTTGGTTCAAACGTGTAGGTACCTATTGCTACGTAATGTAACACACTGATGACTCCGTATCAACGTTCTGTTTTTTTAAAGTGTTGTCTTCATTAAAATCATCATTCAAATTTATGTATAATATGAACTTATTAGCATTAATTTAAGTTATTAACAAAATAATTTGCAAGTCTGTGAAGATACAGAATTTCCTGCAGTGCTATTCTGTAAAAATCTCACCGTGAGAACTTATGTGAAGCGAGCGGGAAGTGAGCTGTCATTCGCTAGGGATTAACACTATTAAGTGCTCACATCACTTATGATTTCACGGTGAGATTTTAACAGAATCGACCGGCTGTTCCTTTTGTTAATTTATATACCACTTCATAAGCAGACTATGGAAACGTAAACAATTTACAAAGTCAGTATATTAAAAATCTGGCAAGAACCGGAGTATTTTTTTTCACTATAGCAGCACTGCAGTCACTCACATTTTGTCACGTTTAAGTCCTTTGTCATAGGGGCGGTCGTATTGCCACCAACCGGGCACAAATCCAGACTGCTACTGAGAAACCGGATGGAAAACCTAATATCCACCACTTTGCCCAACCTGGAAATGGAACCAGCCGGTCGATTCTGTAAAAATCTCACCGTGAAATCATAAGTGAAGTGAGCACTTAATAGTGTTAATCCCTAGCGAATGACAGCGAACTCCACGCTCACTTCACCCAAGCTCTCACGGTTAGATTGTTACAGAATCGGACGGCAGGACCTCAATATCAGTAGTAGGAAACGTAGCAATTGTCAATCCCTAATGGAAAAGAAATTGCGAGAATGCTTTACACAACATTGGACTGTTACCTTAGTACTTATTGTGTAGATTCCATAATTCAATTACAGGGAGTGACTTTGTATCGTTCAGTAAGGCGTTAGTTAACAAATCAGATTTCTTGGTGATTGCCAAATACGTGTACGGCCGGTCGAATATGTAAAAATCTCACCGTTAAATCATAAGTGAAGTAAGCACTTAATAGTGTTAATCCCTACCATTAGGGAATGACAGAGCTCACTTCCCGCTCACTTCACCTAAGTTCTCACGGCGAGATTTTTACAGAATAACACTGCTGTACTATAAGTACACCTTCGACTCGCCCTTTGGGGAAAGGCAGCTGTGATATTATGTTATATAATTTATTTTGAATTCTGAGGGACCCGTGGCTAAATAATAACAGCCGCACAAGTAGATCGATCAGGTTAAGCTACTTTTGCCGCGGTTGGCATGTGGATGGGTGACCATCTTTTCATATCGAAATCCCTCCGTATCTCGGAAAGCACGTTAAGCCGTTGCTCCTGGCTGTCATTCGTGGATCTTTGGACAGTTGTTACGGGTCGTCAGTAGCCCGAAAGTCTGGCAAACAGTCTTACCAAGGGGTATCGTATTGCCCAGTAGTGCCCAAAAATGCTCTTTCATTCATTTTACCCGCAATTGTCTATGAAACAGCAAATATTTTTTTTTATATATAACCGACGAATCACAAAATATAAACAGTCGTTACGGGTGGTCGGAAGCCCGAAAGTCTGAAAACCAGTCTTACCAAGGGGTATCGTATTACCCAGTAGCTGGGTTGTGGAGGTCAGATAGGCAGTCGCTCCATGTAAAATACTGGTATTCAGCTGCATCCGGTTAGACTGGAAGCCGACCCCAACATAGTTGGGAAAAGGCTAGACAGATGATGAATATATTTTGAATTTTGAGAAAAGTGATAAAAGACCTACAGTTCCTTAAAAAGCAAAATAATGGAGATGATGTTCGCATCCCACAATGTCCAAAGACATCTCACCATTTACTAATGACTCCCGAAAACATTCAGTTGTGCGCTGTTAATTCTTACTACGTACTGCCAAGTCTCGGTTGGTTGTCCAACCGTGACCTTATGGGTAGACAACATTGTGTCCTTGTGGATCAAGGTCAGGACTTTATTTTTGTGAATAAACTTGTTTTTTTTTGTTTGTTTTGTGACCTGATTCAGCGCCGTTTCGAGGGGATTTCCGGGTATAGCTTGGTAGGAAAAAGTTACCCAAATACGCAGAAGAAATCGTTTATGTATATATGTATAGCGTTGAAAAATCCAAGGGAAATTCCCGTTTCTTTCCAATTCATTTGTTTTTTTCAATATTTCATTCGGAACTAGCACGTAAATTCATAAAACTATTTATAACACATTTGCTCGTAAAAGGTCTCTTACTGCACCAATTTCAATATCGTAATGTATCTCATTACGTACTTGTGCGTAATTGTAATGTAAAGCGCACGGTTTATCAAGATGCTCCGTCTAAAACGAACGGTACTTTTTTTAAATCTTAGCAAAGAGTTTTTATGTCAGAAAAATGGTCAACATTTTATGAATAAAATTAACTTTGGGAGATAAAATATAATAAATAAACATTTAATTGTTTAATTTAATTAATTTTGACAATTAATTACAACCATTTATCTGTAACAAAAACACAAAAGTATTAATTTATTAGTAATACTGACTGTTTTTTGTGCCTTTGCCATAAACAAAAGACGCTGATGCGCGCGCATCGCTAATTTGTGAAAAAGTAAAAATTATTCCGCCCGCTTTTTCTTTTCGCTGTATTGATTTATTCGTTTAAGAAAGTCCGAGTTTTATTTATTTCATCACAAATGTGTTATAAAACGTCGTATGACATACGTGCGGTTTGATAATTACAGCCTCTGCTTTCTTATAGCCCTCACCTACGGCTCGGGCTAGCTATATCGCCTCAGCTGTAATTTTCAACTTACCGCACTTATATCATAATGTACTATTATACAACTGACAGCTAGAATACTAGATGCACAACGGGGGGCGGAGATAAAGTTTAGAATATCCAAAGTTAAATATAGTAGTTTCCCGTTTCTTTCATATTTTTCGGTTTTATTAAAAAAAAAAAAAAAAAACCACGAAATATATACATACTGACAAATTTTCTTGAAACTTTGGAATGAAACATTGAAAAAATACAACGGAATTGGAAAGAAACGGGAATTTTCCCTGCTTTTTTCAAAGCTATGTATATAAGACTAGCGACCCGCCCCTGCTTCCCACGGTTTTTACGACTTGAAAAAATATCGTGATTTCTTTATAATACACAAGCTGCACCTCGCGGCTTCACCCGCGTAAGATTCGATTCCGTGGGGATATCGGGATTAAAAGTAAGAGCCTTATGTAACAGCTATGTACCGTTTACCAGCTACATATTTATCGTTTGAATCGACCTTCAATTATTTTTTATTATTATTACTGTGAGTGTGAAGACTATCTGGGTTATTTTTTTTTGTTTTCCTTCTTAGTTAATTTTAATCATGATCTGGCAGTTTGAGTAATTTATGCGGCCTACCCAAATGTCCTTTCATTGGTATTGTTCGTCGAATCGTAAGGCTCCTCAAGTTCTGAGTTGAGCTGCAAGATTTTTGACAAATGCGTGCAATGACTGGACAGTTCCGCTCAATCTGTGTGGTTCTTTACTCAAAAGACCAATTTCAGACACCAATCTACATGGTCTCCAAATGATCTGACCAAGATTATGTCTGGACTTTAAAAGAGACTGTGACCTCTGAGTTTGTTTCGGCCTTTCTTCTCAGAGTAGTCAGATAGGAAACGCCGACCTCATCTAGTTTTAAAAAAATATGATTGACATGTAAAAGTGTTTGTACAAACCTACTTACAGAAAATAAATCATTTATCATTTAATGCCTCATTTAAAAGCGCATGATGTTCTCCTCTTTACCCAAGATGATCCTTCATCTATTTTCTTCCTCACGTTTCTATCTTCATCTCTTCAGTCGTAGGCTTTGTCTGATAGTCTCGGACTGTTGTAAATAATTGCTCAGAAGGGAAACAACAAAAACATTTTATGAACATTTTTAAAACGATTTCTCAATTTTGTGCTGTACAACAAATTATTGTATGAGAAACAATGAAAACGTTTTTTATTTGTATTAAACTCGACACATCCTTCGTCAATATTGTTTTAAATTACACATAATTTACGATACCGAAATAACGAAAAATTACTTTTAAAATCGCACGCTATAATAATTTACATATGTGGGATGACAATGACAGGTCACTCCACGCTCACTTCACCTAAGTTTTCACGGTGACATTTCACGATGAGGTTACCGAATCGCACTATAGAATCCAAGGTTACGCGTGGATGTCCCTCCAACCCTGTTTTATAACGAAAAAAGTGCGGTATGCGTCTCAAGATAGCACCAAATTGTAATGTCAGGCAAATATACTTGACGCTGATTAGTTATAATCGATATTGATATTGATTCAACTAATCGAGTAAAATCATAAATATTGCTTATTAATTGACATCCAAAAATTGAATGTAATAGTTTATTCATTCACATTTGGAACCCAATCATCTCTCAATCTGAATTATCTTTCTTTCTTTATAATTCTCCTCTAATCATCTTCTTTCTGTAATGATAGAGCTTTTGTATCCACACCTCCTTTAGTTCTGCTTCACTTGGTATCTCTTCAAAATTAATTATAGAATCATTACTGGGGATCTTTATATCCGAGTCGGGTACAGTTACATTCAAATCTATCAGAATGTTCTGCGACTGCTTCTTATTCCTTGAAGATGTGAATGCTTTTGGAACAAATGAGTCACTGTTCAACTCTGCCAAAAGGTTCCTGTCATGTATTGTGGGCATATCCTGAATGAATGTGGTAGATCGAATGTGTCATGTCATACCCATCATGTGCCTAGCTTTTCCCAACTTTGTTGGGGTCGACTTCCAATCTAACGGGATGCAGCCGAACATAGCCATACATTATTTTACATGGAACGACTGCATAACTGATCTCGAATATGTCATACCAATCAACATAATACGTACAAAGGTAGTAGGTATAACTTAAAGATTTTTAGAATTCAATTTAACTGGATTTTTTTTTAAATTTCTCTGATTTTACATTAGAAAATTCTCGTGAAATATGCTAACAATGTGAGGGGTTTGAAACGCGGACGTAAGTGGAAATGCCGGGAGGGAACATACTAGCTGTGCCCGAGGCGTCGTTCGTGTGCAAAGTTAAGAATGAGTTTTTGAAATGAGATTGCAGGACCAACATAATGGAAAGAAAGGAAACTAAAGTTTTAGGAAATAGAGAATTAAAAAAGGGGTAAAAATTTCCTTGCTTTTAGAGAAAAAGTACTTATTTTTTCTAAATTTCGGAATACTGTTCTGTGTTTTCATTGTTTTCTACCCAAAAGACGAAAAACATAATAATCACAAAACAAAAAAGAGTAACTATTTTCATCTTACTTTCTGTGAAAAACTGATAATAAACAGGTGCAGTGCTTTTGTTTATAACTACTCTAAACCCATAGTAAGGAAAAGTCGATACGAATCACGAACCCTCTTCTGCCTAGCCTTTTCCCAACTATGTTGGGGTCATCTTCCAGTCTAACCGGATGCAGCTGAATACCAGTATTTTACGTGGAGCTACTGCCTATCTGACCTACACAAATCAGACTGGGTAATACAGTACCTTTTGGTAAGACTGGATGTCAAATTTTCGGGCTTTTGACTCCCCGTAACGATTGTCAAACATCTACGAATGACAGCCGAGATCAACGGTTTAAAGTGATTTCTGAGTCTCGGAGGGGTCTTGGTATGTATAGAAGGTTACCCATCCACGGACTAACCACGGCAAGCCTAGTTTAATCTGATCGATCGACCCGTGCGACTGTTGTTACTTAGCTACGCGCCCCTTCATGAACCCTAACTGCCTACAACAAAGAAAACTGACTGGACAGGTCCACTCAATCTGTGTGGTTGTTGCCTCAAAGACCATTTCAGATATCAAGCTACATAGTCTTCACATGATGTGGCTAAGATTATGTCTGGACTTTAAAAGAGACTGTGACCTCTGAGCTGTTTCGGCTTTTCTTCTCAGTTTAAAATACGATTGACGTGTAACGTATGTTTGTAAAAGCCTCCTTACAGTAATAAAATCAGTTATCATTTAAGTACCATTTTACGTAACGTTCGAATCAACTACCACCCTACCTAAAACGGTTTGCGACAGTAAGTAAATGGCTGTAAAATCCCTGGATTCCATTCTGTAACAATCATGGCCGCTGTGTAGTTAATGAAAATTGTTTTTAAAGTCAATCCATTACCCGTAGTCCGACTGAGAAGATTCGAACTGGATCTGCTGGAAGATATATCATAGTAAGATATAGTGTGGACTCACTGGTTCGCTCGGGTTTGAGAGGTGGAATAAAGGAGGTGCTTTGGAAATTTATTTTTTTTAGCCACTAAGTAAATATTCAAATTATGTCAACTATCACTTTATTTCATTAAAGGCTGATTTTACCGAAAGTCAAAAAAATATTCATGTAATAAAATTGACGTCTGACAGTTCTAGTTGGAAAAAATGACAAAAATTCTAAGTTTATTTCCCAAGATAAGACTTATTCTAAGTATAAAAGTTTATTCGAATGCGCCCTAAGTATGATTTTCTTTTATTTTTCTATTTGTATATTGGCACCTTCTTTAATAGATATTACCTAGTATATTTGTTATCAAAAGACAAAGTTTAACACACCAAAAGCAAAATTTAATTGTATTTTTGTGTGCTTTGTCTTTTGTGTCCACTGAATAAATATTTTATCTATCTGATCGAGTGAGTATCGTAAAACTATCACGAAAATATCGAGTAGGTAATAAATTATGGAATACACTTTAGTAGCGTAACTAGCTTTCGAGTTACATTTGTTATAATTAACATAGTGTCAAGCAAACCAACTTAAAATAAACAAAGTTTAAAAACCTACTCAACATTCGTACTGAGCTATAAATATTATCATAAAACGAGATTTTATCAATTAAATTTTTCATAATTGGTCGCTGAAGATCGCTGGGCCAGCGTTTCGGTGTCGACAATTGAAATTCATGAATAACAATGACTTTACCCTTAAAGCGAGTAGCGTGAAAATTCTTGGGAAACTCGTAAACGGTTTTGTGACTTTAATTCGTGATTTTTTTTTAAGAGCATTTTTTTTAATATTTCTGGAGAACTAGACGAGAGGGTCTTATTGTTTTGTCGTGAAAAGAGGCGTGTTCGAAATGACTTGTATGATAATAAATAACATAATATCGCAAAAAACCAGCCGGTCGATTCTGTAAAAATCACACCGTGAAAACTTGCGTGGAGTGAGTTGTCAGTGATCATCCCACTGATGCTAGGGATTGACCAAGCATACAGTTACAATCATAATCGAGATTTTAATAAGATTTTTTATGCTAATTCTATTGATCATTTTATATAATTTCAAAGCTAGTATTTTAGTTGTCAAAACATTACTATTTTATGGGGTTTTAAAATAAAATAGTGAAACAAAAAAGAAAACAACAACAACAGAAACTTAGTCCGAATCTCAATGATGTATGTTTTATTTTATTTCCTAGACTATAGACCCGATTCACGATATTTCGTGAATCGGGTGAAGTGCTAAGTTTTTAACTTAGCTTTGAAATACTAGCCTTGAAATTGTATAAAATGATCAATAGAATTAGCATAAAATAATATTGGGTATTAAAATGTATCCCTAGTATCAGGTGGGATGACACTCACAGCTCACTCCATGCTCACTTCACCTAAGTTTTCACGGTGAGATGGTTACAGAATCGCACTGCAGTTTTTAAACTTAACTGGCAAAATACTGGTGCAATTTAGTTACTCCTCTGCCCTTCGGGGAATAAAGGAATATGTTATAAAACAGATCCTGGTTAATTCCTTCAAATTTATGCCAGTATTACAACCTTCACATAGGTACGCGATCGGCAAATCGTCTTCAAAGTAAAAGATTTTCACCAACACGTACGATCAGCGGTGTAACTTGTCGGCACGTGTCGAGTGACTACTTTGACAACGTTGCGCACGTGTCGAGCAGTTACCTTGACAACGTTGCACGCTTGCCGAAGGTGAGATGCTACTCGTAGCTTTTGAATGGTTCTTGGTTATTTTATTTCGTGATTCGGATTCGATGGAACGGTAGATTACATTTTTGTGTGACTGCGGAAGAGCTATCATGTGTTGTACATTTTCTGTTGCAATATATTTACTTATATCTAGTTGTATTTACAACTAGATATTGTGTGACGGTGTGCAGCGCATTGGTTGCCTAGTGCTAGTGGTAACCGCCACGATTTACAAGTTGTAAGACGTAAGTTCGAACCCAGACAGGTGATTTACATATGATATTTCTCTCTTTTTTTAATACAGTATTTTAAATAATCTTCTGAAATGTCTAACATATTTATCACGTTTAAACGTCTCTTAACTTTAAACAACGTTTATAAAATAATAAACCCTATACTCCACAAATACTCCTATGACTTGCAACGCCGCTCACCCCACAAACGCGACTCGTGTCACTTTGTCAAATCAGGCGCTTCCTGCGGAATCCTGCGGCAATGTCGCAGTGCCTCTCCACTCATGTAAGGAACTGACTGTACGTGATGTCAATTGTAACAAGACGTCCCTATTATAGAATAGTGGGAGATGGCTTTTGTGTCTTTAAACAATGTGTTATAAATATTCCGTGTATTATTTGTAGGTATCACACTAATTTACATTTATAATATTGTAAAGGTGAAAGTTTGTGGGTGTGTGTATGTTTGTTACTTCTTCACGCTCAAACGGCTGGACCAATATTCATGAAATTTGGCACACAGATAGTGTATAACCAGGATTAACACATAGCATACTGTTTATCCCAATATTCTTACGGGATTGAGACTTATGTGGGTGAAACCGCGGGGCGCAGATAGATTCTTCATAAAATCTCTACAATTTAGTCTCAAGGGGTTTATTTATAAGCAATGATTGAACTTAAGTGACGTTTAATCGTCGAGAATGAATGGTTAAACAGTCGCCAATAACTACTCTCTGTGTACCTGTCTCTTGGGTACATTACCAGTCGATAGCGATGCGGATGAATTTTTCGACGCTATATTTTAGTTTGTGTACAGTTTTAGTTAAGTTAAGTTTTTAATTTTAATGCAAAAAAAAAAAATGCATTCAAAAATATAAGGACTAACGCTAAATACACTATTTCTTTAATATATGTAAAATTCACCCATGATTTGTGCCTGAACTAGGTAATCCTGTGTTTCAGGCGATTGGAGGTAACAATAATTGATTAAATAATCTCATAATTATCATATTTATCTTATTCGTATACATGTAAAAGGTTTATAAAATTATAGATTACGAACAATATTTACTTTAGCACAAGTATTAACTTCTTTGTATCTTCATAAGACATAGTTTGAAGAGTCTGCATAAGGATTTTCTTGCAGTTACTCTGATTTAAGGTGTATTTATGTTTCCTTTATCATTTAGCCTATTATAGAGTAGCGGTCCGAGGTACATACAGGGTGCCCGGTAATTAATGGATAACCTTGAAATGGCTTATAGCAGAACTAATGGCCGTTAAGAAAAAAATGCAAAACCAAATATATCCTAAGTAGTATGTTGTTAACTGAAAAAATAATCAAAGTTTTTTTTTTTAAATTGCTATAGCTAGTCAATCTATTTACTGCCTATCTATCGGAATAATTAGCATATAACAATAGAATAACAAAAACCGATGGAATTCATTCAATTGTGGTTGTAGCGTACAATAATGTAAAAAAGGTAAAAATTTGTAGTCCTTTAAAAAAAAAAACATATCTTAGGATATATTTGTTTATTTTTTTTTTCTGAACAGGCATAAGTTCTGCTGCAAGCCATTTCAAGGTTATCCATTAATTACCGGATACCCTGTATAATATTTGGTTGTGAAAGCATGATTTGTGCTTTTTTGAGGGCAAACTATATCTTTCCGTCTCCTTTTTGTAAATTCAGTGCTGTATGGAAGCGTTGCGTGTTGTTTTAGTTCAGTGCTCATTATAAATAACTGTCGAACTGTAAGTCGGTACTTTACAAGCTTTATACAGGGTGTTAGTGGGGAAAAGAAAACGAAATTAACTAGGTGTTATTTGTTATTTGCTTAATTATTATTTTAATAAATCACTACTTAACTTTAAAAGCAACGTTTATGAATAAAGGGGTACTTTTCGACCCGATTGCCGAAAAGTTAATGTTTTTTTTTTTCAAGTTTAATGACTGACAGAAGTCATTTGTTATTAGTTTATTATATAGGGCGCCCGTGGCTAAATAATAATAGTCGCACAGATCGATCGATCAGGTTAATTTACGCTTGCCGCGGTTGGTCTGTGGATGGGTGACCAGCTTTACATACAGAGACCCCTCCGTGTCTCGGAAAGCACGTTAAGACGTTGATCCCGGCTGTTATTTGTGGATCTATGGTAGTCGTTACGGGTAGTCAGAACCCCGAAAGTCTGACAACCAGTCTTACCTAGGGGTATTGTATTACCCAGTCACTGAGTTGTGGAGGTCAGATAGGCAGTCGCCCCATGTAAAATACTGGTATTCAGGTGCATCCGGTTAGACTGGAAGCCGACTCTAACATAGTTGGGAAAAGGCTAGGCAGATGATGAGAAGTCATTCGTTATTAATGAAAATTTAAAACTTTCTCGATTTGTTTATAATAATGGCAATCCGATAGAAAAATAAGTTAGGAATTGATATTTACCTAATAAAGTATATTAAGTATTTTGTTAAAGTATATAATTCGCAACCTGACTTAAAAATTAGGTAGGTGCTATTCTATTCTATTCTACATCTATAGCTACTTACAAGTGCCTTCTATAAAATAAGTATTGCTCTTTGGAACATATAATAAAGAAAAAAATAAAAAAGGAACGGTTTCGCGTCTACATTACTCACAACCTTAATTGGCAATTTTGTACTCCTTATGAAAATAATGTAACACCTTTGAAATATAGATCTTATTTTTATCTTTTACATATCAAAGGCTAGTTTTAAACCGAAAATGTTTCATTATCTTTTTGTACCAAATAAATGATGAAAGAAAAGGAAGCTGGTAGGTAGTATACCTACCTGCTGCTTTCCTTGTTCTCGTTTGAAGGATGTGGGTGTCGCTATAATAACGGTCACGTGGTCGCAAGCGCGACTGCTGTGCGTGGTGGTGTCTTGGGTTCAATTCCTAGGTCGGGAAAAGTGTTATTGGGTTTTTCATTAGGAATTTCTCATTAGCAGTCCGGAGTTTGAAAGTTGGCGCTGTGATACCGCCGCGCCTCAGAAAGTACGTTAAGGCTGCCTGTTCATTGACGCGGAGCGAGGCTGCGGAGCGGAGAAACGGAGAAATATATACCAATAGAAAAATGACATTGAGATTTTATGCAATCCTATTGGTTAATATTTCTCCGTTTCTCCGCTCCGTTGCCTCGCTCTTTTGAGCGAGGTACCTATTCTATTCTATTCTATACAACGTGTAACGTTAAATGCGCAAAACCTGAAAATAGTTTTATCAGAATAACGAGCAGAATTAATTGAACCACTTTTTTAATATAGGCCACATTTTTCTAAAAATCTTCATTAAAAACGTTGCCGTGTCTATTTATTAATAGGTCAAGCAAGCCAAGGAAAGCGCGGCGCAGCGGCCCGGTGACGACTCCTCCCTCGATAAAGTGTAACACCTCACATCTCACAGACGCAAGAAACGATCAGAATGGCCAGTAAAACTAAAACAGCATATAAAACCTTTACAATTTTTTTAATGACTTATTTTCTCTCTGAAATAGGTCAATTGAATTAAAAATCGGTTGAGGTTTCTGAGGTTTTGCGCATTTAACGTTACACGTTGTATATACCATTTTTTTAGACTTTCGTAATTTAAAGTAGTAGGTACGCATGAACAAACAAAATCTAAATAAAAATTCAGGTCTCTCCACAGTGCTGAAAACCCAGCTAATGACGTGACCGACAAGCGAGTCGTTCTCATCTAACATTAACAAGTATGACGGTAGTTCAAAATTCCATCTAAAAGTTAATTGTAGGGCGTGGCTAAATAATAACAGCCATACAAGTCGATTGATCAGGTTAAGCTACACTTGCCGCGGTTGGTCCGTGGACGGGTGACCATCTTCACATAACAAGACCCCTCCGGTTCTTTGCAAAGATCACATCTTCCCGTGGAGGTGTTCTATCGGCAAATTTGTTCGTGATGTCTACTTGTTTAGTACCAAATATACCATAAATAACAAAGTTATATGGCTGTAAAATACCTCAACTTTCCTTCAACACCTCTAATAACTTTCCAAAACTCATAACATTTAAGAAAACACCTCGCTCCTTAATTAAAATTGAACGCGAACATTTTGCAAAAGTTTGGAAGTGTCTAGCTGTCTGTATGGAGGTAGAAACGACTTGGAAAATGAATGATGATGATGATATTAGCCAGTTATGGTAGCCATGAATTCGTAAACTTGTAAGGTGGAAATGAATTTGAGGATTACAGAGTTATCTTGTGGACTGACAGTGGTACAATTCCAAATGGCAGTCAGAAGGCTTTCGACGATGCCTCAGGGGTATTATGTTATCCTAACTGGGTTGTGGATAGCAGATACCAGTATTTAAGTAGGCATGGAATTCAGCTGCATCTGGTTAGACTGGAAGCCAACCCTAAAGCTGAAAAAGGGTAAGCAGATATGAAGCGATGAGACTGAGGCGTATTAATCAACCTGTTTATATTGTAAAAATCTCGCTATGAAAACTTAGGTGAAGTGAGCTTGATATGAACTGTCAATAGTGTCGATCCCAAGCCACCACCACCAACACTCCAACAAACCCGTCACCTGAATTTCCATACTGACATTTTTACAGAATAGATCAGTTGTGAAAAACAGCGCCTGACTAAAATATGATAGCAAACTGCACGATGAAAACTTGCGTTTTCAATTTTAACAGAAAATAAAAAATCGATGATTTTGATATTTTTGGCCGTTTACATACCAACCGATTGACTTATTATAGTTTCTTATCTAAATATTAACTAAGTAAATTTAAACTGAAAATATATTCAGTTTTCAGTCACTAAAGTCAAACATTATTGTAGATATCAGCCAAATACTAGGTTTATTTTATGTTCAGTTTGCTAACTTAACGAATTTCAAATAGAGTGCTTCGACAGTTATAAATGCCGTTTATACTGTGAACACAAAGTTTCTAGACTAATCTACAAGTTGATTACATAGCTAATTAGAAATAGGTATGCTCTTGAAAGGGTCTGACAGATATGACTAGGAATGACTAGTAGTTATTTTTTATTTGATACTGGACGGACATTTGGGACATCTAACACACATAACAGCCGCACGGGTCGAACGATCAGGTTGAGCTACACTTGCCGCGGTTGGTCCGTGGATGGGTGACCATCTTCACATACCAAGACCCCTCCGTGCCTCGGAAAGCACGTTAAGCCGTTGGTCCCGGCTGTTATTCTTGGATCTTTGACAGTCGTTACGGATGGTCAGAAGCCCGAAAGTGTGACAACCAGTCTTACCAAGGGGTATCGTATTAGGTACCCAGTAACTGGATTGTGGAGGTCAGATAGGCAGTCACTCCATGTAAAATACTGGTATTTGGCTGCATCCGGTTAGACTGGAAGCCGACCCCAACATAGTTGGGAAAAGGCTAGGCAGATGATGAGTTTCTATACGGATCTCAACAATAAGACAACCAAAAATCAGTGATTGCGCAAATTCAAAAAATTATAGAGTATTTTAACGTCGACAAAATTATTGTACTAAATATAACTAAAAACAATTATCTAGATGTAAACAAGCTAAATAATTCCATAATGAAAATATGTAACAATTACAAAAATTGCTCCTATATAAATTGCAACAATCTTAAACTTAAGGATGTTTGTAAAACTATTAACTATGTAATTGACTGTAATGACTATGATAGCAAATTTTTGAAGTTTTCCGAAATTAAAAAGAGTATGAAAAACCTAAGCCAACAAAACAATACCCTAAATTTGAATTACAACTCTATACCTAAAAAAGGTACAATACCCTACTACTTTAAGTCTCAGACTACAGAAATGTTGACTAATACTAAGAATAAAACAGTACTAAAACCCTTACCTCAAAAAATAGGGACTATGCCATACTATTTCCCCGTAATAAAAAAATGTCAAATTGGCCGAACTTCTGAGGACAGCAATCTTTTTCGTGTACAATAACCTACGTATATTACATCAAAACATAAATGGACTGCTGGCTAAGATTGAAATAATAAGTGAATTTATAGACACTCTTTCAAACAATGGCAAATATGTACATATCTTATGTTTTACAGAACACAATATGACGATGAGCGATGTTGATCTTTTGAACATTCCAAATTACACTTTAGCTACCTCCTTTACTAGACAAAAACGGAACGGTGGGTCTTGTATATTAATACACAACCATATTAGATATACAGAGATAGATTTTGTGAAAGTGGCAAATGTCTGCAATGTTTTTGAATGCTGTGCTGTTGAGCTAACGGATCATAAAATTACAATAGTATGTATATATAGAGTGCCAGGACCAAACAAAATGGAAATATTCTTTGACAATTTAACGTATATATTAGGAAAAACCTGCTATAGAAATGGACATAAAATTATAATTTGCGGTGACTTTAACATTGATATATTACAAAAAACTAAGTATTCCTCTATATTTAAACGTCTCTTAAAAGAGTTTAATCTTAAAATTGAAATAGAGAAACCCACTAGGCCCAGTAGTGGTACTTGCTTAGATAATATTTTTCACAATATACGGGGTAGTAATAGTGAGATACTAGAATTGGGGGTATCTGATCATTTAGCGCAATTGATGCAG
Source organism: Eremobia ochroleuca (assembly GCA_949629135.1). Lineage (NCBI taxonomy): Eukaryota > Metazoa > Arthropoda > Insecta > Lepidoptera > Noctuidae > Eremobia > Eremobia ochroleuca. The sequence continues at coordinate 15,186,697 of OX451404.1, forward strand.
TTTCCGGTACAACAAACGTGTGCATTGAAATATTATTATGTTCAAAAACGCGATTACAGCAAGGAAAACATGTATCAGTTTAGGCAATGCATAGGCAACTTGAGCTTTTCAGATATTTTTGAAGCAAATAACCCTAATGAAAAGTTTAATGCGTTTTTTGAATTATTCAAACTTTTCTACGACCTATGTTTCCCAATAGTAAGATGCAAAATACCGACAACTCATAAACCAAAGTGGATCACACCGGGCATTAGAGTCTGCAGCAGAAAGAGACGGTCTTTGCTATGGCAATATAGGTTAAACCCAAACAAAGACACAAAATCTGCTTTATCTACATTTAGCGCCAGGTACCACCGCGTTATCAAGCAGACACAAAAAGCAGAAAACAGCTACTACATAGAAACCGCTACCTGGAAAATAATAAACAATTTGAAAAGTAAAGTGCCGAAAACACATATTAGCGCTATTGAGGTAAACAACAAATGCATTACAAACCCTCAAATGATTGCGCAAAATTTCAATGATTATTTCATAGACCTAGTTCAATCCAATGTAAATTGTCAAACTTATAATAACACAAATGTTTTAAAATCTCACAAATCTATGTTCATGGAACCAGTAGTCCCAAAAGAAATAATAACTATAAAAAACAACCTCAAAAACACAAACAGTACAGGGTATGATGATATCAAGACCAGTGTGATCAAATCAGTAGGGCCTATTATCGCGCCAGTGTTATGTGACATAATAAATGCTTGTATACACAATGGAGTTTTTCCAGAAGCTCTAAAAATATCAATTATCAAGCCACTATACAAGAAAGATGATAAGACAAAAATGTGCAATTATAGACCTGTAGCGTTAATTCCTATATATTCAAAAATTATTGAGAAAGTAATTTATATTAGACTCAACAATTATTTTGAAAAAAACAAAATTTTTTGTAAGGAACAAATGGGATTCAGGCAAAATAAAACTATTACAATGGCAGTGTACAATTTCCTTAAAAAGATACACCACAACATAGACAATAGAAAACCGGTTGTAGCAATGTACATGGACATGACGCGCGCTTTCGATTATGTCGACCATAAAATACTATTAAAAAAGCTCTATAGCTACGGCATTAGAGGTAATGTGCTGGACCTCATACAATCGTATTTAGAAGGTAGGAAACAGTGTACTCAGATTAGCCAAGTTAACATTAAGTCAAAATCTGAAACAATATACTCCTCAAGTACGAGAACAGTTTTGTATGGTGTTCCACAGGGGACTGTGTTAGGTCCATTATTTTTTATCTGCTATATAAATGATTTCCCCAATGTAACTACTCATCAGATGTGCTTATTTGCAGACGATAGCACTATTATTTTCGACAAGGGTAACTTTAAAGACATTGAATTAGACATAAACACCGACTTGGTGTCAATCATAAAATGGTTAAAAGCCAACAACCTTAAAATTAATCTAACTAAAACTAAAATAATGGACTTTAAACTTCGACAGAGGAAATCAACACAATACCAAATCGGGTACAAAGGAGACACAGTACTAGAAACGAACACTACAAAGTTTTTAGGATTGCACATTGACAATGATATGACATGGAAAACTCAAATTGATAGTGTTTCTCTGAGACTTTACCGGTTTTCTTATGCCCTTTATATGTTAGGTAAAGTTGCAAACAAAACTGCCCTCCTAACGGCATACCACGGGTATGTAGCCTCCACATTAAGGTATGGACTCATATTTTGGGGTAATGCCACAAATGTATCTTCCGTACTTTTGGCACAAAAAAGATGCATCCGAGCCATCTGCAAATTAAAAACAACAGATACATGTGAGCCACACTTTAGGGATTTAAATATTCTGACAGTACCGTCGCTGTATATCTATGAGGTTTTAATGTTTGTAAAAACCAATATACACTTGTTTAATCATGTAGAAAGTCAACGTCGCTCAGATAAGCTAAAAACAATAATCACCAGAACTGCTTTTGCTTATAAAAGTGTCTATGCAATGGCACCAAAATGATATAACAAACTACCGTGTAATATTAGAAATAGTAAGAATTATAATGAATTCAAAAGTAATCTTTTTAAGCTACTAAATGACAAGGTGTATTATTCAGTCAAGGAGTATATAGATGACAAATTTTGATCAATTGTTATACATATTTTGAACCGTAATTTTATGTTTGTATTTTTGCAATATTTTGGCATTATGTATCTTTATCTTTTCCTATTTTCATGACATTCTCCCTATTTTATTATGACTATTATATTTTTTGACATCCTTGTGTAACTTTGACATTGTCCTTAAGCTGATTTTGTATGCCTATCGGCGGGACATGGATTGTACAACAGACATTTATATTGAAAAACACCTGTAATCACCCATGTTTCACAAAATAAAATAAATGAAATGAAATGAAATGAAAGATTTCTGCCTTTCGCATTGTTTTAGCAAAATATAAAATGCCAATATCGATAATTTAAATGAGTAGGTTTTATATCATAATGTTTTGAAACGAAAAACCACAAAGAATTTTGAAAAAGTCACTTAGTAAAATTATCACTCTTTTGTAAACTCCCACTTAAGTACACTCAGCATCAAAAATAAACGATCCTTGCATGCAAAATGGTCCTTGTGTATACTCAACCACAAACAAAAGTGTTTTTTTTATTTTCCCATGTAAGAAGAAGCTTCTCAAAAATATTTTAACTTAAAACAAATACGTTCAAGATTGTTTTGAACCGCTCAGCACTCTTTGAGTTAACTTAGCCACCTGTTGTATTATGCATTATGTAAAATACTTACTAACGACTCAACTTTACGACTGTCTTGTGCATTAGAAGGTTTTTAAGTTACCAACTTTACTTTGTAAGGGGATTGTGGAAATGCACGTATCTTTAAGTAAGTTATTACTTCAAGAATATGTTACTTAGTGGAGTATTTCATCTTCTTTTCATTCCTACAGTTAATCACTTATAAATTCCAGCTAACTTCTCCTAATTGGTCTAGTGGTTGCAAGCGCTACCGTTCAGCATGAGGTCCTGAGTTCAATTCTGAGGTCGGGCAAAGTGTTATTGGGTTTTTCCATCAGGAATTTCTCATTAGCAGCCCGGAGTCTGTATTAGTGCCCGGCAAAAATTAACACAATTTATTGACGTAAAGTAGGTGATCAGTGAACTACGACCATTAGACTTAAAATATTGTATCTTAGAAATTTAATACTAGCCGTACCTGCCCGCTTCGCTGGGCGTTCCGCAAAATGGTATGATTATTTTCTAAAATAAAAGATTTTTTCTAAAATAAAAGTAGTTAGTTAGTTACTCCTTATTACATCAGTTACCTGCCAATAAAAGTCCCGTCAAAATCGGTCCAGCCATTTCAGAGATTAGCCGGAACAAAGAGACAGACAGACAGACAAAAATGATAAAAAATGTTATTTTGGTGTATGTACCGTATATTTATTCATATGCATGTAGTAAAAAACGGTTATTTCAATATTACAAACAGACACTCCAATTTTATTTATATGTATAGATTGTGCTTTTACTACTGTGTGTGTACCCAACACACCCAACATACTCCAACAAATCACAACTAGCAAATCTACTCGCGTAAATAAAAAAAGTATGGACTCCTTGTCACAATAAAATTAAATTACTCACTTTTTGTTTACTGCCAGTGCGTTCGTCATAACCACGCCGGGTACATGGTTTACCAGCGTGGCCACGTAGTGCTCGCTCCGGGTCTGGCAATACAATCTGCTGACCTGCACCTCCCCTGACGTCAGCAGAGTCAGCGTGCCTCGCCCGCTGGGGTCTTGTCACACCAGGCTGAGCCAGGAGAGTACTGTACACTCCCAAGGGAAGATAAGGAATTCGTAGTGACCATAGACCTATCCACGCCTTTTCTCTTTAATCTTCTTTATTTTTAAAATATACATTTTTTGGTGACACTTTACGTGGTTATTATTTATCTTCACACGTAAACCTCAAGAGCTGCCTGCTTTCCAGTACTAGGGAAAAATTCGACGATTTTTTTTCTAATTTTTTTCCCACATTTATTTCAAAGCCACACACGGCCTTTATGCTATTCACAATTCCCACTACTACAACAAAGCAAAAGCCGGTAGAGACCCCGAAACAGCATTAAGCATCATTTACTTCTGTGAAAGTAAAGTGAGAAGGTATTACAGAGCAGAGCTCGAGAAAAACGTCGACGCAAGAGCCCTACAATCCTGCTGCGAATGGGACAGCCTTTAGTGTTGTAAACACTCCCGGGATTTAAATAGAAACACTTTTGCGATATCCCGGGATCATAAATACAGCTTATGGTGTACAGGTGCCGTATTATGACGGCTTAATGCCATCATGTTTCCAGCGTAAGAGAGAGACGGAGCTATACAAGAACGATCATCCGCAGACCGCACCATCTCGTTTTCGCATTGGAATCACGATGGCATTATTACTTCGTAATACGGCTCCTGGTGTGGTCAAATTTAAAGTTCTAGAACAGACTATCAAACTGAACAACTTTCTCCATGGGGCCATAATCTTTTTGTATTTGTACGGGACAATGGATACTTTTTTCGCGATTACGATTTTGGTCGGTTTGTCAGTATTAGAAAGTAATCAGATTTTAGGTATATTTTGTCAATCAAATCTGCGTAGCTACTGGATTGAATGAGCAGAACTGAAGAATAACAACTTATGTTTTTTAAGAATTATCAGTCAGCACTATCTACATCATGTGCTTTGCATTTTCCCATGTTGGGGTCGGCTGCTTGTCTAGCCGGATGCAACTAAATAGTATTTTACATGAAGCAGTAATTAGTTTGTGGATAGCAACCGAGTTATTATACACACAGTCATCAATACATACGTTCTATGATAAATAACAACATAGCTCCAAATAAACAACTGCCTCTAAGGGCTGACTTTTCCAAGTAATTTTATCCGAGGAATAATTTTGAATTTTTGACAGTTCTTCCGTATAAAATCTGTCAGACGTCAATGTTACTCCACGAATAAAAATTATCTGTCGATTGAAAAATCAGCCATTAATAAAATAAAAGAGGCTAAAACCTTGTGTTTGTAACTGAAACCAGATAACCACAAAGCTTCATATTTTCATAATAATTTTGTAGTACTTAGGATGTGGATAGCGTGTGTAATGCTTTTTTTTCTCACTAACTCTTTATTACGATGTTCGTGTAACTGTTTGTTTTCCCGAATTAAATAAAACCTACTATCCTACTAATATTATAAAAGCGAAACTTTGTGAGTGTGTTTTTACATTTGTTTCTTCTTTACGCGCAAACAGCTGGGCCAATTTTGTAAAATTTGGCACACATATAGTTTAGAACTAGAATTAACACATAGGATATTTTTATACCGATATTCTCACGAGATCGAACCATATGCAGGTAAAACCACGGGGCGCTCCTAGTAAATAAATAAATAAAGCTTCACTTACAATCCCGGTGTATCTCCCCTTCACGGGATTCAGAAACTTTCTCCCAACTCTAAGTTCACGGCACAAGGGCGCTGCGACGCAAAGTGGTGCACTCTGCTCGCTTTATGGTACACGTAGAAAAAGTAGTACATTTTTTTTTTCTCCCTTCCCGTTTATTTTATCTTTTTATAGCAAATGCTATTAGATGAAGCTACTTCCTTTTCGAAGGAACTCTGCAGATTTAGTTAGGGGAGCACTTTAACTTTTGATAATGCCGTTTTTAAAGGCTTTATAAGGCAACCTGACCTTTTAATTTTGAAGGACAAATCTATTAGGGAAGTTAAGCTTCGCTTGCCGCGGCCAGTGCATGGATGGGTGACCGATATCAACGATATCAACACATTGTGATAGTTTAGTTATTTTACTAAATAGTTGAAGATACTGGTTTTTTTTTTCAAGGAACTGACTGTTAGAGAGCATAATAATATACCTACTCCACACATAGTGTGTTTCGAGTAACTAGTTAGTAGTCAAGATGGAAGACGGGTGTTAAGGTGGGTATCACAGTTACCCAAGTTATCTCATGAATTTTTATAACCGATTTCATATGACGCAGAGGTGTTCGGGCATAACTTCTTTGGCCATGATTCTTTCTTCTATGGTGTGGTGTACCTTTTGGTTCGAATATAATTTTATTGAATTTGCTAGGTAGTTTTACAACAGCCGCACGGGTCGATCGATCAGGTTAAGCTACGCTTGCCGCGGGTGGTCCGTGGATGGGTGACCATCTTCATGTATCAAGACCCCTCCGTGCCTCGGAAATCACGTTAAGCTCTTGAATTCGGCTGTCATTCGTGGATTTTGACAGTTGTTACGGGTCGTCAGAAGCCCGAAAGTCTGACAACATTTACATAGCATGTACATAAGTGTGTACCACAAGTAAAAAGTGAAAACTAAAAAAAAAAGTATTACAAAAAAAAAAAACAGTCAATCACAAAAACACGACATAGTGAAAAACAACTTTAATTTCGGAAGTTCCTTGCATAAAACTAAAACAAAAAATAACCTTGTGACACTAATCAATAATCTCCACCACTATTAATCACTCGCTCCCAGACTGCTGGCAAATCTTGAACACCATTTAAAGTACCACTTTCATTTAATTCATCAATAATGCTCTTTAGTTTAATTCTAACTCCTTTTTGCTATTGTATCGAGTACCCGACAATTTCCTCTTCACATGGCCAAAACAATTGAAATCACAAGGATTCATATCCGGGGAATATGGCGGCTGAATAATTTCAATCCATCCTTTATCTTCAATTAAATTCTGAACTATTTTTGATTTGTGCGGTCTGGCGTTATCATGTAAAATTATAGGACTCGTTATATGATGTTCGTCTGCCCACATAGGAATATTTTCTTCTAAAAATGACTTATATCGCTCTCCAGTCATAGTTGTATTTTCATCATAAGTTCTCCAAAAAGCAATGCCTCTGACATCCATAGCTACTATTAGTAGTATTTTTGTTCATGTAGCTCTGCACATGGTAAATGTTCAGCTGAAGTGCCCGGTTCCACCCAACATCGTGAGATGTCTTTGACGAGGAGTATAAAATTCGACCCAAGTTTCATCAAGGCATATGAATCTATTAAGTATATTTTTCTTACGGCGATACCACGATAAATGGCTACGCGCAGTTTCATAACGAAACTCCTTCTGATCCGTGTTCAGAGTGTGGGGCACCCACACTGCACTTTTATTGACCAGACATAAATCCTCTATGAGTACTCTATGTATAGTGGAATGAGGAATGTTAAGTTGAGTGGAGAGATCACTGACACTGACCCTACGTGACTGACGAAGTGCTTCCTTGATTTTGTCCCTTGCTTCTAATCTAGTCGATGATAATGATCGAGGTGCTCGCGGCTTATCTTCAGCTGTGGTTCTTCCTTGTTTGTACATTTCAAGCCATCGCTGTACGGTTCTTTTATTTAAGGCGTTACGACCAACACACTTTACCAGTAAGTCGTGCGCAACTCCTCCAGAGTAGTTGAGTAAAGCACAAAACTTTAGAAATATATGTTGCTCCACTACATTAATAGATTTTTTTAAATCTTCCATTTTAAATCAATGCACGTCTTGACAATACAACACACCAAAATAAACTAACATGATTGTACAAGACAACACATGTATTAACTATTGCATACCATTGCGCAATACATAAATATTGGAAATAAAAAATATGACACTGGAAGTGGGATGACCTAATAAATAGGCAGTACCTAGTATCTGTGAACCGCTCCTAACTCCTACAAACATAAAAAGACTTGAACTCAACCAACGTCTATCCCGATAATCCGTTCTCAAAGAACTACTCTAGAAAATTCAATACTCTACAGGCAGCGCTGAACATAAATAGAATCACAATAGCTGCAGCGTTGAGCTCTCTTGACCTACCGAGCTGGTGTTACTGAGAAGTGGAGGGACAGAAGTTTTGGTAAGTATAAACAAAACAGAAAGAAAAAAATTGGAAAATCCAAAAGTGCACGACTCATAATGCTCAAATGATCGTTAAAAAAACCTCATATAATACACACATCAACACGGTCTAGGGATATTTCATACTCAATTAAATAACTCGAAAAGTACTGGCCGCATTGGATGGAATCTTTTATACACCGATTTGTTTGTAATTTATCTCAGACTAATTCCAAATTCAAATTTTTGAAAATTCTTTTGTTTCGGTGGCATAAAAATGTCTTGATGTGTAGGAGAGGGAATTTTCATTTGTGCGTAATTTAGAAAACAATACGAATTACGTTTAGTTACAGTTTTTTTTCATTTTTAAACGAAAGATAAAGTTAAAATTGAGGTATTGTAGCCATGCAACGCCGACATTTGACGAGGGCGGAGATGTTACGAGCTGTGGGAATGCTGGAAGCTGGGTCTGTTCAGCGTAATGTTGCTGAGGCCATAGGGACCCACCAAAATGTAATTTCAAGATTGTGGACACGCTATCATGCCACAGGTGAAGTAGCGGAGAGGCACCGGGGGCCAAGTCGCATCACTACCCCCAGACAAGACCGATTTTTGCAAATTACTGCGCGAGCTCAACCAAATGCAACGGCGACTCAATTGGTCCAAAGGCTGCGAGTGGAACACCAAGTGCTTGTGAGTGACCAAACTGTAAGAAAGCGACTGCATGAAAGCAATCTACGCTCTCGTAGACCACTCCGGGTCCCATCTTTACTGAGAGGCAATCGTGGACGACGATTAGAATGGGTTCGGAACCACGTGGACTGGGGCCGTGAGCAATGGTCCAATGTGCTGTTCACGGATGAATCCAGGTTCGGCTTTCATCCAGATTCACGAAGGACGCGTGTTTGGCGAGTTCCTGGACGATGGAGCCGTCTCCAGAACCCTCAGGAAGTTCACCCATACCAAGGAGGAACAATTATGGTTTGGCAAGGAATTCGTCTTGGAGGACGGATGGATCTCGTTTGGGTGCGGGGCAATATGACGGCAGAACGATACGTCCAACAGGTGCTGGGGCCCGTAATCTTCCCCCACAGAACACAAATGGGGCAAGATTTCCTGCTCATGCACGACAATGCCCGGGCACACACGACGAGAACGGTAGCAGCTTGGTTACATACACACAATGTTAGGGCCTTAGACTGGCCTGCTCAATCGCCAGATCTAAATCCCATTGAGCATGCGTGGGATATGCTGCAAACCCACCGTGTGCTTCAGAAATGAAATTGTTTATTCTGTAAATACTCGTAGTTACCGAAATCACTTTTACTTCTTTTAAAAAAGTATGAAACAAGTTAGATAAAGTCGACATTTCCTATCCCTATATCATAGAGAAGAAATGGCAAAACAAACTCAGGGATCAAAGCCACTTTTATAGATCCCGGATCAATAATATGAATCAGAAAGTTCCTGTCGATACCCACTTCAAATGTACCCACTGTGGGATATGGCATGGAGAATCTTTGCAAGTAACCATACTAAAGACTCAATTGCTTCTACATTTCACATTCACGACTTGGTAACTCAAATTTACCCCACACTTTAAAACTTCTGAAGTTCGCCTGTCATGCAACAGGTGAGACGAAGGGAAATTTCCTTTTTAAAATTCATGAGACGAAATTGTCGATGTAGCTGTCAATGATCTTACTTGGTGATCACCCATCCTGCATATTTACCGAAAGGTATTTGAGAGAAATAAATAAGTATATTAAATGACATCACGCATGTAATCCCGAAGGGGTTAGGCAGAGATGTACAGACGCCAGCACATCAAGCTACCTGAAACTGTCAAATTTTCCCAATCAACCTTGAACCTAATGCTTTAGCCATAAAGTTGAAAATCTTTTAAAGAAATTTGAGCGATTGTAGTAGCTTGATGTGCTGGCGTCTGAACCTACAGTAAAACCTAATAACACTTTACCCAACCTGGGAAATGAGCCCAGGACTTCATGCTTAGCAGCAGCGCTTGCCACCACTAGACCAACGAGGCTTTTGAATAAATAAAAGTATTTATATGACTCTTAAAAGATAATAATGAAATGCAGCGAGTATTCGTACTACTTACTAAACACGGGTCTTCCAATGACCGAATGCTTGGTCAATCCCTAGTATCAGGTGGGATGACACTGACAGCTCACTCTACGCAAGTTTTCACGGCGAGATTTTTAGAGAATCGACATGCTGTGAATGAATGATACCATCAAAACGTAATATTATTTACCACGAAAAGCAAAATGATTGATGATCACAAATGACCATATTTTCTCGACCAAAGGCCCGTTTCACAGCCTCTGAATGGGCCATGTGTGCCTGCATATTCTAACTAAATTCGAAATTGGACAGTATATAACGTGTAACGTTAAATAATAATAATAATAATAAACTTTATTTCGGACACAAGTATCCATATTGTGTTAGTAACATACAAAAAATAACTTATTGCCTAGTGTTAGTATAAATCAACCTCCGCACAAACTGCTGTATAATTGGAGAGCCGAGGCTTCCAGCTACAGTTTTCAGGATGCTGTTTCGACTGCCCCTCACTCTGCTCAGTAGCGACGCCGTTTTCTTGCGTATAATTGCATAAATGCGCAAAACCTCAAAATAGTTTGATCAGAATAACGAGCAGAATTAATTGAACCACTTTTTAATATAGGTCAAATTTTTCAAAAAATCTTCATTAAAAACGTTGCCGTGTCTATTTATCAATAGGTCAAGCAACCCAATGTCAGCGCGGCGCAGCGGCCCGGTGACGACTCCTCCCTCGATAAAGCGTCGTCGCAGACGCAAGAAACGATCAGAATGGCCAGTAAAACTAAAACAGCACATAAAACCTTTACAATTTGTTTAATGACTTATTTTCTCTGTGAAATAGGTCAATTGAATTAAAAATCAGTTGGGGTGTCTGAGGTTTTGCGCATTTAACGTTACACGTTGTATATGCCAGGTAAGTTAAACGGGCCACTAGTAACCAAACTCCAGACCTCACACTTAAAACCATACTTTGCAACCCCTAAACCAAAGGAGTATTCGTAGTTTTAAGCAAAGCTTTGCATGAAAACTTTAGTTTAAAGTAACTTAACTAAGATATTTCGTTCAAGTTTCACACTGAAGTGGGGACTCGGAATTTGCAATGCAAAATACTTCTGCACGAAAATACGAATGTGGGGATCAAATTAGAGCTCTTTTTTAATAACACGTGAAACGAACTTTAGTGCAACTTAAGCACACTGTAGGATATATTTTAAAATACCCGGCTGCGGTTTAAAAAACCCCGCTGGTACCAATCAATATACCAAAGTCGGGTTAGTTACACCTTTTGTAACTCAAGAAAAGCTGGACCGTTTTTCATAATATTTGATTCGTTGGATTTCTCTGCACCCCAAATAGCAGAATTACTATGGAAACATGGAAAAAAAATCACGAAAAAATAATAATGAAAATAATTCATTCAAACATTTATTTATTGATTATGAGGCGGACGGATGATTACGAAGTTCGCTGGGTCAGCTAGTATTTTTATTATATTTTAAGTTTTTAAACAAGAAAGTCTGCATGGCAGGCAAGAGATTCTGTTGTGACCTATGGTACCAAATTTTTAACACAAAAAGAAGAAGAATTTCGCTGCTTGGTTTGGTATTGTATATAGATTGATTTTTCTTCGCTAAGGCAGAAATGTGTCTTTATTAATGCAGATCACCTGAATGCTAAATTTCATTTAATTCTGTTCAGACATTGAGTCGTGACAAAATCATAGATATACTGATAGAGTTACCATCGAATTTACAAATATATAGGATGGTTTATAACACACCAAAGCCTATTACGAGCTTTGGTGGAGACATATCGTTCAGCACTGGGAAAATAAAGACTACCAAAAAGTAACTGCGCCACAACACCCTGTCCTCCGCCTTCCGTATCCAGTCTACCCCAGCCACCTTCTTTAGTAGTACCGAAAAACGTGACATCCACCAAACCGCACTGGCCCCACGTGGTAGATTATGGCCCACGTGGTAGATTATGGCCCACTGCTTCTTACAGAGAGGATGCCTGTGAGAAATGATGTGAAGAGCCGTGTTAATCGAATATTGGCGTTGACCGTACGACGTACCTAAACCATTTATTAATTGTTTCAACGTGAACGTAAATATGGCGAGATTAGTTGCTCAGCTTCCGCTTACCCCCCTTGGGAAAATGGCGTGAGTTTATGAAATAAATTTAACAGACAAAATCGCGAGAGGATTGCGATGGTCTGCATAATAAATGCATAAGCCGGTTGCCAGGACCAACCTTTTAGCGAAAACACCACTGACACGCGCAATTCGGGTTATTAACGATCTGCACGTCAAGATCGATGTATTTACGTGCTATTTGAGCGAATTCGCAAAAATACTGTTGTTTATTTTATGTTACAGTGTAGATTAGGCTAAGAATATTATTAGATGCTATTATAAGTTATACTAGTATTTTTTTTTTTCATAGTTTTATATTGTAAACAATTTAATTTTAAGACCGTGCTATCACATTAGGGATACCTGTAATGGTAGTTGTAAGGGAGATTTTAATAAATAAATAAATAAATAAGTAGTTTTGATCTCTTTTTCCTATAGAATATATTGTTCGTAGTTTAAAGTGCCTCACAAATACATGATATATATTGTTCGGCTTTATATTACTCTCAAACACACACAAAAACAAATTACCCCTCAACGTCTCATCTCCCAGCTTTTAATTGAAGTTTCCTAATAAAATATTTATTTTTATACCTCGAACAACTCGAAAGGTCCTTAAGTAAATTAGCAGAAGAAAATGAGACAACCTCGCATCGTTTTCATTTTTATGGGTACTTTGGTTTATGGGATTTATTTATGTTTGTATTACAACCCATAAAGTATTGATGTCAACAGTTTTAGTGATTAGTTTTGATATCACCTATAGTTTCTATGATTTGCGATTTCGTACGTCTGTAAAGTTTTAAATATCCCTTGTCTTTTTCCGAGTTTATTTATTGCATATTTACGAGTTTGCACACACAACAGTCAAATCAAACAACAACAAAAAAAGATTGCTCATTTCTTAAGAAACTACAGCAGATCAGTGTCAAATCTAACCTAGATTATGAATGCAGTTCGAAATTACTCAACATTTTTAAGTACAGACGCCAGCACATCAAGCTACTACAATCTGTCAAATTTCTTTAATAGATTTTCAACTTTACCGCTAAAGCATAAGGTTCAAAGTTGATTGGGAAAATTTTACAGTTTCGGGTAGCTTGATGTGCTGGCGTCTGTACATTCTACTAAAAACGTTTTCCTGTAGCTACAGCGGCTGAGGTACCTTCCCTTGCTGCCCCATCTCAAAAATGGTTCTTGTTAAATAAGTGTCTATATTCCATTGATGAGTTATAAATAAATACAAAATTCGGAAGTAACAACGTTATGTAATTTAATACATATTGAATTGAATTGAATTAATTGTATTTTATGAATAATTGACTTATGATATTAATTTTTATATTTTATATTGTATTTATTTTTTTATTAGTAAGTATTCTCATTTTAATGTAATTTGGATAATAATTGTAATGATTTAAATATGGATTGCATGCATGATGTTTCTTATATATTTAGTTATAGAAATTCAGACATGATGTAAAAATTGTTATTGAATAAATGAATTGAATTGAATTGAATTGAATTGAATCCACCCTGTATATTTCCCCGAAGTTTCTCAAAGAAACCTACTGGCCGGGTAAGTCGGAAGCCAAGTTGATCTTCTACTAAACGAAACATCATAAATAATATCATAATCACTGCTGAGATACAGGCCTCCTCTCGGTGAGATGGAGTGGGTTGAAATCCACCACGCGGCCCGTGCCGGTTGGTAGATGTCACATGTCTTCGAATTTTTGGTTGTAGGACATGCCGGTTTCCTCACGTTCCTTCACCGTTTTATGAGTACAAAACTTTGTACCTCTTCATTAAAAGCAATGAAACAAGGCACTTTTAAGTGCCATCCACTCATATTTCCATCTCTCACCATCCAATAAAAAGTCCATTAATAAAAATATAGCTCGCGTACTTCGCTCGATAGTCGATAGGCCGACAGGTACTCTTGACGTACAAAATTGAATATTATTCGCAAATTGAATCCGTCGGTACCTGTCAACTGGTTTCATATTTAGTTTACTACTACTGCTGGCACTCGATTTAAACTCACTTTACTTCTCATGATAATTACGCTGTTCAGGCTATTTTAGGCCAACCTAAATGTAGGGTACAAAAAAATAAACAATCCTTGAATGAAAAGAAATCTATAACACGCTGTGGTCTCCGTTTAAAAACAGCCACAAACCATTTTCATTCATTCCTCCCGCAAACATCGCCACACCGATTCTTCATGTGCCTCCCGGATCCTATGGATTTTCACGACCTTCGGCATTTTGTCAGCCCACCTTGTATGAGCGCCTCCGTGCGCGACGTTTTCCGAAAAGGGATCGCCACTATTTAATTTAATTTAATTGATTGTAATGTAATTAGATGTAATTCTGACCATTTGGATTTGGCTAGCCGAGCAATAATTTATGTGTTTTGTATTTGTATCTGTTTTTGTTTTATATGGGTCATAGACCTGAAATAAATGATATTATCCCATCACAAGTATCTTCGGATTACTTTCTGGGAAGCCCCGGCAACTAAACTGTATAGATTTAAGATAATAATTACACTTTTTTTTTTCTTTTTATATTATTATTACATTTTTCGGCTCCTTCGTCCTTACTGCAAACAATGAGCCTTGTCCACGTTCAGTAAGCCGCACGTCTGTGGTAACAAAACCAGAGTAAGATGGACTCTTATTCTATTAAAACGCCTTACTACGCAAGGCCAGATCAAGGTCAAAGTGTTACCACAGACGTTTGACTGTACTGAGATAACATTATTCCCTTAAACAACACATCTTTTGCTTTACGGCTTTTATGAGCATCAAAACATGTAGTACTTTCTGATCTAGAAATGTCGTTAAACAAGATCGTAGTAAGGTCTACGCCCACTTTACAAGACCAGGGGGCAGTAAAACGTCCTTTACATCAGCAGGATTTTATGCCCACTGGCTTCACCAAGTTTTTGCATTGCATGAAGTTTTATTTATGGCTCAGCATTCTTCTCTGACCGCATGATGGGTGGGTTGTGACCTTGTGTACAAAATTCGGTAGACATTGTGATTTGTTACATTGCACTGGTGAAGTTAGTTTCTGTCGAAGTTTCTTTTACATGATCCAATGAATACAAAATCAGAAGGGCTTACAGATAGTTGTTTGCAGGGTGATTATTTAAATAAGGGGTTAGTGCTGAACTGTGTGCTGAATACAGCAAGTCAGAGCAAGTATCTAGCATATTTTTCATATTGATGTTTTATAGATATATCTCTCTGACGCTGTCACTGATATTTGCATAGCAAGTAGTATTGTATGAATTTGTGTGGGGTAGGTACAACTAAAAAGTAAAGAATAACGACAAATTTAAAAAAAAAAAACACTACAAAGTGAAAAATAACTATAATTTCGGAAGTCGGTGTCACAAAACGAAAATGCGGAACCAAGGACACTGACTTCCGAAATTAAAGTTATTTTTCACTTTGTATATAATTATTTTTTTTGAAGTTGGTTGTTTTTTTTTTTTTTATTTGTAAGTGTTTAAGTTATGCTCGACTACAGTACTTATCTATTAAGATATACTTGCTTCAGTTTTTTTTTAGGGGCGTGGCTATTAAAAATCTCACCGTGAAATCATAAGTGAAGTCAGCACTTAATAGTGTTAATCCCTAGCGAATGACAGCTCACTCCACGCTCACTTCACCTAAGCTTTCACGGTGAGATGGTTACAGAATCGCACGGCTGTAATCAAGCGAGGAAAAAGACCCATCATGTAGCAGTCATAGTACGCATTCTGTACATCAAACTTAGTAACATTGCACAAAAATAATTGTTGGGAAACGACCTATATATTAGGTGTGAAAATTTGCTGTTTGCGGTAGTGTGCAATGTACACGTAAAACATTGTGCTTATAAGGGTGTGCATGCAACGGTACAAGGGTCGTGGGGGTATTTAATGTTGTGTTATAAAATCAAAACCTTGTTTTCGTAAAAAAACGTCAGTAAAAGTTGGAATTTTGACCTTCAATATCTCCATAACCAGTAGGTTCCCAGGTATCCAGTACAAAAAAATAATTACAGTAACGAGGAGTAAAAATGAGTCTCGGCTTTGTTAACTGTCTTTTTACTGTATTGTAATCTAAATGGAAGCAGTCACTGGCTCCTGAAATACAGGTATTCTAACCTAGCTCTGGAGCCAGGGTCTTAATTTTTTCTGTAACCTGTTTTTGTGGCAATAAAGAAATTTATTATTAATTTATTGATTTTCTTACACCTGTTTTAGTCGCCCAGTAGACAGTTATTACACAGCAAAAGCTCATACCAATATACTATCTAGATTCACAATATTTCTAAGCATTCCCTAATCTCCACAGCACGATACTCGTACATAGCCATGTCAACCAATTTCAGATAAGACCAACATTAGAACGGCGAACGATTCCCCTGACAGCTCGGGTACAAAATCCATACTTACTCCCTTTGCGATTGTAAATTTGTTAAGAAGTGTTATTTTAGACATGATAATGTGTCTAGTTAAGTTCTAAAGATGTCTGTGTTGTTCTGTTTTAGAGGTTTCAAAGGACTTAAGGTACTAAGTGGTTACTGGCAGGGAATGGGACATTGTCTGAGCTGAATATTAAGCTGGGCAGCTGCAATGCCCTCGTGTTAATTGTCTACGGTTGCAATATTTGTAAATATATGAGAAACATGTGTGTACCTACTTACCTTATCTGTCATTGCAAATTGTTTTGTACTTGTTCTTACTTATTGTTGTAGTATAGCAATTTGATTCCATGTACAGCCGTGTGATTCTGTAACCATCATCATCATCCACCGTGAAAGCTTGGGTGAAGTGAGCGTGGAGTGAGCTGTCATTCGCTAGGGATTAACACTATTAAGTGCTCACTTCACTTATTATTTCACGGTGAGATTTTTACAGAATCGACCGGCAGACGCCAGCACATCAAGCTACTACAATCTGTCAAATTTATTTAATATATATTCAACTTTATCGCTAAAGCATAAGGTTCAAAGTTGATTGGGGAAATTTGACAGTTTCGGGTAGCTTGATGTACTGGCGTTTGGATGTCGTCTTCACATATTTTTACTTATAGTATAAGATCCGTATAAGAACGACCTTCACCGATCGAGTACCGTAAACTGCCCTAACTTTGCCTCACGTTCTATGTTTGCCTAGGTTGAAAAAGATGTAATATCTTATTCATTTTACTTATATGACAATAGAAACTTTTAATACCTTTTTGGAATCATTATCTGGCAACCCAAAAAAAGTAAAATGAATAAGATATTACATCTTTTTCACCCTAGGCAAACATAGGACGTGAGGCAAAGTTAGGGCAGTTAACGGTAACCGGATGAAATGTGTTTTTTACGGAATAAAATATGTTAATGACAGTAACGGTGATGGGTTGCCTAATGAAATCCTGTTAAGGATATTTTTAATTAATAATGTAACAGGTATTTTTTTTCGATACCTTCACCGATGGAGTAACAAAAAAAAATTACGCTAATTGAAAGTATGGACTCTATAGAATATGCAAACATAGAGTTGCCTAACTTTTTCTTGTCAAAAATGTTACCTTCACCGATCCATGAACCAAATAAAATTATATATCAAAATGAAGATTTTTTTTTTGCGAATACGATGGTACGTAGATAATAGGGAGTCTCTCTTTCTCGCACACTTTCATAAGTTTCAATTTTCAAATTTCAACGCCTTACAACCCTGACTGTTGACATGTTTTTCATAGGCAACTTTATACTCGTACCATCGTATTCGTATTTTCTCAAGTTTTGTGCTTTTTGCAGCAACCTGAAAAAAGCACAAAACTTGAGAAAATTTGAAATTCGCGGGCAACTCTGTCACTTTCTCCTTGAGATGGTGGGATGAAGGGCCATAAGGACTTGGCACTGTACCAAAGTAGCATTAGAAACTTAAACTGTAATTTAAAGTTTATAATTTTCATCTTGTAAATGTCTCCTAAGACGTGGCAGCTTCAGGTCCTAAGAGAGATTTAACCATGATAACTTAATCAGCTTCGTTAGAGCAGTGAACTCAGTACTACCTAAATACTTATCTATAATAACGTCCTTCCACACTTCACTATCAAAATGTACGTGTGTTGGCGAGACCTCTAATAATGTAGAATGTGGAATGAATGTCTTGATAATAATAAATAATACAATAATTAAAATAGCAACCTGAAGGCTAATCCCGTAATCAAAAACATTCAAAATCTGATCTCAGCGACAATCAATGTAAAAAACTTATCAAAAAAGTAGGGAAATTAGGGGTATTTTTAACGTACTTTGAACCAATAATTCGAAGACATGTGATACTTACTGGTTTCCTCGCGGATGCTCGGGTGTTTTCCTTCACCGTTTTGAGAGCAGTTGTAATGAAACAATTTACACAAAGTTCATCCATCGACGTACAACTCGTAAGTCTTGGTGGTTTCCACTAGAATACCACACCTTTCATTCAGTGGACTACTTATTTACAGTTTAATAAAACTTAGGTACCATCAAGTACCTACATAACACAGTTTTCCTTGAACAAGTTATGAATTAAATTTTGAAAAGCGTCCCCCTGTTTTTATATTCATATGAAAACCGCTTGGGGCTTCCACTGTAGTCAGAAATATTCCTTGGAGGATGAAAAACAATATAAGTTTTGTATTATTTTGCACCGGTGCGTTTTTGCGTTAGTTTTTCTGATAGGCGTAGCTGGAAATGAAAGTGGCTTTGATTTTAATATTATCATGGTTTGTAGGGTGAAGGATTAATATTGTAAAAAAAAATTTAAAGAGTAACGGTGGAGTTTATTGCCCATTTTTGTCATCGACGAAATATATATTTTGGAAGGGGCGACTAGAATCAATTTTTATTCTAAATTTTGACGTTAAAAAGTGCCTTTTTATATAACTAAATGCTTTGACTTTGAGTTCGAAACACGATACAGTGGTTAATTTTTATCATAGATACTTACTGAAAACATGCTACAAATCACAATAAAACGATCGCATGAAAAAAAATGTCACCAAAACTTTTTTGTCTGGTCTACAACAATCTAAAGGAATCTCATTATATTCCACCATTTTCAAGTGCTGCCATTTTCTAGTATCTACTAGAAAATACTACCTAGCAATGTAGCTTTCTGTGAAAGAGCATATCCTGGGTAGAATTACTTTTCGGAATCACACATGAAATTACAGGGCCTTGGGACACCTTTGTTTTGGTTGTCTCGGGCGCAGAGCAATGCAACAAAAGTTACGAGCACGTCTTCAATGTGTTTCTTGAAAGGTATTGCATTTGTAATAGGTAAAGGTTTGCCTAACCTAGTATTAGTGTTTGGTTAGTCTATTCAAATCCTTGATTACAATTAATATTATTTCCAGTTAAACCAATATCAACATTATGTTAGTGTAAATTAAGTGCTATTGAGAAAGTCATAATTTTTATTGTTGCAGCAAATTTCGTTCGTCGTTCTGTTTTCCAAAACCATATATTATATGTTTACATGTTTGGAAACTAAATCGTGAACACAGAGTAACGTCAATAAATTATGATAAAATATTAAATTCAACCTTAACTCAGAAGAACCACCACCAGCATCAATCTGGGGTGGAATGACCTGTTGAAGGCAGCAGGAATCAGCTGGCTGCGAGAAGCACAAGATCGATCGATGAACTTACACTTGAGGGAAGGCCATGCCCAGTAGTGGACATCATTCGGCTAAAATGATGATGACTATGATGACGTGTAAAACCTTCATATTACGCTATCACAATAACCTAAAATCTTGAGAGAGCGCATTGCTGGCCCAGTGGTACTATCCCCAACTTACGAGTTATATGGTCGTGGGTTTGAACCCAGGCGTGTAAATAATTTCATCATCACTGCTTTCAAATCGGCGAAAGAAAACATCGTGAGTGAACAGGCATGTCCTAGAACCAAACATTCGAAGACATGCGACCTCTTCCAACACGTGGCCTTCCTCTCAAAAAGAGAGGAGGCCTGTATCCCTGCAGTGGGAAACTTATAGGCTGATTATGGTATTACCACATTCATTCTAGTTCTAGGTACCACATGACCCAAAATCTCGAAGAAAAATAACCCTACATGGTTACAAGACTAAAATATAAGACGGGTAGCTCAAGGCCTGAATCTAATATCACTCAACACCGACGCCACTCGACAATTGCCTCTCATGAATTTTAAGAAGGCATTTTCATTGACGAGAACTGCGTTTAATCTTTCGAGAGGAATTGAGGTAAACATGAGTAGTTAGCTGTTGAGGAGGAGGTTTATTTATTTTTCTATAATAGCCTTTTGATGAGTATGGTGCAGGATTCTGCTGGAAATAGGCTACATGTTATTTATTGCTGTAATATCTATGTTGTGACACTGTGTTGGTTAACAATGGGAAATCACTACTCAAGGCTGCGAGTGTCAAACTCAGGACAAGCTGATTCTCACACTACAAGGACATTGTACGTCGCTCGCTCCTGCGTCAACAGTCTGGACACTCTTCATATTTTGGCTGCTGACACCAAAGCCAAAAATCTAGTTTTTTTTGTTTGACGTTTGTAGTCAAACAAAAAAAAAAACAAGTTTTTTTTTGTAAAAATGTGGCTGTAGTTTTTTTTTGTGGTTTATTTACTGTTAGCTAGTTGGTTAATAAAACACTATTACACGTCAAATTTAAATTATGTTCTAAAAAGTAGACCGGTTGTATGTTTTAAATATTCGTGGTTTATCCCACAATATGTTTATGTTTTTTTTTTAATTTTATAAATTCAATTGCCCTTCAATACCTGCACACCAAATTTCTTAAGTCACAATCACAATAGCCTTAATTTTGAAGTAGATTTTAATAATGTATTGCGTTTAAAAAATTCGTCCGCTCTTCTAAATAAATAACGCAACAAATATTGTTGAGTTTTCAAAATGAAAGGGATTGTGATTGTTACACAACAAGGCTTTCACCACTAATTATGATTACTTTTAGTCATCCTCTTTATGGTTTTATTTATGATAATCATCATTCATCTGCCTAGCCTTTTCGTTGGGGTCGGCTCCCAGTCTAACCGGATGCAGCTGAATACCAGTATTTTACATGGAGCCACTGCCTATCTGACCTCAACAACCCAGTTACTGGATAATACGATACCCATAGGTAAGACTGGCTGTCAGACTTTCGGGCTTCTGACTACCCGTAACAACTGTCAAAGATCCACGAATGACAGCTGGGACCAACATATTAACGTGCATTCCGAGGCACGGAGGAGTCTCGGTATGTAAAGATGGTCACCCATCCACAGGCCAACCGCGGCAAGTGTAGCTTAACCTGATCGATCGACATGTGCGGCTGTTATTATTTAGTCACGGGCCCCACGGTTACGGTTTTATTTATAATAATATCTTTTTTGAAATAGTTATGAGCGCAAGGCCGAAAAGCCCTGCGACTATATCGGCTTAAAAAAAATACATTAGCCTGCAAATATGATGCCATTTCTCGAAAAAATATTTAGAAAAATCATAACTCAATAGAAACGTATGTTTTTGTGCATGGCACATCATCATCTGCCTAGCCTTTTCCCAACTGTGTTGGGGTCGGCTTCCAGTCTAACCGGATGGCACACACACACACACACACAAACACACACACACGGCATGGCACATCATTCATTATAATTTTAATATGTGTTACGTAGTATCAATGAAATTACAAGATTACACGTAAAATGACAAATATGAACATGAACTTACCTATACTAATTATTTCGACCCTGAAAATTCTATCATTTTAATTTTATCATTTTTTTGCGATTATTATACGCTGCTCGTTAATCGTATTCAAAGTACCCACCGATTTGAAGAAAACATAAATAAATGTTTATCTACAGATCTATCCAAAATATATGGTACTAAATTCGAAACACAAATACATAATAGTTAATCTTGTCAATACTAGATCACGCTACTTGGATCGATTTTTAAAATATAAGACATTTTTCGGTATGTGGGACACTATGCGCTATCTATCATCTGCCTAGCCTTTTCCCAACTATGCTGGGGTCGGCTTCCAGTCAAACCGGATGCAGCGGAATACCAGTATCTTACATGGAGCGACTGCCTATCTGACCTCCACAACCCAGTTACTGGATAATACGATACCCATAGGTAAGACTGGTTGTCAGACTTTCGGGCTTCTGACTATCCGTAACAACTGTCAAAGATCCATGAATGGCAGCTGGGACCAACAGCTTAACGTGCTTTCCGAGGCACGGAGGGGTCTCGGTATGTAAAGATGGTCACCCATCCACAGACCAACCACGGCAAGCGTAGCTTAACCTGATCAATCGACCTGTGCGGCTGTTATTATTTAGCCACGAGCCCCTCCGCTGTAGGGTTAAGGTTCAATATTAAACTTTCCAGTCGGTCGATTCTGATTGAATCTCACCGTGAGAAGTTAGGTGAAGTGAGGTGTTATTCCATCGGATGCTAGAGATTGACACTAATGACTCCTCACTTTAAGCTCACTTCACCCGAGTTATCACGGTGAGATTTTTACAGAATAGCACTAATACTGTAGTCATAATCAACCGATGATGTTCCCACTGCTGGGTCGCCTCTTTCCGAGAGGGATTGCGGGTTGGTAGATGCCACATATTTTCGAATTTTTAGGGTTCCGTACCTCGAAAGGAAAAATGGAACCCTTAATGGAACCCTCACTTTGTTGTCCGTCCGTCCATCTGTCTGTCTGTCAAGACCCTTTTTGTCAGGAACGCGTGGAGGTATCAAACTGGAATTTATATCAAATACTCAGGTCTACTGTCTCTTGAAGCTGTGAAAAAATCAAACTTCTAAGCCAACGCAATCAAAAGAAACAGCCATTTATGCCGCAAATTTCCGAAAATTTTCGCCACTCGCAAGGGAATCAAAACCTACAGGGTACTTCCCGTGAACTCAGAATCTTGAAATTTGGTACGAAGCAAAGTCTTATAGCACAGATAAAGGAAAATTTGCGAAAACCGTAAATTTGTAGTTCCGTACCTACAAAGGACACTGGCAAACGCCCATACATCGTCAGGCCCACTTTTTCAACTCAACCGACAATAATAATACAAATGCTAAAATGACTGGTCATAAATATTATTTACTATAAAAACATCAGTATCCATATCGTTTTTTTTAATATATATTTCATTCGTGTCCGCTCCTGGGCCTAATTTTGCCAGTGTCCTTTTTACGGAACCCTCGGTGCGTGAGTCCGACTCGCACTTGATCGGTTTTTTGGTTCTAGGACATGCCGGTTTCCTCACAATATTTTCCTTCACCGTTTTGAGAGCAGTAGTGATGAAATTATTGATTAATGAGGGTTCGAACCCACGATCTACAACTCGTAAGTCATTATAGTTCCCATTGGCCTACCATTGCTCTTCCAATAGCATTTTATGACAAATTGAAGTTCTAGAGTAAATAATACTATGATGAATGTCTATGTTTGCACAGACTGCGTGCCAAAATGTGTAGCAAATGGTTTTATCGTTGACAATTCTTTGATTTATTAAGTTAGTATCTCACATATCGTCTCGCAAAATAATGAGTTTTACGCTACACGGCATAAGGGTTTATTCATAAACATCGAAATGTTTAAACATAAAAAAATGTATGATGCTGTGTACTTAACTTGAACTCATAATTTGCTCAGCCTTTTCCCAACTACGTTGGGTTTAGCTTCCAGTCTAACCGGATGCAGCTGAGTACCAGTATTTTACGTGGAGCGATTGGCTATCCGACTTCTACAACTGGGTTGTGGAGGTCAGATAGCCAGATACATTCGATTATCGCCATAGGTACCCCAAAACTATACCCCTTGTTAAGACTGGTAAGACTTGGTAAGATTGGTAAGACTTGGTAAGACTGGTTGTCAGACTTTCGGTCTTCTGACGACCCGTAACGACTGTTAAAGATGAATGAATATAATTGTATTGCATAGTTTAAGAACGACGGTCGGGACCGTGCTTGCCAAGGCACGGAGGGACTTGTTGTGTAAAAATGGTCACCCATTCAAGGACCAACCATGGCAAGCATAGCTTAATCTGATCGATCGGCCCGTGCGCCTGTTATTACTTAGCCATAAACCCCTATTACTTAACTTTAAGTAATGACTGTTAATCCTTATTAACGAGAAAAAACCCCTATTTTTTTATAAATAAACCCCTTGGTTTATTTATAAAAAAAAATAGGGATTTTTTCTCGTGTTGATGATACATTCGTCACCCGTATTCGTTAACAAGATTACTTTGGATTTTTTTTTTATAGTTAGCTACAAATTACATTAAATCTAAATTGTCACTTACATCTCTGCTTACCCCACAATCAAACTACTTAATACACTACAGGCCAAACAAAGCGTACACACAATACGACTTGATACTGGTTTATATAAAAAGGAATAACCCAGTGCATTAGTGAAACGGATGCCTTCCCTGTCTGTGTAGCAGATGAGAACCAGCTAGTGTTGGGGATTAGATGTGTTTATCGATAAAATTTAAATTGGGGAAACTGAATTTTGATCGAAATAGGATGGTTTACGGAGAATGAATACAAGATGTAACTTAAATAACGCACAACCTCTTAAGGGGTCATTGTAATCATCATTATGAACAACTTTTACTATGAGACCAAACCGGAAATCGCGAAAAAAAAATCTGTTGTTCCCTACATTTTGACGAGTTATGCGAACATAAATGCAGGGAACAGCTGATTTTTTTTTCGCCATTTCAGGTTTGGTCCAGGCCTCCTTCCTTCGAGAGGGACTGGACTAGTGTGTAGTATACTATACTGTCAAATAAGATCTTAGTAAGAGACTACATAACACTGCATAGCTATATTTACCTTTTAGATATCTGGAACGGGAACTTTTGAAAGCAATAAATTAACAAAACATCGACAGCCGTTTATCAATATCTTACCTCCACACTATGAAATGTCGTGCCAGAAGATTATTATCCCAGAGATTACCATTCCACGAGACACAGCCAAAATACTAAAAAGTGGTGCAAATCTGCATCGCTGACTTCGGGATTAGGTGAATGCTGTATCTTCAACCTTTTTTTGTTTTATTGGACAAGTAGAGACCGAAAAGCTTTGCTATTTCGATACTGGAAATATGAAATAACGTAAGGGACATTTTGTCGAAAATGAATTATATATTAAAACTAAAGGTTTTATTGATATTTTGCTATTTAGCTTAAAATGAAGGAATCTAAGAAACTTTGTCCTAGACACTTTTTACATAAAACATAATAGTTAAAAAATTATCGTTAGTTTTGTAAGAAAAATACCCTATTTTTGCTCTCCTAAAAACCTTAGTTTTGTCCCTTACGTTATTTCATGTTTCCAGCATCGATTTGTAATACAATTGTTGCAACTTAACGATTTAATTTTGCCACAGTACCTTAATTCTAGCGTCAATCAATCTGCCAAGCCTTTCCCCAACTAATTTGGGGTCAGCTTTCAGTCTAACCGGGTGCAGCTAAATACCAGTATTTTACATGGAGCGACTGGCTATTTAACCTCCACAACTCAGTTACTGGGTACGCAATAACTCTTGGTAAGACGATACCCCTTGGTAAGACTGGTTGTTAGAGATTTGGTCTTCTGACTAATCGTACCGACTGTCAAATAACTACGAATGACAGAGGAACCTTGGTGCCCGCTGTGATTCATAGATTTCGTACAACAACACGTGCTTTGGCGCCATGGAAAGTACGTTAAGCCTTTGGTTCTGGTATGTAATGGATGCACCTGTCTGGAAGCGTAGCTTTGTCATCTGACATTATGCTGAGCTGAGGCCCTTTTGGCATTATAATCTTTGTTTTCTATTTTTATAGTTTAAAGGTGTATTTATTTTGCTGTAATGCCAATAAACATATTTTTCTTTCTTTCTTTCTCTCTCTCTTTGCCTTCGTGCTGCTGTTATTATTAAGCCACTAATTTTATATTTTAATTGTTCTGTGTAATCAATTATTTTTGAGAATGCTGTTAACTTGCACCCTGATTTGCAGTTTTGAAGGATATTGCTAATCCATTGCTTCATATGTACGAAAAGTTTGTCTACTCAACAGCGTAAATAACGCAATGAATGCTGTTGAACTGTCACAATGAAAGCCATTGCTACTGCCGCACTGCATTGCTGTGTGCGCGTGTGTAGTGTGTGTATGTGTGTGTGTGTTATACAATTATCCCGCAGTACCTAATTGTCGACTGTGTAAGACAAAGCCTAATAATTGTTTCTCATGACACAGAGGCTGTTGGTTAACACAAATCTGTACATAGGTACATAATATGCTACGTATTATATATGAAAGTCGCTTTTCATGTCTGGCTGTGTGACCGCGTTGTTCTTTTAAATACACAATGGATTTTGATGCGGATTTAACCATCATTTACAGATTTCTTTTCAGAAGGTTCGTTTAATACGTTAATATTTAATTTACATCAATTAAATATTTCTCATGTCTTGAAAACTGGTGAAGTTGAGGCGGGATACATAATAAATTACAATATGCAATTTAAAATAACTTGGTTTTTATGATGATGACACGACGTTTGTACCATTATAATGTATTGATGGACCTGTGCAGTTTATAATTAAGTAGGCATTCTGTAAACTACTTGCCTAGCGTAAAAAATATAGTTAAAAAAAACTAAAAAAATATGCTTTAATAGCAAATCGAACTAAAATCACAAAATAACTTTTAATTTAAAATTCTAAAATAAAAATAAAGTTATGAAAAGAAAATTAATTTCATTGTAAAAAAGCGTGGGGTGTTTTTTATCATATTTCTATACTAACTCTACGTTTACAAATAACTACTAATTATATATTTACAACAATCAATATCTAGCACCCACGATATGAATGGCGTGGTTCGAACTGTCAAAATTCCACGATTGAACACCGTACGTGGTTTGCACGTGGTAAGATTACGCGGGGAATAATAATTATCATTAAGTACCAAATTGGGGCCCTAGTTTCGATTTTCAGATAATTCGCGCCAGCGAGATTCCTGTATGTGACTTACTTTATATACTTCCTAGGATAGTGCGTTGATATGAACATGCAGAGGGTAGACAGAAGTGCTTACACCCCGGTAACACAACAGCTCGACCCGGACATCTCGACCCGGACAACTTGACCCGGACATCTCGACCCGGACAACTCAACCCCGACAATTCAACCCCGATAACTCAATCCCGATAACTCAACCCCGACAACTCTAACCCGAAAAATCAACACCAACAACTCGACCTCGACAACTGTACTCCGACAACTCGACCTAGACAACTGAACCTCGATAACTCGGCCTCGATATTACTCAAGCCCGTCTACTCGAACCACCGCCCAACCTTGACCCCATCAAGATGGTCGTAGAAGGTAATCTAGGGCACCCCGACCAAATGGGTTAGTTTAGGTTAGAGCTGCGGGGGTGCGTGCAGAAGACCTCCACGTGCGCTCGGCGGCTGCTGGTCCCCTGCGGATACGTCCGGGGGGAAGAGCAGTCGCTGGGCCTGGTGCACCCTGGGTCACGGACAATAATCTCTTCGCGGGGGGTAGGGTAGAGGAGTATTATTGTCCGGAGCTAACTTCTGCAGGAGGGGTCGCTCCTGATCCGTCGACGTAGTCGATCGGGCGAGGACGCGACCACACCCGCTTGGGTGCAGGCGCATCTA
This sequence comes from Eremobia ochroleuca, assembly GCA_949629135.1. Classification (NCBI taxonomy): domain Eukaryota; kingdom Metazoa; phylum Arthropoda; class Insecta; order Lepidoptera; family Noctuidae; genus Eremobia; species Eremobia ochroleuca. Next base: position 15,214,626 of record OX451404.1, read on the forward strand.
AGCGGGGTTCGTACGTTTGTCTCCTCATTCATTGAGGAGCAAACATTTCGACGGGTCCGCTGAGTCGGGATGGCCGGACAGCGGACGGAGGCATGCCTCAATGCCGCCGTCGGGGGGCTTGGCTTAACCGCCCGGCCCCAGAGGAAGGACACCTCTAAGATAAAAAACCACCCAATCCCAAGTTTCGGGAGCGCGGCGAGGGGATGAATGGCCGTAGGGGGTACGGTCGTTAGCGCTCCCACCTGCTGGTACCTGCCGCCCCCAGCAGTATGTAGGCTTGCCCGGGTACTTAAGCCTCTGCCCGGGTCGACGTGTATTTGCTTTACACTCGTGGGAATTACATGGATTCTTATAACCTAAAAACCCAAAACCCAAACCCATCCGACGAACCTCTGCCGTCGCAAGAACAGGAGCTCCGGGTTAGCCTGGAGCGCCTGGGTGACGCAGGAGGAAAGCCGCTTGCCGTCGTGGACGGCAACAAGAGCCGAGGAGGCTCAGGTCCTGGTGAGGACCACATGTCCGACCAGGACACGCGCGGGTGCAACTCCAAATTTTGGAGGAAGCGCCCGCGCAGCGAGGATTTGGGGTCGATGGGGCTCTCCTCTAGCGAGGAAGACCTGTCGGCCGCAAAAATAGGTACCGCGCAGAGGGGGCGAGGTCGTGTGGTGGGGGGCGGAGCTTCCGCTCGGCTACCTTCCCGCGACTCACGTGGTCGCTTTTTGCGGCCCGCTACGCCGGCACCAGTGCGCCTAGAGAGCGCGGATAGTGATGGGACCCAGGGGGACCCAAGCGAGGACTCCGCTGCGTCCCCGCTGATGTTGCAAAGCAACAAGGCGGAGGCGAACGCAGCGAAGCGGGCGCAGCGGAAGGCGGTGGCGGCTGACGAGGTCAGCGAGATGGCCCGGCTAGCCCGAGAGCGACGCTCTGCTCAGGCGGCTGCCGGGGAGAGCTTGTCCGCGGTGGCGCTCAGTCGCCAAGTTTTGGACGGCGTGGACGTCGTCCTGAAGGTTGCCACTAAATCTGGCAGCCTGAAGGGCACGTTCACGCGCGCTCTTAAGGAGGCGGCTGGCGACATAAAGGAGGCAGTTGGGGTCCTCCTTAGCCGCACAAGCTCGGAGGAGACGGCGAGGCTGTGGGAGGAGAACGCCCGTCTCCAAGCCAAGCTGGAAGACCTCGAGCGGGAACTTGCCGCGCAGAGGGCGGAATGGCAGCAGAGGCGTCCTGCGGCCACCGTTTCCGCTCCTGTCGCGGCCCCGCCACCGTCGGCCCCGTCGGCCCCGTCGGCCCCGCCACCGTCAGCCACACCACCGTTGGCCCCGCCACGGTCGGCCCCGTCGTCAGTTCCTACCCCTGCAGCTGCGGATGCGGAGATCGAGAAGATCGTTCGCATCTGCATGCTGCAGTGTGGGGGTATGATGAATGCCCGTCTGCAGGCCCTGGAGTCGAGGCTCCTCCCGGCAGAAACTCTCCGGCCGCCGCTTGCTGCGGATAGGCGGAGGAAGGAGGAGCCCGCTAAGCCGGGCCCGGCGGCCGCAGCCGGGAAACCCAAGGGGGCCAAGCAGGCGGCAAAGGGGGCCAAAAAGCCATCGGAGGCGCCCGGGAAGCCTGCTGACGGTACGTCCGTGCCCCCGGCGACAGCGACCGTTCCTGCCGAGGGAGCCTGGACGACCGTCGGCAAGCAGGGCCGAAAAAAGAAGGCGGTGGCGCCGGCAAACGCTCCGCCCGCACCGACACCCAAGAAGACCCAGAAGCCGCCTAAAGTGCGTGCCCCACGCTCCGCGGCTGTAGTGATTACGCTGCAGCCCGGAGCCATCGAAAGGGGCCTGTCGTACAAGGCGGTTCTGATGGAGGCGAAGTCGAAGGTCGCGTTCCCCGACCTTGGAATACCGTCCGGCCTCAAAATGAGGCCGGCGATGACGGGGGCGCGACTGCTCGAGGTGTCGGGTGCCTCTAGCGGCGAAAAGGCGGACATCCTGGCCGCCAAGCTGAGGGAGGTCCTCAACCCGGAGGACGTTCGGGTTTCCAGGCCTATGAAGACCGCAGAGCTGCGTGTCGGTGGCCTGGACGACTCGACGACCCCGGCTGAGGTCGTGGCGGCCGTTGCGAGAAGCGGTGGATGTCCGCCTGATGATGTGCGCACGGGCGAAGTTCGCGCCGATGCTGCCGGGCTCGGCACGATTTGGGTGCGGTGTCCGGTAGCGGCGGCGAACAAGGTCGCCGACGCAGGACGACTGTTGGTGGGGTGGGTTGCAGCGAGGGTTAAGCTGCTGCCACCCAGGGCCATACGGTGCTACCGGTGCCTGGACATTGGGCATGTCCGGGCACGGTGCACCGCCGAAATAGACCGCAGCGAGCTGTGTTATCGCTGCGGTGTGGCCGGCCACAAGGCGGCCCAGTGCTCCGCGGCGCCGAACTGCAGCCTCTGTACAGCTGCAGGGAGGCCCGCTGGGCACAGAGCGGGCGGAAAGGCCTGTGGCGCACCCGCCCAGAAAGGGAAGAGAAGAGGTGCCAAGACTGCCGGGGGCCCTTTACCCCCCCCTCAGCCTGGCTCCTCTTCGGCCGACTCCCGGCCTAGGAATGGTGCGGAGGGAATGGATTGCGCATAATGGCGCTCTACCATTTCCTCCAGGGCAATATCAACCACTCTGCTAGAGCTCAGGATCTCTTGCTCCAGAGCATGGCAGAGTGGTCGATTCACGTGGCTGTGGTCGCCGAACCGTATTTTGTCCCCCTCAGGGATAACTGGGTGGGTGACTTGGACGGTTTGGTGGCCATCATTGGCGGGGCTCTTGTCAACCCGTCCCGAGGACACGGCTGGGTAGCCGCCCTCGCGGACGGCATTGGCACGGTTGGGGCGTATTTTTCGCCCAACAAGAGTCTCGCCGACTTCGAGAGGTTCCTTGTCGAGTTGGGTGCCGTCGTGGGCCGACTCCACCCTCGCCCTGTGCTGTTGCTGGGGGATCTCAACGCCAAGTCTGCGGCGTGGGGATCCTCTGTGACCGATGCTAGGGGCGAGGTGCTGGAGGAATGGGCGGTCGCGACGGGCTTGACCGTCCTAAATCGGGGCTCGGTGCACACGTGCGTGCGGCAGCGGGGCGGGTCTATAGTGGACGTCTCGTTCGCTAGCCCCGCTGTCGCGAGCCGTGTCCGCGACTGGCGTGTCGCCGTGGAGGTGGAGACGTTGTCGGATCACCGTTACATCCGTTTCGACGTCTCCGCCCAGACCACTGGCGGCCGCGGTTCACCGGCCCCGCGAACGGACGGTCCGCGCTGGGCGCGTAAGCGCATCGACAGGGAGCTTCTCGAGGAAGCTGCTATTGTCCAGGCCTGGGTTCGGGAGTCGGCAACGAACGGACCCGTCGACGTCGAGCAGGAGGCGCTGTGGTTCCGCGGGGCGATGACGCAGATCAGCGACGCGTCCATGCCCCGGGTCCACACACAGTCAGGAAGGCGCCAGGTGTACTGGTGGACCGCCGAGATCGCGCAGCTGCGCGTCGCGTGCGTGGCGGTCAGGCGCCAGTACACCCGATACCGGAGGAGACGTCGTCGGGTCCCTGACGAAGAAGCCGCGCTGTATGAGGTGTACCGCGCGGCGAAAGAGACTCTGTGGCTGGCCATCGGCGAGGCGAAGACGCGAGGCAGGGAAGAGATGTTGGAGACTCTGGACGGAGATCCGTGGGGGCGCCCGTATCGAGCGGTTCGAGGCAAGCTTCGAGCCGCGGCGCCTCCACTCACGGAGAGTCTCCAACCCGAGCTGCTGGAGGAGGTAGTCGCAGCCCTCTTCCCGGCCAGAGCGGAGCATACTCCGCCGCCGATGGCTTTGCCCACAGCCACGGAGTCTACGGAGGAGAATGCCATCAGCGTCCCAGAGGTGACACAGGCAGAGATGGGGGCAGCCGTGATGCGGCTCCGGGCCAAGAACGTGGCTCCGGGGCCCGACGGGATCCACGGCTGCGTGTTAGCCCTCGCTCTGAAGGAGCTTGAGCCCCAACTGAGAGGACTCTACACAGCGTGCCTGGAGCAGGGCCAGTTTCCCACTTTGTGGAAATCTGGTCGTCTGGTCCTGCTCAGGAAGGCGGGGCGCCCTGCGGACTCGGCGTCCGCGTACCGGCCCATAGTGCTGCTAGACGAGGTGGGTAAGCTGTTTGAGCGGATTATCGCAGCCCGCCTCGTCGGCCACTTGTGCAGAGAGGGGCCGGACCTGGACGAGAGCCAGTTCGGCTTTCGGCATGGGCGCTCCACCATACACGCTGTGTCGCGGGTGAGAGTCCTGGCGGAGGAAGCGGTGTCCCGGGGTGGGGTGATGGTGGCGGTGTCCTTGGACATTTCCAACGCCTTCAACACCCTGCCCTGGAGTTGTATTCGGGAGGCACTGCGGTATCACCGCGTGCTTCCCTACCTCCGCCGCATAGTTGGGGCTTATTTGTCCGAGAGGTGTGTCACCTACGTGGGACGTGATGGCGGAAACCAGCGCCGCATGTCGTGCGGTGTTCCACAGGGCTCGGTCCTGGGCCCGCTCCTGTGGAACATCGGGTACGACTGGGTGCTGAGGGGCGAGCTCCAACCGGGCGTGGACCTGACGTGTTATGCCGATGACACGCTGGTCACCGCCCGGGGGAGCTCGCACAGGGAGGCAGCGTTGTTGGCGACGGCTGCGGTCTCACAGGTGGTGGGCCGCATACGTCGCCTAGGCCTGGAGGTGGCCCTCAACAAGTCGGAGGCCATGGTGTTTCATGGCCCCCGGCGGGCGCCGCCACCCGGCTCACACATCGTGGTCGGGGGGGCTCGGATCGCTGTCGAGTCCACCATGAAATACCTAGGATTGGTGCTCGACAGCCGGTGGAATTTCGAGCCCCACTTCCGGCGGCTGGCGCCCAAGTTGTTGGGCGCTGCTGGGGCGCTGTCAACGCTGCTTCCCAATTTGGGGGGCCCGAGCGCCGCCTGTAGGCGGCTCTACGTGGGGATCGTGCGATCCATGGCCCTGTACGGGGCCCCGGTGTGGGCCTCTGACCTGACGGCCGGCAGTATCGCAGTTCTGCGGAAACCGCAAAGAGCGATGGCCGTCAGAGTCATCAGGGGGTATCGCACGATCTCCTACGAGGCGGCTTGTGCACTGGCCGGATCCCCGCCCTGGGACCTCGAGGCGAAAGTACTCGCGTCGCTGTATCGGTGGCGCGAGGAAATGAGGGCGCGGGGCGAGCGACCGATGCAGCGACACTGGGAGCTGCGTCGGTCTCAGCTCCGCGAGGTCCTGGTGGCGGAATGGCGGGACAGGCTTTTACGCCCTACCGCCGGCCTCGCTATTGTCGGGGCGATCCGACCAGTGCTCGACGAATGGCTCGGGAGGAGGCACGGCTCCCTATCGTTTCGGGTGACGCAGGTGCTCTCGGGGCATGGTTGCTTCGGGAAGTACCTGTGTCGCATAAACAGGGAGCCGGACGCTCGGTGTCACCACTGCGTCGACTGTCGGGAGGACACGGCGTGGCATACGCTGGCAGAGTGTGCCGCTTGGGAGGAGCCACGCCGTGCCCTCATCTCAGGAGTAGGCAGTGACCTATCGCTGCCGGCCGTGGTCGAGTCTATGGTCGGCAGCGAGGAGTCCTGGGACGCGGTGGTTTCCTTCTGCGAAACAGTCGTCTCGCAGAAGGAGGCTGCGGAAAGGGAGAGGGAGATCTCGTCCCCTCACCCCGCCCGCAGCAGGCGCACCGGGCGTCGGCGGAGGGCGGATAACGCCCTCTTCCAGCCCCCCTAAATGGGTCCAGGGGCGACGGACTTGGGGACGTCCGTCGCCCCCCACACATCTGGACCCGAGGCGGCGGCGCGTAGTGTTCCACGCGCGCCCCTCTTAGACGTCGCGGGGGGAGTCTAACACCTCACTCCCCCCCCTGACACGAGGAGAGGCCCGCAGGAGCGGGCCAGCACCAGCCGGGGGTTGCGGAAGTATCGTTCGTTCCCGCGACCCCCGGCGTAGGTGAGAGAGGGAACACCGGGGTGGTTTTTAGTCAGTAAGAGTCTGACAGACCCCGCCGCCCGCCCCAGGGCGGCGGACATCCATGAGGATTTTCCACCCCGAAACAAAAAAAAAAAAAAAAAAAAAAAAGGTTAGAGCTGCGACCGACTTGGATGTAGCGCATTTCGTCAAAGCGACCGCGTACCGGAAGACGTAGCGTTGGAAGGCTTCCCACAAGGTGGACCGACGACCTTGTGAAGGCCGCAGGAACCCGATGGATCTGAGAAGCATAGAACTGGTTGAAGTGGAGGTGCTTGGGGGCGGCCCAAGTCCAACAGCGGACGTCTTTCGGCTGGAATGATGATGATGACGATCTCTTAGCTTCGTTACTGCGACCAGCTGTTAAAAAAAGGCCAAAAGTGAAGAAGAGGCTCAATAGGTAATTTAAAAAAGTCTGTATCATTAGAAGCCTATAAAGGTTTTAGAGGGTCATTAAATTAAAAAGCGTAAATCATTAGAAGGTCAATAAGTTTTTAAAGGTTTCGATAAATATTTTCTAAATTATACAGCGTGTCATTTTAGTGGCGACATTAATTTAACACATATATTTTCGCGTTTTCGTTATATGAATACATTTTAATTTCATTAAACGTTATTATTTTTTAATCACGTCTTTAAAACTCGAAAATACTTACCTGACGGTAGTGAATCAGTATATGAGGAGTATTTACGGTAATTTTGACGACTTGCAGATGAGTTTGGCTCTTATGAAGTTCGACGTGGATGTTTTTATTCTTTTTGAGTGTAGGTTAAATAGTAAGAAACATATAACACTACCGCATCCAGTCCACCCCAGCCACCTTCTTTAGGTCGTCCGTCCACCTAGCTGGGGGGCATCCCACACTACGCTTGCCAATACGCGGTCTCCACTCCAGGACTCGTCTGCTCCACCGGCCATCGGCCCTTCGACAGACATGGCCAGCCCACTGCCACTTCAGTTTGCTGGCAGTTTGGTGGCTGGGGTGGACTGGATGCGGAAGGCGGAGGACAGGGTGTTGTGGCGCAGTCTGGGAGAGGCCTATGTCCAGCAGTGGACTGCGATAGGCTGAGTTGATATAACACTACTATATATCTATACGTCTTATTTAACCTCAATCCACCTTAACCAAAACGACAGCGTGGTAGGCTACGTAAGAAACAAACATTTCAAAATCAAAATCAAAAGTCATTTCAAAATCAAAAGTCATTTATTCAAACTAGGTTGAGAATCAGCACTTTTCGAACGTCAAAATTACAAAAGACAGTCCCCCAAAACGCCCGCCCTTCACCACTTCCTTCACTTTCCACACACTGCTTTCGCTGGGGAGAAGAAGTGGCGCAACAAACTCCCCAGCAGCACAGCTGTCTGTTCAGTTAGAAAATACTTGAATGAATACAATGCAAGGTATGCAAATTATTAACATTACAAGACACAGAATACTAAATTAAATTATTTGCTATAGGTATGTCAGCTAGCCACGCCAATATACCAACAATAAAGAAAACTATACGACCCAAGCAAAAAAAATAATATATCAAAGTTAAAGATGTTTACAAAAGCATTATATCTAATGAAAACCCTCCAGGTATAAAGGGCGTGACCACTTACATATTTATGCAATGCTGGGTTCTGTTTGCCCCTGGTAAGAGAACTAACTGGAACACATGCTTCTGCTCTTAAAACCTCGATCTGGAAAGAGCTCAGCGATCACTTATAAAGGTGATGTACCTACTTTAAACCATTAAGGTACCCAGCTGACCTTTATAAAATTAGGGGCCGTCCATTAATCACGTGATGTTTTTTTTTGTCATTTTTAACCCCCCTCCCCTTTGGTGAGGTTTAAGACTACCCCCCCCCCCATGTCACGTGTGTTTTTTAGTACCTACAAAGAATCTTATTATTTTTTTAATATTTATAAATATCTATGTTTGCGTTTGACGAAAAAAAAATACACGTAACACCGCTTTTCGGTTCAGTATCGCGCGTTTGCCGAAAAAATAAGTACGAGTGATATATTACTACACCCCCCTCCCCTCTTGTGATATTTCGTGATTTTTTATGGACCCCCCCGGCCCCCCCCTTTGAGCCTCACGTGATTAATGAACAGCCCCTTAGCAACTTGCTCGCAATTAGAAAACTTTATATTCTATACGTGTGCTTAACCCTGCATAAGTTTCAGACTCAACATCTCAGAGCAGAAGGCGCAGAGTTATAGTGGCCTACTCCCCAGGGATTCGAACTGTCTTTGCTAGACGTCAATATGTTACACAATCCACCTATGTATGTGTATAATAAACTGCCAGTCGATTCTGTAAAAACCTCACCGTGAAAACTTGCGTGGAGTGAGCTGTCAGTGTCATCCCACTGATGCTAGGTATTGACCAAGCATACATATACAATCATAATCGAGATTTTAATAATATTTTTTAAGCTTATTCTATTGATCATTTTATATAATTTCAAAGCTAGTATTTTAGTTGTCATGTATAGTATGACAGAAAACATTCTGACCAGGAACAGGTGAAAAAAAAAAACCTTTGGGTACACTCACACTCGTATACACACACGCACACACCCTCACACTCACACTCTCATACATACACAAACACACATACACACAGAGCTGCTAAATTATGTTTTATTTTAATTTTACTTTTCTTTGTAAGCTCTTTACTACTTATTAGTCTCAACATTGTTAAGTTACCACATAGGGGAAGAGCGAGACAGCTCCGACACAAGTACTTTTGTAACTTATTTGGGTTGCCTCAATTTATGTATGACACAATGTTTAAGTTGAAATAAACATTTTAGATTTTTTCAAATATTATTTTTGTATTTTTTATCCTCTATAGAAACGGAAGGTCATCCGACCAGACACATGTTGTGTCTGGTGGGTTACTGCCCAACGATTAATGTCGGGACGATGTAGATATGCTGGTGTTTTTCTAATTTTTATGCTTACTGGCCACTACTCCTACCCGTGTGTTAAATTAATGTCGCCATTATAGCGGCACGCTGTATAAGTAAGGAAACACTACACTTCTCTCCAAAATAAACAGTGCGGTAATAACGGATGACCAACACAAACATATTAAATCGAATGAAATGCAAATAAAAGCTTAAACATCCACTCAATCAGTCAGCGACGTATGAAAGAGTGGTCATTATAAATTCATCCAATTTTAATGTGAAATCATCCAGCCAGGGTGCCGCATTGTGTACTGTAGGGGTATTAATGTGACTGATACAATGTTTTGACTTTACTTTTCGATTTCAATTCCATAAGGAGGAAGGCTGCAAAGCAGTGGTGATCTAGTGAAAAAACAGTGGTGGCCCAGTGAGCAGTGGGGGTCCAATGGTACCTACCCGACCTACGAGTTGTAGATCGTAGGTTCGAACCCAGACAGGCGCTTTAGTTTGTGTAAATAATTACATCACCACAGCTCTCAAAACGGTGAAGGAAAACATCGTGAGGAAACCGGCATGTCCTAGAATCAAACGAAGACATGTGACATCTACCAACCCGCCCTGGGACTGCGTGGGGGATTACAGCCTTACCGAGAGGTCTGTGTCCCAGCAGTGGGAAGATTATAGGCTGATTATGTAAGGAGGAAGGCTTAGACAAAGGTTTTAGTTAAGGCTTTTGGGGTTTGTGGCTAAATAATGCCGCATGGGACGGTCGAAGGCGGTCTGTGTATGAGTTAACATCTACTACATATCGAGACTCCTCCGTACCTCGGAACGCACGATAAACCGTTGATCCCAGCTGCCATTTATAGAACTCTGACAGTCGTTACTGGAAGTCCGAAGCCCGAAAGTCTTGTCAACCGGACTTATTAAGGGGTATCATATACACCACACCTAGTAATAGGGTTTTAAGGTCAGATAAGTAGTCGCTCCATGTAATACTCGTATACTGGTATTTAGCTGCATCCGGTTAGACTGGAAGTCGACCCAAAACAGTTGGGAAAAGGCTAGGCAGATGATGATGGAGAAGGTCCCGTAGTGAGAACAGGCCCGCACTCTAATTGCGTACCCAACACACTTTGAATCACAATCTGAATAATTTTGAAGGATATTGCTAATCCATTGCTTCATGTGTTTACAAAATTTGTCTGCTCAACAACGTAAATAACGCAATGAATGTTGTTAAACTGTCAAAATGAAAGCCATTGCTTTTGTAGTGTGTTACGCAATTACCCTGCTGGTTCGATCCCCAGGTCGAGGAAAGTTGATTGGTTTGTTCTATAAGGATTTTCTGAGTAGCAGCTCAAAGTCTGGATTCATGCCCAGTTAAACTTTGTTTTTTTTTTTTTTGTTACGATTATGAGATCGTCCGCGAATTTTCAATTCATATTTTATGGTTTGGTCTTTTGACAGTGACAACGCAGTATCAGTATCGGACACTTTGAGTAATACAGTCGATGACTTGCAACTATCCCCGAGAAGTTGCTGATAGTTTAAAACCAAAACATGTCATATCGCAGAAAACGACTTTCCAAATCGTGGATCCTCTGCAACAGCATATTTTCCAACCTAAAAACACACAAAAAACCAGTTAAAAAATTCTGAACGCCGTATTTTTACATTAAAATATTCCGCAGCAGTAAACAAAACGGGGGCAAAAGTTAACTCATATCCAAACTGAGATTACTTTTTTGATTAACTACGCAACAGCTATTTGACAACTTGTTAAAGGACCTCTTCATTTGAACTTGTATTAAGGTGTCTCACAAATTGTGACTGTTTTGTGTCATTCTGAGAAAAGTATGTTTTATTTTACTTGTTAAGGTACTCGTTTGGAAATTAAGAATAATCTAAATAGGTTTGTTAAGAATTTTTCGAGTAGAAAATGAGAATATACAGCTGTTTTTATTATGATGCTAAATGGACGTTAAGGGGCCCGTGGCCAAATAATAACAGCCGCACATGGCGATCGATCAGGTTAAGCTACGCTTGCCGCGGTTAGTCTGTGGATGGGTGACCATCTTTACATACCGAGACCCCTCCGTGCCTCGGAAAGCATGTTAAGCCGCTGGTCCCGGCTGTCATTCGTAGATCTTTGAAAGTCGTTACGGGTAGTCAGAAGCCCGAAAGTCTGACAACCAGTCTTACCTAGGGGTATCGAATACGATACCCCTAGGTAAGACTGGTTAATAACCCAGTCGCCAGTGACAACCCAGTTACTGGGTAATAACCCAGTAACTGGGTTGTGGAGGTCAGATAGGCAGTCGCTCCATGTAAAATACTGGTATTCAGCTGCATCCGGTTAGACTGGAAGCCGACCCCAGCATAGTTGGGAAAAGGCTAGGCAGATGATGATGATAAATGGACGTTGAATTGTAGAACAACATAGTTATGCCTTGTTGGTATAGAGGTCGCTACTGCTTACCGGTCCTGGGTCCGATTCCCGGGTCGTGCAAGGTGTTATTGGACTTTTCCGTCTGGATTTTCTGTCTGCTACTGAGAAATTCCAGATGGAAACTTCCCGTATACATGAAACTTAAACATAGCTAACAAAATGTGGGTTCCACTACAGATGTACCTCTATTTAACCCCAAGGGAAATACAGACGTGGTTTTTTGTTTATAACGGGTGTAAAGAGACAAAAAAGGTTTAATTTTTGCAACAGGTAATAAATGAGGGTTTTCACAAAAATTTACGCCACCAGTTGGCGCCACTTTGGCAAGAGGTCTTCCATTTCGGCAATTAATTTAAAATATATGATGACGTTCATCATTCGTTTCATTCATTCGTTTTTCATTCAGTCAGGACTAAAGAAAATATAGGCGCTTTGACACTTTTGACAGGTACTCGGACCTGACGTCTCAGTGCTGCCACCTAGTGAACGTCATTTCAGGAAACCCTCATTAAAGCAACCTGAATCCATTAATCCTTGTTTATATTTTTTTCTTTTTTTTTATGTACAGACGCCAGCACATCAAGCTACTGCAATCTGTCAAATTTCTTTAATAGATTTTCAACTTTATCGCTAACGCATACGGTTCAAAGTTGATTGGGAATATTTTACAGTTTCGGGTAGCTTGATGTGCTGGCGTCTGTGCATAATGTGCGGGCATAACTCCGTCAATTAGGTATAGACGGATTTGCAAAATTCTTTGAAGGACGTGTCTGGACCCGTTTTTACATGCATAGTTTGAATGCAATGTAGGTTGTAGAAACATAACATAGGTACAACGTAGTCAAAAACCTCATATTCAAGCATGTAAAATGTTGAAAATTTTGTCCATTTGCCAAGGACTAAAGAAAACACACATTAATTAGCCATGCGTCCTCCCCTAGAGTAAATATCTTCCTTGCGTGCGTCGCATCTGCGCAAGAACAGCCGATCGATTCTGTAAAAATCTCACCGTGATAACTAAGGTGAAGTGAGCTTAGAGCGAGCTGTGAGTCATGCTGATGCTAGGGATTGACACTATTGACGACTCACTCCACGCTCACTTCACCCAAGTTTTCACGGTGAGATGGTTACAGAATCGCACGGCTGGTCGTTGCTCAGCAAAATACTGTGACTTCGGCCGAACCTATCGTCAGCAGCGCTGATTTTGAGCAACTACCTCTCACACAATGGACCATACATACTCGTACATACATAAACTCACGTCTTCTTACCATGGTGGCAGAAACTACAGAATGTCCATACGATCCTTGCTTATTCCTTGTGCCTTCCACTCACATCTTTTGTTACGACTAGTCGCCTTTCATTCATCCTCTCAATAGGACGAAATCATCCAAGCATACTCTCATACAATGGACACGTCCAGTGTTATTCGCTGAATGAAGGCTGACATGTAAATATCAATTTATAAAATTACTTGGCTTAGAATTACCTTAATGATCTAGGTAATTAATTGTCTTGGAAATTCCCTGTGCAGTTCTAACCTCTTAGCGTGTAGGTATGTAATCAGAATGTGATGTCTGAGGTCGAAATTAGTTTAGTAAAGGGCAACTAATGATAATTGGTAACTGCCGGTCGATTCTGTAGAAATCTCACCGTGAAATCATAAGTGAAGTGAGCACTTAATAGTGTTAATCCCTAGCAAATGACAGCTCACTCCACGCTCACTTCACCCAAGCTTTCACGGTGAGATGGTTACAGAATCGCACGGCTGTATACTTTCATACACATTTTGTAAAAAGCTGCTAATTTACATTACAAGCTGATTCTTCAATTTGATTTATTTGTATTTTGACATTACAAACAGACACGTTTTCAATGTTATTTATTTGTATAGATTTAGATTACTGCAATGCGATTCTGTAACCATCTCACCGTGAAAACTTAGGTGAAGTGAGCCTGGAGTAAGATGTCAGTAATGTCAGTAAAACACGTTTTCTTGATGTTGAAAGAGCACAACGGACATTAATAAAAGTCTTTTCCATGAATAAAAGTAATGTACTTCAAAAAAAAGGACATTTCCCACTTGTGAGCTATACCAAATTATGTAGTAACTTATTATCAATCCGAAAATTATACATTATACACGTAGTACTAAAAAAACATAAAACCCTACCATTAGATTCCAATATCTTAGTTAGAAGAAGAAAACACGGTGTTGCTTGCACCACTCTGGTAAAAACAGAATTTGCTAAAAGTCAGTACGACAGACGCTCGTCTTACTTATATAATAAAATAAATAAAGTAATAGATATCTATACTAAACCGTTTAAAGAATGGAAATCGTTGCTGGTTAAATGGATAAAAAGTTATGTTATGATGAAATTGAGAATCTGCTGTTAAATACGAATTAAATTGTTCCTATTTACACAAATCACTTTCCGTATAAATCAACCTTGCACACACACACACACACACCCTTTCACTCACAAACACAGAAACACAAACACACACACACAAACTCGCACGAACGCACACAAGCACGCACGCACGCACACACTCACACACACTCAAAAACACACACACACACACACATATACGCACACACACACACATACACCAACAGATTCATGGAAAAACTAGAATTATTAGACTGTTAATTATTCATTTACACTTTTGTTTTGTAACTTATTACACTCGTATGATATAAAAGAGCGGCGCCTCCTGGTACAGGCATCTATTTGCTTAAAAGGGGACGCCACCAACTGTATAACCTTGTATAACTTGTAATAACGAAATAAACATTTTTGATTTTGATTATTTTGATTTTTGATGGATTTTGAGATAGGGCACTAAGGGCAGGTACCTTAACCATTGTAGCTACAGGAAAACGGTCTTAGGAGACTATCCTTAACTTTTTGAGGAATGTTGATCTGCATTAAAAGATTTTGAACAAATTTTACAGTCAGCGAGAAAATGGGCAATTTTCACAAAACTTATTTGTAAGCGCAGGAGCTCTCGGTACCGTCCGAGACAATAGCCAAGTGTAAGTGTGAGTGAGTGCGTGCGTGTGTGTGTTATGTGCTGACGAAAATGAACACACTGTCAAAAAGTCAAAACAAATCTAATTGAAATGCTCGTTTCTGAAAATATTAAGTTTAAGCTAATTGCAAGAATAATTTATAATTTCACGGTTTAACTACTTTAAACGACATTGACATTAGCAACACTTAATAATATAGTAATTATAATAAGTAAGAACCTTTGCTCCCCATAATGAATAGGTAAGAAGAATAGTAGCCCGACCTTCCTCTTTCTTAGAATCTGCAGTGCTATTCTGTAAAAATCTCACCGTGAGAACTTAGGTGAAGTGAGCTCTGTCATCCCCTAATGGTAGGGATTGACACTATTAAGTGCTCACTTCACTTATGATTTCACGGTGAGATTTTTACAGAATCGACTGGCTGTTGTCTTTTTAAAAGGTTTAATTAGGGCCGTAACTATACCATCTGTGGGACATCGGGTACGACTGGGTGCTGCGCACCGACCTCCGTAGCGTCGTCAGCGTGGTTTGCTACGCAGACGACACGCTGGTCCTGGCCCACGGAAGGTCGCACCAGGTAGCAACTAAATTAAGGTCACAGCTCATTATAGCCACCCGGCACCCACTCCGCACCGCCTCGCCACCTGCGGCTAGTATTCTTTATATGGACTTGTATGGGTATGCGCTCACTACATCAACTCCGTAGCGTCACCGGATCGCCTCGGTCGTAAGCCCTCCACGCGCGGATGGCGGGTGGACCACTCGGTGACAACTCGCTGCTCGCATGCTTGCCTTGCGTTGACTGCGCATTGCCAACGCGCGGTTCCCGAGTGGACCGCACGCTGCCCGCAAATGATCGCGAGGACGATGCGTTGGCGATGCAACGCTTCTCACCATCCACTCGTTGACCACGCGGCGTTCAGTCGTTGACCGCACGGGGTACACTGGTTGACGACGCGAGGTCCACTGTTTGACCACGCGACGTTTATTGGTGATAACGCGGCGTCCACCCGTGGACCACCCGTCGACAACGAGTGGCCGCCGTGCGACGAGGCGGTGCGGGGACGCGTGGCTAGCATTGCTACAGATAGTGTCGTACCCAATTACCCCTCAGAGTTTACTATTCTAAAAGGTTTTTTTTTTAAACATCTTATGGACTAGGATTCGATAATCATCCTACTCACCTGATGGTCTGAGATGGTACTGAAAAATATAAAACACAGTGGCCTAGAATTAATCTGTTTATTTCACAAGGAACTTGAAGACTGACTCCTATCTCAGGAAACAATCGTAGGAGAACAAAGACTGGTTTTTTCACTCAGTTTTAAATAATACCTAATTAGCTTTTTTTTTTCCCTTTTCGTCAACAATTTGTATAATATTTTTTTAATTTAATTTCTACTAAAGTAGATAACTAAGTTAATCTGTAGGTATACATACAAGAGTATCCACTTCATAGCTAATGTTGTAGTCGTTGAAGGCGGAAAAACAGAACAAATATTTGTTAATGGCACTGTACTTGTAAGATGTTCACAGCTACATGCTAAGCCATAGACTAAGCCCAAGATAGATAGTAGAGTGTAACCTCTTTGTACAGACGCCAGCACGTCAAGCTATCTGAGACTGCCAAATTATCCCAATCAACCTTGAACCTTATGCTACAGCGATAAAGTTGAACATCTATTAAATAAATCTGACAGATTGTAGCAGCTTGATATGCTTGACTTTTACCAAACATTTATCAAAATCAAAAGTCATTTATTCAAACTAGGCTGAAAATCAGCACTTTTCGAACGTCAAAATTACAAAAGACAGTCTCCCAAAACGCCCGCCTTCACCATTTCCTAGTGCTTTCGCTGGGAAGAAGAAGTGGCGCAACAAACTCCCCAACAGCACAGCTGTCTGTTCAGTTAGAAAATACTTGATTGAATACAATACAAGGTATACAAAGTAATTAACATTACAAGACACAGAACGCTAAATTCAATTATTTGCCATAATATGTTAGCTAGCTACACCAATATACCAACAAATATAATAAAAAACTATTCGTACTCAAGCAAAAAAAATAACTAATCAAAATTAAATAAAAGCCTCCAGGTATAAAGGGCGTGACCGCTTACATATTTATGCAATGCTGGGTTCTGTTTACATAGCTGTCACTTGAAGTTACAAATGATAAACTAGGACCATCGAAGGAAACTAAATAAACAAGTTATTACTAATGACAACAATAATAAAACCATGGTCAGCAAGACGACCAGTCACCACAAGCAGCACCCGTTCACGAGCATAACGCAAATATCAGCCAGTACCCCTCTCGCCATATTTGAGGCTTTTACATAGAATTCAAGGAATCCACGTATCACTGGTCAGTTTTCCTCAGTCGTCAGTTTATTTACTTCGGCAGTTTCGCTGATTATTCAGTTTTACTGATTGGTCAGGTTGAGAATAAATTTTGAATTTTTGAAATCTTTTCCATACTAGAACTGTCAGACGTCAATTTTATTCCACGGTTAAAATACATATTTGGTAAATCGGCCCTAAGAGCGAATTACACCAAATTTTTATGTCTGGAATAAAACTTAATCCTGAGAAATTTTGAATTTATGACAGTTTTTCCGTACTAGAACTATCAGACGTCAATTTTATTCCATGGATGTAAAGATATTTGACTGGTGTAATCAGTTCTAAGGGCCTGTTTCACAATGCCAATAGTCAAATAAAAAATTGTATAGAATTTGTATAAAATTAATAACCAGTATCTTAAAACCTGCTATTAAAAAATTAATAATTTATTCATTTTGCGGATATTTTTCAAAGAAATGTCAATTCCGTAGATAAGCCATAGTACATTCGTATTTATCATCATCTGCCTAGCCTTTTTCCAACAATTTTGGGGGCGGCTTCTAGTCTAACCGGATGCATACCAGTATTTTACGTGGAGCGACTGCCTATCTGACCTCCACAACCCAGTAACTGGGTAATATGATACCTCTTGGTAAGACTGGTTGTTAGACTTTCGGACTGATGACGACAACTGCCAAAGATCCACGAATGACAGTCGGGACTAACGGCTTAACGTGCTTTTCGAGGCACGGAAGGGTCTTGGTATGTAAAAATGGTCACCCATCTACGGCGACCAACTCGTGCGGCTGTTCTGCTTAACCACAGGCCCCTCCGCAGTACATTCGTATTATTCTATAATTATATTGAAAACAAACGAATTCATATTTCAGTTCAATTTAACTTTTAGAAACACGTGACTTACCAAATGTGGTATGCATTTTTATTAGTTTATTGATTTAATTTTCATGTTTTAACTTTTAACTCAATCAATGTTGCGCATTTTAAAAATCGTAACTGGTTACCAGATAAACGTTAAAATTGTTGTTTTTCCTGAATATAACAACAACTAATTAAAAAAGGCTGTCCAAGTAAATAATTACTGTACGAGTGCGATTATCACTGAATACGTTATTGAAATCATATTATATTGTCTAAATAAAAAAGAGCTTTTCCTAAAAATACATGTTTTTCATTCAGTAGCTTAACAGTTCCAAGGAAAACAATGTAATATGGGAAAATAATATAACAATAATACTAAGGGCTGATTTGTCAACAGTCAGATAGCTTATATCGGAAGAATAAATATGACAGTTTGACATATTTTCTGTACAAAAGCTGTCAAATCTCAATATTTATTCCTCAAATAAAAATTACCTGACTACCTGACAATCATTTGACAGTAAATGAAAATGTGTCCTCTGAGTTTGTTGCGGCATATCTTCTCAAAGTAGTCAGATAGGAAACGCCGACCTCACGTTGTCATAAAAATATGATTGACGTGTAAAAGTGTTTGTGCAAACCTACTTACAGAAATAAAATCATTTATCAGTAGAGGGGCCCGTGGCTAAATAATAACAGCCGCACAGGTCGATCGATCAGGTTAAGCTACGCTTGCCGCGGTTGGTCTGTGGATGGGTGACCATCTTTACATACCGAGACCCCTCCGTGCCTCGGAAAGCACGTTAAGCCGTTGGTCCCGGCTGTCATTCGTAGATCTTTGACAGTCGTTACGGGTAGTCAGAAGCCCGAAAATCTGACAACCTGTCTTACCTAGGGGTAACCCAGTAACTGGGTTGTGGAGGTCAGATATGCAGTCGCTCCATGTAAAATACTGGTATTCAGCTGCATCCGGTTAGACTGGAAGCCGACCCCAACATAGTTGGGAAAAGGCTAGGCAGATGATATCAGTACACAAAATTCAATAGGGGTCACAAGCCGTGCCACAGCCTCTCAGAGGCAGTAGGCACATATGTTATCTGTCGTGTCTGTCCCTCTAATCTTTAAATATTTCAACGCAACGTAGTGACAAGTTGTTTAGTCAACATTATATTAGTGATCTTAGTAGACTTCACTCGTACAGGAGTAAATACGTACATCAGGTAAGTGTTTTTTTTTTTTCTTTTTTTTTGTGGAAAATATTCTACACTTGGAATAATACTGGCTGGTTTTTTTGTCTTTTAAAGTGAGTCTTTCGATAGTGTTTTTTTTTTTTTTTTGTAGGTAGATAACATAATTATAGTGATTTTTAATTTTTTTTTTATTGATTGATTGCATATTATAAGAACCTGACCCCGAGTTTGTTTCGCCATTTCCTCTAAGGGGTAGTCAGATAGGACATGTCGACTCCAACTAGCTTATTATGAATTTTTTTTTTATAGGACGTGTAGTAGTGATTCAAAATATCCTATTTACATAATTATTACAGAAAAAAAAAAATAAGTTTATTGACACAAAATACCTTTGTATACCAATACATTTCTCATAGGCACTCACATACTCACACACAAAAGCTTTCACAAACGAAATCTTCCAAATTATTATAATAAATAGGAATGCCCCTCGAATATGCAAAGAAAGTATCAATAACACACAAATATCATCACGCCTGTAAGCTCCGAAGTTGTAGGCAGAGTCGTACAATACGTCCACATTAAAAGTGGAAGATAAAATATTTATATAAAATAAAATATATATAATTTATATCAAAGATCATTTGTTAACAATAGATATTTATTGTTGTTTGATGTTTTTGTTTGTAGTTAATCATTACATTGACCTGCCATAGATCGCTTATTAAACGTGGTAAACTAAACGTTCATAGTTATGTAGGTACACAGCATAGAGAATATCTTTGGTACACAGTTACACACTGATTAACTGAAGGTCAATTATTGTAATTAAAAACCTTCAAAATCGAGACGCAGTCTCATCTCAGTGACAATCAATGTTAAAAACTTATTAAAAAAATAGGCAAATTAGAGATATTTTTGAAAGATTCAGGGCGCATTCCACCAAACTTTTTACTTAGAATAAAAATGTTGATTTTTTGACAGTTATTCCGTGGCTGAATAATAACAGCCGCACAGTTTGATCGATCAGTTTAAGCTACGCTTGCCGCGGTTGGTCCGTGGATGGGTGACCATCTTTACATACCGAGACCCCTCCGTGCCTCGGAAAGCACGTTAAGCCGTTGGTCTCGGCTGTGATTCGTGGATCTTTGACAGTCGTTACGTGTAGTCAGAAGCCCAAAAGTCTGACAACCAGTCTTACCAAGGGGTATCGTATTACCCAGTAACTGGGTTGTGGAGGTCAGATAGGCAGTCACTCCATGTAAAATACTGGTATTCAGCTGCATCCGGTTAGACTGGAAGCCGACCCCAACATAGTTGGGAAAAGAAAAGCAGATGATGAGTAATCGATACTCATGATGTCTGCGGAGTCTCGCTACTTAATTTAATTTAACCCTTTATGACGCAACCTCAAAGTCACCTTTGATCACAATAATCATAGATTTTCGATTAAAATGCTAATCACAAAATATTATACAGACGTCATAATACTTTTCGCACGATAGATGTTAATTTGATCAGTAACATCCGCTAAGGAAGCAATCCCATGATATCGAAAATGTTAATACTAATGGAATCCATATAAATAGGTGTACGAATTGATTAAATCGTCTGATTACTTTTGTTGGTAAAAAAAGCAAGAAAGGTTTTTTTTTTCATATTTCCGGGTAATTACCCCCACAAGCGGATGGTGATATTTCGAAATAAACACAGTGTATGGTATATTTTTGGGTTTCATATGCTATATTATGCAAAATACTGGTAGATCACAACAAAAAAAAACAACCCAATCTCTGCATCCAATAAGATTGGAAGCCCAAAAACCCAATCTCTGCATCCAATATGATTGGAAGCCAACCCCAGCATAGTTGGGAAAAGGCTAGGCAGCTTGATGCATGAGCAGTAAATCTGGTATGTGCTGATACGAGAGAAAAGATAGTGCTTACAAAATGATGGCGTCCAAATGTACAGAGGCACATCAAGCTACCCGAAACTGTCAAATTTTCCCAATCAACTTTGAACCTAATGCTTTAGCGATAAAGTTGAAAATCTGTTAAAGAAATTTGACAGATTATAATAGCTGGATGTGCTGGCATCTGTACTTTGCCCGTCTATTCTAATTTTGTAACACTATTTCAAAGTCCCATAACACATTGACAATAGCCGCTCATATTGTTGACACTCCCATTAGACACACACGCCACGGTCAAGCATAAACGCTTTGTTTGCTTTCCAACTAACGTGAGCTCGCAAATGTTTGCGACACATGGCAAACATTTGAGGTACTGTAAAGTTTGTTTAATGTGAGTGATATTGAAGTGCAATATTAGGGTATATTTATTTCTGTAAATTAAAATAATAACTTAGCAAATAACAACTTATTCCTAATTAATTAATAAAAACAACAAAATTATATCCTAACTTAACTGGAACTGTACACAAACTAAAATGTAGTGTCGAAAAATTCATCCGCATCGCTGTCGACTGGTAATGTACCCAAAAGACTGGCGGCGTTACCACGTTGTATGGCAATGCTTAGCCTCTGGCCAATATAAAAGCCAGCCCTTGGGTCGCAGGAAGTGTTAACTAGCCGTTTAAAAATTTCCTTAAAAAAACCATGAGCACTCGGACCCGCGGCCCGAGGGTTTCAACCCCAAACGGCTCGAAAATACGTGGGTGGATCAAATATAACCCGGACTTAAGTAAAAAAAAAAATACGCACGTATTATTATACTCGTAAAAAAAAAGGAATATATTTTATTTTTCTACATAATCTCCCCTTCTATTAACACATTTTTCCCAGCGCAGGGGATGTGTCTTGATGCCAGTATCGAAGAATGTAGTCGGTCGTGCCTTTAGCCAATTGCACACAAATGATTCTACTATCTGGTCAGTGTGAAAACGGCGTTGAGTTCTTGAAAGCGTATTCTTATCGAACTGTAGAGTCAATGGATGCAAAATTTCGGAAGGTTCTATGCCCTCCCGTGTTAAAAAAATTATGATAAGTCGTTGCTCAACAGATTTATTTACCTCCTGCTCTTACATGATGCTACTGGCGCGCAATAAACTAAAGTGAGCCGGAGCAGTATACCCCCCTCCCCCCTAACACATACATCAGCACCAAGCGCGTCACTTCACTCAGCGACCAGTAACAAAAAAAGTCCTGTTTATATTTGATTCACCTAATATATTTTCCGATATACTTTCGGCGCTTGAGGTTTTCTGCAGCCGCAGTAGTAGGGACATCTCACTACGCCGAGTCAGGAAGATGGGATGGCGCAAGAGTACTTATC
This sequence comes from Eremobia ochroleuca, assembly GCA_949629135.1. Lineage (NCBI taxonomy): Eukaryota > Metazoa > Arthropoda > Insecta > Lepidoptera > Noctuidae > Eremobia > Eremobia ochroleuca. Next base: position 15,236,729 of record OX451404.1, read on the forward strand.
GACACACCTTGCATGGAAATAAAGACATACCGTCCGTTCTCACGTTGGGTCACTCTTTTAGATTTTCAACTTTATTGCTAAAGCATTAGGTTCAAAGTTGATTGGGAAAATTTGCCAGTTTCGGGTAGCGTCTGGTATGTTGGCGTCTGTACAATATTGCGTTAATGCCATCAACATATTGGATCATCGTCACTGACTGATGGTCTCACAGGTCAAGTTAACGTCTAGAGTACACAATGCGCCATGACGGCTGGACGTTTGATGCTCATTTATTGATTTCTAGCAATGTTTGTAGAACATATAGGGTGGCACGGACATGACGTGCAACTTGTGGCCGAGGATTCAGTACCGACATGATTCTGGTTCCCCTTGCGTTGAATTTCTTGTATGCCTTTTTTTTTTGTAAATTAGCTGTTCCATACCTTTTACATGTAATGCCAATAAACGCATTTTCTTTCTTTCTTTCTTTCTTTCTTTCTTTTCACTGCGTTGGTATTGCAACTTACTATGAAACAGCTGATTATTATTTTGATAACTGGCAAAAAATATTCTACGCTAGGGGTTTAGAATCATGTGCTGAATTCTTGTTTACAGGAGACAGACAACGGAACTCTTCAATAAATACCAGTAAAACAACCGCGATTGCTGCTATCGCATATGTATGCATTGTTTACGCAATCGCACAACATAACATCACGTCTGTACCCTATAAACGCAGATGCAGTACACAGATGTGTTCAGTATACCACCGTACACCCTCATTTCTGTCAAAGTTGTTATTTGGGTACCTCTAATCTTGCAAGTAAATTCTGGCATAACTTAGGTATAACTAAAAAGTGAAAACTAAAAACTTAAAAAAAAACGACTTCCAAAAAAAAATACTACAAAGTGAAAAAAAGTTTTTATGAATTTGTGAACAGCATTGGAGGACTCTTTCTATTATAACATTGAAAGGTTGTGAATCTGAATAGCCATACAAAATTACATGCAGTAAAAAATTACATGAAGGCATTTAGTTATATTTTTATAATTTCCTAGTGTCTACCTCCTTAGATATATATCTAATCTGTCGCAAGTCACAAGGTGAACTGGTAGCTATTGTAAGCCAAAGCACTGCAGCCGTTGTAAGACTATAATCATTATATATTAAATTAAACTGTATGCACAGTAAAAAAATATAATACTTTACAAAGGCGGACTTATTGCTTGAGGCAATTTTTCACCAGCAACAATAAATGCATAGATATTTATATACCTATATTATATACTATTAAACAGAGTAAACTTTATCAGGAGAGATAAAAATCAGTAGAGGAGAATAAAACGAATCTAGCTCAACAGCGCTGGATGTTTCTGCTAACTTCTTAAGTATATGTTCACGTGCCTTTTCTTTAAAAGACAACCGATGGTTGCCTGCAATTCCTGCCTGCTGTTTAGAAGGAGCGCATTACAAAACTACCTAGACAAAGACAGAAGAGTAACTGAAACCAGAGTAGTGAGAAAGACATCCTAGAAGACGATTTTTGTTGGATTGATAATTTTTACTACGATAGAGCTGATATTATCGCAGCCCACGGCTTTGCATTTAATATAAAGGATAATCTTTCTGATCTCTCCCGGGTCAACTGTGGTGAAGACCAAGGGGTAAATATTGGGATGCGCCAGGCCAGCGAGGTAGTCGTGTGATTGACATTTGAGTAGAATATCCAGAGTTAGAGTTGGGCAGGACATCTAGCTAGCCGAGGAGATGGCCGATGGAGTAAAGCTGTGACCGAATGGTGGCCATAGTTCGGCCAAAGAAACCAGGGTCATCCAAAAGCACGCTGGGTTGGCGATATCGTCAAGGTCGCGGAAAACACCTGGATGAGAGACGCACAGAACCGGGAAGTATGGCAGAAGAAAGGGAAGCCTATACCCAGCAGTTGGTGATTCCGGGCTAAATTATGATCCAGAGTAGGAACAATGGAAAATGGCGTTTGAGATCATCAAAGCCAATTTGTGGTAGGAAGGTCTGAATATCGCGATTTGCCGATACCTAAAGTTCCAAGGAACTTCCAAATATCGGGGAGAGAAGAAGAAGTGATACTATTTTAGAATATGGCGGCGTTTAGAGTTGCGCATCATCTGATATGCCTAGCAGCTTTAAGGAAGGCACAATAGATTCCGAAGTAACTGAAAAAAGAGCTTAAGTAAACCTTCTAGAATAGAATAGAATAGAATACTCTTTATTATGTACACCATATAAATTACAGACTTATTCTAGACTATAGCTATTCATCACCACCAGTCTCCAGCGCTCCACTGTTGGGCATAAACCTCTCCAATTACACGCCATTTATTCTCCGCATCTCTCATCTAGCTGCTACCAGCTACCATGCGAAGATCGTCTCTCCACCCAGCCTGAGGGCGACCTACCTTACGTTTGCCAATTTGCGGTCTCCACTCAAGAACACGTCTACCCCAACGGTCATCTTTTCTATGGTTAATACGACCGGCCCATTACCACCTTAGCTTACTTGTTCTGTGAGCTATGACGACAACTTTGGTTCTCTGCCGTATCACCTCATTCTGGATTATAACCTACTAGATTGGACTAAAGGTATTAATAGATAAAAAAAACTAAACTTTTTCCTTAAGAATCTAACCCAAGGATTTCATGCTGCGACGAATTTATAATAAGTATTTGAATTAAGTACCTAGGAGGTAATAAATGTCGTGACACATAGGTATTTCGCAAAAAAACGTTTGGTGACAGGTGACACACTGAATAAGGTGATATGCTAAAAATATTTTGCAACAAATGTTTGCATTTTACGTACAAAATGTCATATTTATAACAACAATATAAGTAGTAAAATATATTGCAAGGTGAACGGGTATAATTACTTGTCTTGACGTTCACAATGCATGTAGTGCAGTAGGTACTTAGGCGTATGATTTATTCTGCATGATTGAGCTTATAGATATAATGCCTTGCCTTGCCGTACCTTACCTTCATTTTTAGGGTTCCGTATTCAAGAAGGAACCCTTATAGTTTCGTCTGTCCGTCCGTCCGCAGCTTAGCTCAGAGACACTTAGTACTAGAAAGCTATAATTTGGCATGGTTGTACAGACGCCAGCACATCAAGCTACTACAATCTGTCAAATTTCTTTAGTAGATTTACAACTTTATCGCTAAAGCATAAGGTTCAAAGTTGATTGGGAAAATCTGACAGTTTCGGGTAGCTTGATGTGCTGGCGTCTGTACATATTAATTACGCCGACAAAGTGGTAAAATAAAACCTTGAAAAAAATATTTTTTTTAGGGTAGCTCCTGTACACGTAAACTAGGGTTGTTTTTTTTTTCTCGTCTACCCCACAGTGGGGGTGTTGTTGGATGGGTCTTTCAAAAATATTGTGGGCTTGTCAAAACCATTTTTTTTCGATTCAGGGATCCGTTTGTGAAATATTAAGTTTTAAAGTGCTAATTTTTGCTAGTGTCAAGTGTCGTCGTCATCGTCCCCTGCCAGCGGTATGGTTGCTTTTGAAATTGTGAAAAAATCATAGCAGTAGTATATAATTATAACGAAATTAAAAGGAAAAGTATCACAGCTTAGAAGGCTTTACAAGTTTACGAGTAATAGTCGACCAACTTTTTGCAGTTGCGATGTACGGGCATTGCAACTGCAAAAAGTTGGTCAGAGTACATGATTTTCAACTACAATGTTTAAGTTTGTTCTTGGGATAAATTTATTCCAATTACGGAACCCTTCATTGTGCGTGGTCGGACACGTACTTGGCCGGTTTTATATTAATAGCGTGAATGACTTGGACAGACAAAGTCATGAAATAAAATGCCTAAACCACATGCATGCATCAGTCACGTGTTGTCATATTTGAGGGTGTGGTACAAACCATCAAACTGGACCACTTTCTTCATATAAATACAATTGCAATTGCGAAAATATACTCAGCCTGTCAGTCACATATGTCGGGAATTTGTATGGGATAGTTGATATTTTGTTCGCCATTACCATATCGGTCCCATGAAGAAAGTTGTTCTATGACCACACTTTTCTGATACCTACATAATTATGTACATGTTGTATAAAACGAGAATTTTTCTATTACCAGCTTACTTTATTAATTAAAAATTAAACAACCTTTTGAGACTCGACTTTAATTTTTTTAGCGAGCTGACGATATCAACTATTCATAATTATCAAAGGAGGGGTTTCGGTAAGGCCCTTTACCGGCCCCCCTAAATTTTTTATTATTTTAATATTGTGTTTATAGGACTACACTTAAAATTTACAAATATATATAGCATCAGCCAATATTCGCTATATTTATGTGTTTAAGGTAAATGTTTGATTACCAGTTGATGAGAACAAAATGACAAAATATCCTAATTAATATTATAATTATCGGTTTTATTTTGAGAAATCAAACTTAAACAAGGTGCAAAAAACATTAATATATTACGTAGAATCCTCCGCTTCTTGATCTGACCATTCAACTGCAGCATCTTCAATACAATCTTCGTAGTGAGAAGAATACTTTATTCGTTGAAGCTCCAAATGCCTGTAATAGCTAATGAACCACAATACTGAACCTACGTGAGCACAACATCCAACAACACGTGCTCCAACCTTGCACTGGCAATACCAAGATGAAACTTCAGTAGTATGATATTGTATCCATAGGTTGTAGATTTTTAAATAATTATAGTAAAATCAGTCAATCAGTACATTATTATTATCCTAAATACAATTTATTTATTTTATACCATGAGCGCAGTGTAGTAACACGACAATTTTTATATATGTAATAGCTTACGTATTTCTGCACCACATATATGAAAACCGTTTTGTTACTTGGTTGCGCTCTATATACAATAACTAAATAAAGATTGCAAAAACTACAGAAATGACGCATTTTTGTAAAACAAGCCAAGTTAAGCGGTTCCTTTCACAAATGTCCTATCAAGTTACACAAAAAGTATATGTATTTTTAAAAGCCTTATATTATGCACATTATAAAAAAAAATAAAAATGGTCTAGATTATAAACTTTAAAAATATGATTCACGGGGGCCAATAAAGGGCCTTATCGAAACCCCTCCTTTCTGTTTAATTATTTCCAACGTGTTTTATTCGACTTTGGAATGATGGACAGGTCCGCTCAATCTGTGTGGTTCTGTACTCAAAAGACCATTTCAGACACCAATCTACATGGTCTTCACATTATCTGAACAAGATTATGTCTGGACTTTAAAAGAGACTGTGACCTCTGAGTTTGTTTCGGCCTTTCTTCTCAGAGTAGTCAGATAGGAAACGCCGACCTGATCTAGTTTTAAAAAATATGATTGACATGTAAAAGTGTTTGTACAAACCTACTTACAGGAAATAAATCATTTATCATTTGATTTATAACACCTACGTATAGATTCTCAGCTTAACCAATAAACTCACTATTATGTCCAAGGTGCTTTTTCTCTTTTGTTCTACAGGCCATTTTTGAATTATTAATACCATGGTCGGACTTTTAATTAGCTGCAGTAAAATGACACAAGTTACTGTCAAATTATCAAAAAAAATTGCCACACTTCTCTACTACGCGTGATGTGATTAAAACGTAATGAAATATCGTTTTAATTTAGATATTCGAAATTGACCTATTTTGATTTAACCGTAATCTTTCAAATATTCTTTGTTTTGATCGGATGAAAATAGAAAGAGGGGCCGGGGCTAAATAATAACAGCCGCACAGGTCGATCGATCAGGTTAAGCTACGCTTGCCGCGGTTGGTCTGTGGATGGGTGACGATCTTTACATACCGATACCCCTCCGTGCCTCGGAAAGCACTTTAAACCGTTGGTCCCGGCTGTCATTTTCGTAGATCTTTGACAGTCGTTACGGGTAGTAAGAAGCCCGAAAGTCTGACAACCAGTCTTACCTAGGGTATCGTATTACCCAGTAACTGGGTTGTGAAGGTCAGATAGGCAGTCACTCCATGTAAAAATAATACTGGTCTTCAGGTGCATCCGGTTAGACTGGAAGCCGGCAGATGATGATTGATCGGATGAAAATATATCGCTACCTTGAGGTACAAAGGTAGTATAAGCCATAAACCCTTTATGGCAGTTACTACCTTTCTACCCCAAGGTAGCGATATGTTGTAGTTTCAAATCAGCGTAAATACATAGTTTAATAACTATCCGTTTACCCATCAAACTTATGTATTGTTGTCATTAGCACAATCAGCTTATAATGTTCCCGCTGGGAAACAGGCCTCCTTTCGGTGAGAGGAAGTGCGGGGTAATCCACCACGCGAGCCCAGTGCGGGTTGGTAGATGTCACATGTCTTCAAATTTTTGTTTCTAGGACATGCAGGATTCCTCAAGATGATTTCTTCACCGCTTTGAGAGCAGCGATGATGAAATAATTTACACAAACCAAAGAGCCTGCTTGGGTTCTGACCCCCGACGTACAACTCGTGGGCCACCACTACTGCTTGTCTTGCCTTTTCCTAACCACGTTGGGGTCAGCTTCTAGTCTGACCGGATTCAGCTGAATACCAGTATTTTACATGGAGCGACTGCCTATCTGACCTCCAAACCCAGTTAAGTTACTGGGTAATACGATACCCCTTGGTAAGACTGGTTGTCAGACTTTCGGGCTTCTAACTACCCGTAACGACTGTCAAAGATCCATGAATGACAGCCGGGACACGCCCCCCCCCCCCGCTGCTACTGCTTGTCGTCATTATCTAATTTAAATCACGAAAACCCACCTAATTTTCCCTTATCTAAACTTAAGCAAGAACTTTACACTAAAAGATAAATTGAGCAACGCTTTGATAAGAGATCGTTGTGGTTGAGATGTCCCATTGATAAGGGTTCAGGGATGTTTCGCTACTCCGATCAAGCGAGAAGGAAGGATTTATAGCATAAATGTTGAAGGAAGTAAGACTACCTTAAAGCGTTATTTATACGTTATTGTTGATGTCCTTAAATGAGGTCATGTTGACGCTTGAATGGAAAGACAAATAAGTGTACAGGAAGCAAATATTGTAGGTTTTATGTGGTAATCGTTGTTTAACCACATCAGAGGGCATAGAGCAGTATTCACAATCTCAGATGATTTACGTTCCATCGCCACTTAATCAGTTATCTACTTTAGTGTAATGTATTTTAAGTTGATTTTTGAGCGACCATTTGTAACACAAAGGTCCTATAATAAGTTTTTGATTGTAATAGAATTTGAACTTTCTTAATTATGACATTCAGATTGTTATTCCATAACTTGAATATTGTCTTAAATTTCTTGATCTATTATTGGCAAAGTAACATTTTATCAGTGATAACGGAAAAGTCAAAAATGTATGGGACCGACATAAACTACCGAAAAGCTTATGACAATCCTGTTGAAAGTAGTTCTAGAAATATGAAACGCTTTGAAAGCAATTGGCACTTCTTGGTCCTTTGGTTATGCCAAAGTTTATTTACTGAAATGCATCGAACTAAAATTAGTCCAAGCTTTCCAAGGTCATAAATAATTGTATAATTTTGTAACAAAGATGTTGTTCTCAAACAATGATTAATATGCTAATGATTATGTCTACCATGTGTGTCAAAAAATCAACAACTAAAAGTCATTCATTCAAACTAGGTTGAGAATCAGCGCTGTGAACGTCAAAATTACGTAACACAGTCTCCCAAAACGGCCTCGCTTCACCACCTCCTAGTGCTATCGCTGGGAAGAAGGAATAGTGCAACAAACTTCCCAGGAGTACCTACAGCTGTATGTTACAAGTTACAAGAACTTGTAATGACGACTTACATCTTACGAACCCATTTCCTGCATTGTCAGGCAGATAATCCGTACCTATATTTTCATATTGATTAAAAACAGAGTTCAGAAACTGTTGTGTAACATTGTTTTCCGCAAACAATGAACTATTACATTACAATCAACAAAAAATTTGCACAACTTTTTTTTCTATGAATCCTACGAAGTTTTCCATGTTCTCTGCAACATCCACTTTTCCCCGTAACATGTTTCTCGCTACAAATAAAAAAAAAAGGAGTATAATAATAATAATATTCCACAACATTCACACAACGCCATCTAGTCCCAAACTAAGCGGAGCTTGTGTTATGAGTACTAGACAACTGATAAACATACATATATATTTCTAAATACATACATATTATAGATAAATTACACCCAGACAAAGAACAAATGATCGTGCTCATCACACAAACATTTGTCCTAGCTGGGAATCGAACCCACGACCTTGGGCATAGCAGTCAGGGCCACTGACCACTAGACTAACAGGCCTGCCTATATATATAATACATGTTTATCATTTTTGGATCCGTTAACCCCTTTTGATTGCCATGAGGTGGAAATGGTTACACTGCAGGACAAGGCCTCTCTTTCTCCTTTCCACTTCTCTCTGTCTTGAGCTAATGTGGACCAATCCTGTCTTTATGCGTCAAGCTCGTCCCGCCATCTGATCCCGGGTCTCCTGGAAAAGATCTCATGTAAAAAAGCCAAAGGTAAAGTTTCCTCTGCACTGTAAACCTGTCACGTCGCTTAAAGGGGTTAAACCCTCATGTTTGCTAAACAACGTATTGTTGACGCTACAACTCCTAAACTAGTTCCAAACGTAATTAAAATTTGAATGCAATTTAACTAGGTTTCAGGGAAACCAACTGCAAACAGATTATGATGCAATTATAAGTTTAAAATGAACAGGCATTGTAAAAACTATAACAGTTATTATGACGGCTTAATACCATCGTGATTCCAGAAATATTATTATATAGTTATTATGATATGATAATCATGAAAACCAAAACCCTTTATTTCTATGATTTAAACAAAGAAAGTATAAAATTGATATAATTTAAAAGCTAAGTCTTAAAATAATTATAATAATAACCCTAAGGCATAAACAAAGTCTTCTTAGCCGTTGCACATAAATCCAGATCGAAACAAGATACAGTGAAAAATTTGTTGTGTCTGTGATAGATACTTACAGCAGTTTCATCATCTCACCTTCTTCCCACCCTTATACTATGTTACTTAGGTCGGCGCAACACGTTTTTTTCTTCCATTCTCCCCTGTCAGCCGTCACTCAGAGATCAGTGGTGGCCCAGTGGTAACGGCCCCGACTCACGAGCTGTAGGCCGTGGGTTTGAACACTTTGAGCACAGCCAGGAGCTTTACTTTGAGTAAACAGTCTCATCACTACTGCTCTTAAAACGGTGAAGAAAAATATCGTGAGGAAACCGGGATGTCCCAGAACCAAAAATGTGAAGACGTGGCATGTACCAAACCGCACTGGGTCAGCGTTGTACATTACAGCCTACTCCCTCTTCACGAGAGAAGGTCTGTGTCCCAGCAGTGTGAAAATTAACACGTTCACGCCGGGGCCGATTTTCATTTGTTTTGCTATGAGGTGGCGCCGCCCGATAGGACAGTTTAGTGCGGGCCACCGGTGACCCGCACCGGCGTGAACGTGTTAAAGGCTGATGATAATGACCTGAAATATCTCATTTTTCAATCTTATATGTATATGTTTTTCTTTTCAGATCAAGATGGAAACGATCCCTCATCACCCGCTAATCACGGTGACTCAAGAAGATATGAAGAAAGTCCGGGAGCAATATGATATAGGCGATGTGAGAAGAATAAATGAAGCTTTGGATATTGTGGAGGAGTGGATCAAGAAGCAAGAGCATTTGGTGGAGGCTAGCCAGTATTGGAGTGAGTTTATTATGCTTTGTAAATCAACTGAGCCTATCGCAGTCCACCGCTGGACATAGTCCTCTGCCAGGCTGTGCCACAACATTCTGTCCTCCGCCTCCCGCATCCAGCCACCCTTTTAAAGTCTTCTGTCTATCTAGCTAAAAATACCTACATATTGGTTACATATAAGTAAATCGCGAATGGTTATTTTATCCCTGCATCGTTAGCAATTAACAAACTGGACAAAAACCACGGATTTCTTCTCCTACCAAAATTACCGAAATAATGGCAGGCCTGTTGGTCTAGTGGTCAGTGGCCCTGACTACTATACGCAAAGTCGTGGGTTCGATTCCCACCCAGGACAAATGTTTGTGTGATGAGCACGATCATTTGTACTGTGTCTGGGTGTAATTTATGTATAATATGTATGTATTTAGAAATATATATGTATGTTTATCAGTTGTCTAGTACTCATAGCACAAGCTCTGCTTAGTTTGGGACTAGATGGCGTTGTGTGAAAGTTGTGGAATATTTATTATATTATATTAATTCTAGTTTTGCGTTGAGCAGAATACTAGAATACTGAGTGCACTCAACAAAATAGTTGATAACAAAAACAAAAGCATTCTAGAAATACAAAAAAAATAAACACGACAGAACCTTAACTTCTAGAAGAAAAATCAGTGTTATCAAATGAAGATTTTTTTCATTAATTTGGATTTCAGACCGAGGTCTTCTAGAACGAGTATTCTTAATATCAAAGGGATCAGTGGAAGACACAAAGAGGAGAGTGGAAAGGCTACTGACGTCACGAGGAATGATGCCGGAGCTGTGTGCGAACAGGACCGTGAAGGAATTTGAACGTCAATGGGATGTCGTGTAAGTCACCACAAAATTCTTTCCCCTGTTGTTCTTATTAATACAGCCTGTAAGCCGCAAAAGCACGTGCCTGCAACTTGCAGTAAAGTATTCAAGTAGCTTGCTAACCATTGTGACTCACAACTGGCTTGACCACGAGCTGAATGCTCAAGCAACACACGTTTTGCGACAGCGACTGTGAAAAAAACCAATGAAAGAAGTTGTTAAGAGCATGCCACAAGTCACAGAGATGCGACTTACGAAACGACGGAAACTGAAGTGTCACGTTCGCGTGGTGCTTGACGCAACTCGCAACGGCCGTAAACTTGATCTAAGCAACTTTTGATTGAAAAATATCACATCGGCATGCAAGTTACTTGCATACTTTTGTGACATTCATCATAACAGCACAATAATAATATTGTGTCTGCAAAATGTTTTCGAAAACTGAAGGAACAAAGTTGCGCAACACTGATTCCGGGAACGTTAAAATTTGATGTTGAGGGAAGCAATATTTTAGCAGCTGTTGTTTAAATTCGTGGCTTAAGCCACCTTAGAAACTACAAACTGAGTTTCACGATGATCATCACACTTAGCTCACGAAACCAAAACTATCACGGTTGGGTAAATCACCACTCCAGACTTAAAAAAACAAGCAAAACAATCACAAATCCTTTTGCTAAATAGTGAGATTTAGAACATTTTAAACTTTGATTATGTATTGAAATAGTGATGATAAGTCATATACCTACACCTAAACCTTGAGTTAGTTAGTATCTCTGTTGAATAAAAATATGCAAATGCGCGGAGTAAATTATGGCTAATGATCACAAATTATACCAAAAAAAAAAAACTTATATACCTATGAAAATTATGGCTCGTTAAAGGTTTATGACCGAAGCTCCCCACACGTGTTTTGTTTAGGAGTTAAAAATATTAATACATTGAATGAGCCGGTTTTAAACTCATTTAAAACTATTAACATTCTTAACTAATCATAACAACATCGATGATAGAAAACAATGATTTGAATAAAAAATGTAGCCGGCAAAGAAACATGTATAAGTTGATTTAAAGTTAGTGTAAAGTAATCATTAATTGACAGTCAAGGCACAGTAGATAAATATTTATTTACTGTGGTCAAGGTTTGAGGTGTCTGTTAGGCTATGGACACGATATCAGCGGACGCGGGGCGGCGGGGGTAGCGGCGTGGGGAGCGGCGCGTTTCAATGCATAGATTTATATGGAACTGGCCTCAAAGGCAGCGGCGCGGGGAGCGGCGTACGAGCGATGCGCACCAGTCTAGCGGTGCCCGCCCGCGTGTCTGCATTGAAGTAGTGTTGTTCATTTTATTTTTTGCTTTAAATGTAACGTTACGAAGAAAGTATCAAAAATATGGTGTCGTCGCTATATTTTAGACATTTCATTCACGAACAAAGACACCAGTTTCTCATAACACAACACTACGCCACTCTAGCGCGATCAGCCTGCTGGCTTCGAGACCGGCAGGCTAATTGCGTAACATACTATCAGTAGCAATGGGTTTCATTTTGACAGTTCAACAACATTCATTGCGTTATTTACGTTGTTGAGCAGACACGTTTTTCGAACATATGGAGCAATGGATCAGCAATATGCTTCAAAATGATTCAAATTGAGAATAGTGTTAAACGTTAAAATAGTGTTTAACGCAATTAGGGTGCAGCCGATCAATTCTGTAAAACTCACCGTGAAAACTTAGGTGACGTGAGCTATCAACAGTGTCAATCCCTAGCCGCAGGTGCGATGACAGCTCACTTCACCTAAGTTATCGCTGTGATATTTTTACAGAATAGCACCGCTGGTCTGCGTTGCTGCGCCGCTTCCCGCGCCGCCGCCGCTCCCGCCCCGCAATCGCTGACTTCGAGACCAAGGTCTTAAAATGGCCAGTAAAAAATCTTTATTTTGATTACTTTTAGAATAATATACAGAAGCCGTTATATTAATAACTTACTTCTGCCCCCGATTTCGTCCGCGTGAAATTTTTTACTCCCCCGACCCACGCCGTCGCTTCGCATCATCTATCCGCGCAATCACTTCGTTTTCTCTTCGTGATCTTTATTACTTTTTTTTTCTTTTTGCTGAGCTCCTAAGAGTCAAAACGTGATTTTAAATAGCCAGTAGCCTTCCTCATAAATTAGGCTTCCAAATGCTATAAGATTTCTTCAAATCCGACCGACAGTTCCGTAGATTAGCGCGTTCAAACAAACAAACAAACACTCTTCACTTCAGCTTTAATAAATACAGCAGCCATTATTTAAGTTTAAGTTGTTATGAATTTATTTTACAATTTGATTTTATGTGTTTTAAATATTCAATTTAGTTATTTAGTTATAATAGTATTATTGTGGCATGTATTTTATTCTTTGGTTACTAACATAGTTTTTTAAGTAAACTAACATAAAATCAATATGGATCACTGTGTCTGATTTAAATAAAATTATTATTATTATTATATTCATAATATTGTGCTCCAGAGGCTTGACAGATTTTTTTTTAGAGACTATACAAGATAAAAACAACATTTTATGAAATAGCATAAGCATAGTATAATAGCTTAACGTTCCCGCTGCTGGGACACAGGAGCTGGGAGGAATCTGTGAGAGGGAATGGGCCGTAATTCACCACGAGGGCGCAGTGCGGGTTTGTAGATGTAACATGTCTTCGATTGTTTTAGTTTTACGATATGCCGATTTCTTACTTTACAGTTTTTGAGAGAAATGGTGATGAAATCAATTACAGAAAGTAAAGCGCCTTACCACTAGGCATCACTGCTCTCAAAAACGAAAATGTGTGTTATATATTATGAAATGTCTTATAAATATTTTCTGCCTCTGACATTAAATGAAAATATACTTCACACTATTTTCGAAGAATTTTATGAATAGGATAGGAATATTTAGGTGAATCATTATCTACAGCCAATACCGCGTTACCTACGTTTTCAATAAAAGAATTCGAACTTTAGTAAACATCTGCCAAGCCTTTTCTCAACTATGTTGAGGTCAGTTCCAGTCTAACTGGATGCAGCTGAATACTGAGTACTCCGACACCCTTTGGTAAGACTGGTGGTCAGACATTCAGGCGTCTGACTACCAGTAACCACTGTCAAATATCTACGTATGAAGTTTATAATATTTGATGGCTTCATTCCAGGAACTATGTGCCTCTCCCAAAGCTGCATCCAAATGACCAGACCAGGGTTATGGTTACACAATTCCTCACGGAGAAACTAGAGCCGTTCAGCATCCTGTCTTACTTCAGATATTGCTTTTTGGTAAGTTACCTAAGATACATACTCAATATCTTTCGATTTAGAAGAATAACGTTCATAGGGTCGTATCAGCCTAGTGTTAAACTTTTAAATTTTTGATTAACTTGCAAATTAAGCCCAGGTTCGCACGGACGTGTTTATTATGCCACGATATTTTCTCGTGCACTGGTTTTTCAACTCTCGGTATTGAGCCTAGCATTGAGAATCCAACAGAACACATCCCGGCGATTTAAGACAATACGCACAATGCGCGGAAAAAAATCGTCGCATAAAAAAAACCGCCTGGGTGTAAGAAAGGAAATCGAAAGATTTTAATACCTGTCATGTTTGTCAAATTTTGCTAGGTAATTTAATTTATCCCTGTATAAAAAAAAATCCGCACCATCAACCAATATTAAGTCCGCCTTTGTACCTTTTTGTGTGAGAAAAGTTTAAATAAAAATGGTCGTCAGCACATTTTATTTATTTTATTAAATAAGTACACTCTTACGTCACACACACACACACTCATACACACACACACACACACACACACACACACACACACACACACACACACACACACACACACACACACACACACACACACACACACACACACACACACACACACACACACACACACACACAAACACACACACACACACACACACACACACATACACACACACACACACACACACACACACACAAGCACAATTTAAGTTGTTGTTACTGGCAAACATGGGAAGCCTAGTGCCTATCGTTTTTTTTTTTTTTTGATGTGCATCTCTTATTCACCTTTAAACTTTCGTGGTGATCCATAGCTTATCAGAGCTGATCATCATAGCAGACCTCTTGGTAGCTGCGGGGTAATTGCGTAACACACTAACAGTAGCAATGGCTTTCATTTTGACAGTTCAACAACATTCATTGCGTTATTTACGTTGTTGAGCGGACAAATTTTTGAAACATATGGAGCAATGGATTAGCAATATGCTTCAACATGATTCAGATAGTGATTGAATGTGTGTTACGCAAAACACCGTCCGTGTTGTGTAAAAACCGTTCACTCAAATTATTAGAATAAGATTTTTTTTTTTTTTTCCTCCGTACGCAAAATACGCGCATTGACGTGGAGTTGCGGACACCAGCCCGTGTTACCTAAGGTTTTTTTTGGAAAATTCAAGTGATTTATTTTCTTTTTAAGGAATGATAATATTTTTCAGATCGGAGAATACAGAATAAACTTCGATTACACTCCTTCGGAAAGATTCGTGATAGACCTCACCAACATAAACCTGGGCCTTCTCAGTAAACTTAATCCTATTGTCATCAAGAAAGCTGAAGTCCTATGCACCGTAAGTATAATAATAATAATATTCCACAACTTTCACACAACGCCATCTAGTCCCAAACTAAGCAGAGCTTGTGCTATGGGTACTAGACAACTGATAAACATACATATATATTTCTAAATACATACATATTATAGTTATTACACCCAGACACAGAACAAATGATCGTGCTCATCACACAAACATTTGTCCTGGGTGGGAATCGAACCCACGACCTTGTGTATAGCAGTCAGGGCCACTGACCACTAGACTAACAGGCCTGTCAAATTCACCGTATAAAAACCATGCAAGCAATACTTTTTTTTTGGGTGGGAAATTATCAAATAACTTCCTCACGCTCTGGGCGGAGCGGGAGGGTGTGTCAGACTTTTACTGACTAAAACCCAGCCGTGTTCCTTCAGTTGCCTGTGCCAAGGGCCACGGTAACTCTTTCGAACAATCTGCGACCCTGGCAGATGCAAGCAATACTAAAGTGTAGAAAGTGCCACTCACGAGCGCGCATCATGACTCTTATGTTACTGTTATAAGGTTTAAATTGGAATGACCCACGCGCGTTTGAGGGGCCCGTGGCCAAATAATAAAAGCCGCACAGGTCAATCGATCAGGTTAAGCTACGCTTGCCGCCGTTGGTCTGTGGATGGGTTTCCGTCTTTACATACCGTGACCCCTCCGTGCCTCAGAAATCACGTTAAGCCCGTTGGTTCCGGCCTTATCATTCGTGGATCTTTGACAGTCGTTACGGGTAGTCAAGAAGCCCGAGTCTGACAACCAGTTTTTCCAAGGGGTATCGTATTACCCAGTAACTGGGTTGTGGAGGTCAGATAGGCAGTCACTCCATGTAAAATATGGTATTCAGCTGCATCATCCAGACTGGAAGCCGATCTTAATATAGCTGGGAAAAGGCTAGGCAGATGATGATGACTGACGCGCGTTTGCAAAATGAGTAAAAAACATTGGAGTCTAAGAACGCCTGGTCAATTGACGAAAGCAATGCATCACTATTAGGCCCATTGTCCGCGATGCTACTCAAAAGTAACTAGTCAGTTTCAAACGTGCAAACGCCAGCACATCAAGCTACCCGAAACTGTCAGATTTTCCCAATCAACTTTGAACCTTATGCTTTAGCGCTAAAGTTGAAAATCTATTAAAGAAATCTGACAGATTGTAGTAGCTTGATGTGCTGGCGTCTGTACAAATCAAAAAAGTATATAGCATTTCGAAGCATAGTCAGCCTATAATGTCCCCACTTCTGGGACACAGGCCTCCTCTCTGTGAGAGGGAGTGGGCCGTAATCCACCACGCAGGCCTACTACAGGTTGGTAGATGTCACATGTCTTCGAATTGTTGGTTCTAGGACATGCAGGTTTCCTCACGATGTTTTCCTTTACCGTTTTGAGAGCAGTGGTGATGAAACTTAATACACAAAATGAAGTGCCTGCTTGGGTTCGAATCCACGACCTACAACTCGGAAGTCGGGGCCGATACCACTTGTCCACCAGCCGCCGAATGCCGCAGCATTAAGTAGTATTCCAGTTTGTTTTTGTGGAATGGCATCTCACAGGTCAACCTAGGAGATTGTCGGCTGTTTAACTGGACTTTCCTGTGGGTGCCTCAATAAATGAAGGCCTCCAGCCAGAGCATAAAACTAAGGCTACGTTTCCGCAGAAGCGGAGCTGCGCGGAGCGGAGCGGAGACGTGTAGGAATCGTCCAATCACAGACGAGACGAGTGACGCGATGAGGATTTCAACCATTGGGATTAGTCGATTCCTGCACGTCTCTGCTCCGCTTCGCCCAGCTCCGCTTCTGTGGAAACGCACCCTAATAGGCTAGACGACTACACGATAAGGGCACCCCCTGAGGGGTTCAAGCCACGGCTTAGGGCGTTGCTGGGGAAGGATGCAAGATACAGGCTTTATCGGATCAAAAGTATTTCAATAGTGAGGCTTTTGTATCTACGCCTGTTTACTTAGAAACTGCAAAGAAGCATTTATAAGATTCTGCTGTGCGATTCTGTAACCATCTCAACGTGAAAGCTTGGGTGAAGTGAGCGTGGAGTGAGCTGTCATTCGTTAGGGATTAACACTATTAAGTGCTCACTTCACTTATGATTTCACGGTACCATTTTTACAGAATCGATATTGAGATTCAGAGCTGATATACATATATAATTATATCCGGTCAAATTAAATTAGTTTCCGAAAGTCCGCACATGTGATAGGTATCGACATCCAAACAAGATAATATAAAAAATAAAATACTTGATTTTTTTTAGGGGTTGACGATCGCTGGTGTGTCGTTACTCGAAGTACGAGTTGAGGAAATAAATATGTTTTATCATGTTGAAATATCGATACCAATCACGTATGTGAAGTTTACACAAAGAAACAGATTTTTTTAAATGATATTTCAATGATGAGTGATGACCCCACAAAAAATATCATCAAATTAATTTATTTTTTGTTTTATCATGTTTAGACACGTCTGCAGTTTCTCTAGCAAATTTAATTTGACCCTCTATATATTTTATGATGTAATTTTTTCCAACCTACTTAATTTGTAAACTTTAAAATTACAGGAAGGCATTGGCACAAAAATCAAGGGTATCCACATACTGAACGCCCCACCTTTCATTGACAAGCTGATATTCCTGCTAAAGCAAGCTCTTCGAGAAAAAGTGGCTGGTAGGGTTCATGTCCACAATAGTTACGAAGATCTCCACAAGCATATACCTAAAGAAATTCTGCCTAAGGACTACGGTGGTGATGAGGCATCGATGAGTAAATTGAGTGGTGAGTCACTAGCTTCGAAATTAAATGAAATGATTTATTCTGTTAATAGTATATCGGAATCACTTTTACACGTCATATTATAAAGAATTAATAAGCTAGATGAGGTCGGCATTCCCCATCTGACTACTCTCAAAACAAAGTCCAAAATAAACTCAGAGGTCATAATCTCTTTTAAAGACCAGACATAATCTTGGTGAACCACAAAACAGACCATGTGAAGACCATGTAGATTGATGTCTGAAATGGTCTTTTGAGGACAGTACCACATAGATTTGAGTGGCCGGTCCACTCAAACCTATGTGGTACTTTCTCAAGTCAGTACAGGCATTTCATTTCAGTTCACTAGACTGAATCCATAAAAGATTATTACATATGGAAAAGACATCCTTACAAAGATTAAAAGTACCTGAGAAATAGCCAACGTCTTGAACGGCTAGTTATAAATTTCTTTATTGCCATAAAAAAGTTAATACTAGTAATCCTTCCAGCCTTTGGAAACGAGTTTTCTACCCATGCTTAACGACGTAGTTGATAAATTACACGCTTAAGTGACTTGCGTCTTCAGACAGCGACTTTGGAGGAAACAAATAGAAGAGGTTGTTCAGAGCATAGCGCGAGTCACCGACTGGACTAGACTGGTGGAAACAGGTGACGTGCGCGTTGCTTGAGGCCTTTTGTACACACACGACGGTTTTGTATATGGATCACTTTGGAAGCTTGTACATGGACACGCTTTCCTTACGGCGCGGTTTATACGCCGTACCTTCACCGGAGCTTCAAGCCCGAGGACTAACTTTTCATCCTCCAGGAATACCAATTCTGTATGTGCCCTGAACTAGCCACCATATCTAGACTCTTCAAATATTTGTCAGCGCTCAGCTATTGTCTGTACAGAGACCGAAAAGTCCACATCCTCAATATCGTCAACTTCTTGTAACAGTCTTATTGACAAAGCATAATGAGCCTAGTATAATGTTTACACTGCTGGGGCACAACTACCTTTCTGTGATTTAAAAAATTTTATGTAAAAAAAAACAACCGACTTCCAAAAAAACACTACAAAGTGAAAAATAATTTTAATTTTGGAAGTCGGTGTCGTTGGTTCTGCATTTTGGTTTTTTGACACCGACTTCCGAAATTAAAATTATTTTTCACTTTGTAGTGTTTTTTTGGAAGTCGGTTGTTTTTTTTTACATAAAATTTTTTATTTTTCACTTTTTAGCTATATCTACCACAATCAAATTCATATAAACACTACTTGCTATGTAAATATCAGTGACAGGAAGCTGCATCTGCGTTTATAGGGTACGTGATGTTATGTTGTGCGATTGCGTAAACAATGCATACATATGCGATAGCAGCAATCGCGGTTGTTGTACTGGTATTAATTATTATAATAATAAAAAAAAATATAACCTTTATAGTGAGTACAGGCGTGATATTATGTTGTATGATGGTGTAAACAATGCTTAGATATGCTATAGCAACAAACGCGGTTAATCTGCTGTTATTTATTGAAGAGTTCCCCCGATTTCTACAAGATCCCATCATCAGATATTGAAATGGTGACAATGGGACCACACGGGAAGCACCAGCTTTCAAATAAAAAAAGAATCATGAAAATCGGTTCACCCAGTCGGTTATTATGAGGTAACAAACATAAAAAAAAAAAAAAAAATACAGTCGAATTGATAACCTCCTCCTTTTTTTGAAGTCGGTTAAAAATCACTTTTCTCGACTTCGTCACATGCCAAAGTGATTTCGTCAATAAAGTGCGGCGTTCTTGATTCCAATTCAACTACGATCGTCCTTTTTTGTCAACATGACATTGTTTGCTATATATTGGCTGTCATTTTGTTCTAGCAAATTAAAAACCAGAGTAGTCAATGTATCCTTACTGTAAAATGTATTGAAGATATTTTTTTTTCTACAGAGCAATGGAAGGAAACTCTAAGAACCGAAGAAGCTAGGGAGTTGGTAAATAATGCTGAAAAGTTAGTCAGTGACGAATCGAAGAGACAAACATCCAAGTTCAATGAAGAGTACATGGGAATGCCTGGGTCTTTTAGAAAATTAACTGTAGATTAAACGTGAGAGCAGCTGACCTATTCTGTAAATATCTCACCATGAAAACTTGGGTGAAGTGAGCTGTCCATAGTGTCAATCCCTAGCACCAGGTGGAAGGAAAGATCACTTCACCCAAGTTTTCACTGTGAGTTTTATACAGAATAAACCGGCCGATAATATTTCTTGTGACGGTCGTCAAAGATTTAAATCGATAGATTCGCCGCGTTAAAAGATGGTCGCGTTTCAATTTATTTTTGACAACTCTGATACACACAATGTGGCATGCAGCCATGGAAATGCTATATAAAGGATATAAGAGCTCACTCTTTTCTGTATTAACACTTTTATCGTGACCTAAGTACGGTGAGGGCAAATCTAACGATTCCAATATTTGATGACGGTTATCAAAAAAGGGAAAACAAGATTTATATTGTGGCAGATTTTGTAAAAGGGTAGTTTTAAATTAAAATGTTACTATTTTAAGTAGTTTAAAATGGATTAGTAAATAATTTTAAGAGCTTTTAGAATTAATGAGAAGGTCTTAAAAAGTATACACAAGACAAAAAAAAAGAAAAAGAAAACACAAAAAAGTAAAAAATAGTAGACACAGGGATAAACAAAAATATTTATTACTAAATAGGAAAAACAAAGAATTAAACTCATTACAAATTCAATTGCAGTTGTTATTTACAAAACCTTATTAGTTATTAGTTAAATAAATCCTTAGTTTCACAAAGGTAACCCAATGGTTACCTTTGTGAAACTAAGGATTTTTTTTTTTTTTTTCTTAATAAATAAAAACAGCAATTTTTTTGTTACTTTTGACTCACTTTTATGAGTAGAATAATCATTGAGCTAATAAAGTACTAGCTAGCGACATCTTCCACGTGTCATGCTACTCTTTGGCAGTCAGCATTTTTTGTAATCGGATCAGTAATTGCAAACAAACAAAAATTACCTCTTAAGGTGCTCCCTCACCAGGAGCATTCGCCTGTAAATTACAACTGTAATGCGCGAATCTGTAACGTTACATTACAGGCTGTAATGTAACGTTACAGATTCGAGCATTACATCAGTGAAGGAGGAGAACCGAGCATTACAATGCGCACCTTGTAGTAATGATAAAATCAAAATCAAAATCAAAAGTCATTTATTCAAACTAGGCTGAGAATCAGCACTTTTCGAACGTCAAAATTACAAAAGACAGTCCCCCAAAACGCCCGCCCTTCACCACTAGTCCTAGTGCTTTCGCTGGGAAGAAGAAGTGGCGCAACAAACTCCCCAGCAGCACAGCTGTCTGTTCAGTTAGAAAATATACTTGACTGAATACAATAAAAGGTATGCAAAGCAATTAACATTACAAGACCCAGAACGCTAAATTAAATTATTTGCCATATGTCAGCTAGCAACGCCAATATACCAAGAAATACAATAAAAAACTATACGTACTCAAGCAAAAATTAATAAATGGAAATTAAATAAAAGCCTCCAGGTATAAAGGGCGTGACCGCTAACATATTTATGCAATGCTGATACAATGTGTAATACCTTAATACAACTTGTAACATCAATGCGCACCACTTGTAACTAAATGTGTCCGGCGGACCGCAGAGCGCTCCCCGCCCCGCAATATATAATGTTACATTACACGCGAATTCTCATCAGTCAGGGAGGTAATGCTCAAAGTCGAATTTGAAATGTTACATTACAGGCGAATGCTCCTGGTGAGGGAGCACCTTTACAAATTCTTAAATTTATAGGAATATAGAGCTAATAATTATTCGTTTTATCATTATTAAAAGCACAAGCTTTTAGTACATCACGGGACGTCCCCGTGTTAGTTTGATACCCAGAATACGAGTACTTCGTACCATAGGCCTCTGGCAAAGGATGGAGGTCCATAAGGGGGTTTTCTGGTCCTAAAAATTAGGAAAACATAAGGTTGATCGCGCGTATGAAATTTTAGCATTTTATTATTTTAGAACATAATATGTATTTTAAGTTTTCATTGAAGTTATTTGTATTAATTATTCTAGTAATTGTTTGCGCCCCAGTAGCCCAAAGGTTGGCAATTTTGCAGTTTTGCCCAAAATTTCACAGTTTCAGGAGATTTGATTTCTTG
The DNA here is from genome assembly GCA_949629135.1 of Eremobia ochroleuca. Lineage (NCBI taxonomy): Eukaryota > Metazoa > Arthropoda > Insecta > Lepidoptera > Noctuidae > Eremobia > Eremobia ochroleuca. Next base: position 15,258,955 of record OX451404.1, read on the forward strand.
TTTTTAAATGAGCGCAAGTTTCTAATTGAAATATATTATGAAATACAATGTGACAGAAATTATATATAACGATATAATTATGTGTTGCATCATCGAGCTCATAGTAAAAACAAAATTCATAACAATTGAATAGCGCGCTTTCTCGTGAACTAGTGCCGCAGCGACCGTGTACTGTTTTGAGAACATGTTTTGACTTGAACGATTGAACAGAAGCTTATAGATGACACAGTGAAGTGTTAATATGTATTTACGGTGAAAGTTATATTTTATAGAATTATGAACTACACTAAAATTTCTAAGCATTTGTAAACAATACTAAGTAACTAGTTGTGATTACTTCAATATTTTTATTAAGTGTTAGAAAGTGTTCTTTATTTTGTCCAAATTGTTATACGATGCCTATAAGAAAAGTAAAAAAAAACACATTAAGAAACAGTGGAGCAGATTTAACGAGTTCAAGAAATGCTGATGGAGACGATTTTCATTCTACGCCTGATAATAAATTATGTGCAAATCTAGATGCAATGCACTGTACAAGCAATGAAACAAGCGAGGTCATTATTGCTTTAGATATAAAAATAACGAAAAAAAAAACTGATTCTGATTGTATTATTTGCAATTCGACAAAAAACCTCAAAATCATTAAATTACCTGCACGCAGTAGAGCTTTTATTGATTCTAACATATTTATACCTTCAGGAGCAAGATGTTGTGAGTGCCATTTGATTAATAATGTACTTTCTGAGGAAAGCCTGAGAGTTAAAAGTATTAGCTCCTTTTACAACCATGTTAAAATCAGAATTAGAAGGCTTCATAGGAGAAATATAAAAAATAACACTCAAGCCCTTCTTGATTTTGATATTTTTTCGTTTTTTCTGATAAATACGAAAATAATATTAAAATTAAGACCGGGCTGATGATTATTATCACTTAACGGGTGTATCCAAGATGGATTTCTTCTTCTGTTCGGCTCAACCAAAGTACCTGTCATCTAATCTCTTCACCACCCTTGGTAGAGAATGCCTAAGGCATTAAGTCCGCCTTTGTACCTTTTTGTGTGCGAAAAGTTTAAATAAATGTTTAGCTATTCTATTAGTAAAACTCCGGACCGAATTTCTCATACAATATTGTCAGTTCTTTTTAAAATAAAGAGGAGAACTATCGGCAAATGTATTCATGCTGCTACCCAAGCACTCATGTCTGAATTCGTTCCACTACATCTTCGCACAGAACATATAAGCCGAGAAAATTTTATAAGCAAACATTCAAGGGATGCTGCTATAAGACTTTTTGCAGATGGCAGAGATGATGTCGCAATGTCGCTGTGGTTGACGGAACGTACATATTTGAAAAAAAAAAAAAAAAAAAATTATTAATTTCAAAGAAGGACATATAGCATGCACATACACAGACCACTTGTTAAGCCTATGATTTTCTTTAGTACAACTAGATAGGTACATTTTGGAAGTCCTTGGACCGTACTACGCAGATGAAAAGAAGAACGATGCATCTATTTTGAATTCTGCTGTGACTTCTGCAGCTTCTAACATTAGAAACTGGCTTGCGACTGACTATATTTTAGTTGTTGATAGAGGCATCCGCGATAGTGTGGAGCTTCTTGAGGAATTGGGATTTATTGCAAAAATGCCACATTTTCTGCAAAAGAAAAACCAACATCCTACTGAAGAACCTAATGAGTCAAGATTAATCACATCAATACGTTGGGTTATTGAAGCTACTAATGGAATACCACTGATAGGTGATTTTGTACGAATTGTATGCGCCATTATTAATGCTTTTCGACTTTCTAGAATTCAAAACAGTGATCAAGTTATGATTATTGCAGACAGAATGCTCAACCTTGCAAAACAACCGAACCAGTTGAAATTATTAATAGAGTCTAAAAACTGGATTAAAGGATGAGTGTATTGGCAAAAAATGGAATCACGAACTTTAAAACTTTTTTATAAAAGAAAACAACCGAATTTCAAAAAAAAAAATTTTGGAAGTCGGTTGTTTTTTTTTATAAAAAAAGGTTTTATTTTTCACCATTTAGTTATTATACCTACCCCAAAAAAATTTATATATTATAACACTACTTGCTATGTAAATATCAGTGACAGCCGGTTGATTCTATTAAAATCTCACCTTCAAATCATAGGTGAAGTGCGCAGTCAATAGTGTTAATCCCTAGCATTAGTCTACTGAATCTCACTTCACGCTCACTTCTCTTAAGTTCTCACGGTGAGATTTTTATACATAGAATAGCACTATAGGAAGCTGCATCTGCGTTTATAGGGTGAGACGTGATGTTATGTTGTGCGATTGCGTAAACAATGCAAACATATGCGATAGCAGCAATCGCGGTTGTTTTACTGGTATTTATTGAAGAGTTCCGTTGTATGTCTTCGAAACTCACCCACAGATCATTACGAAATTTGAATGGGACCATTTCGGAATAAACCTCTGTCGAACAAAAAATAATCTTTCAAATCCGTCCATATATGACGGAGTTATGCCTGAACATAAATAAAAAATATATATAAACATCCGAACTGATAACCTCCTCCTTTTTGAAGTCGGTTAAAAAGATTTTCCTATATTAACTATCAACGAACGGCGTAACTTAACCCTCGGCGTCTATCAGATAAAACAAGGAAAATCATATTCTAAAGAGCATGTCAGTGACTCAGACCTTTATGAATTGTTGGTCCATAAAGAACGTGATATTATTCGCGTGCAGTTAAAGTCTAGACATATGTCTTCAAAAATCTATAACACGTGGATTCAATACAGTAATTCTACGCCACCGATATCTTCTTGCTAATGTCAATGCAAAGCAGGAGCACCTACTGTAGGCTGTTGTGCACATGTGGCTGCTGTGTTGCGGTATTTAGCATATAAAAGACAAGTTGAAGAGAAGAAAAACAATATAGATTACAATAAATACATTGCTGATTCAACTACTTCTCACTGGTCGGAAAGTGATGATTTATTTAATCTGATTCCATGTAATATGCGTTTTTGGTACAATAAATAGATTTATATCTTACTTAATATTTTTATAGCAGTTATATTAAACTATTTGAATTGATACGCATCATAATTTTATTTATAGTGGTCTAACCATTCATATAACTAATTATGAACTTAAAATTCCTCAAGGCCAAAAAAACCCCTTATGGACCTCCATCCTTTTCTGGATTTCTAGCGTGGACCTCTGCTGATTTGACGATAAGTGAGGATGGGAAGTATGCAAATATCAATTTATCTTCTCTTAAGGGATAAGGGAAGGTCACCATTCGATTTTAAGATCTAATGAAGGAAGGTCTTCATTAGATCTTTCATGGCCCAATAGCACATCCAGGCATTTTAAATGCATCTTTACACAAGGTGTCCCTGGAATTTTGGATCAAATTGAATAGGGGCGTGGGTAAGGTCATTTACAAACGTTTTAACCCTTAAATGCATGATTTATTTTATCGTATTGCAAAAAATGCTATTGTATAGGTATTTATCTATAGAATTTAGATGATAAATATATAATAATTATACAATAATATTAATATTCATAGAGTATATATATTGTTTTGACAAAAAGAGGTGCGTTCAGAAACTCACAGCTATCACATTCTTAAAAAAATTAAATGACGTGCTTTGTTGCCATTTGGCAACATTATGCATTTAAGGGTTAACCCTGAGAAAGTCGGTGCAATTGAATAAAATTTTTGCCAGCACGTAGCCTTTGCAGTAAATGTTTTTTTTTTTTCTTATTGAATACATCGTGAGTTGGGGACATTGCCGCCGGATCAACACGTACGTCATATTCAGTTTTAAGATTCTCTATATTCAGTTTTATTAGGTTGTCTCATAAATTATTGCCAGTTAAAAGACAAATTATTATTAATATTTTTTTATTAATAAAAAATACATTTTTAATCAATTATATAGTCTCCCTCGTTATCAACAACAGTCAGCCATCTACTGGGCAAAATTTGAATACCCTTCTCCTAAAATGAGGCAGGCTGGGACTCGAAAAAAATTTCAAGTTCAATTTTAATACTTCCAGAATTTTGGATTTTTTTTCCTAGTAAATGAAATTTAAGAGCTCGAAATAAATGAAAGTCTGAAGGCGCAAGATCCGGGCTATTCGGTGGATGTGGCACAGTCAGCCATCCTAGCTCCTCCAGCTGTTTATGTGTTAACTTGGCGCAATGAGGTCGTGCGTTGTCATGCAAAATCATTCCTTGCCAATCCCAGAAGACAGACAACATAATTTTACGACCGTGTTAATTAAGTTTAGGCTGGGCTGGTGGGTTTTGCCCGCGAGGAATCTATTCTAATAGGCATGACGCGTGTTAGTTTCATAATGTATCCAGCTCTCGTCACATGTAATAATGTCCTTGAGAAAGTCTCGTCTGTGCGGACGAAGTAACAAACTTTTACAAATGGCCACACGAACGGCCCGGTCATGGTCCGTTAACGCATGAGGACATTACGTGACATCACTTAGCGATATCCCATCGATTTGAGATAACGATCTATAGTCGCGTGGGATTGTCCAAGTGCCTTCTCTAAATCACGCGTACTATAGTCTGGTTGTAGCTCAAGTTCGTAACGCAAAGCATCTTCATCAAAGCTGGTGGGTCGGCCTGGACGAGGTTGATCTTCGCAGCTTATATCACCGGTGTCAAAACGAACAGTCCAATCGCTGGTAGTACCCGGTCCAAATGCAGTGTTAATCTTTTTAGCCGTTTCTGTTGAAGAGACTAAGTCGATGCTCATATAGCATAATAGCTCGCAGTTGACGCTGATCCATTTGCAATAAAGACTAATCATTGCGTTGCGTCCGCGCCTATTTATACCCTCACCATAAAAGATACTCATCCTTACTAGAAAGATCTAAAACTTTCTTGAATTCACTTTAGTTTAAATACGAGAAAATTCGAGAAAAATAAAATATGGCAAGAACTTATGAGACAACCTAATAGGTCTAAGGCCGAGATTCTAGTCCGGATGCCAATTGACTTCCTCACCCTGAAGGTGCTCGGTGGCTGTGATTGGGTTAACACCCCCTCGGCTTCGTTGGCACCATAAGGTATCCACCAAGGACCACGAAACTGTGGTATTTGCCCTAAAGGGGCCTAAAAACCTCGATGAACGTTATATTGACAAATACCTTTAAAGAAACACCCTATCGACGCCGCCTTGAAAAAAGCAACTATTGCTCGGACGACGGCGTGGCGGCGCAATACCTTTTTGCAATATATCATATTTTTTTACACAATCAGCGTGGAAACATCTTGTTTACATTGGATTTCAAAGGCAGATTCATTAATTTATGTTTTGTATGACGTCTACAAGTAAGTGGGAACTAAACAGAACTCCAAGAATAATAATTGTAGTAATAGTTTTTTATTTTATTTTATTTTTTTACTTTTTTTTATCATGTTCGGCTCAACCAAAGCATCTGTTATCTAATCTCTTCATCACCCTTGGTTGACTGGTAGAGAATGCCTAAGGCCTTAAGTCCGCCTTTGTACAGACGCCAGCACATCAAGCTAACCGAAACTGTCAAATTTTCTCCATCAAAGAGCCTTATGCTTTAGCAAGAAGTTGAAAATCTATTAAAGAAATTTAACAGATTTTATAATAGATGTGCTGGCGTCTGTACCTTTTTGCGTGCGAAAAGATTAAATAAATTAATAAAATATACATAACGTGTGGGGTCGGGGGACCCCCGGCAGGAACGAAGTTCGAAATGAAAATCCAAGATGGTGGCTGTGAAAATTTGAAAATATTCGTAGCCACCATCTTGGATTTCACTTTGACCTCATTATCGGCTTCAGTACCCTCGAAAGCCATGAAAACGATACCCATGAGAAAAAAAATTAAATTTTTCGCAACCAAAATCTTGTATTCTTCTTTTGACTTCACTATCGGCTTCAGCAAACTCAAAATCACCAAAACTATCTCTCTTTCTCTCGGACTCTCTATTATATGTAATAAAAAGTCGCATGGAGAGGGCATAACACTTTTTCGTTGCGTGACAAATAAAAGCTATTAAAATAACAGGTATTTATAAAACAAGTAGTTAATCATACAACTCTCCCATGCGTAGCCTAGTCGCTAAATATATTCAATAAATAAACTCAAGACGAAACAGTTCATTCTCAAGCGGAACTCTAAACATCAAAATAAATTAATAAAATTCAATAGACAGTTTGCTGGTTATAAAGTAGGACGAGTTACATAATACAACTTTTAGTAAGCAACGATCTGTGTTAAAAGTCAGTCTTATTTCATGCAGTGCACTTGAATAATTTATTATGGAAGTTTTAAAAAATACTCCGTGTTTGGAGTTCAACCCTGGCACCCTTGAAGAAGTCAGGGAAGAACTCAATTTGAATCAAGATGGGATTGTTAAAATGTTGGATAATTTTGAAGAATGGATTTCCAAGCAGCAACATTTTACTAAGAAGGATTTTAGTAAGTTTTTATTTTATTTTAATAATTGCTTCATAGTCAAATCATTTCTTTCAAATAGGCACTTTAAAATGTCAAAATACGTATATACAAAAAAATAAATAGAAGATAGGTAAATTAGATGCAGTCATAATATTATTATTTTAAACTTATGCTAAATAACGCTCGTAGTTATACAGCTCGGATAGTATTTGTCTACCTTGAAGATGTCGCTATCAAATGCATGCAGTGGCCAGCACGCAGCCCAGACTTGAACCCTATCGAGCATGCCTGGGACGAACTGGGACGACGTGTACGCCATTGAAATTCCCCTCAAATCACGTTTCATGAACTGAAAGGAGGAATGGGAGAATATTCCTCAGCATCGGCTCAGAAATGTGGTGTAAAGCCTGCCAAACTTGATAGCTCGTGGTAGCAATACCAAATACAAAAAAAAAAAATGTGTAAAAAATGCATATTTGATATCTTAGCATTTTTTACTAACTTACATTTATTCAAAATGAACTTCATATTGTTGAAGTTTTATCACATTGTTTTAGGCACTATAAAATTGTCCATAATACAGTCTTTATTTCGTAAAGCTAGCTCCAATATTATGGAAGTTCTTGAGGTTTGTGTTACCGACCCGCTTTCTTTACGGCCCAGTATATTATAATATTTATTTTTAACATATGTTGTCTCATCGGAGGACAAAGGAATGCCTTTCTTCTTTCCACTCCTTTATGTCTTGAGAAGTTCGTGTGGACCAATCCTGTCTCTAAGCGTCAAGCTCGTTCCGCCATCTTCTCTTGAACTTTCTCCTGGGTCTACCTAGATGTCGACAGACGTTTTCTGGGAACCAGAAGGTGGTAGATTTGGCTTATGACTCGTTTGACATATGGCAAACGTATCCGGCCCAGTCCCGCAGTTCTTATTTTAATTTTATATATTAAATTTCCAGGTCGCACGTACTTAGAAAAATGTTTAATACATGCAAAAGGATCAATTGAAAGAGCTAAGAGTAATTTGGACAAATTATGTACCTTGAAGACTTTGTTGCCAACTTTCTTCGAGAAGCATGACGTCAAAAATGAATTCAAGGACACATCTGGTTTTCTGTGAGTATTTGTTACGAGTATTATATTCATCATTTACATCGTCTGCATTAAAATTCAACGGTTATATAAAATGAATCGTGTGATATGGCAACGGTGTGGATTTAACCCTTTATAGGGCAGAAGATCCTGGCATGTATGTTAAAAATAAAACACGGGGGTATTAAAATGAATATTTATGGAAATTTTTATGGTACCTACTTTGCATTTGACACACTATTTTGCTCTTTTTTCCAAGAGCTTTACTGCTGCATTTGTCTAACTTTTAGTTTAGCCGCGAAGATTCAAAATGTATTGTGTCCAATATATGGACAGAGCCTATAAAGGGTTAAAAGAAGCATAATAGCATAATCACATACACATATTATTATTTGAAGTCTGTCAGCTTATACTATATTATGTAAATATTATCTTGTTTCAAAATAAAAAAGCAGTATTCAAATGTAACACTTTTCTTTTTCAGCCTACATGGAACGATGCCAAAACTTTTGAAGAGCAACTATAGGATATTCGTTGTCAAACTAGTGTCTTCTGACTTCGATCAGGCCATGTTACTAGACTTTAATAGATTTGCTGTACTGGTAGGTAGTGATTGCTTATGTACAGTCAGGGAAATGGATTATTTTTATTAATGCATGTTTTCCTTAAACTTCTCTTTGATATAATAAACGTCTAAGCTATCCTCTGAAAAAATTTACTGTCCTTTTGAACGATGTACAGACGCCAGCACATCAAGCTACTACAATCTGTCAAATTTCTTTAATCGATTTTCAACTTTATCGCTAAAGCATAAGGTTCAAAGTTGATTGGAAAAAATGGCAGTTTCGGGTAGCTTGATGTGCTGGCGTCTGTACAATTTATTGACCAACTTCAAAAAAGGAGGTGGTTATATTTTTCTTAAACAAATACATAATATGTTCTGTTCATTTTTTTTTCCTTAATGAAAGTTCGTCGATATATTCGTCCGCTGTGGACCGATTTCAAAAATTATTTTTTTCATTTTAGATGAAGCTAGCGCGTTGGTCCCATATACATTGTATCAACTTAGCTTGGGTAGCTTTGAAATTACCTAGCTTGTGAAATAAATTAAAAGTAGTCCCAAACAAAACTTTCCAACCTACTCGGCCCAAATTAACTACTAATATTTTTTTCTGGATTACGATGTTGATCCCGTGGAAAAAGTTATTCAATTTGATGGTCTGTACACACCCTGAAGTTGACCACACCTTCCTGATACACCCTCTATAGTGCTGGGAATACAAAAGCGATGTTATCAGAGGGGCAATTTTTGTAATTTTAAGAACGTTCACAGTCCGATATCAGTCTCAATCTGTCAAAAACACCTCTAATTTCCCCACATTTTTGATAAGTTTTCGACATTGATTGTCGCTAAGATGAGATTTTGGACGTTTTTAATTACGGGTAGTGGCCTTCTGCTGTTAAAACAAATAAAATGCTTTGCCTCTTTCAGATGAGTGAATACTCGAATATACATGACTATGTATTTGGTTTAGTATGTGTTGTAGACTGCAGGGACGTCAACTTGATGAGCTTTGTTAGCAAAGTTAATATTATTGATCTCCGCAATTCTATGTCCGTTGTGATGGTAAGCATTGAAAATATTCATATAATTATTGTATGTAAAATGATATACATCAATCTCACAAGCAGAAGCACTAGGCCCAGGAAAGCTATTCTGCTACTATTCTGACATTATACTACAGTGTACCGCGAGCAGACTGGACTGCTTTTGTATGAATCGCTGCTGCAAGCTTTCCAGTTTGTTTGTTTGTATTGTATGCTTATCACTAACCATATGGCAGTTCTAGGTTAAGTGTACTAACATAGTTGATAAGAATATATATACGTGAGATTAGCTCAATTTTTCCTAAATAAAACTGCTGATTTCTTCTTAATTATTGTATTTTCATTTTCGTCTTTTCTTCTAACGTCTTTCACACAATTCTCTTCCACCTTCGTTTTCCTTACTGCTACATCTAACTTATTAAACATTCATGCACTATCTTTTTCACTCCTTGACTATTTCATACATTCATCTCTGTCACTCGTTTATGCTTCACATCTGTCATTCATCTGCACATCTCAATTCACTCTCCTGTCATAACCTTCCGTTCCTACATATATATTTTATAAAGATATTACAAATATACTTTCATAATCTCTTAAGTAACTATTTATACTAGGTACTAAATTAAAAGACTAATTAACTAATAATATAAATAAATAAAAAATAAGCTTAAAAACTAAAACCCGACGGCTGAAGAGGATGAAACAAGAAAATTACCATAGTTTATAAGTATGTTAGTACAACGGCATGTGACGACGGGACGGTACTTTCTTGTTTCATCCTTTTCAGTAGTTTTTAAACTTATTTTGTTTTTAATTATTTCGGAGCTTATTTTAGTAATATTCACATTTTTGAAATGTCCTAATTAAGCCCTTTCGTTTGATACCAAACAAGGCACCATATTAAAATATTTATTTCTAAATTCATTAGGTACTTACTTTAAATCCTCTAGAGATGTGACATCACATAGCCTTTAACCAGCAAAGTCTTATGCATTTGATGTCCCAATTATTGAGCAAGGTTATAGGCTAATTATTATCACGCAAATGACTCTTAGGAGCCGTGCAATAAGTAAGAAAGAACATCATCTGCTTCCAGTCTAACTGGCTGCACCTAAATACCAGTATTGTACATGGAACGACTGCCTATCCGACCTCCACAACCCAGTTACTGGGTAATACGATAACCCTTGGTAAGACTGGTTGTCAGATTTCCGGTCTACTGACGACCCGTAACGACTGTCAAAGAAACACGAATGATAGCCGGGACCAACGGCTTAACATGCTTTCCGAGGCACGGAAGGATCTTGGTATGTGAAGATGGTCACCCATCCACGGACCAACCGCGGCAAGCGTAGCTTAACCTGATCGGTCGACCCGTGCGGCTGTTATTACTTAGTTCCAAGCCCCTCAATAAGTGAGAAACAACGCTAAGCAAAAATTATGTAGTATCGCGGGCTGGCGATACATACATCACCTTGTCTTGCAAACATACAGAAAACCATGTTTTTTCCAGGAAGGCTACGGCTTAAGAATCCAAGCCATCTATGTAATATCGCCATCGAAAACCATAGACGTTTTCGTAACTTTACTGAAACAGGTGCTCAGTGATAAAATAGCTGGAAGGATCAATGTGGTCAAAACTGTTGAGGCTTTACATGAACATGTGCCCAAAGAATTTCTGCCTAAAGATTACGGTGGTGAAGAAAAAACGCTGAAGGAAATTAATGGTATGTACATTTTTTTTAATATTATATAGTGCGATTTACATCCATCTTACAAAGCTTGTTGGAGGAATTGGAACATAAGAGTGAAACCAGAAGAATGGGATAGGGTACAATACAGACCCAGAACGTGGAACGATGTGTCCGTATGGATTGAGAAGCGGACTACCAAATTTCGTAGTTAATTTGCTGATTTTGTAGGCCCGACCATGAAAACTCTTAAAAAGTTACATGACGCTTAAGTCAGCTTTTCAATTTCGACGTCTGAATTAAGGAGCTGCCTTAGAACTCGAAAACTAGACGATGGATATTTTTGAAAATTTGATATGAATGATAATTCTTAAATCGTATTTATAAAATAATAAAAATAGTAAAATCCCAGTATCAGCCCTACAAAATCGGCTAATTTAGTACTAAATATAATTGGTTGTATCCACGTTTTTATTAAACAGCTCCTCAATCCATAAGGACACGAATGGCTTTGTCAAGCTCATCCCCGAAACCACTAAAACGAAGCCAGCCGTGCGATTCTGTAAGCATCTCACCGTGAAAGCTTGGGTGAAGTGGGCGTGGAGTGAGCTGTCATTCGTTGGGGATTAACACTGTTAAGGGCTCATTTCACTTATGATTTCACGGTGAGATTTTTACAGAATCGACAGGCTGTTCGTATTATTGAATGCTAAATTGAAACTTATCAAGATAACTTACTGATCATCATCAGCATCAGCATCAACATCACCATCATTTCAGCTGAGTGACGTCTACTGCTGGACAAAGGCTTCCCCCAAGCACGCTCTGTGTTTCTCGCATCCAGCGGGTTTCTGCGACCTGCACAATGTCGTCGGTCTACCTTGTGATAGTCCTTCCAACACTACGTCTTCCGGTATATGGTCGTGACTCCAGAACCTTTCGGCCCCATCGGTTGTCTGTTCTGCGAGTAATGAGCCCTGCCCACTGCCTCTTGGTGATTCTTCGGTCCTATGTCGATTACCCTGGTTCTCCTGTGGATCTTTTCATTTCTGATTCGATCACGTAGGGAAACTCCAAGCATAGCCATCATCAGCATAATTTTACCGAAAGACGTCTGCTGCGAGACAAATTTTACTAATTTTATTTTCATTTAAAATACTCACCTTTCAGAAAACTGGGAAAACGTTCTTAGCACGAAAGAAAACGTGGAATTCTTCAAGGAGATGTCTAAAGCCCGTACTGATGAGAAGTACCGTCTGCCTGAACAATACAACGAGCAGGTCTTGGGGATGCCAGGGTCTTTTAGAACCCTATCAGTCGACTAGTTTGTACAGGATGGTGATTTAGTCACCTGCCATTATCAAGGAGGTGACTGTACCCGACATACCGAATAACTTTCCCCATGCAAACCATACCAGATTCGTGAAAAAAATAAAAAATTCATACACTGGAAGTATCTTTTGGCGCTCGATCGACGACATGGTGACGAATGGCGCTGTTGAAGATCATGTCCGCAAAAATAAAAAAACATAAAAAAATAATTATTTATTATTTTTATTATTTATGAAATAATAAAAATCATTTTTTACTATTTATTGGATTCTTATCCATAGAGTGTTCATCATCATCATCATCATTTTAGCTGAAAGACGTCCACTGCTGGATATAGGAGACTTCGACCGGTTCTATGCTTCTCAGATCCAACGGGTTCCTGCGGCCTTCACAAGGTCGTCGGTCCACCTTGTAGGAGGCCTTCCAACGCTCCGTCTTCCGGTACGCCGTCGCCACACCAGAATCTTTCGGCCCCATCGGCCTTCTGCAAGCAATGTGCCCTGCCCACTGCCACTTAAGTTTAGCAATAAAATTCTTCTGGCAATTTTTGAAAAGGGCAATGGAGAGGTCTTTGCTTGGAGTTTCCCTGCGTAATCGAATAAGAAATGAAGAGATACGCAGGAGATCCAAGGTAACCGATATGGAGTGTTAGTAACATACCTAATAATAAAACAACTTATTATCTAGTGTTAGAACCAATCACCCTCCGCACAAACAGCTTTACAATTGGAGAGCTGAAACTCTCCGCAACAGTTCTCAGGATGCGGTTGTGACTGTTTCTGACTCTTCTCAGTAGTGAAACTGTTTTTTGCGCACAAATGCAACACCTACACATATTAGGACAGTTGAAATTAAAAAAAAAAAAACAAGATGGCCGCTTTAGTTTCGATTTTGGCTACGCGCGAAAATAGCGCATAAATAAATCCATCAAAACAATCTGTTTAGCTGTTGTATATTTTTTTTTCACATGAAATAGTGGTTATTTGTATCTAAGATCTTAACAATTATGTTTTTATATCTGAGAATAGTACAAAGGGTCAAAGATGATTCGAGTTAATTATTTTAATTTAGTCATTTTAATCATGATTCGAGTTAATTACTTTTATTTAGTTAAGTTCGCCCTTGTACATTTATTTTTCTGTTGCCACTGTAATCATTGTTGTGCAAATTATCCATTTATATTTAGGTACTAATAAAAAAGGTGAAGAGTTTGTGTTAGTTTTTTTACAGTCCACTTCCTCTCAAGAAGAGGAGGCCTGTGTCCCTGCAGTGGGGCCATTATAGGCTGACTGTGTCGTGTACAGACGCCAGCACATCACGCTACCCGAAACTGTCTGATTTTTCCAATCAACTTTGAACCTTATGCTTTACCGCTAAAATTGAAAATCTATTAAAGAAATCTGACAGATTGTAGTAGCTTGATGTGCTGGCGTCTGTAGTAACTGTACGTGGTCTTTTTTGAGAATGAAACATCTTTAAACCTTTATTTTCCTGATGTTTTCTTTTGGATGTAAAAATGTAAAATGTTATCTATCTGCTGAATAAATGATTCGTTTTATTGTTTATATTTAATAATCATGAGACTATTTGACTTGTACGGAGTTACAGACATACCTATAAGTGGCATTAACCATTTTCCATCCCATGGGTCTTCAGCATTTTTGCTGATTTATAAAGTTAAAAAAGAACTAAAAAAACAAACCGAAACCAAATAATCTTGTGCACGTGCCTCATGGCTATGGAACGGAGTATTCTGGGTATTAAACTTACAGACCCGGTTAGGAATACGAGCATCCGTTCCATCACAAAGATAACTGATGTCACTCGCAAAGCTGCCACGCTAAAATGGAACTGTGCTGGATACATCTGCCGCATGCCAGACGACCAATGGGCCAAGCTTACGACCCAATGGGTCCTTCTTAGGGTGCGTTTCCACAGAAGTGGAGCTGTGCGGAGCGGAGCGGAGACTTGTAGGAATCGTCCAATCACAGACGAGACGCAACGCGATGAGGATTTCAACCATTGTGATTATTCGATTCCTGCACGTCTCTGCTCCGCTTCGCCCAGCTCCGCTTCTGTGGAAACGTACCCTTGACGGCAAGCGACATCGCGGCAGGCCCAGATGGCGGGATGAGCTGGAATGATTGAACAAGAACTTGTCCTCAGAAGCTTTAAACAGAGAGAAGTGGAAAGAGAGAAGGGAGGTCTTTGCCCTGCAGTGGGACATCACAGGCTTTTATTATATGAATAATAATAATAAGAGGGGCCCGTGGCTTAATAATAACAGCCGCACAGGTCGATCGATCAGGTTAAGCTACGCTTGCCGCGGTTGGTCTGTGGATGAGTGACCATCTTTACATACCGAGACCCCTCCGTGCCTCGGAAAGCACGTAAAGCCGTTGGTCCCGGCTGTCATTCGTAGATCTTTGACAGTCGTTACGGGTAGTCAGAAGCCCGAAAGTCTGACAACCAGTCTTACCGAGGGGTATCGTATTACCCAGTAACTGGGTTGTGAAGGTCAGATAGGCAGTCGCTCCATGTAAAATACTGGTATTCAGCTGCATCCGGTTAGACTGGAAGCCGACCCCAACATAGTTGGGAAAAGGCTAGGCAGATGATGATGAATAAAAAAATGTATCAAGTTCATGGTAACATTTTGTTCCTCAACCGTGTTTAGCGCCTTAATTGTCACTGACAATGAGGCTCGTGATGTGACGTCAGTCAACAATTAAGTTTTTCTGAGTTATGTTATCTTTATAATTGTGTGGGTACATATTTCTTATCTAATGTTAATCGTAGGTATGTTTTTAATCAAACTCAAATTCAAAGCATTTTTGTTCTAATAAACCAGTTACAGGTACTTTACTGTACTACAGCCAGTTGCCTATTCCAAAGCGAAGTAAGTACCTACCTATGGAAAAGAACGGACAAGAAACTCTATGGACACTCTTTTAAATCAAAATAATATGGTTACAAAATATTGGTTACATCATACATGTGAGAACGATGCAGAACGTTAAAAGCTTCTTCATTCTGAAAAAAAAAAAAATATATATACATATATATACAACGTGTAACGTTAAATGCGCAAAACCTCAGACACCCCAACTGATTTTTAATTCAATTGAACTATTTCAAAGAGAAAATAAGTCATTAAAAAATTGTAAAAGTTTTATGTGCTGTTTTAGTTTTACTGGCCATTCTGAACGTTTCTTGCGTCTGCGACGACGCTTTGTCGAGCGAGGCGTCGTCACCGGGCCGCCGCGCCACGCTGACATTGGCTTGCTTGACCTATTAATAAATAGACACGGCAACGTTTTTAATGAAGATTTTTTGAAATATGTGACCTATATTAAAAAGTGGTTCAATTAATTCTGCTCGTTATTCTGATCAAACTATTTTCAGGTTTTGCGCATTTAACGTTACACGTTGTATAAGCCAACAGGCAGCAAAGAGATGACCAGTCCCTACTGATGGCGCCCATTCACGAACATGACGCATGGATTAGCTCCATTCAGCTCAACCATTCCAACACATGCGCCACCAGCAGCGAGACATTAGAGTGAGCATGACATACTCTCAGCCTCTAAGACACATTCAAGAAAGAACCACACAGATTGAATGGAGCTGTCCAGTCAGTGCACGCATTTGTCATTTGTCATTTGAAATAATGTTTACCTATAGCAAATTAAAAAAAATTATTATTGATAACCCTAGTGAAATGATAACGAAACAACAACAACAAATTTTTTTACTGATTAAACGATCTTAGAGAAACAATCAATTTATAAAAAATCGGAGAGTAACGCGATATTTATAACAAAAAAAAATTGTGTATGAACAAAAAAGAAAACCAATTACTAAAAACCGGCTATGTGCGTGACCACGCACAGTGAAGGGTTCCGTAGTCCTAATGAATATTTTATGCAAGCACACTATCGATATTATCAACCGCTGAAAAAAACACGTTTCTTGTATGAAATAAAAAAATTAAAGGGGACCCCTTTAATTTTTTTATTTCATTTTATTCTTTTTGTTGTTATAGCGGCCATAGTGATTATACACTCGAAAATCTCAAGTGTCTACCTATTACGGTTCAAAATATACAGGAGGTATATTCTCTAAATCCGTCAACGAAAATACGGGGTCGTTCGAAAGTAAATCCGTTAAAACAAGTGACAAATTCAATATTTCGGACGGTTCAAAGCGTGACGGAAACAGTGACAGCTTTCAAATTGTGTTGTCATTCATTTAATTCGAGGCCCGAACTGATGTTAGGGCCTCGAACTAATCTTATGTCCGTAAGTGATACGGAGTAGGAATCGGCCGAATCTACAGATTCCTTACATAGGGAGTAGACACCCAGACATACAGCGGAGTCTTAGTAATCCTGTTGGTACGAACCCTAAAAATAAAATCGATATCCGAAATTGATTGAGACTACCGCTGACGTCAAAATAAGGTAGATATTAAAGTGCGTATCGATATGTGTTTTTTTTTTTTGACGGTCAAAACCTATTCAACGGTTATTTGCAAATGCTTGACTATTATGAGTGGCTGATTCTTGAGGTAAATGACGTCAAACAGCGTAAAATATGGCATAAAAAAAAATGACACAAAGTTCGATCAACAATCACTTTTAAGACAAAAATTTATTCGTTCTCATCTAAAACTTCCGATTTAATTACTGTCTAAACAGTAAATAAAGTCCTCCAGACCAAATTTTCGTCATGACGACCAATCTCTCGGTGCGGGAGATAATAAAGTGCACAAGTGTGTGCGTAGACACAGGTGCACTCTCTGTTCCCTCACTGTCATAGTCCGATGAGACGGCAATCCAACACGACTGGAGAGAGATCTGTCGCAGGGCCAATGGCCCGTGTCAGCGTCCTTTCTGAGGCACGGGGTATCACACCGCTAACTTCTAAACTCCGGACTGTTACTAAGAAATTTCCAATTAAAAAATCCAATAGCACTTTGCCTGACCCGGGCTCAGCAGTCGCGCTTGCGTTTACGAGACGAGTAAGTATGTATTACAGCAATCTTTTTCATAGTCAGGATATTTTACATACAACGTGAAACGTTAAATGCGCAAAACCTCAGACACCCCAGCTGATTTTTAATTCAATTGACCTATTTCAGAGAGAAAATAAGTCATTAAAAAAATTGTAAAGGTTTTATGCGCTGTTTTAGTTTTACTGGCCATTCTGACTGTTTCTTGCGTCTGCGACGACGCTTTACAGAGGGAGGAGTCGTCACCGGGCCGCTGCGCCGCGCTGATATTGTGTTGCTTGACCTATTAATAAATAGACACGGCAACGTTTTTAATGAAGATTTTTTGAAAAATGTGATCATATTAAAAAGTGGTTCAATTATTTCTGCTCGTTATTCTGATCAAACTATTTTCAGGTTTTGCGCATTTAACGTTACACGTTGTATAACTGTCTATGCCGTAATTGTAATAGTTATAACAAATACGGCTGAACTGCGTTTTTTTGCTCAGAAAGAATCTAAAGAACCATAATTGGTTTGTTTGACATTGCAATGGTACACTTGATAATGTTCAAATGTAGCATTGCATTTCTTGGACTGATTACGGTGTTTAAGCAAGTTTCAAATCGCTTTTCGATGTCACAATCCACCTGGCAAGCTGAGATGTTTCGTGTCTGTTCCCCGATGAACACGGGATTGCTTCTTAGACTTGGAGAGAATTGCAAATGGTAGTATATATTTCGTAATACACTGTTTTATGTGGAGGAAATTTGGTCTTCAAAAAATCTTAACCCTAATTTACTGCTACTTAAAACCCTTTCAACTGACACTAATGTTACTAGTCGCCGCCGATACTCCTATAAATAAATAAATTAATAAAAATCTTTATTGCAGACCGCATGATAAAAACACAATAAAAAAACCGGCCAAGTGCGAGGATTCGCGCAGGAAGGGTTCCGTACCATTATCTATAAAAACGGCAAAAAAATCATGTCTGTTGTATGGGAACCCCTTGAATATTTATTTTATTCTGGTTTTTAGTACACAAGTACTAAAAACCAACAACAGAAATACATCATCTGTGAAAATTTCAACTGACTAACTATCACGGTTCATGAGATACAGCCTGGTGACAGACGCACGGACGGACGGACGGACAGCGGAGCGGGAGTAATAGGGTTCATTTTTACCTTTTGGGTACGGAACCCTAAAAAAGTTAAGTAATACAAAAAAAAACACAGTAAATATGGCATATTACAGACATCAATCAGCACATCAACCTACCCGAAACTGTCAAATTTTCCCAATCAACTTTGAACCTTATGCTTTAGCGATAAATAGTTGAAAATCTAATAAATAAATTTCACAGATTGTAGTAGCTTGATGTGCTGGCGTCTGTACATACGAACATAAACTCATGCCTTTCCACTCTAGGCCGAGTCCTAACCAAAGTGAACGTAGCACGAACACAAGTCGCGTTCATTTTGTTTGGCGAACCCGAATGCGTCTCGCTGACAAAAGGCACCTTCCGATGTATGTACCGAACAAATGAATGTCGTAAGGACACGATGATCGCGTAGTCACAATACCGATTTTTTTGTTAAGGATACGGGGAAAGTCATATTCATCTCTTACAAAAAGTTAGACAGCTGGTTATGCTTTAAAACATAATAAATCATCAGTTATTTTTATAGAATAAAACATGTCTTACGTCATCTTTTATGACGTTTTATAGACTACTATATTAGCGATTGAGGGTCATGTTTAGAGGGGCAATTCTCGTAATTTTAAGTACGTTCATAGTGTGATCTCAGTCTCAAGTTTTGGACATTGATTGTCGCTGAGATGAAATTGCGACTGGATTTTAAATGTTTTAATTACGGGAATATTGGCCTTCTGCATAAATGATATTTTCTGTAAGTAGGTTTGTACAAACACTTTTACATGTCAATCATATTTTTTTTAAACTAGTTGAGGTCGGCGTTTCCTATCTGACTACTCTGGGAAGAAAGGCCGAAACAAACTCAGAGGTCACAGTCTCTTTTAAAGTCCAGACATAATCTTGGTCAGATCATGTGAAGACCATGTAGATTGGTGTCTGAAATGGTCTTTTGAGTAAAGAACCACACAGATTGAGCGGACCAGTCAGTGCACGCATTTGTCAAAAATCATGCAGCTCAACTCAGAACTTGAGGAGCCTTACGATTCGACGAACAATACCAATGTAAGGACATTTGGGTCGGCCGCATAAATTACTCAAACTGCCAGACCATGATTCTCATGAAATTAAGCAGCCCCTGACACTACTACATACAAATTTACATGATTAAAAACTTGCCTACTAAAATTACGTCAGGCGCTGATTAATTTACAGGACTAAACTAAAACTTATCTTTTTCTTTTCCTTAATGAAATAGAATGAAAAAATGAGCTGAACGTAATTGTAGTGTAGTATGCGAACAACAGAAACGCCACCATTGTTAAAATAAATAAAATATAGGTAATGATATATGTATATTATATACCTACAAGTATATCTCTTGCCAAAGTAATAACTTATGATATTATGTAATATTATGTAATTGTGGCAGTCAAATAAATTCTTCGATGTTTACATCTCTTTGAGGCTTACTACGTCCTCAGATGGAGGGAGCAGTTGTGGCGCAGCGCAGTGGTAACGGCCGTGACTGATGAGTTGTAGCTCGTGGGTTTGAACCCAGACAGGCACTTTAAGTTGAGTATATTATTTCATCACCACTGCTCTCAAAACGGTGAAGAAAAACATATTGAGGAAATCAGCATGTCCCAGAACCAAAAATTCGAAGACATATTGTGATATCTACCAACCAACACTAGGACCACGTGGTGGATTCCTGCCCACTTCCACGGAGAGGAGGTCTGTGTCCCAGCAGTGGGAACAATGCAGGCTGATTATGCTACAACCTCAGACAGGTTCCTTCAAAAAGAGCTCTTCTGCTGCTCGGACGCGGATCGGATCAGAGCACATCGTGTTATGGCCTTCTATGTTGCCAGAAAATCGATCTTGATCAATTAGGTAGGACCAATTAAACCTTGAACTCCCTAAAACTAAATACACACTACATGCAACTTTAAAATCAACAAAACTATTTGCTCACAAAAAATTCAACCATATTTACTTAGTTCTCAAGATCCGTTTCAAAGAGTCGATTTTTCAATACTTATATAACAGAAGGTACCTAATAAAGTCTTTTAGAGGTCGAATTTTGGAAACTATGGATTAAATAATGATCATTAGTGCACGACTTCTTTTGCTACTATTAAGCAAATCTTGTGGATAATGTCTATTTAGGTAATAAAGTAAAGTAAAAGAGAGTAGGGCCCAGGATTCTCCCTTGTGGAACGCTATAAGAGACTATATTTTTGTCACATCAGTGACGGAAATACAGTTGTTCAGTCAAAATAGATGAACGCATCAGTATTCATCTATTTGAACTCTCTGCTTTCTGTTATTAATAATAATAATAATAAATTTATTCAAGTAACTGGGACTCATTGTGTCAGTAAAAGTAAAAACTATTATATGATGGTTTATTTTATTTTCAATGAAATTAAAAATTATTTCATCCCATGGGAGATGGCACTGCAGTGATTTATGTATTTGCAATCAAGCCTGCTAGCGATCGTCTTTATGATATTGTTGAAGCTGGCCCGTACTCTGCGCACCAGGGATGTACACCTCATTCGTATCGTTGTGTAAAAGCAATATTTTATATGCGCGTCAGCGAACATTCATTAATGTAATCCCTAAAGATATTATGAGCGATACATCGTATTCTGACCTTCCTAATTTTGCTAAGAGAATAGTTATGCCTATTGTAAGCAGTTTCTCAGTAGGTAATTGATATTTTTTTATGGTTTTTTAAAACAAGTTCGGTCTCCGTCAATATGGTTAGGCACCTTTTGCTTGGTGATAATGTTTTTGTGGATTTCAACATCATTTAGTGAATTTATTCCGGTAGATTTATTTATTTATTTAAACTTTTCGCACACAAAAAGGTACAAAGGCGGACTTAATGCCTTAGGTATTCTCTACCAGTTAACCAAGCCATGCCATGCTTGCCATGTTGAATGGCAATGCTAATTCTTTGGCCCAGCCCTCTGGTCACGTGAAGTGTCGATCAGCCGTCGAGAAATTTTCTTAAAAAGGAGACGTGCACTCGGGCCCCATGACCCGAGCATTTGGACCCCAAACGGCTCAATAATGTGCAATAATAATAATAGGCTAATGTGTTTAATACATTGACTTATTAAACTTAAAAATTATAAAGAAATCTCCATGTTTTGTCAGGTTTTAAAAGCCGTGCGAGGCAGGGGCCGGTCGCTAGTTTATTTGTGATTATTTGTGATTAAATCAACCTTCAAAGGAACGATGTAACGTTTAAAAGCTCAGTACCTTATTATTGATTCGTACTTTACTTGCTACAAATTTTACGCCAGATTACATAAACTGGCCAAAACATCAAAAAAAAAATAATAATCTGTTAATACGGTGTATATTTTTATGGTTCACCTACTTCAACATTATTATTTCATTGCTGACTATTATTTCATTTGTCACAACGCTACTGCTAAGCATGAGGTCCCAGGTTCGATTCCAGGGTCGAGAAAAGTGTTATATTAGTTGTCCATCTGGAATTTGTCAGTAGCGGCCCGAAGTCTTGATTTGTACCCGGTTGAACAGTTGAATATTGAAAATACGCTGAACAAAACTTGATTAAAAAAACTCATCATCAAACATCGTTATATTTCTGTCAATCGTTTGAAGCTGATAAAGACACAGTGATGCTTTAAATACACAAGTTCTTTAAATTGATTTAGAGCAAAACCAGACGCGGCTCATTGATGATCGACGCGTTTTGGCGACTCGCTGCGTTCGGTTTGGCGATCGCTTTTCATACATCGTTAGTAGCTGTATCGAGCTTCCGGAAATCGCTAGGCATCATCCGTCTAGCCTTTCCCTTTCAATGATAAGGTCAGTTTCCAGACTAACCACATGCAGCTGGATACCAGTATTTTACATGAAGCGACTGCCCATCTGACCTCAACAAACCAGTTACTGAATAACACGATACCCCTTGCATAGACTGGTTGTCAGACTTTCGAACTTCTTACTATCAGTAACGACTGTCTAAGTTCCACGAATAACAGTCGGGAGCAAAGGCTTAACGTGCTTTCCGAGGCACGGAGTGGTCTCTCAATAATGTAATGTTTTCTTTTATTTTATTTTAAATAAATGACTTATGAAGATGGTCACCCATGTAAGGGCCGACCTCGGCCAGCATAACTTAACCCGATCAATCGACCCGTGTGTCCGCGTGCCACTTTGACACGATAACTTTATGAAAATCGCTAGTCGCCGACACCGATCTGTCATGGTCTTTAGTGACTCGTGGTGTTGAGCGGGCCTAAAAAAATAATTCTCTCAATAAAACTAAACAAAAGTTAACATTGCGATCAGTTTTAGGAAAACAGTTAAGCAGTGCGGTTGGTCTAAAAATGGAGTGTTTAAAATACGACAAGATGTTAAAGTTCCGGCCGGATACGTTGGAAGCTGTGAGGAAAGAACTTAATTTGGAGAAACCTGGGAGAATTGCTGAAGCTGTTGATATTTTGGAGAACTGGGTGCAAATGCAGCCGCATTTTGCGAAAAAGGATTTCTGTGAGTATTTTTTTTACACCGGAACACCTCTTTTATATCGGATAGTGCCAATGACGTGCCAAATTTTATTTTTAAAACAGCCCGTCAATTCTTCTCCATAGGAAACACTCAATTGGAACCGGGCACCTAGTTTCTAATGTTTCATAAGTGCCCATAGGTTTATGTACAACTAGCTGCGCCTCGCAGTTTCACCCGCATAACTGTCGATCCCGTGGGAATATCGGGATAAATAAACTATCTGTGTACCAAATTTTATGCAAATCCGTTCAGCCGTTTGAGCGTGAAGAAGTAACAAACATACAAACACACACACACACTCACAAACTTTCGCCTTTATAATATTAGTGTGATAGTGAATTATTAATTGCTATTTAGGCACACTAGGTACTAAATTAAATTAAATATCTATACATAATATTAAACAAAAAGACACCTCAGACATTGCAGTGATCCTCCACATCGCTGTGATCTGGAGGCATACCCAGAAGACTGTGAGCATTGCCACGATGAATGGCAATGCTGATTTTTTGGCAAAATAACGAGCTAGCCTTCTGCCGGTCGATTCTGTAAAAATCTCACCGTGAAATCATAAGTGAAGTGCGCACTTAATAGTGTTAATCCCTAACGAATGACAGCTCACTCCACGCTCACTTCACCCAAGCTTCCACGGTGAGATGGTTACAGAATCCCACGGCAGTTCACGGTTTTGTAAAATAAAATATTTTCAACTTGAATGAAACCATTATCATTGACTCATAGAAAACAAGAATGTGATTTCTCATCGGTAAAGAATTACTATACAAATTTTCATCCCCTATTTACCCCTTTGGCGGGTTGAGTTTCAAAATTCCTTCCTTAGTGCTCACTCTGATTAGGTTGTATAAGAAACTCATGTGGAAAATTTAATGCTGATAAACCCAGCGGCTTCGGTTGTGCGTTGTCTGTCAGAAAATTTAAGATTGTTATTAAGTAGATGAGATAAAACAGCGCCTCAAAGTTTAAAAAACGTTTACCTACTAGCCTATTACTACATGCGACATGTAGATGTTAGATATCATAAAATCATTTTTTTAACTATACAATTAAATGATTAAGATTCTTCGAAGAAAACCAATAAGTACTGCTATTTCAGATTTTTATGAAAGGTCACATACCATAACATCACGCCTGTAATGCCCGAAAGGTTAGGCAGACGTAGACCTATTATTAACCCGTCAACCGGTCGCCCCATAGTGATTTATATCTACCTGTCATTCGTAGATCTTTGACAGGGGTAGTCAGAAGCCCGAAAGTCTGAGAACCAGTCTTACCTTGGGGTATCGTATTACCCACTAACTGGGTTGTGGAGGTCAGATAGGCAGTCGCTCCATCTAAAATACTTCTATTCAGCTGCATCCGGTTAGACCGGAAGCCGACCCCAACATAGTTGGGAAAAAGCTAGGCAGATGATGAAACAGTCGCCTCTTAGGCGATATCCGTTGGTCGCCTACTAGAAGCCGTTTGCATCTAAACGCTCAACGGCTTAAAATAGCAAGAAAAACGAATCTTTGTTGGCTCATAACTATTTAATAATGTTTTTTATTTTACTATTCTGTTTCTGTACAGACAGAACGATATCATGTTTAGCTTTGGATGTACAGACGCCAGCACATCAAGCTACCCGAAACTGTCAGATGTTCCCAATCAACTTTGAGCCTCATGCTTTAGCGATAAAGTTGAAAATCTATTAAAGAAATCTGACAGTTTGTAGTAGCTTGATGTGCTGTCGTCTGTACAATGTCAAACAATGGAGTAATACCCTCCCGAAATTTCTATGGAAAAAAATCGACTAGTGCCACCTTAAGTGGAGGTCACACCGCCCGTCTCTAGCTCTCGAGAAAATTATAATAAATATATGGACAAGTATACTAGATGACACTCATCGCTATTTACATACTCACTACCAATATTTCGAGTTTGTATGAGAGCTTTTCATCAGTTCTTATTTACTAAGTACTTACCCAATACTATTACCTTTATATACTACTCACCTTAGTACCTACTGACCCTAAAGCCGATGTACAGCAGTGGACTGTGACGGGCTGAGTTCGTTAAAGTACTTACTTATTTTTTTTGTTTTTTATTTTATTAAAAAAAAAAAAAAACGTTGCTCCACACTAGGAATTTCTCCTGTATTGTGGGTGCGTTTACAAACATTTAAACTCACATACACAAACAGCCCGACCAGGAACAACTACTTCTAGGTCATACAAATGTTTGTTCCGTGCGGGAATCGAACCCGCGACACGCAGCGCAGCAGTCAATAGCTTAACCACTGTGCCAACCGTGCCATCTTATTAATATTAATACGTGGGTGGATCAAATATAAACCGGACTTAAGTAAAAAAAAAATACGCACGTATTATTTATACTCGTAAAAAAAAGGAATATATTTTATTTTTCTACATAATCTCCCCTTCTATTAACACATTTTTCCCAGCGCAGGGGATGTTTCTTGATGCCAGTATCGAAGAATGTAGTCGGTCGTGCCTTTAGCCAATTGCACACAAATGATTCCACTATCTGGTCAGTGTGAAAACGGCGTCCTCCACTTGAATGTTTTTTTTGTGCCATTCCTACACTTGAGTTCTTGAAAGCGTATTCTTATCGAACTGTAGAGTCAATGGATGCAAAATTTCGGAAGGTTTTATGCCCTCCCGTGTTAAAAAAATTATGATAAGTCGTTGCTCAACAGATTTATATACCTCCTGCTCATACATGATGCTACTGGCGCGCAATAATCTATAGTGAGCCGGAGCAGTATACCCCCCTCCCCTAGATGATCCCCCCTAACACATACAACAGCACCAAGCGCGTCACTTCACTCAGCGACCAGTAATAAAAAAAGTCCTGTTTATATTTGATTCACCTAATATTTGTGATTGAATGCTCTTTACAGTCACCAGACTTAGTCATACTAATGAACCTATAACGTTCCCACTGCTGGGACACAGGCGTCCCCTCTTTAAGAGGAAGTGGGCTGTAATCTACCACGCAGGCTCAGTGCGGGTTGGTAGATGACACCATGTCTTCGAATTTTTGGTTCCAGGACGTGCTGGTTTTCTCAAGATGTTTTCTTTCACCGTTTTGAGAGCAGTGATGAGGAAATTATTTACACAAAGTAAAGGGCTTGCCTGAGTTCGAATTCACGACCTAGATCTTATAAGTCAGACCCGTTACCACTGGGCCACCACAGTTCTAACAATACCATCCCACCAGGCTTGGTAGATAATGTTAATTCGGGGAATAAATCGTTTAGCAAATTGATTACCAACTTAAATTGTCTGTATATAGGGTGACTGGTAATTAGTGACCGATACTTAAGCACATGATTCTACTCATGACAACAAACAAGCTTTATAATGGGACAAAAAATGAAATGACGAAAAAAAATCAGCTGTAGCCTACATTTTGACGACTCGTACGAACATAAATGTAGGGAACAGCTGATTTTTTTTTCGCGATTTCGGATTTGGTCCGATAGTAAAAGTTGTTTGTAATGATGAGTAGAATCATGTGTTTAAGTATCGATCACTAATTACCAGTCACCCTATATTTAAATCACAACTGTCTTTCGGCTATAACACGGCAAATTTACGTAGTGAGTTGTTTGACAGTTAATTTCCCAGACTGTACCTAGATTGGTGATTTTAATTTTATTTATCGACCGTATTTAACGTTCTGTCTCAAACTAAAACTCAAAGCATTTTTTTTTCAAATAAAGCAATTACAGGCACTTTTGAATTGTCAAAGGGTCGGTCAGTCAGAAAGATTAAACTTTGTAGTTGCCGATACCAAAGCAACCGGCGTACCTATGGAGAGAAGGGACAGGAATCTCCACAGACACTGTTTTAAATCATAAAATTGTTACAAAATATTGGTCATTCGTGCTGAAATTATACATGTGAGAACTATCTAGAAAGACATGCACGTTAAAAGCGTCTGTAATAAAAAAGATAAAATCAAAGAAAAAATCAAATCAGAAATTATAAGGGCTTCGCAGATAAGCGCGACGCGATGGTGCGACACGATTCTGATAGAACAAATTCCACGAAGTTTTCATAGAAATTGTTCTACTAGTGTCGCGTCGCGTTTTCGCGTCGCACTTGTCTGCGGGAGTCTTAATACGGCGTGACGGATAATTAATATAAGTCTTTTGCGTTAATTCCAATTAACGATATTTCCGTAAATGGCAAGGTTCTTTTTATCATCATTAAAGTAGATTCACGACCCATCTGAAGGTAAAATATGGTTGGTCGACATTGGTGTAGGCTTGCCTTAAGGCTCCCGTTAACAGGCGCGACGCGACTGTGCGACGCGATTCCGTTAGAACAATTTTCATACAAATTGGTCTACTCTCGTCGCGCTGTCAGTGTGTTCCGTCTATCTGCGGGAGCTTGTAAGCTCTAACTAAACTGAAGTGAAGCCTGCGCGAGACGCGGGATAAAGGGAATTCACTCGCGCCGATTGTGCCAAATTACTTGCATGGAGGTTTACAAACGTCAGTAGATTTCAGTTACGTCCAAGATAAACTTAGAAAGTGCATGATGTGAATTGAAAAGGTCACATTGGTACCTACTTACAGGATGACCCCTTAAAATTCTACGTTTTTTTCAATTTTTATGAAAAAATTATTTTGAAAAATTCATTGTACTTATTTCAAAAATTCGCAAAGAATGTGCGCAATATGGAAGGAGTGATCGGGCAAAGGAGAAATGTCTTGATGATGCGTGAGCATGCGCGATCCATCGCCACCCGTTCGATGTCCACCGCGCACAGGATGGATGGAAACCAGCACACGAAGTAATTTTTTGCTCCGTTGGTGTAATTGCTGAATGGCGTTCCAGTGTGAGGATAAATAAATAAATAAATATATTACCAGGATTAGAACCCAGAATCTTTGACAGCTTATACATGATAAGAACATAGCTTATCGCTTCGATAATTTATAGTTCCAGTGGTACGTCGCTATTGCGGCCCATAAATAAATGTCGTATGGCATCTGTTTCCTCACATTTAGCAGTCAATATAAATGAAAAACTGTAGAGTAGAGCAGTGAGTAACGGCCCTGACTTACGAGTTGCAGGTTGTGGGTTGGAACCAAGACAGGCGCTTTACTTCGTGTAATTTATTTATCACCACTGCTCAAAAAATGGTGAAGAATAGAACAGAATATTCTTTATTATGTACACCATATAAAATTAAATTACAGACATAAATATAAAAAAATTATAAAGGGTCACACAATGGGCACACAGGGGTGTAAGGGTGACACAGTTTTTTTTTTATCATTGTTCGGCTCAACCAAAGCACCTGCCATCTAATCTCTTCACCACCCTTGGTTGACTGGTAGAGAATGCCTAAGGCATTAAGTTCGCCTATGTACCTTTTCGTGTGCGAAAAATAGTGTTGTATATTTCCAACAACCAATTCAATGCCATATTTTCGTTTCCACAGAGCACGGGGATTACCCAATTGTTAGAAATATTCAACTCATTTTGTTCACAGTAGATTCGTTCTGATTACATAAAAATGTAAATTTCCACCAGGCCATTTAAAAAATAAAAAATAAAAAGTATTTTTATGAATATATTTTTTTAAATATTTTTTCCTTACTATAGAGCTAATGTTACGTCCAAATAAATGTAATTTGCTTAAAAAGTTAAAATCATGCATTTAACGGTTAAATAAATAAATGGGCGGTCTTATCGCTAAGAGCGATCTTTTAAAAATATTCCAAGACATGTGTCATCTACCAACCCGCACTGGACCCGCGTTATGTATTATGGCCTACTTTCTCTCAAAAAAGAGAGGTGGCCTGTGTCTCAGAAGTGGGAATGTCATAGGCTGGTTGTACTATTAACGGAAAACAATTAAAAAAAATGCAAAGAACATACCGCCATTGTATTCAACCAGTTAACCTGCAACTTAGTTATTATTTCCGAAACATAAACTTAATCTCAACTTTAACAGTAATTAAACCAATGATCAATATTGTTTACAGCTCGAGATTACCTGGAACGGACCCTGATCACGGCCAAAGGTCTGGCGGAAAGGGCGAAAGAGAAGCTAGATAAATTATGCACATTCAAGACGTTGATGCCAGAATTTTTTAATGCCACAGATGTCAAGAAAGATTTGGAACCACTTCAGAAATTTATGTGAGTGTACTTTTCTACATGGCTCGTGGTAAAATAATGACAGCCGCATAGCGGGGTTATTGGCGTAACATACTATCAGTAGCAATGGGTTTTATTTTGACAGTTCAACAACATTCATTGCGTGATTTACGTTAGTAGGCAGACACATTTTTCGAACATACGAAGAAATGGATTAGCAAAATGATTCAGTTAGAGATTTATAGTGTGTTACGCCATTCGGGTGCAGGTCGATCAAAGGTTGCTACACTTGCTGCGGTCGGTTCGTGGTTGGATGAACATCTATTACATATTTATCGAGACCCCTCCGTGCCTTAAAAACCACGTTATGCCCAGCCCTTGGTCCCGGCTGTCATTTGTAGATCTTTGACAGTCGTTGCGTAGTCAAAAGCCCAAAAGTCCAACGACCAGTCTTACCAAGGGGTATCGTGTTATCCAGTAACTGGGTTGTGGAGGTCTGATAGGTAGTCGCTCCATGTACAATACTAGTCTTCAGCTGCATCCAGTTAGACTGGAAGTCGACCCCAACATAGTTGGACAAAGGTTAGGCATTGATTTTCAGTAGTCACTTCAGTTTCCAGCTATCTTTTTTATTTCTTTATTTCTAATTACAGACATGCCGCACACATGCCTCAGATGACTCCGCAACATCACAGGGTGTTTATGGTCAAA
This sequence comes from Eremobia ochroleuca, assembly GCA_949629135.1. Taxonomy (NCBI): domain Eukaryota; kingdom Metazoa; phylum Arthropoda; class Insecta; order Lepidoptera; family Noctuidae; genus Eremobia; species Eremobia ochroleuca. The sequence continues at coordinate 15,288,710 of OX451404.1, forward strand.
TTGGTATCAGAAAATTTTGATTCAGGAGCTGTGTTCAATTTCTACAAGTACCTTATTATGGTAGGTTTAGATTATTTCTGTTTTTTGGGTAAATTCTTTTTTTTTACTTTTATTACTCAAAACATTCTTAGACTTATAACAAACATCTGCACAATCATATTGCACCAACCATCGCGGCTTTAACAGAGGTATGCCTGACACGGCAACTCGGTGCCACAATAATATTGATTCTACATTTAACAGAATTATCGCAATATTACAGTAAAGTATAGTAGGTATTGGTACTAAAAAGACACGTCCTAGACTGTACCACAATCCAGAAAGTATCTCTTTAGTACCATCGAGCAATTCTTCACATTTATTTCGTCGCAGATTTCTGACGGTACAGGTCGATCGATCAGTTTAAGCTACGTTTGCCGCGGTTGGTCTGTGGATGGGTGACCATCTTTACATACCGAGACCCCTCCGTGCCTCGGAAAGCACGTTAAGCCGTTGGTCCCGGCTGTCATTCGTAGATCTTTGACAGTCGTTACGGGTAGTCAGAAGCCCGAAAGTCTGAGAACCGGTCTTATCTAGGGATATCGTATTGCCCAGTAACTGGGTTGTGGAGGTCAGATAGGCAGTCGCTCCATGTAAAATACTGGTATTCAGCTGCATCCGGTTAGACTGGAAGCCGACCCCAACATAGTTGGGAAAAGGCTCGGCAGATGATTGATTTCTGACGGTAAGTCATTCATAATAGACGGTAGCATGCATTCCCACGCCCTTGTTCCATAGACATTATTCGATTTAGGGATTTTAGGGGCCGTCTCCACGAGCGAGATAATCGCGACGATCGGGTAATCTCCATGAACGAGCGATTATTCCGTCAGCGTATCTTCGCGACTCGTAACGGAATCGCCGCGTGTCCTGTCCGCGACGACTCGTAACGGAATCGCAGCGTTTCCGCGACGAGACTGGCAACTGCACAACGTCAAGTGTAGGTCACTCCTTCACTTCAAGTATACCTAAACTTTTTAATGTCAAACATTCTTTATTGTTAAAAAAAACTTGTCAATACGTAACATCCTTGAAAATACCTTTTCAGACATCAATCTCATGGTCTTCACATGATCTGACCAAGATTGTGTCTGCCGGTCGATTCTGTAAAAATCTCACCGTGAAATCATAAGTGAAGTGAGCTTGAAGTGAGTAGTGTCAATAGTGTTAATCCCTAATGACAGCTCACTCCACGCTCACTTCACCCAAGTTTTCACGGTGAGATGGTTACAGAATCGCACGGCAGTAAAACAACCGCGATTGCTGCTATCGCTTATGTATGCATTGTTTACGCAATCGCACAACAAAACATCACGTCTTTACCATATAAACGCAGATGCAGGTTCCTGTCACTGATATTTACATAGCAAATAGATAATAAGTTTACTCTAAGAAAAACTCAACGATCTCACAGTTAAACTGTGTAAGCAGTTTTGTGGGGCAATGTACCTAGTGTTAAGAAATTTTAAGTGAATAAATCATTAATTCTTTATTAATTCATTCATTCATATGAATTTGTTTGGGGTAGGTATAACTAAAAAGTGAAAAAACTTTATCTTCGGAAGTCGGTGTCAAAAATCGAAAATGCGGAACCAACGATACCGACTTCCAAAATTAAAGTTATTTTTCACTTCGTAGTGCTTTTTTGGAAGTCGGTTGTTTTTTTTTATAAAAAAGCTTGTTTCTTCTAACAAATATTTTCTTTTCTTTCCAGCTCACCGAATACTTCATGCGAGTTGAATACTGCACTGGTTTTCAAATTGTCTTGGATTACACCGACATTAATGTCTTAGCCTTCGTCACTAAGATCAACCCGATGGAGCTTAGACAAATCATTACATTGATGACTGTGAGACTTTACTATTTAAATTATTAATACAAGTCTGAATATTAGTTACTTCGTATCATGGTCTTACGGGATTTGGGCTTGTGGCTAACAAGGAAGGTATCCCGACGTGTGACCTCCAATTTTTTTGTGGCTGATATATGTTATTCTCCATCAAATTTTAAGAAACACGTATTTTTTTTTTTTTGCCAAAGCGCCTTTTTTAGGGGTGAAATAGCCCCCTTTCGGGGCAGTTTGAGGGTTTTACATATTTCTAGTTAATATTTTTCTAGTTAATATCTTCACATACCAAAATGCCTCCGTGCCTCGGAAAGCATGTTAAGCCGTTGGTCCCGGCTGTCATAAGTGGATCTTTGACAGTCGTTACGGGTCAACAGTATCCCGAAAGTCTGACAACCAGTCTTACCAAGGTGTATCGTATTTACTACACGTGGAAACTTGTAATTGGCCTTATTTTTGTATAATTTTATTACTTTGCTTAGCTGTAAGTTTTCCTAAAAAATAAATTTCCCAGTAACTGGGTTGTGGAGGTCAGATAGGCAGTCCCTCCATGTAAAATACTGGTATTTAGCTGTATCCGGTTAGACTGGAGGCCAACCCCAACATAGTTAGGAAAAGGTTAGGCAGATGATGATGTCTAACGGCATTTTATTAGGTCATCCCACTTCCAGTGTCATATTTTTTTTATTATTATTATTTTACAAAAACTGACTACTATACTATATAACCTTGTGACACTAATCAATAATCTCCACCACTATTAATCACTCGCTCCCAGACTGCTGGCAAATCTTGAACACCATTTAAAGTACCACTTTCATTTAATTCATCAATAATGCTCTTTCTCCTTTTTGCTATTGTATCGAGTACCCGACAATTTCCTCTTCACATGGCCAAAACAATTGAAATCACAAGGATTCATATCCGGGGAATATGGCGGCTGAATAATTTCAACCCATCCTTTATCTTCAATTAAATTCTGAACTATTTTTGATTTGTGCGGTCTGGCGTTATCATGTAAAATTATAGGACTCGTTATATGATGTTCGTCTGCCCAAATAGGAATATTTTCTTCTAAAATTACTTATATCGCTCTCCAGTCATAGTTGTATTTTCATCATAAGTTCTCCAAAAAGCAATGCCTCTGACATCCATAGCTACTATTAGTAGTATTTTTCGTTCATGTAGCTCTGCACGTGGTAAATGTTCAGCTGAAGTGCCCGGTTCCACTCAACATCGTGACTGATGTCTTTGACGAGGAGTATAAAATTCAACCCAAGTTTCATCAAGGCATATGAATCTATTAAGTATATTTTTGTTACGGCGATACCACGATAAATGGCTACGCGCAGTTTCATAACGAAACTCCTTCTGATCCGTGTTCAGAGTGTGGGGCACCCACACTGCACTTTTATTGACCAGACATAAATCCTCCGTGAGTACTCTATGTATAGTGGAATGAGGAATGTTGAGTGGAGAGATCACTGACACTGACCCTACGTGACTGACGAAGTGCTTCCTTGATTTTGTCCCTTGCTTCTAATCTAGTCGATGATAATGATCGAGGTGCTCGCGGCTCATCTTCAGCTCTGTTCATCCTTGTTTGTACATTTCAAGCCATCGCTGTACGGTTCTTTTATTTAAGGCGTTACGACCAACAAACACACTTTACCAGTAAGTCGTGCGCAACTCCTCCAGAGTAGTTGAGTAAAGCACAAAACTTTAGAAATATACGTTGGTCCACTACATTAATAGATTTTTTTAAATCTTTCATTTTAAATCAATGCACGTCTTGACAATACAACACACCAAATTAAACTAACATGATGGTACAAGACAACACATGTATTTACTATTGCATACCATTGCGCAATACATAAATATTGGAAATAAAAAATATGACACTGGAAGTGGGATGAACTAATACTTTGGGGACGGGCTACTATGCTTTGAAATGAGCAACTGGGTTCATATTTCTGACTTACCAACTCTTTCACAATTTAAAAGTGCCTGTAATTGGTATAATTAAAATAGATGCTTTGAGTTTGAGTATGAAAACCAGCCTTATCAAGGAGTACCGTGTCACCCGTGTCAATTACTGGTATTCAGCTGCATTCGGTTAGCCTAGAAGCCAACCCCTCAATAGTTGGGAAAGGCTAGGCCGTTGAATAGTCTGTGATTGTCCAACAGTAGGGCTTAGGCTTCTTCTCATAAACTTACAGGGAAGAAACGAGAATCGACGAACGATAACTGCTCGCAATAACTGCTGATCATGATTTTGCTCAGAATTTTTGAATAGGCACTTGTCAGTGTTTTTACAGGCGCTTAAAGTACTGGCTAGTTTAATGATAAAAAAAAACCTAGTATAGTATAGCTTAAAGTCCATTCACAGCTATTATATTTTGACTCTGATTTTGTATCACCGTCAAAATCACAGTGATCTTTATAGTCCTTGTAATAAGGTCTCTGTCAAGTTAGTTGCTGCCACTGACAAGTCTGTGAGAATCACAATGATCTTTACCCTCGTTAATGTATTGGGCTGCTGTCGTCAGAGTTAAAAAAAGTGTATCAATTTTTACTGACAACCAATCATTACTTACTTCATTCTATTTTTTCGTATATGGATGGTACAGACGCCAGCACATCAAGGTACTACTATCTGTCAAATTTCTTTAACAGATTTCCGAATTTATCGCTAAAGCATAAGATTCGAATACGAAAATTTGACAGTTTCCGGTAACTTAATGTGCTGGCGTCTGTACAACGTTCCCGCTTAAGTTACAAATACAAAAACCTATATGACTGGTTAAGTTTTGCAGATCATACGGTCTAGTAAAACATCTTCATGTTTTCAGGAAGGTTACGGCTGCAGAATAAAGGGCATCCACGTGATCTCATCGTCCAAGATGGTGGACACGCTGATAACTCTGCTGAAGCAAGTGTTCAGTGCGAAGCTGGCTGACAGGATACATCTCCATAAAACTCCTGAAACGATGTCAGAGTACCTTCCTAGGGAGATGTTGCCGTCTGAATACGGTGGTCAGGAGAAACCTTTGTTGGAAATGAATAGTAAGTTTGATTTATTTATTTTTATATTTTTTAACTAACCTACATTGTTTGGAACGAATTCATCATGATCATCATCTGCCTAGCCTTTTCCCAACTATGTTGGGATCGGCTTTCAGTCTAACTAGATGCAGTTGAATACCAGTATTTTACATGGAGCGACTGTCTGTCTGACCTCCACAACCCACTTATTGGGTAAAACGGTACCCCTTGATAAGACTGGTTGTCAGACTTTCGGGCTTCTGACGACCCGTAAAGACTGTTTGGAACTAATCAATACTACCACCTTTTTAGGGTTCCGTACCCTAAGGGTAAAAAGGAACCCTATTACTCCCGCTCCGCTGTTGTCCGTTCGTCTGTCACCAGGCTGTATCTCGTGAACGTCATACGTCTATCATGAACTGTATCAAAAATGTCCGAGTCACTTTTTTAGGTTTTAGTCTAATCGATAGATGTTATAATTTGAAAGTATCCATTGATTTTACTTACGTTTTCGTTATATAAACTACTTTCAACGTTTGATGTATACCTACGTAATGACGAAGAGTAAACGACTACGATTTACCCATTATTTTATTAAATTATTGCTTTTCGTGTCACTTGGCTAAATATGTATAATAAGATGACTGTCAATTATCAAATCAAATTGTAAAATATAAATCTTTGTAGTAAAACTAGATCAAAGTTTTTTTTTTAAATAATAGCAATAATAAATATATTAAAAAGTGGTTCAATTAATTCTACTCGTTATTCTGATCAAACTATTTTCAGGTTTTGCGCATTTAACGTTACACGTTGTATATACTAACTTTCGCTAAATTAATATACTAATTATAATATAAAATGTTGTTCTTATTACAGAAGCCTGGTTAGAAGTCATAAATTCCGAAGAGTTTCTAGAGTACATGAACGAGATGAACAAAGCGAACACCAATGAATCGTGCAGACAATCAGACAAATTCAGCGAGAATTATGTTGGCATGCCTGGTTCCTTCAGAGCTTTGAGCGTAGATTAATTTTATTGTAAGAAGGAAAGTGATTGCTTGTCTATTAGTGTAAGATGGTTTATGCTAGGCTGTGCCAGGTTCTAGCTAAGAATTGCCGAACAATAGACTATTCGGGCCTCGAATTGTGACCAACCACGTTCGAACATAAGTATAGCGGGATAATTGCGTATTACACTACCAGTATCAATGACTTTCATTTTGACAGCTCAACCACATTCATTGCATTATTTACTGTATAAGTTGTTGATCAGACAAATTTTTCGAACATAATATAAAGCAATGTATTAGCAATATCCTTCAAAATTATTCAGATTATGATTCATTGTGTGTTACGTAATTTGGGTACAGATCTCCCACTAAAAGTATGCGCTTCGGCAATCGTCATCTCTCTTCAGAAATACGAACGCGCGTTGATCAGCCGGTCGATTCTGTAAAAATCTCACCGTGAAATCATAAGTGAAGTGAGCTTGAAGTGAGCAGTGTCAATAGTGTTAATCCCTAATGACAGCTCACTTCCCGCTCACTTTACCTAAGTTCTCACGATGAGATTTTTACAGAATAGCACTGCAGATCTAATACGAATATACAGTGTGGCATGGACATCAACGTACAATCTGTTACAATGGATTCAGTACATGACTCTGGTCTCTGCTGCGTTGAAAGTTTTCATCCGTTAAAAAAAGAAATATCTGCTATTTCCTACGCGATCAAAATGATTGAATTGGACAGCATGTTTTTTTTTTTTTTAATAATGACGAAGAATGTCAACGTAGGTAGTTCCGAATCGTATACTGAGTCCATAGTAACAGGTATCGCGTCGATGTCAGCCGCTCTGTAGAGATCAGGACATCGAGGTAGCGACTTAAACCGCAACCTCAAGGTATCGCAGTGAGGCATTTTCTTCATCTTTGGCATGTAATTATTCTTAGGTTGCCAAATGGCTCCGTGTTCTTACTTTCTTCTCACTATAACTTTGTGTAGTTTTACCTACTTAATTTAAAAATTCTTTAGTATAAAGTTTCCTACTTATTCTAATTAATTGATGAAGGATGTGGGTACAGGTAAAAAAAGGCAAATGAGAAATATCTGAGTGCCTAGACAAAGTGACATTGTATCAGCGATAACGATGATGGAGACGTCAAAATTAATGGAACTGATACAAGCTACGTAAAGTTTATGCCAATACTGTTGAAAGTCATTGTTGATGTCGAAGGCAGATTATTATAATTCATCATTCGACTTTTATATAATGACTAGGCGTTATAACTTTTGCCTTGACGTTATACATTTTGCTTTGGCGTTATACATTTTGCCTTGGCGTTATACATTTTGCCTTGGCGTTATACATGTTGCTTTTGGCATTATACATAATGACGACAGTATGCAAACGGAGAGCGCCGTATGTAAGTGATAAATCATACAATTGGCCTGCGACATAGACATACGAATCACTCTGAAATCGATGACCACTTGTCTAGGCACTCAGCTTTGTGGTAGGAAAAATCCTACTACTTATTTGCATCTTGTAATAGGTTCACACAGTAAACATTTTATAGAAAACAAATAAATGGAAATAAATATAATGTAAATGGAAGAGGACATTACTCATAACATTATAATTATGTGTAGCAAATTAAAAATAATTTTGTACATTAAACCAGTGTTTCATTGTCATTTGTTTAGTATTTATTGCCCATGAAATTCTGATTTTCTTTTTTGCATTTTGCAGGTCAGTGTATAATATATCTACCGGTTACTCAAAAACTGTATAGTTGTCAGTTTTTGAGTAACCTATTAGTAGATAATGTTTGTTATGGTTTATTTTAGTCAATATATAAATATTTCAAAGAAATATTAACATTTACTTTTGATTGTTAAAACGGGATCATCTTTCTGACTGACTGACCCCTTGACAATTCAAAAGTGCCTATAATTGGTTTACTTGAAATAAATGCTTTGAGTTTGAGTTTGAGGGACATTCTGCCTATTGGTTAGCAAATGAATAGTCTCGAAAATGGTAATTAACACATTGAGCGCCAAGCCAATAAACTGTGTTTTTCATTTTGTTGCATTTTTTCTGCCTAATTCATATGCTCATGCTATTTTAATAACATAGGTATCAAATTAAATGCGTGATTTTCCAAAATTTTCCAAAACAACCGTAGAGGCCAGAGGTATTAGAATTGGTACTAAATGTATTACACTGTGTTTCCTGGTGGGCACACTGGCCTCCGAATGAAGCACTGACTGTGCTTCCCGAAGGAAACACGCGGCCTCTGAAGGTGGTGCTTAGTGTTTTCGGAAGGATACACATGGCGTTCAACTACTCGATTATGGTCACAATAAATAATAATAAATTTAGTAAGTTTGCTTCCATTTAATTAACAGTCCTTGAACCATTGCTCAACCAACATGCAATTAATTTGTAAAACAATTCAATTCCCTGTACTTTTATTGCAAACCTATTATAATCATACCGATGTAATCTAAAGTGATCGTTAAGTTATAAAAAAATACTTCATAAATAAAACAATTCAGAAGGAGCAATCTAGAGAATTGATGAAGTTACTGTGATATAGAACTTACATTATTATATTCAAATAGCTATGAATGAAGTTAGTCGGTAAACAAATATTTTAAATGTATAAAATTCTAAAATCACCACCACCTGCCGAGCCTTTTCCCAACGACGTTGGGGTCGGCTTCCAGACCTACCGCATGCAGCCGAATACCTGTATTTTACATGGAGCGACTGCCTATCGGACCTCCACAGCCCAGTGATCAATGTTACGAGTGTTAGTGTAACGCGGTGTCCTACGTACGCGATTCAACGCGAACGCGATCGCGAAGCGAAGCAGCACGAATGGAATAAACAATGATACTCTATTGCGGTGGCCTACGTGACCAATCCACACGTGGCTGCGGTGCGAAGCGAAGCGGACGCGATCAGTTGGTTTGATATTTTCGCGCGAACTCTTGTGGTGCGGTGGCTTGTTATAAATAAATGAAAATATGTAAAAACTAAAAATATAATGGAAGTAGAAATTTTAATGAATGTTATTCAAGAACGCCCTATACTATGGGATAAAAGGAACATAAATATTTTTTCCGTAAAAATTGTTTCCGTCCGTCCATAACAAATGTACACTGAATGGCGGCGGCGGCTGAAGCGACGACTTCGCGCGCACGTAGGACAGAGCCGCCGCGTTGCGTTGAATTCGCGTATACCACATCGGATCGCTTCGCAACCGCGTTCGCGTTGAATCGCCCACGTAAGACGCCGCGTTAGTAATCCACCGCGCGGGCCCAATGTGTGTTGGTTGGTGGTTGCCACATATCTTAGATTTTTTGGGTCTAAAATAGATCCGGCTTCTTCACCTTGTTTCCCTTACCGTTTAGACTTGGCGTATGCAGGTGACTAAATCAACCACCAAACTAAACAAACATATTTTTCATGTATTGTGCAACTAACATAATAAATTGTCATTTATAATCCTTTCACCTGTCATTTAACATAAGTAATTAATGTTCACAAAGACTTCAATCCTTTTGACCTCTGGACGACCTTCTGCGTCTAATTTAACTTTAATAATAGTGTTTACATAGAATACTAGGCAGTAAAGCTGTTATGAAAACATGTTTAGTATATCAGTGGAAAAAATACAGGACAATAAGACTAAACAGTGCACTAGGTTTACAGAGTCATCAACGTCATCATAATCATTTAAGCCCGAAGTTTGAAGTTGGCGGTGTGATACCCCCGTGCCTCGGACTGCACGTTAAGCCGTTGGTCCTGGTCTGATCTCTCTCCGGTCGTGTCGGATTGCCGTCCCATCGGGCGATGAGAATGAGGGAAGTGAGAGTGCACTTGTTTCTGCGCACACACTCGTGCACTGTAATATCGCACCGAAGGTTCGTCTCCGCTGAGATTGGTCGCCATGGCTAAAATTCAGTCTAGAGAACTTTATTTATTTAATCATTTGAGCCGAAATATGTCCACTGATGGACGGACATGCCTCCCCTGGGCAAAACCATATTAAACAGTCTTGTGCCTCTCGCATCCAGTGGATTTCTGCTTGGTACATCAAAGTAGCCTCGACGAAAGGCGATTTTATCTGACCACTGATTTTCAGTGGTCTTCCAAAAATGACGTAAAGAAACCAACAAAATCCAGTTTAATAACCCTTTCAGCTCTAAATTTGCACTTTGGCCAACAGTAGGTGAAGACGTGTTAAAGAAATAAAACCTATAGACTTCCTAAAACAATTTATAGGTATTATTTTCACGAATTTAATTCCTTGAAGTTGTTTATGTATATGTATGTGTGTATGTGTTTATGACTAACATGATGTTTCTAAAATAATAATTACAAGTTATGACGTCAAATAATACGTAAACGTCTTTTTGTATGTTTACTCATTTTACTAAAATAAATTATATTTATTTCATTTTAACCCTTAACTGCATAGTGATGGAAATTTCCATCAAACAATCCAATGCCATATTTTCGTTTCCACAGAGCACGGGGGAATCCCGAACAAAATGAATTGAATATCCCCAATTGTTAGAGATATTCAATTCATTTTGTTGATAGTAGATTCGTTCTGATTACCTACATAAAGATGTAAATTTCCACCAGGCCATTTAGAAAAAAAAAAAAGTATTTTCATGAATATATTTTTTTTAATATTTTTTCCTTACTATAGAGCTAATGTTATGTCCAAATAAATTTAATTTGCTTAAAAAGTAAAAATCATGCAATTAAGGGTTAATATAAACCTACAAGTTATAACAATATACACAAATAAAAAATTGCATGAATTTACTTAGAGAAAAATAAAATTTGACGAGAACAAAAACCTTATTATCAGACCGCCAATATCAAACCTGCAGGGTAATTGCGTAAACACACTATCAGTAGCAATGGGTTTCATTTTGACAGTTCAACAACATTTACTGCGTTATTTACGTTGTTGAGCAGGCAAATTTTTCGAACATATGAAGCAATGCATTAGCAATATGCTTCAAAATGATTCAAATTGAGAGTAACAGTGTGTTACGCAATTAGTGTGCTGAATCAGCGGTTTCACAGATCACATCCTCAACCTCTAGACCAACTGAACTGCTTCGAACAGCTCTGAAATAATATTCTTGTGCATTGTTGGTTATCTATAAACTGTTTGAAAAAATATTACAATAAAATACAAAACTTGCAATGCTGGCATCGCGGGTTCGAACGTAGGTGCTTTCAAAGGGGATACCCTCATCGTGAGGCTGACTGTATATACAACTTCATCTCAGAAAAAATCGCATTCGAGTTGAATAAAAAAAGAAAAAATGCCATCGACACGCTAAGAAGTAACACAGATAATTGCAAATTTAATATGTCATCATAAATCAAGATTATTAAAAAAATATAAACACGCACAAGCATCAATGCTTATGCCTGTTTATATATACAACGTGTAACGTTAAATGCGCAAAACCTCAGACACCCCAACTGATTTTTAATTCAATTGACCTATTTCAGAGAGAAAATAAGTCATTAAAAAAATTGTAAATTTTTGATGTGCTGATTTAGTTTTACTGGCTATTCTGATAGTTTCTTGCGTCTGCGACGACGCTTTATCGAGGGAAGGGTCGTCACCAGGCCGCTGCGCCGCGCTGATATTGGCTTGCTTGACCTATTAATAAATAGACACGGCAACGTTTTGAATGAAGATTTTTTGAAAAATGTGACCTATAAGGTGGTTCAATTAATTCTGCTCGTTGATCAAACTATTTTCAGGTTTTGCGCATTTAACGTTACACGTTGTATATTTGCACAAGCAATGATGCGCGTGTTTATATATATATATATTTTTTTTAAATGACGACATTTCAGGCGAAAGACATCCACTGTTGGACACAGTCCTCCCCCAAGCACCTCCTCTTTGGTCGGTTCAGTTCTTATCGCATCCAACGGGTTCCTGCGGCTTTCATAAGGTCGTCGGTGGTGGGAGGCCTATGTCCAAGATCCAACGCTTCGCAGAAGCACCACGTTGTTGATATAATGTGCTAAGTTCCTTACACACAAGACGGATGGATTGTGTAAGAGAATATATGAAAGAAATATGAGTGAGTGATAGGGTAACAGCTGACAGGAGAGAATGGAAGAAAAAACGTCCACCACAAGTAACATGGGACAAGAATAGGAAGAAGTCGCTTATAACTTGCTTAATTGATCGATGTTGTCGAATCGATATACTTGCGTCGTGAAAAGGGAGATAAAATTTCGATGTTAAAAATCTTAAAGACAAACCGAATGGAGCGGTTATGCGAGAGAGACAAAACGGCTGAACTGATTTGGATGATATTTGGCACACATATAGTTTATAATCTGGATTAACCTATTAGTTACTTTTTAATCCCGGTGGTACGTCCCCGTCGGACATTTTTCGACATCCACGCGGGCGAAGCCGCGGGCAAAAGCTAGTATATTATAAACGGGCTTTTTTTGGTGTTTTGATAAGCCAACAGATAATTAGTTGATAGAAAAGCAAAAAGAAAGGAAGAAAATACATGTGTATAGCACAGAGTAAAAGACACACAATACACGAGATAAAAAATAAAAAGTGTAAAGTCCGCTGTTAGAAATTAGCAGGAAAGTGTGCCTCACGGCTGCGCCAAAAAGGCCCAGTTCAGCAGAAAATGCCAGACAACTGGTGCCTGACGCTGGTTTTCAACTGGACCTGCACCCTAATTGCGTAACACACTATTATTCTCAATTTGAATAATTTTGAAGCATATTGCTAATCCATTGCTCCATATATTCGACCAAAGTGTCTGCTCAACAACGTAAATAACGCAATGAATGTTGTACTGATAGTGATGTGCTACTGATAGTGTATTATGCCATGTATTTGTGTATTATACAATTACCCTGCTGATGTATGAGGTGACAGATGTAAATCAGAAAACTATCGATTAAATCAGCACGACGAATCTCACAAGTCTACAGGCATCTTTATACAAGAATTAACTTTTGAATAAAACCCATTCAATAATACTTATCTCCTTCAGTTCATTGTTGCTTCCCATCCAAGTGTGTACCTAAGTAAAATGGTATCAGTGTTAAAAGATAATATTCTGGAATTCCACCCAGACACCCTAGAACATGTTAGGAAGGACGTTAATTTGGAGAAGGAAAGTAGAATGGAAGAAGCCGTGGATATTTTGGAGGATTGGGTGAAAAAACAGCAGCATTTTATTAAGAAAGATTTTTGTAAGTTTTTTTTTTATGTTTTGTTTATTTCGTTGATTGGTGTTGCTCAAAAAGTAAAGTCTTTTTAGGTCAAAAGGTATAAGATTCTGAAACTGGCCAGTATGAAAAAGTAAATGATACTCTTTGAATTTAATATTTATTTATGTTTTCTTATCAAAAAGCGCCTTCATCCTCTCTCCTATTAAAAATTAAATTTGCTGTGCCCAATAGGTTCCATAATTGATCCGATGTTTTAACATACCAACCATTATGTACGGACGGCAGCACATCCAGCTACTACAATCTGTCAAATTTCTTTAATAAATTTTCAACTTTATCGATAAAGTATAAGGTTCAAAGTTGATTGGGAAAATTTGACAGTTTCGGGTAGCTTGATGTGCTGGCGTCTGTACACATTATGGAACGCAATAAAGCATGGAGTATTGAATGGCGTGGAATTGTTGAGGCCTATGTCCAGCAGTGAACTGCCGAAGATGACTATGATGATGATGCTGTGACTGATGAAGATGATGATTTATTTTTCAGGTCACTGATACTCGTTCAGTGAAAAACCTATAATAAGTTTTGAGAATTATGCATTTGCGTCATGAGTACGATCAACCGGACGTACAGTGTTTGATCTACGAAAACTACCCTTACTGCAACGGAATAAAACCGTTGTTAATAACCTAATTATTATCTACCATAGACGTGCGACTGTACCCAATAATTAAATGTTGTGACTACTTTTGTTTGTAGAAATCAAATGAAATATTATATTTAAGTAGGTATATGAATAGTATTAAAATTTGAGGGGCCCATGGCTAAATAATAACAGCCGCACAGGTCGATCGATCAGGTTAACCTACGCTTGCCGCGGTTGGTCTGTGGATGGGTGACCATCTTTACATTCTAAGACTCCTCCGTGCCTCGGAAAGCACGTTAAACCTTTGGTTCCGGCTGCCATTCGTTGATCTTTGAGAGTCGTTACGGGTAGTCATAAGCCCGAAAGTCTGACAACCAGTCTTACCAAGGGGTATCGTAGGTCAGATAGGCAGTCGCTCTATGTAATATATGGTATTCAGCTGCATCCGGTTAGACTGGAAGCCGACCCCAAAATAGTTGGGAAAAGGCTAGGCAGATGATGATTAATAGTAATAAAAGGAGGCTAGTGAACATTAATCTATGTTATGAAAAGTATATAAAACAAGACACAGGTTATCGCAATAATATTATGATAAGAAAAAAGAATACAAAACAAACGAGCACAGTGATCCCCATTTTTTTATCTCTTTCTATGGTTTTATTATTAGAAGATTCATTAATTTATTTGACACGAGCTGGTGCTCCGCGGTTTCAACCGTAATAAGTCTCGATCCCGTAGGAATATCGAGATAAAAGTATCCTATGTCCTAATCCAGCACCCTAATTGCGTAACACACTATTTCTCTCAATTTTAATCATTTTGAAGCCAATTGCTAATCCATTGCTCCATATGTTCGAAAAATGTGTTTGCTCAGCAACGTAAATAACGCAATGAATGTTGTTGAACTGTCAAAATGAAACCCATTGCTACTGGTAGTGTGTTACGCAATCACCCTGCTGGTCATGGGTCTATCCATGTGCCAAATTGCACAAACAAATACATTCAGCTGTTTTAACGTGATTTTTTTTTTCTTTCTTTCTTTAAATTATTTAGTTATTAGTTTAGAAGTAAATGGCAGAGCCGCGTAGTCATCACTGCCCTGTCATACGATTAGTAGGTCTACGGTTCGAACCTATACAAGTATGGACTGTAGACCTTTGCACACCTGTATAAATTTAAATACGTGTTTGAATCGATACAGACGCGCATGTGTAGCGATACAGACGCGATGCAAACGCACGTCTGTATCGATTCAAACGCGTGGCATATTGCGTTTTTAAGCAGAACCTCGTCAACAGTAGCAAGATAGCGTCGGTCGAGACAGCATGCACTTCGTTATTAATTTTAAAAAAAAGGAAGAAGAAAAATTACAGACGTTTGTGGGTACACATATTTAAAAGCGAGAGAAGATTGTGTGGATACAAACGCTATACTAAAGCGCGTGTGCATCGATACAGACGCGCCGGTGTCGCGCATTTGAATCGATACAAACGCGATGCTAACGCGCGTGTGTATCGATATCTAATAGAACAATGACGTAATTACGTTACTTAAGCCCCGCACTACTGTCAATTAAGTCGATGTTTCCGTGTGACCTTTTGAAAAATACCTACGCCAATTCCCTAACGACAGTCACTCACTCTATCGAAAACCACCGTAACTACAATTGTGTCGTTTTTGTCATAGATAGAACTTTCGAAACGTGAACTTATGAAATTCAACACTCATTTTCGACATTTTCGTAATTACGTCGTTGTTCTATTGGATGAGCGAAATGACAACAAACTGCTCTGTAGGGTAAAAGCGCGCCGTCCACGCACGTTTTCGATTTTTAAACGCGCGTCAACGGCGCGTTTAAAAAACGTGGTGTGCACAGGCCCTAAATGGATCAGAATGTTGGGCCACAAAAGGTATGAATGAAAGACCATTGCTTGTAGATGAGATGAGAATGCGAGGGAAAGAGGGATGTGTGGTTTTACACGAATTGATAGAATAAGAGAAGTCTGAAAGTAGCATCGGTAACTTAAAAGCTGTGTGGAAATCGGTTGTCGTGGTATGGGCTTATGATAATATGGAGAACTGAGGAAAATTATGTGAGGAAAGATTTGAGTATGAATGTCGATGGCTAGAATACAATAGTGAAAGACGATGGATAAACTGTGTGAATGATGGTATTTTGGTTAGAAAGGAAGTGACTACCGAGATGACGACTAATAAAGAAGTATGGAAGAAAAAGGCACGTTGCACCGACCGCAAATAAATTGGTTCACGTCAATAGTGCACCTGCTGGAGATCAAACTCCCGACCTTTTGTTTACAAGTCTGTTCTCCTACCGTTGCCAAATTGTCATTCCAATAAGGAAAATGGAAACACATTGTTATTCACATGGCGTAACCTTTTATGATCATGATCTTTAACCCGACACGTTCTTGTGTATATTAGTTTATTTAGTTATTTAATACTTCAAGCAATTAAATGTACAGAGGCGGACTTAACCCTACAGAGCATACTGTCCCAGATATGGGACATACCGAAAAATGTCTTATATTTCAAAAATCGATACGAGTAGTGTAATCTAGTGTTGACAATATTAACTATTATGTATTTCAGTTTCGAATTTAGTACCAGATATTTTGGATAGATCTGAATAAACATTTAAGTATTTATGTTTTCTTCAAATCGGTAGGTATGTACTTTGAATACGATTAACGAGCGGCGTATAATAATGGCAAAGAAAAAATGATAAAATTGAATGGTTTCACTTTGGAAATAATTAGTAGAAGTAAGTTCATGTTCATATTTGTCATTTTACGTGTAATCTTGTAATTTCATTGATACTACGTAACACAAATTTACATTATAATGCGTGATGTGCTATATATGGGTCATACACAAAAACATACGTTTCTATTGAGCTAAGATTTTTGTAAATATTTTTTCAAGAAATGGCATCATATTTGCAGGCTAGTGTAATTTTTTTAAGCCGATAAGAAAAATCATGCTCTTTAGGGTTAATACCATAGGCAATTTTATATGACACAATCATAGGTTTATATGAGACAATAATTTTAGATCGGCCGACCACTTATGAGACATTGCCTGAGGTAGCTACGCGGTGTGGGAGGGGTGATCATCACCGCACCCCTCCCGCACCGCGCTACTACGAGTACCTCAGGCAACGCTCAGTTAAGCGGTCGGCCTATGATTATGGAGCTGGACTTCGGAAGCCTAGAGACAGATGAAGAGGTCATAGGATCGAGTCTCGAACCAGACCTGGCCCAAAGCGGTTGAAAGAATTAGACACTCGAATATCACTTTATTGGTACACACACATTAAAATAATAAGTAATTGTAACTCGAGACCACTTTCGTTGTCTTTAACTGAGAATGCAAGGGACGCTTTTCGCGCCGTTTTTATTCAAAAGTTATCCGTGGGTTGCCACCACTCAAAAAAATTTAATATTTAAAAATGAAAATGTTGCAACCCACAAATAATAGTTATTAGTTACATGAATACAATTAATGTCGATTATTGTGTATGCTAACACTGTTTTTACAAGACGTTAACTACGTTAACTATGTCGTTAGTTTAGTGGTCTCACGCTTAGCGAGCATGCTCAGCGTGAGGCCTTGGGTTGGATTCCTAGGTCGGGCAAAGTGATAATAGGCTTTTTCTTTAAAAGTTTCTAAGCAGTAGCCCGTCGTTTAGAATTGATGGCGATAAACTTTCACCTGTGACATGGGACTTTATAATAACTGGCAAAATATGGCTGTACTAAGCACATCTGGCAATACCTTCAAAATAGGCCGAGATGTGATATTTCTATGGTACTGCCAGCATCAGAGGAAAAAAAAAAGAAAACAGGGATCCTACGATACCGAATTAAATAAAACGCCTGTTTATAATATCATAATCACGTAGTTATTTGGATATTTAAATTCATTTATACAATATATCATATTAATATATTGATGACCTATGCTTGTCAGGTAAACTGACTCTCTTCTATTTTATAAATATATTATGTAAATCAATTTTCGTCTCGTATTTGTGCCACCAGCCCTTATCAAACTCGCAACAACCGTGTCAGGTTACAGCCTCTACAGTACAGTGCACCACACAGAGATAACACTGACCTTGAGCTGGCCTACCATAATGCCTAGTTTCTGCACCATAAAAGGCCAGGACACCACTCAGGACACGCTCTTCACCACTTCCTAGTGCTTTAATAGGAAGTGGTGAAGAGCGGGCGTTTTGGGGGACTGTCTTTTGTAATTTTGGCGTTCGAAAAGTGCTGATTCTCAGCCTAGTTTAAATAAATGACTTCTGATTTTGTCTTTGATTTGATTTTTGATTTTTCCAGCTGAGAGCAGTGTTAATATCCCCGACTTACAAGTTGAAGGTCATGGGTTCGAAACCAGAGACGCGCTTTACTTTGTGTAAATAATTTCATCACCACTGCTCTGAAAACTGTGAAGAAAAACATAGTGAATAAACCGGCATGTTCTAGAAGCAATAGGCGTCGGGAGTCGAGCTGACTCCCGGCCACCGTAGGCGCGGGCTTGCAGACGGCGAGCAATGGGCAGTTCGCCGTCTGGTAAGGACCAGGCTCGGGTCGACGGCGCGTTGTGTTCCACGCGCGCCTCAAAGAGATGTCAGCAGTGACGGGGCCGATGCTTGCCAGGGTTGCGGGTTGTTCGAAAGAGTTACCGTGGCCGTTGGCACAGGCAGCTGAAGGAACACGGGAGAAGTTATTTGATAGTTCACCAACCCAAAAAAAAAAAAAAATGTTCTAGAACCAAAAATTCGAAGACTTGTGACTTCTACCAACCCGCACTGGGCCCGCGTGGTAGACTAGTAGGCCTCCCCTCTTCGAAAAGGAGTGGCCTAATCCCACTCTCTTTCGAAGAGAAGAGGCGTATGTCCCAGTAATGGGTACATTATATGCTGATTATGTTATGTTTATGTATGTTTAAGAGACTAGCTTATCTGGGAATGGTACAGACACCAGCACATCAAGCTACTACAATCTGTCAGATTTCTTTAATAGATTTTCAACTTTATCACTAAAGTATAAGGTTCAAAGTTGATTGGGAAAATCTGACAGTTTCGGATAGCTTGATGTGCTGGCGTCTGTACCACTAACATGCGGCCTACCGTACTACGCACTTCAAACCTCTTTGTAATGCATTATAATAAGTTCATAGATTTATTTTACTTTTTTCAGCTCGGGACTACCTTGAAAGAACCTTAATCAACGCTAAAGGGATGGTTGAACGAGCCAAACAAAGGCTAGATAAGCTGTGCACCTTCAAGACGTTGATGTCCGACTTATATCCCAGTCCAGTGTCTAGGAAACAGTTTGAAACCTTAGATAACTATGTGTAAGTAGATTACATCATCACTATCAGCCTACAGCAGTCCATTGGTGGAAATAGGCTTCTACTATTGCACGATCCTACTTCACGTTCGCCGATAATATACAGGGTGGCACATCGACGCGCAAACTGTAACCATCAATTCTGCAAATGATTCTGGACGGAAATTTTCTTCGCTGGTGGGGACCAGCGAAGAAAATTTTCGTTGGTTATAAAAAAAAAATCTGCTGTTTCGTACCTACGCGGTCATTTATGGAACAACAGATTTTTTCGATCACCATTATAAAAAAAATAACGTAGGGGGTCCAGAATCATGAATTGAATCCATGGTAACAGGTTGCCCGTCGATGTTCTGTAGGCTAATTGCGCAACACACTATCAGTAGCAATGGGTTTCATTTTGACAGTTCAACAACATTCATTGCGTTATTTACGGTTTTGAGCAGACACATACATATTTCAAAAATATAGATATGCGATATGCTTCAAAATGATTCAAATTGAGAGTAAAAGTGTGTTACGCAATTAGGGTGCGTAACACACTATTACTCTCAATTTGAATCATGTTCAGGCATATTGCTAATCCATTGCTCCATATGTTCGAAAAATGTGTCTGTTCGACAACGTAAATAACGCAATGGATGTTGATGAACTGTCAAAATGAAACCCATTGCTACTGATAGTGTGTTACGCAATTAGCCTGCTAGCATGCTTAGCAAATTGTAAAACTAGAACTTCTTCTTATCGTGTCGATAGTCTTCTTTGTTTTTATATTGTTTGAGCCCAGCCGGTCGATTCTCTAAAAATCTCACCGTGAAATCTTGCGTGGAGTGAGCTGTCAGTGTCATCCCACTGACGCTAAGGATGCAAAATGATCAATCAATCAATGATCAATGATCAAGTAGTTGTTCCGGGTCTGGGAATTTGTGTATGTGAGTTTAAATGTGTGTAAACGCAACCACAATACAGGAGAAATTCCTAATGTGGGGCAATGTTTATTTAAAAAAAAAAAATAGAATAAGCATAAAAAATATTATTAAAATATCGATTATGACAGTAAATGTATGCTTGGTCAATCCTTAGTATCGGGTAGGATGACACTGACAGCTCACTCCACGCTCACTTCTAAGTTTTCACGGAGTGATGGTTACAGAATCGCACTGCAGTAGGCCACGTTGATCTAGCTTCAGTGGTATTATTGATGTCATTCAAGTTGCAAGAGTAAGTGCCCCTTGCACTTAGGACACGACAGCAAGTGGGTCGGATCAGTTCTGATCAGAAGCACCGCGCTCACACTGGCTGTCGGATTGGTCAGTACTCCTCCACCTCGATAAATTGTGTCTTCGATAACGTATTAGACAAAAAAGGTTTATTAACTATCGTTGATCTAGCGGCCGCACACGCTGCTACTGAACACGTGGTCTTGGGTTCAAATCCCAAGTCCCGATTCCCGGACAAAGAGTTATTGGATTTTGGGTTTAAGAATTTCTCAGTAACAGCCCAGAGTCTGGATTTGTGCCCGTTTATTGGCAATAGGCCTTCAAGGGACTTATAACGTGGTGCGTGCACTGACTGCACAGGTCCACTCAGTGTGGTTCTTTCCTCAAAAGACCACTTCAGACACGAATCTACATGGTCCTCAAATATCAAAGATTATATCCGGATTTTTATATACACATTGACATTGATGAATTTTATAATAAACAATGACATGGATATTTACTTTGTAAAGTATCTTATTTTTTATTATTATTACTGTGAGTGTGAAGACTATGTGGGTCATTTCTTTTTTTCGGTTTTCCTTTTTAGTTAGTTTTAACCATGATCTGGCAGTTTGAGTCATTTATGCGGCCTACCCAAATGTCCTTTCATTGGTATTGTTCGTCGAATCGTAAGGCTCCTCAAGTTCTGAGTTGAGCTGCACGATTTTTGACAAATGCGTTCACTGACTGGACAGGTCCGCTCAATCTGTGTGGTTCTTGACTCAAAAGACCATTTCAGACACCAATCTACATGGTCTTCACATGATCTGACCAAGATTATGTCTGGACTTTAAAAGAGACTGTGACATCTGAGTTTCTTTCGGCCTTTCTTCTCAGAGTAGTCAGATAGGAAACGCCGACCTCATCTAGTTTAAAAAAATATGATGGACATGTAAAAGTGTTTATACAAACCTACTTACAGAAAATAAAACATTTATCATTTATCATTATGTAGTTTGGCCTTATAATTATATATACAACGTGTCCCAGAAATCAACGTCAAGCCGAAAACGGGCAATAGGCCAAGTCGTGACAGCTATTAGAAAAATATAAAAAAAAATCTTGGTCATGTACTTTTCGAATTATAAGCATTCAAAAATAAATCTCAAAAAGTGACACCCTGTGATGGTTTTTCAAGTCCTGTGACTACATTATTAACATTTCGGTAGTTTTTTTCTCTGTGATGTAACCATGAATAACCCTTCTGTAAATTACAGTTAAAAGTAAAACGTAACTGCCTCAGTTCTAAATTAAATGTTAGATTTTTGCCCAATATTGAATTCAAAATAATGACATCACCCAACTTTAACCGACTGTACTGAAAAAAAAATCTACTACACTATTTTGGCAAGTAACTTTAAAAGATGGCGCGTTTAGTCAGGATTCCAAAATGGTATAACACATACTAATTGCTACTTCTTAATTGAGAAAAAACATTTTTTTTTTATGAAGCCGTATTTCATAAAAGTTCGATTGAGACGAAGAGTGACGTTATTTTGACTAGTGTGAGCGAGAAAGATTCATTTTAGCTAATGTGAGGTGACGCTACTTTGACAAGTGGGAGCGAGATAGATAGTGACGCTACTTTTATCTAACTAAGAGGGAGACGGATTGACACATCATTTCATATGTGTGAGTGAAACAGATAGAGACGCTACTCTGGCTAAACAGGGATGCGTCGGCAAATTGTGCAATACTGCAGTACGTTACGCTCTTTCGTTGACTGCACATCTTTTTGTATTCGTATTGACTTCGTACTTACAACTGTGGCTTTGTTTATTGGACTTGATTTGCATTGTAATTTGGATTTATCTGCACCGTTTCTGACAACCCCGGACTTGTTTTAATCGCAACCCCGTGTTTGTGTAGTGTTTTATCATGCCATCTCGATACACCGCACAGGAATACGCCAACATGCATCTCATTTATGGAGAATGCTTATGCAACGCCAATGCCGCAGCAAGAGTGTATCGTGAGAGATACCCGAATGCTGAGCGTCATCCCGATCATCGAGTATTTATTAATGCGCATCGGTCATTATCAGAGGGTCGATTTCCTAGCCAAATGGTTAGCGAGGGAAGACCCGTTATGCCCTACGAAGCCGAAGTCTTGCAAGCAGTTGAAGAAGACAGAAGTATCTCAGTACGTGGAATTGAACAGAGCATAGGAGTCCCCAAAAGTACTGCACATCGTATTTTAAAAAAGAACGAGTTTCACCCATACCATGTACGACGAGTACAAAGTCTGCTACCCAGAGAGAGTACGATTTTGTCGAACGATATTGCAGAGGCACCGAGAGGACCCGCGATTCTTTGAAAAAATTCTATGGTCCGATGAATCAACATTTAAAAAGGACGGTTACATGAAGAAGATAGATCTCAGTACCAGTTTAAAGTAAATATGTGGACGGGAATTTTGAATGGTAAAGTTATTGGTCCAATCGAGCTGCCGGAGAATTTAAATGCCCAGGGTTATTTGAACTTCTTACAGAACCAATTACCAGAATTATTGGAAGAAGTGCCACTGAACATTTACGGCAGCATGTGGTATCAACAAGATGGCTGCCCAGCGCATTATGCTCTCACTGTACGAGAGTTTCTCAATCGAGAATACCCCGATAGGTGGATTGGGCGGGGTGGTACAATTTCGTGGCCTGCCCGTTCACCCGATTTAAACCCCATAGATTTTTTTTACTGGGGTACGATAAAGGATAAAGTGTACTCTAAACCAATTCAAGATTTAGACGAGCTGCGCCAAAGAATTGCAGAAGCCGCTGAATACATCAACTCAAGAAGATACGCCCGTCTTATTACGCGATCATTTTTAAAGAGATGTAGAACTTGCATTGCAGCTGAAGGAAAACAGTTTGAACATTTGTTATAAAACTTCGTAAATCTGATTTAATAAAAATTATAATAAAAGAAATCCAACGACTGAATTTTATTTCAAATGCACCTAAAACCAACAATGTACTTTTTTTCCTCAATTAAGAAGTAGCAATTAGTATGTGTTATACCATTTTGGAATCCTGACTAAACGCGCCATCTTTTAAAGTTACTTGCCAAAATAGTGTAGTAGATTTTTTTTTCAGTACAGTCGGTTAAAGTTGGGTGATGTCATTATTTTGAATTCAATATTGGGCAAAAATCTAACATTTAATTTAAAACTGAGGCAGTTACGTTTTAACTTTTAACTGTAATTTACAGAAGGGTTATTCATGGTTAGATCACAGAGAAAAAAACTACCGAAATGTTAATAATGTAGTCACAGGACTTGAAAAATCATCACAGGGTGTCACTTTTTGAGATTTATTTTTGAATGCTTATAATTCGAAAAGTACATGACCAAGATTTTTTTTTATATTTTTCTAATAGCTGTCACGACTTGGCCTATTGCCCGTTTTCGGCTTGACGTTGATTTCTGGGACACGTTGTATATTAAATAATTAAATATATATTTAGCCTTATAATTATATATATATTAAATATTTAATAATTAATAAATATATATTAAATAATTAGTCATTGTTCATCTTAATTTTCAGACGGTACGGTCTTCTACCCAAAATGACGAAGGAACACTACAGGGTGTCTTTGTTGAACGTGAAATCAGACGATTATCAAGCTTCGGACATTCACAATTTTTACAGCTATAACACTATGGTAAGTTACTATTTAATACATAACGGATCTAAAAAGCCGCAAAGTTACTTGTTCTTCCCGTAATTGTGATTTTGTTTTAGTATTGGGAACCTTATGACTTATGGGTTACAAAGATATTGAAGATCAGAGTTCCAACTTTATGAACGTTATTTTTACAAAAACAGTAATGTTTTACTTAACTGCAAATACCTCCACAATCCCTGTACTGTTACGTACCATAAGCAAGATGTTTGGCATGAGTTACATTGCGTGCTACCGTCAACAGCGATTACTCGACTCCAAAAATAAAAGTCGTTTCTCAGCATTTTTTTTTTTTGGTACAAAGCTTCATTTTTTCGTCATCTGCCTAACCTTTTCTCAACTATGTTGGGATCGGCTTCCCGGATATAGCTGAATACCAGTATTTTACATAGAGAAACTGCCTATCTGACCTCCACAACCCAGTTACTGAATAACACGTTACCCCTTGGTTGACTGGTTGTCAGACTTTCGGGCTACTGACGACCCGTAACGACTGTCAAAGATCCACGAATGACAGCCGGGACCAACGGCTTAACATGCTTTTCGAGGCACGGAGGGATCTTGGTATGTGAAGATGGTCACCCCTCCACGGACCAACCGCGGCAAGCGTAGCTTAACCTGATCGATCGACTCGTGCGGCTGTTATTACTTAGCCACTAGCTCCTCATAAAATGGTTCATTTTTTGATGTACAGAAAGCGGTGATGACGGCTATGTGATGTGTCCACAGATATAGATCTGTGGATGTGTCTTTATCCACCCTGTATAAAATAAAACTAAAAGCCCTGACTTACTCACTGACTGACTCATCGACGCCCAACCCGAAATCTTTAACATCAACCTTGGCCCCAGGCCTCGAGCGTGACTGCGTCGTTGTCGTTATTATGACAATTTTATACGTGAAATTTTGTAAATATGTAGTGAAAAATTGTATTTTTCGTTTATTTATCTTTTGTGTTTGAGCCGTTTGGGGTCAACACGCTCGGGTCAATGGGCCCGAGTACGCGTCTTCTTTTTAACCCATTGAATGCCGACTACGTAATATTACGTAGGTAGTGTTAATAGCGTGTTAATACGTAGATGTTCTCTGTTAATTATAGGGCGATCTATGCTTTGGCCTCCTGGAACGGTCATTTTTATACTTTTTGTTAAAGAGATTTCTCGCCGGCTGATCGCGACACTTTACGTGACCAGAGAGCTAAGTCGTTCTTTGGCCAAAGAATTAGCATTGCCATTCAACGTGGCAATGCTGCCAGTCTTCTGGACACGTTTCCGGGTGACAGCGATGCGGACGAGTACGCCTAAATATCCTCTTGTTTTTGTATTTATTTATATAGTTAGTTAAGTCTTTTAATTATACAACGTGTAACGTTAAATGCGCAAAACCTCAGACACCCCAACTGATTTTTAATTCAATTGACCTATTTCAGAGAGAAAATAAGTCATTAAAAAAATTGTAAAGGTTTTATGTGCTGTTTTAGTTTTACTGGCCATTCTGATAGTTTAACGACGCTTTATCGAGGGAGGAGTCGTCACCGGGCCGCTGCGCCGCGCTGACATTGGCTT
Organism: Eremobia ochroleuca; assembly: GCA_949629135.1. Taxonomy (NCBI): domain Eukaryota; kingdom Metazoa; phylum Arthropoda; class Insecta; order Lepidoptera; family Noctuidae; genus Eremobia; species Eremobia ochroleuca. The sequence continues at coordinate 15,314,445 of OX451404.1, forward strand.
GCTTGACTTATTAATAAATAGACACGGCAACGTTTTTAATGAAGATTTTTTGAAAAATGTGACTTATACTAAAAAGTGTTTCAATTAATTCTGCTCGTTATTCTGATCAAACTATTTTCAGGTTTTGCGCATTTAACGTTACACGTTATATATAGTTAGTTAAGAGATTACGAAAATAAACATTAATAATTTATATGTATCTAATGAAATAAAGAAAGTGGTAGGTAATTATGTTTATTTGTTTCAAAGTTGAAAAAAAAAAAAAAAAATGGTGTTTTAAAAAAACATTTAAAAATTCAAAATCATCATTATCATGTCACTTTGTCACGTTTGCTACTAATTGAGTACCGTTAATTGTTATTGTAGATCCTATTGTATTATTCCGTTTATTCAATTTGTCTTTTTTTTTCATTGGATAGATTATTGAATATTTGAATACCTATAAAAAATATAAAAACACTTAAAAATATTACAAAAATTTAGTCCTCCAGTGTCAGAAATAGACTGAAAGCTACCGGAGGACAGGGCTCTAGATAAAGGAACCTCCTAACAATACGGACCATATCCAGACGTAATGCTTTCTGCTAGAATTCAACATCCAAACTTTTTTTTTACTAGCATATTCTGTCCCACTCCTGGGCAAAGGCATCGCTCCAGTTTTGACAGAACCTATCCAGTTCGTCCCGCCATCTCCCACGTGATCTGCCGCGACCCCGCCTCACTGTCTCCGGCCACCAGTGTCCAATGTATTCCAATGTTAATTATTATTATTGTAGATGTTATAAATATATTTCTACTTTTCAGCTAAGTGAATACATCAGAATAAATGATTACAACAGTGGCCTCGTTGTAGTTCTGGACTTCAGGAATGCAAATATTATGGGCTTTATTACTAAATGTACTCCTATGGAGCTTAGACAAATGATCACATTGATGACAGTGAGTATCAGAACTATTAATAATATTAACCTATTATTGTCCTACTGCAAGGCAAATGCCTCTTCTCATATAAAGAAGACATGAGTATTGATCACCACTATTGCACAAGTTGGACTGGCACGCTCGATAAAAAATCACCCAGTTACTTTATTTATTAGTCCTCCAAACCGTGTTTCGGCTATGGCGGCCAATCTCAACAGAGACTAGCCTTCGGCGCGGGAAATGTTACAGTTCACAAGTGTGTGCGCAGACACAGGTGCGCTCCCTGTTCCCTCACTCTCATAGTTATTTATTTAAGTACCGGAGAACCAACAGATCTAACAGAAGGATAAGGGTTGCAGCCAATTACAGATTCTCAAGTGTAAAAAGATATTTAGTGGCAATGGGTTCGCACCCTGTTACATATAACTAGAGAGATGACTACTTTCTACCTGCCCAATTTGAGTATTTAGGGCGTCATTATTAGTATTTATATAGGGTGACTGGTAATTAGTGATCGATACTTAAACACATGATTCTACTCATGACAACTGATATTTTAACATAGCTGATATTTTAATGTATAAGAGTAAAATTTAAAAATCATTAATTCAATAACAATAATTGTCACACCTAAAATATTTGCACGCCATGAGTAATGGCAGACATGTCGTGAGCCACTCTTATTTAAGATCTTGCATGCATGTATTATTTAATTCTGTATGTATACACATGTTTGAGCAAATAAAATTTCTTATTCTTATTCTTATTCTTACAACAAACAACTTTTATTATGGGACCAAACCTGAAGTCGCGAAAAAAAAATCAGCTGTTCATTTTGACGACTCGTACGAACATAATTAATGTAGGGAACAGCTGATTTTTTTTTCGCGATTTCAGGTTTGGTCCCATAGTAAAAGTTGTTTGTTGTCATGAGTAGAATCATGTGTTTAAGTATCGATCACTAATTACCAGTCACCCTATATATGTCTAATTTTATCCTACCCATTTGTATTCCAGGAAGGCTACGGTATGAGAATAAAACAGATACATTTAATAACAGAATCCAAAATGGTGGACGCTCTTCTCAGCTTCCTCAAACAGGTCCTGAGCTCAAAACTAGGAGGGAGAATACATTTGCACAGAACTATTGATACCTTGCATGATTTTGTGCCGAAGGAACTACTGCCTGAAGAGTATGGAGGCAAGGAGAGGTCTTTGCAGACACTTAGCGGTGGGTATTCTGTTTGGTTATCATTTTAATATTCAAACGAAAAAGCAGCACGTTAGGGCTTAAGAATGGTGGAAAATTAATTTAGAACTGTACCCATATCAGAATAAATATTTGCGTACTAAATTTTACAAATAATTATATTTAAAAATCAGGCCAAAGGTTAAACCTTGTTTTGTAATAAGACCGAAAATAGACTGATTTGTCTGCATCGCTTTCGATTCAAGATCAACACACAAGCTCATGCGCCGCACGGATGCTGATCGTGTATAATATTTTTATTCCACGAAGGGACGCGCGCTTTATTTGTGGTTGTGAATGTGTGTGTAAATGCAGGAACTCTTGATACTGTACGAGACAATGGCCGTTTGTTGCCCGTGGTACAGACGCCTGCACATCTAGCTACTACAATCTGTCAAATTTCTTTAATAGAATTTCAACTTTATCACTAAAGCATAAGGTTCTAGGTTGATTAGTAAAATTTGACAGTTTCGGGTAGCTTGATGTGCTGGCGTCTGTACATATATGTTTTATTTATATCTAGCGGCCCGCCCCAGCTTCGCACGAGTGCAATGCTTTTTTTTTTCAAAATTCCGATATTTTCTTTCATACAAACCTTGTCCTGGTAATAGCAAATACAACAAAAAAAGAATTATCCAATTTGTTGCAGTCATTCGGAAGTTATGCGCGTACAGACATTTCGACGACTTTGTTTTCTATGTAAGGATAATATCATAGAAGGTAAAGTCGGAAGTGTATGTTTGTGCTACTACGTATGTGTGTGTGAGTTGACGCTATGCGTCTTCACGCACACATTCATAGCGTGTTTGTACACTTGGTAACCACAAGTAAACCGCGCGTAGCCTCGTGAGATAAAAATACTATACGTTAACCTTTACTGCGTTGGATATTAATACTTATCCTCAGGCCAAAGTAATAGCCAGCATTTGGGTCAAAGGAAGTGTCAACCAATCATAATCTGCCTAGCCTTTTCTCAACCGTGTTGAGGTCAGCTTCCAGTTTAACCGTATGGTTCTGAATATCAGTATTTTATATGGAGCGACTACCTATCTAGCCTCTGCAGGCCAGTTACTGGGTAATTGGATACCCCTTGGTAAGATTGGTTGTCAGGCTTCTGACGACCCGTAATGACTGTCAAAGATCCACGAATGACAGCCTGGACTAATGGCTTAACGTGCTTTCCAAGGCACTTAGGGTTCTCGGTATGTAAAGATGGTCACCCATCCACGGACCAACTGCGGCAAGCGTAGCATAGCCTGATCAATCGACCCTTGCGGCTGTTATTAACCTACATTTTCTTGTTTCCAGATGAATGGCGAGAAAGAATGACTTCGAAAGACTTCGTGGAATATTTCGAAGAAATGTATCAGGCGAAAACTGATGAGTCATGCAGACAAGCAAATAATTTTAATGAGCAATACGTTGGGATGCCTGGTTCCTTTAGGGCTTTAAGTGTAGATTAAGCTATTTCATGGTATACTTATCGCTGTATTCTTTTAGAGTAGTTGATCTAAATTTTTAAAGACTGAGGACCTGTTGCACAAGCTTCAAATAAGTTCCCGTTAATTTACTTGGCAAAAAAAATCACTTATATTGTTCTTTTTTATAATTTACTGGGTGAATAGTTAACGTTTTAAGCGGTGTGATTTAATTGTCTCTGGCTTAACTTGAAGCAACAAGAAAAGTTGCACCGTCTAAACAGTGTGTGATTCGTTGCTTCAATATTATTGTATCCATCATAGACATGAAGTCTATCCCAGCCATCGTTTTCGACCAGGCAATATCGCGGTGAAGAGCTAGAATAGAATAGAATAGAATACTCTTTATTATGTACACCATATAAATTACAGACATAAATATAGAAATTTTACAAAGGGTGACACAATGGGCGGTCTTATCGCTAAGAGCGATATTTTAAAGACAACCTTGGGATGGATTGAAAAGGGAAGGAGAGACAAATACTGTAGGTAGTCTCTAGCCAATTTTGAAATAAAAAAGAATTAAAAAAAACTATGCCACAGGCAAAAAAACTTACATCATTTGACTGAGGCTTTAGTGGCTAAAAAAAACATGTTTAAATAAAAAAAAATATAATAAAAAAGTATTTAATACTTTAAACATAGTGAAACGGGCTCTAAGAAAGCAAGAGTATGATGGAAAATCTCTTATTTAAGAATACAATAAGCAACTCAGAAAGAATATTCAGTTCCTTATCTGAATCTTCTTTTTGAGTTTATGCACTATGTTCCAAAGGATCCTATCAGTATTCATCAGGAAATCGTGTTTAACTATATGTGTGTGATGGAAATAATGTAACCTGAAGTTAATAATAAATACATAAAACATTATAAAATATGTGTGTGGAAAAATAATAGTTGCAGTTGCAGTAGAACAAAATAAAATCTAAACTGAAATCGCTGAAAGAATTTTGTTTTATTTCTTCTTCGCGATATCGATAAAACGCCTTCTAAACCCCGCTTAGCAAACAAATTTACTATAGCGGATTCGTCCAAAATTCATCTATGCTACTTTAATAAAGCTGAAAAGATTTTTTTTTTCTTTTTTATCAATAGGGGATTTTACGCGTAGCGTAGGTCAGTTCCATCGTATCCTTAACAATTGTACAGATGCCAGCACATCAAGCTACCCTAAACTGTCAAATTTTCCCAATCAACTTTGAACCTAATGTTATAGCGATAAAGTTGAAAATCTATTAAAGAAATTTGACATATTGTAGTAGCTTGATGTCCTGGCGTCTGTAATTTCACAAGACGTGGGCCATGAATTTGAACAAACCCTTCGCATCGTCGCCATTTGGTAGGGACAGAATTGTATAGAACATGCCTACATCAGTTCTGTTCAAATTCAGAGACCTTACTAAATTATTTCTACTGTATTCATATTGGACACATTCCATCAATAAATGTTGTAGGTCCTCGACTACTCCACAGTCCTCACAATTAGGTGAATCGATTTTCTTCATCATGAAGGCAAATTTTTTGAATGGATTGTGTCCAGATCTGAGTATAAGAGCAATAACTATGAGTTTTCTAATAACTTCAAAATGATTCAAATTGAGAGTAATGTTTTACGCAATTAGGGTACTGATCTTTATAACCACACCTACATAATTTATTATAACGCTATGGACAAACTGCCAGAACTAAAGGCTCATTTTCATTGGGTCGATAGGGTTCGTTTGTGGTGGTAGATTTTTGTAAAGGATGCCATAGGGCCCGCATGCAGGAAACCGTTTTCATCAATTGATAGGGCCCTTATCTGGGGTGCTGGAGATTTCTGTAAAGAAAGAAAGAAAAATGTTTATTCTGCACAAACAAAACGCACGTTACAAATAAAAAAAAAAAACCATAAAATGTACAACGTAGTCAAAAGCCTCGTACTCACGCTATAAAATGTTGACAATTTTGTCCATTGCTTGATGTCAGGGCCAGGCATGGGCCAGGGCCAGGGACCAAAGACAACACACATTAATTGACATTGACAATACATACATTAATCCACGATGCGCCCGTGACACTGGCAGATGACAACAAAACAACAACAATCATAAAGCATGCAATAGGGCTCGTATTTGGGGAACCGTTTTCATTAGTCGATAGAGAACGATTTTGGTATACGGAGAACCTGCACCGCACATTTGGCAGTTGCTTTGGAGGCTTATTTCCATTGAGTGTGAGTCTCCGCATGCTTTTTGATGACCGATGATTTCCCGCAGACGGTGTACCGACCCTGTTATCAACTTATTTCTTTTTAGCCACTACCCCGCCTGCAAGGAGTCCCATGCCGTATATCGACCGAGTTATCGAGTAATAAAATGAGCCATGAAACCTGTAGGTGTCTTTTCAACATTACACCTACTTTACGTATAAACTAACGGTAGTGCTATTCTGTAAAATCTCACCGTGATAACTTGGATGAAGGGAGCATAAAGTGAGCTGCCGGTCGATTCTGTAAAAATCTCACCGTGAAATCATAAGTGAAGTGAGCACTTAATAGTGTTAATCCCTAGCATTAGGAATGAATGACAGCTCACTTCACCTAAGTTCTCACGGTGACATTTTTACAGATTAGCACTGCAGTCATTAGTGTCAATCCCTAGCATAAGACGGAATGACAGCTCACTTCACTTAACTTCTCACGGTGAGATTCTAACAGAATCGACCGGCTTTATAAGTCGCGAACGTACTTAGGCGGCTGACAAAAACATAGCTTCGGCGAAATGTGGAGTACCTACTATGAGTACACCACTGCTCTAGCCTTCGGCGAAACAAAGCGTGATGTTATGTTTCAAGGAATGTTTTCGAATTTGAATGGTTTATTTCCAGCTTTATTTTTGGATACATTTGTTTCCTTGAGAATGCGAGTGACTTTATAACAATTGACGTCTGTGACGTAGGATCTCGATATACTTATCTAAGATCAAGTTATTATTATGATACTTACAAGCAATATATGACCTTAAACTGTGCTGTTATAAGGTCGTCGGTTTTATAAACATGTTTCGAGACTCGGCTGTATTCTCTAGTACCACGTAATAAGGGAAGATCATGGTAATGCCATTTACCGGTTACAAATCCAGACTTTGGGCTGCTACTGAGAAATTGCCTTAACAAGCATTAATTACATTAAAGGCTCATACAGACAGGCGCGACGCGACGGCGCGACACGATTCTGCGATATATATCCGTAGAACGATTTCCATGGAAACGCGCGCGACAATTCACACGGGGGCGACCCGTCGCGCCGCAAAATGGTTGCGCCGTGATTCCAATAGGAACATTTTGTATGGCGACGCGGCGATATCGCGGCGATATTTGCGCAGCCGCCGCGACGCCATACAAAATGTTCCTTTTGTATGGCAACGCATCGATATCGCGGCGATATTTGCGCAGCCGCCGCGACGCCATACAAAATGTTCCTTTTGTATGGCAACGCATCGATATCGCGGTAGCAGCCGCGATTTGCGTCGCTCTAGTGTGAAAGCTGTTGCGGCGCGATAATATCGCAGAATCGCCCCGCGTCATGTCGCGCGACAAGTTGCGCCAGTCTGCACGAGCCTTTAATCTCGTCCATTTTTTTTCATATTAGCATGAAATTATAACAAACAATGGAAATTATTAGTAACCATGCAATAATCATGCCCGAAGGATTAATTAGTATTCATGTGAAAGGAAATTTAACAATTTAATTGTCTTGTGTATAACCTAACAACCTTTAATAAGACTTATCTCAAGATAATAGAACAGGAAGACTTACCTACTGGAGTGATCTTTGCCCAGTATTGAAATAAAATAAGACCAGCCGGTCGATTCTGTAAAAACGATTGACTGTTGCGCTGCGTGTCGCGGGTTCGATTCCCGCACGGATCAAATATTTGTATGACCTACAAGTAGCTGTTCCGGGTCTGGCTGTTTGTGTATGTGAGTTTAAATGTTTGTAAACGCACCCACAATACAGGAGAAATTAAAAAAAAAAAAACACCCATGCACAACACACGTAACACACTTTCAGTCACAATCTAAATGATTTGGAACGATATTATTGCTAATCCGTTGATACATATGTTCAAAAAAATTAAAATATAAAATTAAAATAAATAAATAAACATTAAGCATTAAGGCATTGAGTCCGCCTCTGTACATTTATGTGCTTGAAGTATTAAATAAATAAATAAAAATTCGTCTGTCACAACAACGTAAATAACGCAAATGTTGTTGAACCATCAAAATGAATGCTATTACGTGTGTAACGCAGTTAACCTACTGCTTTACTCAAGTTTTATGGCTTTGAGACAACATTATTTTGTTGATTACCTGTGTTGTTTATTTAATATTCATGTTTTATACACGAAAACCTTCCGAAATAATATCTCCAAATGATGGTGAAAACTGCATCAAAATCCGGTGCTCTGTTCAGAAGAACAACGTCACGCAGACAGCGAACAGCGACTTTAATTTATAACTAAATAAATAATAAATAATAAAATAAAATTTATTCAATAATATAAGGACTAACGCTAAATACAGTTTTTCTTAAATCTATGTCAAGTTCACCACCTGTAACTGTATAGATACAAGATTGAATATCACTAGCTGGCCATAAAACTTTCTGCTCAAACTCTTACTAGACTCTGATAAAACGACAAGGATTTTTGTCTATGTGATACTCAGACACTTTGAACTTTCGTGAAGTTACAATTTTCTGGGAATTGTTGTCAAAAGTGGTAAAGCAATTACGAGGTCGACCTGTTCTGAATTTTTTGTTACTATAGCTAGATCTATAGTAACAAAAAACTCAGAACAGGTTCATCACAAAAATAACAAACTTGTTAAGTAACAGCACGTCGATTCTGTAAAAGTCTCAACGTGAAAACTTGCGTGGAGTGAGCTGCCAGTGTCATCCCACTGACGCTAGGGATTGACCAAGCAAACATTTACAATCATAATCGAGATTCTCATACCATTTCTATGCCCATTCTTTTGATCACTTTATATAATTGCAAACCTAGTATTTATTTGTCTAAACAAAATTTTGTCAAAACAATTTTTTTTGTGGGGTTTCAATCTACGAAAAAATGAAAAGAAAAAAACAAAGTTTATATTCTGACTAAGTTTCTGTTTTGCTATTTCATTTTAAAATCCCACACAATAGTAATGTTTTGTGTAATGTTATGTGTTTTCAAATAATCAATAGAACTAGCATAACAAATATTATTAAAATCTCGATTATGATTGTAAATGTATCTTTGGTCAATCCCTAGTATCAGGTGGGATGACACTGACAGCTCACTCCACGCTCACTTCACAAGTATTCACGGTGAGATGGTAACAGAATCGCACTGCAGATCTAACAAGTTACCTTTGTTTATTAATTAGGTATATTTATATCATTTAAATAATTATCTACTTCTTCTTAGCGTTTCGATGGCAAGTACTCAGCATCATTATTACTGGCGTAGCCTTTTCCCAACTATATAGGGGTTGGCTTCCATTCCAACGGGATGCAGTTGAATACCAGCATTTTTTAAGGAGTGACTACCTATCTGACCTCAGTAACGAGCGTCAATCCCATACATCAGGTGGAATAACGCTAGCTTCAAGCTCACATCACTGATGTTTTCACGGTAAGATGGTTACAGAATAGCAATGCTGTTCAGCTACCCAATAAGAGAGCCTTCAGGGTTGGGGTCATCTTCCAGTCTACCCGGATGAAGCTGAATACCAGTACGTTACATGGAGCGACTGCCTATTTGACCTCTACATCCCAGTTACTGGTTAATACAATACCCCTTGGAGCGACTGCCTATCTGACCTCCACAACCCAATCACTGGGTAATAGGATACCCCTTGGAGCGACTGCCTATCCGACCTCCACAACCCAGTTACTGGGTAATACAATACCCCTAGATAAGACTGGTTGTCAGACTTTCGAGTTTCTGACTACCCGTAACGACTGTCAAAGATTCACAAATGCCAGTCGGGACCAACGGCTTAACGTGCTTTTCGAGGCACGGAGGTGTCTCGGCATGTAGCGATGGCCACCCATCTACAGATCAAGTGCGGCAAGCGTAGGTTAACCTGATCGATCGACCTGTGCGGCTGTTATTATTTAGTCACGGGCTCCTTAAAAAAAACTAAATCTATCAAATACAATTTGTTAAGATGTTTGAGGGCACGTAATAGATGATCTAACAACTCCCAAATTAGGTCAAGCTTGTATTTAGGGAGTTAAAAATTGCCACCTTATGTGGAAATGCTGATTAAGTATCTTGTATATATTATGACAATATTATGCTGGTTTAGCATCTGCATATTTTTTTCAACATGACAAAAAGAGTCAGTCGAAATGTCGAGAACATACAGAAATTATTGTATTAATAATTAAACCTAAAAAAAAATATGTGCGTGTGAATATTAGCCTATAACAAAGGATTATGTATAATACCTATAAAAAAGCGTAACCATGACAAAGAACATTTTTGTGTACCTACCTAAAAGTGTAAATGGAAAAGAATACTTCGCATTTTTTTTTTGTACTACTGTTTGACTCGTTTTAATAATATAATGATTTGATATAGTTTGTTTCAAATACTTCCAACGTGTAAATAAATAAATGTGTTTAAAAATGTGCCTCTTCGTAATTTTATCCTTTTTTTGTTGTTGTTAGGATTGGTTTCCGAAAAATCTATTCTGCATGGATTTGCTTCACATATAAAAAAAAACACGTATGACCTACAAAATATAATATACCTAAAAACACAAAAAAATAAATAAAAGGATAGTATGAAATTAATGTTTTTTTTGTTGTTTTTTTCACTAAATACCTGTAATCTAAATTAAAGAAAGAACAAATATTATACAAGCTGTAACTTAAATAACGCACAACCTCGCAAGGGGTCATTGTACTCATTATGAAAAAAAAATATACTAAGCAATTGTTATGCCGACTGTACCTAAGCTGTGTGTAATGAAATAAATAAATAATCACGAAGGTTATAAATATAAGAGCCAACAATAATTGTATGCAGTTTGAAACAGAACATCAATGTATGCGGTTAAAATAATATAAAGTTTGTACTTGAAGATTAAAAAAACTCGACGAGTGTCAATACTTAATAACAATTTATTAAAACTATAGAATAAAAAATAATAAGTAAAAAATATTAAAAGTATATATTTTATAAAGAAGTATAATATATATTTTTTTTTAACAAATAAAAGGAGTCGTGAAAAAAAATTATTTAATAATTTACAATATGGAGTCGACACTGGAAAATCGTCTTTTAAGACTACCTTCGGGAGCTATTGAGAATATAAGGAAAATTCATGATTTGGATAAACCAGGAAGACTTGAGGAAGCTATTCAAATTTTGGACGACTGGATTCAGAAACAGGATCATATTATCAAAAAGGATTTTAGTAAGTATACCTACAAATGTGATATTTTATAAAAATATGTTTTTTCTTAGTATTGAAACCATTTTTATTTTAATTACAAAGTAATTGCCTCGTTGGTCTAGTGGTTGCAAGCGCTACTGTTGAGGCTGAAGTTCTGGGTTCGATTCCCGGGTCGGGCTAAGCGATATTGCTTTTCCATCTGGAATGTATCAGTTGCAGCTCTAGTCTGGATGTGTGCCCGGTTGATGGTAATACGTTCGCCTCCTATTACATGGGACTTAAAAATAACTAAAAAAAGGTGGGTGTACTGGCACACTTCTGCCCTTCCCTTCAGGAATTACAGGCGTGATATTATGTTTAAGTTTTGCAAATAAACGTATTTTCTTTCTTTCTTTCTTCGGCTCGTTGGTCTCGCTAGAGTGGTCAAAGTCCAGCAGTGCGATTCTGTAACCGTCTCACCGTGAAAACTTAGGTGAAGTGAGCGTGCAGTGAGCTGTCAGTGTCACCCCACCTAATGCTAGGGATTGAACAAGCATACATTTACAATTATAATCGTTATTTTAATAATATTAATAATAACAAACAATGTCGTTTATTATCTCTCGTCTATTTATTTTAAGCAACACAACACATCTCATAAAATCACGCCTTTTATCCGTGTATGGTTGGACAGAGGAGTATATTTACATAAACATATCTGGCGACATGTAGTTTAAATAAGTTTTAGTAACATTAAAAAAAAATGTTATTGTGTTTTAATTATTCAAACAGAAAAACCTGTCAAGGTCATAATTTGCGATTCACTAATTTAAATTCGTAATCAAAGCAGCAGAGTTTGTAATGAACTTTAAATGGTTATTAGTGTGCATATTTATTTAAATATTTAGTTTACACATAATTATATAACGTGTAACGTTAAATGCGCAAAACCTCAGACACCCCAACTGATTTTTAATTCAATTGACCTATTTCAGAGAGAAAATAAGTAATTAAAAAAATGGTAAAGGTTTTATGTGCTGTTTTAGTTTTACTGGCCATTCTGATCGTTTCTTGCGTCTGCGACGACGCTTTATCGAGGGAGGAGTCGTCACCGCGCCACTGCCGCCATGCTGACGTTGGCTTGCTTTACCTATTAATAAATAGACACGGCAACGTTCTTAATGAAGATTTTTTGAAAAATGTGACTTATATTAAAAAGTGGTTCAATTAATTCTGCTCGTTATTCTGATCAAACTATTTTAGGTTTTGCGCATTTAACGTTACACGTTGTATAAACAAACAAGAAAAAACAGAACAGAAAAAAAGGTACAAAGGTGATGCTTATTTCATGAGAAATCTCTTCCAGCATACCTGCGATAGGACATTAGATAGAGAGATGTAGACAGCTTGTGAAAGAGTAAAGGAGACAAAAAAAGACATAAAATCGTAAAAAATGTCGCGTATGTTTACGGAACAAATCAAAAACATCATCAGCCTCTAGCAGTCCACTGCTGGAAATATTCCTCTCCTATTTACGCCATTCAACTCGATTTTCGGCAACTCCGAGTATCATCCAGCTGCTACCAACAAATCAATATCATCATCTGCCTAGCCTTTTCCCAACTATGTTGGGGTCGGCTTTCAGTCTAACTGGGTGCAGCTGAATACCAGTAATTTACATGGAATGACTGCCTATCTGACCTGCACAACCCAATTACTGGGTAATACGATACCCCTTGGTAAGACTGGTTGTCAGACTTTCGGGATTTTGACGACCCGTAACGACGGTCAAAGATCTACGAATGATAGCCGGGACCAACAAGTTAACGTGCTTTCCGAGGCACGGAGGGGTCCTGGTATGTAAAGATGGTCACGCATCCACGGACCAACCGCGGCAAGCGTAGCTTAACGTGATCGTTTGACCCGTGCGGCGGTTATTACTTAGCCACAAGCCCCACCAACCATCAAATCAATATACTCTTTAAAATTGTTTTATATGAATTGATCAGGTCGTACAGTCATTTTATCAGGGTTTTGGTGATAGCATAATACCTGGTTCGCATGTTTCCAGTTCACTAACCCAGCAAGCCAATCCAGTCTAGTATAAGACTGGATCATATCTTCTGCACTTCGATCAACAATACTACTAGATTTCCGATGAGTGCATCAAAAACGGCCGGAAAAATAAGACCTTAGAGAATTTTGTGGTCTTACTTTGCAACTAGTTCTTTCAACCTTATTTCTTTGAAATTATGTTTTATCTTTCAATAAACATGTTTGTTCTTTTTAATCAAAGTAGTATTAAGTCATTCGGATCAAATCCGCCCACATTAAAATCCAAATAAAACAAAAAGTTTTTTTGTTTAATTTTATATTTATAGCAACATAAGCTAGAGAAGCCTTTAGAATTTATAACTGCTTGCCAGCGCTCAGGTAATTTTCTAAAGGACTGGTATCTTCCATCTCGGTTGCCAGCCTTTATCTCCTTGTCTAGGGCAGCGCGTGAGGATCCGAGGTCAGATAAGCAATGCCGCCTATATTGCGTTTTAACTGATGGGAGCACCCATAGTCAAACGGACTGATTTCGGGAGACAAAGGGGCACTGTCCTACGACACTTACACATCGAAATATTTGAATGCAAAAATACGTTACGGTCTCAGGGACCGCGGTGGTAGCTGGTTAAGGGTTAATATCCTGCTAGCTAATAGTATTATAAACGCGAAAGTTTGTGAGGATGGATATCCATCATTCTTCCATCTTTTTGCGTCAAAGAGTAGTGCAGCTCTTTGAAGCAATTTTTAATTTTAATTTTTTATTTTAAACCTTTTTGCACACAAATGGGTACAAAGGCGGACTTAATGCCTTAGGCATTCTCTACCAGTCAACCAAGGGTGGATAGCAGGTGCTTTGGTTGAGCCGAACAATGCTAAAGAAACTATTGAATTTAAAATTAAAAAAAATGGTGCTACATAGTTTATGAATATAAACTTTTATTTTTTTCTTGCATTGATTCAGATTATCTGTCTCAAGATGCGCCCGAATATTCGCTCAATTTCTTTTGTTGCGAAAACATAAAATTGAGAAGCAAAAATGTAAAACAATCTATAACGTATAAGAATTATAGTTCAATTTACAATACTTTCAGGTAAGAACTACTTAGAGAAAACGTTGATATCGTGCAAAGGTTCCGTAGAAAAGTCAAAGAAGCAAATAGACCGTTTGTGTACGATGAAGACGCTGGCACCAAATTTCTTTTCTAAAACCAATGTCAAGATGGAACTGCAAAGCATTTTGGACGTGGCGTAAGTACATCTTGTGGATCTGTACTAGTACCTACAGATTTCAAAACCTTGTTTCCAATTAACCTCAACTGGAAACAAGGATTTGAATAATCTGTATACTTCCTCTTAAACGAAAATGAAATTTACCTATGCAGTACAAATTAAGTAAAACTCAGAAGGACTTTAACTATTTAAAAGTCATAAAAATGTTTGAATTTGTAGTGCAAACTGAATTTTATGTGTAAGAATTTTATTAAAGTTGTTTTTCCATAAACATGTATTTGTTTACATGTTTGGAAATCAAATCACGGATGCAGTAAGTCGCAGTACAAAGGGATGTTAGCGGAGATAGAGTCTATTTGTAGTTATTTTTTTTTATTAAAATAAATAAATATTTTACCTTTGATTACAGCAATCCAACAGCTACCATATTGCAACGAATATAACGAACACTGTGATTTTGATAGACTTGTTAGTAGCAGTAATCCAACCGCAACCTTATTTATAACAACTGTAAAGATCATTTTGATATTGAGAGTGATGCAATATCAGAAGTAAAATAACTGTGATAGGACTATAGTACGCACAAAATATCAAAGTAAATATTTCCAGTATAAGGTGACTTCTCATTGTTACGAAAAGCCTATATATACAAAGCGAGATCAGCTAAAACTGTAAACGTACAGACGCCAGCTCATCAAGCTACCCAAAACTGTAAAATTTTTCCAATCAAACTTGAACCTTATACTTTAGCGATAACGTTGAAAGTCTATTAAAAAAACCATTTTATTCAAAAACACACATTCACAATGCGAAATTTAAAATGTCAAACGATTCAATTACAGATGTCAACAACCTAAATTTAAAATGACAAGAAATTAAATTAAAAATGGCGAATAAATTAAATAAAATTGCAGTATTACTAAAGATAAGAATCCCAGTAAATTAAATCACAAAGAAGCAGCAAACACATTAACATAAAGTTTTATCATTAAAAAATCTTTAAATGCGTAGTACCTAACACTTATCGAGTAGCAGTTTTTTTAAAGTAAACACGTTTGATAACCACCTGTGTAAAGTTGATATTTATACAGGGTCATTGTACTCATCATTATGAACAACTTTTAGTATGGGACCAAACCTGAAATCGCGAAAAAAAAATCACCTGTTCCGTACATTTATGTTCGTACGAGTCGTCAAAATGTAGGGAACAGCTGATTTTTTTCACGATTTAAGGTTTGGTCCCATAGTAAAAGTTGTTCATAATGATGAGTACAATGACCTCTTAAGAGGTTGTTGGTGTTTTACAAATAACGCTGTATAGTGACCTTATTGGTCCCGAGCGTTATCTTTTATCCACTATTGACGTAGACATGTGCTTGTTCTTTCTAACGAATAGGGCAACTTCTAGATATAACGATGATAATGTTAGTAGTATCCTTAGAGATTTAAAAACAGGTTGACAGCTTTCTGTAGTTTTAAGACCTGTCTTTGATCGAAGACAACGTTTTTGGGCCCTAAATATTCTTTCTCTCTCACTGCATCTGCCCCAAAATATGACACCAAATGTTAGTGAGGATCAACTAAACCATGATTTGTGGTTACTAATGTGTTCAAGTTAACTTTTATTTAAAGGTTATAGAGTACATATGCCGATTTACTTAATTTATTGCACACGTTTTCAGCATGATGTTTCTATGTCAGTATATAGTGAATATTTCTTACAGATGGCTGATTCCGTTACCAATAACTACAAAAGACTATTACAGAGTAATAATCATTAAAATTAGCAACAAGAACTTTACAACTGAGAGTTTCTTGCAATATTTCCAGTACAATGTAATCGTAAGTGACAACCTTGTTTTCTTTAAGGCGCGAGACGAAGCAAATTTTTAGGTACAAGACAATAGCGCATGGCGGCAACAAAATAATTCTTTGGTCATTTGAAAATATACCATTTTTTTTCTGGCTTGTTTTATGTATCTATACGCCTAACTATGCGATAGAAAACTACGCGTTTTATGGTGTTGGGATAAAGAATAGAAGGAAGACGATGTTGCCGATGACAAAGGCTTTGGGAAATATTGTTTCTGCATAGTATTATATTATATTATATTATATTATATATATATTATATATATATTATATTATATTATATTATATTATATTATATATTATATTATATTATATATATTATATTATATACCCTCCCTTTCACATTTTTTAACAACGCAGCAAAGAGACGTTAGTGTAGTTAATGATTTGATTGATGGTTGATAGGAAGAAAAAATAGAAAGAGCACATTGTTTTATTTTGTGCTGGAAAAATCGAATATTATTTCATTTGTTTTTCAGATCACTGAATACATCAAAGCACATGATTATGTCAACGGATTTATAATAATAGACGACTACAGTGAACTCGATTTATTTGATTTAATGACAAAAATGAACACTGTGGAGTTACAGCAGTTTATTTCCATTTTAATCGTAAGTATTTTAAGAGTTTTTTTTTTTTTTTTAACACAAATATAGAATTTAAAATCAAGTCACAGTAATCCCTTTATACACAGTGACATAATAATAACACTATCGTAGTCCACTGCTGACAGAGGCCTATCCAAGGCTGCGCCACAACACCCTGTCCTCCGCCTTCCGCATCCAGTCTGCCCTAGCCACATTTTGAAGGTTCGCAGTCTATCTACCTAGAGGGCGTCCCACACTATGGTAATTTGAATTTTACGTAAGTCAGTCAAATGTCGTGCTGACGATGTACAGTGACAGTTAGATCGACAGTAATTTACTAGGAGTTTTTGTCAAAAGTAGTCAAGTTGCAAGGTCGTACTTTTGCAATATTTTTACAAAATAAGTGGAAAGTCGAAAACCTTACTAATTTTAGATTAGTTTCACACGACTGTACCGTATGGCTATATAAATGAATAATAGGTTTATTTTTCAAACGGGTAGGTGTAACAAAGTAAAATGGAAAAATATGGGGGGCTTTGCCCAGCGGTGGGACAGTATAGGTTAACAGAAAAAAAGATAGGTGTAGTCATTTAACACTCTCAGCGCCATGTGGTCCGCCGGCCGCCCACATAGCCCGCTACTCTAGAAAATCGCGGCGCTGAGAGTGTTAATAGGTTTTTTATTGCTTGGGAACACACTTTCTGAAAATTTCTTCTGCAAAATCTTTTCTGAAAACAGTTATTCATAACAGATGAAGAAACTTGTTGAGCATTTTATTCGTTTTTCAAAAGTTACATATGTAATTCAATTCCAACTGCTAAAACAGAATTAGGCTAAAAACAATATTGTGTGCTAAAAATATATGTATCTCTTACAGGAAGGTTACGGCGCAAGAATGAAGAGTATTCAAATACTAACCGACTCAAAAGCCATAGAATTGTTAATTAAAACTGTCAAGCAATTTGTTAATGAGAAGATGGGTAATAGAATACAAGTACAGAAAACCATAGAAGATTTACATAAAGTAGTGCCTAAAGAAATTTTGCCGGTTGAATACGGTGGCACTGAAAGATCTATTAAAAAATTGCAAGGTAAGGACAAAATGATAATATTGCTAGTTATAAGGATGTTGACATGTACCTGAAAGGCAATAAAAAACTGCCCTGTATTTAATATTGCAACCCAACTTAAAACACTTCACAAACACAATCCATTACTCCAAATGCTCCGACTGGTTTAGAAATGCTTAAATCGACCAAATTTTTTCAGCCATCTTGTAATGATAGGTAATCATTCCGCGTAACCTGTGGACGTCTAAGGCACCACAAATCACAGAATGCATTTAGCACTAAACGAATTTCAGTCGTTCTATTTCTACCAATCATTTGAAGATGACAGAGACAGCTAAACGTATTCAGTGATCTACCGGTCGATTCTGTAAAAACCTCACCGCGAAAACTTGCGTGGAGTGAGCTGTCAGTGTCATCCCACTGATGCTGGGGATTGACTAAGCAAACATTTACAGTCACAATTGAGATTTTAATAATATTGTTATGCTAATTCTATTGATAATTTTATATAATTTAAAAACTAGTATATTATTTGTCAAAACATTACTATTTTTTGGGATTTTAAAATAAAATAACAAAACAGAAACTTAGTCAGAATATCAATTTTCTTTTTTTCCCTAGATTAAAACCATTAACCATTATTGTAAATGTATGCTTGGTCAATCCCTAGTATCAGGTGGGATGACACTGACAGCTCACTCCACGCTCACTTCACCTAAGTTTCCACGATGAGATGGTTACATAATTGCACTGCGGTAGTGCAAGCGAGCCTACAGTGCGGTCCTACGAGAGAATGCGTTCTTGACACCTGTCAGTTTCATACAAGCGAATACGTGTTTTGCGAATTCGATCTTTATTAGATACTACAATTGTCGCACTGACAGTTCTGACAGTAACATTGGGCTTACCGAATATCTTATTAAAGAAAACGTCTATCCAACAACCATCGATACAACCTACTACTCGTAATATGCGCGTTTGTGAGGTTGGATAGATGGATGGATGTTTGTTACTCTTTCATGAAAAAATTACGCAATAGATTTGGATGAAATTTGGCACACAGATAGTTTATAACTATGACTAACACAAAATATATTTTTCATTAAGATATTCCCTCACAATCGAAACTTATGCGGGCATGAAGCGGGGCGCTGCTAGTAGCTAATAATTTTATAATATTATATCCACTGCAACTTTAGCTATATTATAGGCTACCGGCCTGACTTAGAATCTCTGTCAGATGACCTTTATCATGTAAATAATTCATCATCATCTTACCTTTATCTCAATTAATTTGGGTTTGGTGCAACATAGTTTATTTTTCTCTATAAATTTTTGATAACGGTCATCTCAGTAGTAATTTTCTTTTTATTCATAAATTATCATCTTTCACGCAAAATTCATACATTGTTTAGATTCTAGATTTTAGATTCAACATATTTTTACAAACAGCAAAGGTCAACGAATCGTAGTTTTGAAGAAAAATAAGTTACTAATACAAATGAAATATGTCTAATAATTAAATTATACTTTCTCGTTACAGCGGAATGGGTCGAAGAACTAAGTTCAGAAAAACATGTGGAGTATATGAAAATGATGAATAAAGCTTGCTCGGATGAAACAAAACGACATGCCGGGAAGTTCAATGAGGAGTACATGGGCATGCCTGGATCCTTTAGATGTTTGAGCGTAGACTAATTTTATTAGAAATAGAATATTGTAAATGAAACATCATATATTTACGATAGTAAAAAAAGTAATGTCTTTGTAAAACTGATGATCCTATGATCACACTGTGGAAGCCATAAATATACAGAAGTGTATCAAGTGCAGTTATCTATGGATTCAGTACTAGGTTCTAAAGGAAACGAAACAAAAAAATTCAACGCAAGGGGTGTTGAAATTTTTAGCCGGTTGTTTGAAAAAAAATCAGGTTCATATATTTTGACAGCGTAGGTTTCGCAGTATTTTGTGAAACAGTTGATTTGTTTTTTGTAACGTAAAGTTAGTGGTAGCAAAACCAGTGTAAATTAGTGTCTTATTCTATTGAAACTCCGGACTACGCTTAGCCAGCTCTTGGTCAAAGTGTAACCACTGACGTGCAGCCTACGCTTTTGGCTACGTTGTATATTTTATGTCTTTTTATTTTTCATTATTATTTTGTTTTTTATTTGTAACGTGCGTTTTGTTTGTGCAGAATAAACGTTTTTTCTTTCTTCTCTTTACGCAAAAATGCAAATGAAAGCAAAAAATATATTATTTTACGAAAAAAAAAAACTAGTTACACAATTAAGTTTATTTTCCAGCCAAACATAAATAGATTTTAAGAATGCAAAAAAGGCAGTTCTGCTCTCCTTAAAAATCATCCTTATATTTTCTTTGCTCCTGTTTCATGTCTATTATTATATATAGATTTATGTAGAGTAGTACAATAAATAAATAAATAATAATATTCCACAACTTTCACACAACGCCATCTAGTCCCAAACTAAGCAGAGCTTGTGCTATGAGTACTAGACAACTGATAAACGTACATATATATATTATAGATAACTTACACCCAGACAAAGAACAAATGATCATGCTCATCACACAAACATTTGTCCTGGGTGGGAATCGAACCCACGACCTTGCGTATAGTAGTCCGGTCCACTGACCACTAGACCAACAGGACTGCCGATATTCTATATATTATATATTCCTACAATATTCTTTATGTATGTATTAATTGTATTGTGTAAATAGTACACTACAGACTACCTGCAGTAGGAATTTGTTTCTCCTTCCCTTTCAATCCATCCAAAGCGAAAAGCAAAATGATCGCTCTTAGCGATAAGACCGTCCATTGTGTCACCCTTTGTAAATTTTCTATATTTTTGTCTGTAATTTATATGGTGTACATAATAAAGAGTATTCTATTCTATATTTTGTAATGTAAAAGCCTTATGAACAATGTCAACAGCAAATGCAAAAATTAGAGAGCAGACGAGACGAGAGAATTAGAGAGCGTTTTTTGTCAAGTTAAATACTGGTGAAAATTATGTATAGATTTTCATTACGGCTGTTATATCAAATATGACGGAACCGTTTGTAAAGCTAGCCAGAGAAGAAGGGAAATAAAAGTGTTTACTTGAACAAATAAGCAAGATTTAGTTACTGGGTTCAAACACTGGGTAGAAATAAAAGCACAGATAATTATGGCAATACATTTATAGTTAGATTATTACAATTTTCAGTACTTACATGGGTATTACAAGATCCTTACACTTTCACCGTTGAACGAATACTGTCCTGCTAAAATGGCGCTATCCCGTAAGTTTTAAAATCCCTCCACTTTATCGGACTAAAATAGTCAGTTGACAGTTAATATCCGGTGGCGCCATTTTAGCATTTTAAACAAATCAAGTAATAGTCAAATTATGACCAAATACAGTATTGTGTTATTTCAAAAATACTTTAAATATCATTCAAATACCTAAACATTTATATAAATAGCTAACATTCGGCCATCCATAATCTCGTACGTCCTCGTACGATAAGAATATACTATTAAAAGTAACAGTGGGTTAATAATGAATAACTAATTAAACAATAAAATTAATGATACGAGTTTTCATCTTTACTTAACTTGGAATACTTAAGTTTTAACAAGTACCATAAGAACCTAGGACAACTCAAATATTGACATTTACTTAAACATTACATAATTATTTAGTATTCGTAATAGCTACATACTTAACAATAATATTGAAAATTAAAAGTAGAATCCTAAATCTCACATAAGACCTTCTTATTTTATAATGCATATTTATCAAGTCAATGTCCTGAATACTATAAGCAACAGGCTTCCTTACATCCTTAATACTAATGGCAATAGCCCTGATATGTCCTGAATACCAGTGGCAACAGGCCCCACTATGTCCTGAATACCAGTGGCAACAGGCCCCACTATGTCCTGAATACCCCTGGCAACAGGCCCTACTATGTCCTGAATACCAGTGGCAACAGGCCCCAATATGTCCTGAATACCCCTGGCAACAGGCCCCACTATGTCCTGAATACCAGTGGCAACAGGCCCCAATATGTCCTGAATACCCCTGGCAACAGGCCCCACTATGTCCTGAATACCAGTGGCAACAGGCCCCAATATGTCCTGAATACCCCTGGCAACAGGCCCCACTATGTCCTGAATACCAGTGGCAACAGGCCCCAATATGTCCTGAATACCCCTGGCAACAGGCCCCACCATGTCCTGAATACCAGTGGCAATAGGCCCCAATATGTCCTGAATACCCCTGGCAACAGGCCCCACTATGTCCTGAATACCAGTGGCAACAGGCCCCAAAATTTAATTCATACATATTCACATCAACAAAAGAAAAGACCTGTGAAATCAATACAAGTTAATAAAACGAATATTATCACTTCATAGTTTCATTTACCAACAGTATCATCGTATTAACGTCATTAATATTGTAATAGATATTATCAGTTATTATTGATTAAGCAAAGATTGAACAGTACCTCATAGCCGCACATCTACTACCAGATAGACATAAATAAATTATTCTGGCTCAGTACCATCACTTTCCTCACTTAGAGACTCATCGTGGGGTCTACTAAAATTCAACCAGGGTTTTATTTTGTCCACCGCCACTACAGCAGTGTATAATTTATTGCCCTTTTTGGTCAAAGGGGTGTCTTCTATTTTAAACCTATCACAATCGTAAACCTTTGTTATCCTGTAGGGACCCTGATATTTAGGTACAAGTTTTTTACTCCGTCCTGTAGCGGGTGCTTGCCTTTCTACACTAACTAAGTCACCTATGGAATACTCATGAGGCTTACAACGTTTCTTATCATATAGTTCTTTGGCTTTTTGTTGAGACAATCTTATATGGGAGTTAACATCTTCCCTAATTTGAGTAATATCCTGTTCGTCAGTAATATCCGTTACATCGTCGCCTAATTCCGAGACTATCTTACTGTCACTTGGTCCTGACAACCTTGTTCCGAAAAGAGCCTCAGAAGGAGTGCGATTAATGCCTTTATTAAAAGTATTGTTCAAACCCCATTGCACATCTAACAAGTGGTCATCCCATTTATTGTCAGCCGTGCCTACACACTTTGCAGTGAGAGCGTCTATTATTGTTTTGTTGTAGCGCTCTACCTGCCCGTTGGCTCTAGGAGTGGCTACTGCATTCAATATATGTTTTACACCCTTATCGATCATAAATTTCCTAAAGATATCACTGGTAAATGAAGTACCGCGGTCAGATATAAGCCGCCTTGGGACTCCAAAAACACCAAAGTACTCGCGGAATACTTTTATTGATGTAGAAGACCTTGTATTCCTAACGGGTTTTAAATAGATATATCGACTGTAAGCATCAACAATTACAAGAATGTACATGTTTCCTTTACTACTTCGTATAAACGGTCCTACATGGTCCACGTGGATTGTATCAAAAGGAGTAGCGACTTTATCAATCGGATGCAAATACCCGGGTTTTTTCCCACCCGCAGATTTCGCGTGACTAGATTCTAAACACGAATTAACGTATTTTTTTACAAAACTTCGCATTTTTTTGAACCAATAATGTGTCTTAATTTTATCTAATGTCTTGTCAATAGCAAAATGGACAATGTCATCGTGGTTCTGCTTAACTATTTGCCAGCGAACTCCCTTCGGTACAACCCATTTATCCCCAGATGCCGTTATTCTAAACAACTTATCATTTTTCAATTTGTAATTGGTTTTAATATCTATAACATTATCTAAATTAGGGTCTTTTAATATTCCTACAATTCTTTGTACCTCGCCATCCGAACGTTGGACTGTGGCTAACCAATTATCATCATTTACAATCATTACATTGAATTTTATCTGTACGTCGTTTACAGGATTACGGCTTAGGGCGTCCGCGTGGGACATTGATTTTCCTAGTCGGTACTCAATACTAAAGTTAAACTCCTGCATTTGCTCCCACCATCGAGCTACCCGAGGAATCATGTCCCTTTTCTGGAAAGTTTCTCTTAAAGAATTGCAGTCAGTTACGATCTTAAATGGGATCCCAATTAGATAAACTCTAAATTTATGTAAAGATGATACAACTGCTAAGGTTTCAAGATCATACGATGAATAATTCTGCTCCTCTGGAGTCGTTTGCCGACTAAAATTTGCAACAGGTCTAAGAACACTGTCATATTTTTGAAGGAGGATACCAGCAACGCCTAATTTACAAGCGTCAGTATGCAGTTCTGTGGTTAAATTTGGATCGTATAAAGCCAATGTGGGCTTACGCATTAGTTCAGCCTGCAACTTTCTAAATGAATTTTCTTGATCTGGGCCCCAAACCCATTTAATATCCTTCCTCAACAAATATGTCAGTGGTTTTGCTATAACTGAGAAATTTGGCACAAATCTTCTAAAGAAACTGGCTAAGCCAAGGAACTGTCGAACGTTATGTTGACTAATAGGAGTTGGAAACTTCTCTATTGCTTCTACCTTCTTTGATCCAGGTTGAATACCATTAGCAGATATCTCAAACCCCAAGTATTCCACTTTAGGACTAAAGAACGTACATTTGGATAAATTCAATGTGGGACCAGCCTGAGTAAATAACTGTAATATCGATTCTAACCGTAAAATGCCCTCATTAAATGTTTTAGATGGTATAATAACGTCATCTAAATATGCCAGCGCCTCCCTATGACGCGCTTTACCTAATATTTGGTTCATAAGACGTTGAAAGGTTGCTGGTGCATTAGCAAGACCAAACGGCATCCTGTTGAATTCAAAATGGCCGTCTGGTGTCACGAACGCAGTTTTATGTTTATCCTCTTCTCTAATCTGTATTTGATAATAGCCTGATTTTAAATCGAGTGTAGTATAAAGCTTATGGCCTGCAAGTACATCTAACTGATCATCGATCAACGGCATAGGATATTTTTCTTTAATAGTCTTCTTATTTAACGCCCTATAATCTATACAAAGTCTAATCTCGCCACTCTTCTTCCTGACAAGTACGATTGGACTAGCATATGCCGAAGTTGATGGGCGGACTATACCGTTGTCCAATAGTTCTGAAACCATATTTCTAACCTCCTCTTTTTCTTTAATAGCCAATCTATATGGTCGGTAAACTACAGGCTCATTGTTATCAAGGTTTATTGTCATTTCTCCTACTGAGGTACAGCCCAACTCATTTAAATTGAATGCAAAACAACCTCTAAACCGGTTTAATAAAGATAGCAACTGTTCCCGTTCGGCAGGAGATAAATTTGAATCAGTGTCAACATTTAAATTACTAATAGGATCTAAGCACGAAACTGAATGAACTTTAAATTGACTTTCTTCACGTGCAACCCTGCCTCTAGCAATAAGCTTATTCTTATGCAACGTAATAGGAACAACACCCCATGAATTCAGCACTATTACCCCTGTTCCGTCTTGAATACGAAATAACCCTGTTAAGACCGAGAACATAGAATCAGCTTTCATCCTAAAACCTCCATCAACAAATATTACTCCATCATAACTAGGCTCTGTGTAAACGTCAACTGTTGTTATTCCAGAAACGGTCGTGTCACTTTTACAGTACAAATCTATCTTATTTCCTTTAATTGTATGACTTAACTCCTTAATTTCTAAATTATCACTAGTCTTATGAATCTCAACGTGTGGCTGCTCTGTAAAAGTGTGACCGATCATCACTGGTACTTGCATGACACTATCTGGTACTATAACCAACTCTACGTTGGCGACTACGTCATCAATAGAAATACAAACAGATTGTTTGCCCAAAGATACAACGGTTGAATTGCCAAATCCTACTAGCACTGAATTGTCTACTTCAAAACCTACACCTAGTTTTTTAAATTCAGTTAGCTACTCAATTTAAAAAACTCACTACCTAGATCTACATACGATTCAAATGGAATATTATTAATTAATGCAACCTTAAAATATTTATCATTTGTTTTCCTCAAACTAGAGACTCGCATGACATTCTTTTCAGCCACTGGAAGTTTAGTAAAGCAATTATTTGCTTCATGACCAAATCTGTTGCACCTACTACATTTTATGACAGGCTGTGAGCACTGTTGAATATGGTGACCCTCTTGCTTACAGTTGAAACAGCGTTGAGTCTTATTTAGGACACGCGGTTGAAAATCCTGTTTACCGACATTTTTACTGATGGTGGTTTTACGGTCACCAGGTTTTACGTTTTTAGAATTTCGTAAAAATGTAAGTAGTTTATCGGGGTCATCGAATTGTACTGCTTCTGCCCCTAGTCGTACGGAACGGTCGTCAATCCCATGCAAGACACAATCTACCGCTCTCCTACCTACTATACCGCACCTATTGATCAACGCTATTTTATCATAGTAATAATTTTCTAAAGAGTCTCCGAAACGAGCTCGTTTGAAAAGCATATCACTAAGCATCTGTCCGTAATTTTCATCGGAAGGGAAAGCTGACCGTAGTTTATCCTGCCACTCTTCCCATGTAAAAAGTACCGATGGTAAACCCTCGTACCAACGCTGAGCTACCCCACGCAATTTCGGAAGAGCAAAATGAACCGTTTGCTTTCCGGACCACCCATAAATAGAAACGCACTCATTAACTTTATGTAGCCACATCGACATAGTTTGTTCTTTCTTTGCCGGGTCGAATTCTGGTACAGCATTATTGAGATTCCCTAGTTTATGCATAGGATCTTCTCCTTTCAAAGAAGTTAAAACTTGTAGAAGTTGCGGTATGCTAACATTATTAGTAATACACTCACCGACATCATTCGGCTGCTGATTGTCGTTTTCAGCCCGGTGCGTGGCTGCATTCGGTCTCGACTTGCGTGTTCCATTCCTGGGCCGGCTGCAGGATCGGCTCTTGCAAGCATCGCGGTGCCTACCACAGCACCGCGAGTCGTGCCTACCCAGTACCACGGAACGTTGGCTGCACTCGCTCACCGGTGACAGCGACCGGTTGGTGCGCCGATGTGAGCGGCGACAGCTCCGACTTCTGTACCTTCGTCTTCGACGAGCTTTTCCAGCATCCGCACGACTCCGGGAGCGGGGCGAACGGCTGAAGCCATGAACCCTTTCCCGACTGTATGAGCGTCTCTCTGATCTTCGTTGCGGTGTACAACACGGCTACCCGAAGGTAACACACGGCTCCGCGATCTTCGCGCACTCTTGTCACGTTCTACGGCGTGAGATTGCTCACAAGGCGACAATTGGTGCACGTTTTCCATTATTAAACTGAAACAAGATTTTAACGGACAAATAGCTGCATTTAAACTAAACTGAACGCTACGAATGGCTTAGAAGCGGACTACAAACAATTTAAAACAAAAACTGGATTAAATAATGACCACTGACTTGGACAACTTCCAACAATTTTGTAGGGTACATATATTTTGAGCAATAGAAAAAAAAAAAAAAAAATATATATATAAAGAAACAAAAGAACTATTTAGACACAAATAACAGTTAGGTACAAACTATCCCACTTCTGAAATGTAAAACTAGCCAGAGAAGAAGGGAAATAAAAGTGTTTATTTGAACAAATAAGCAAGATTTAGTTACTGGGTTCAAACACTGGGTAGAAATAAAAGCACAGATATTATGGCAATACATTTATAGTTAGATTATTACAATTCTCAGTACTTACATGGGTACATCCTTACACTTTCACCGTTGAACGAATACTGTCCTGCCAAAATGGCGCTATCCCGTAAGTTTTAAAATCCCTCCACTTTATCGGACTAAAATAGTCAGTTGACAGTTAATATCCGGTGGCGCCATTTTAGCATTTTAAACAAATCAAGTAATAGTCAAATTATGACCAAATACAGTATTGTGTTATTTCAAAAATACTTTAAATATCATTCAAATACCTAAACATTTATATAAATAGCTAACACGTTTTAGGTTCTTAGGTAAGCCTCATTGAGATGTGGTGCAGACGGGTCTAAATCTCTAAAAAAAACTGCACTTGTTGCATTGGCATGTAAAATAACATTGCATTGGCATGTAAAATAACATTAATACTGTCAGCGAAAAAATAGATTAGTACTTCAGCTTTAAGCATAATTAGCCTATAATGTTCCCACTGCTGGGACAAAAACCTCCTCTTTGGGAGAGGGAGTAGGCCATAAGCCACCCCGCAGGCCCAGGGCGGGTAGGCACGTCTTCTTAGGCTGAGGCTACACTAGGCAGCGATTTGCGATGCGATTGGAAGAGCGAAACATGATAAACATGGTATGGCTACATTATAAGCGAAAATCTGGCGTATATTCGGCGATGACGTGGCTACAGTACACATGCTACAGAACGAATTAGCAAGAGGGATTCACGCGGCGACCCCGCATCTAATGTAGCAGCTATCATAAAAAAAGACTCAATTTGAATCGGTCGTTTTCTTAGAATGCGATCAAATCATCCATCGCGGTTTACTATACGCATAATGTAGCCGCACGCATATTTAGTAGCACTATTGAACTAGTCGTGCAAGTGAGAAATTTTCTAACAAATTCGCTTGAATATCGCTGATAATATGTTGATGTAGCCGATGCCGTGTTTACAGTAATGTTGTTCCTATCGCATAAAGAAATCAAAGATCGCTAGTAATATTTGATGCACGGTGTAGCCATATACGTGAGCATTCATTTATTTGTTTAAATCGCTCATGTGTCGCAGTTCGCGTCGCGGCCTAATGTAGCCTCAGCCTTAGTGTTGTGTCAATTTAAATGAATTGTAAAAGAACTAGGTGTTAATATAGAGCACCCCACGCCTTTTTACAATGAAATTAAATTTCTTTTCATAACTTTATTTTTATTTTAGAATTTTTGAAATTTTTGAAATTGATGTGTGAGCTCTCTGCGAGCTGACGGTACCAGTATGTACCGTCAGCTCGCAGAGAGCTCACACTACTAAGTATGCGTTGGTGCATAGCGTGTTATACGTACTGCTGGCATTGATACTCTATGGAATCCTACTACATGTGAGTGCGTCGAAGTTGACAATAGTATTACAATACGCAACCCGTTTATTAAAAGCGGATTCGTCTTAGAAATTCCACGGGGATTTTTTTCCAAGCAAGTTTTAAAACCCTATTCAAATAATAATTATTAAAACATGTTCTACGTTTATCTATTGGTATTATTGTCGTACGTTGTGCATATTATTAACAAGTAGAAACGAAATATCATTCGAATAACCGGTTTTATCTGAAAATTGTTCATTAATAATATAAAACACAATGTCTTTCTGTTTGTGTCGTGTGCGTGTTCCATGTCTGCCGATTGTTAAAGATCAAAAAATGTAGCGATATTTTTTGATCTTTAACGGTTTCTCATCTGCCTAGCCTTTCTCAACAATGTTGGGGTTGGCTTCCAGTCTAACCGGATGCAGCTGAATACCAGTATTTTTCATGGAGCGACTGCTTGTCTAACCTCCAGAACCCAATTACTGGATAATACGATACACCTCGGTAAGACTGGTTGTCAGACTTTCGGGCTTCCGACGACCCGTAACCACTGTCAAAGATCCACGAATGACACCCGGGACCAACGGCTTAACGTGCTTTCCCAGGTACGGAGGTGTCTCAGTATGTAAAGATCGTCACCCATCTACGGACCAACCGCGGCAAGCGTAGTTTAACCTGATCGATCGAACAGTGCGACTGTTATTATGTCACTTAGCCACAAGCCCCTTTTTACAATTAATTAAATGTTGCAGCGATACCATATGAGGTCAACTATCATTATTGAAGTAATAAGACTGCCTGACAGATGAGGGGAGGCGGGGGGGGGGAAGTAATTATGTAACAACATAACATAATTATACTTGTCTTGCATGTGGTGCTGGGTTCGATTCCTGTGTCGGACATGGTGTTATTGAACTTTTCCTTCTGGAATTTCTGTCTAGCAGCATGGAGTCTAGATTTAAAATGTGGATGTTCTATGAAGCTGTCACGCCCTTTGTACCTGGAGGCTTTTATTTAGGTAGTAAGTTTATGTTTATATTTTTAATTTTAATTTATTATTTTTTTCTTATGCACTACGAGTAGTACGTATGAGTATGTATGAGTACCTACGTATATTTTTTATTGTATTTCTTGGTATACAGCGTGTAACGGAAGGGGGGTATCAACCCTGAAGGAGGTGAATGTGCTCATGAAACTCAACAACTTTCCCCAAAGAACATAAAGTAGTCAGTTTTGTAAGGGAGGGCCAAATTTTTTTTTCATATTTAGACCTATGTTCTTTGGGGAAAGTTGTTGAGTTTCATGAGCACATTCACCTCCTTCAGGGTTGATACCCCCCTTCCGTTACACGCTGTATATTGGCGTGGCTAGCTGACATTATAACAAAAAATTGAATTCAATGTTCTTTGTCTTGTAATGTTAATGTATTTGCTTATCCAGTATTGTATACTATCAACTATTATAAAACTGAAAAGACCAGCTGTGCTGCTGGGGAGTTTGTTGCGCCACTTCTTCTCCCCAGTGAAAGCACTAGGAAGTTGTGAAGGACGGGCGTTTTGAGGGACTGTCTTTTGTAATTTTGACGTTCGAAAAGTGCTTATTCTCAGCCTAGTTTGAATAAAAGACTTTTGATTTTGATTAGACCATGCAATTATTATCCACATCCGGATAGTTCAGATACTTCCAGAAAACTATACGGATATAATTTGAATATTTTGGATACCACTGTAAAAATGGTAAATCAAAGTAATATACACGGTGTCCGGAAAGTCATGGATTACCTTTTACCTGCTGATGGGCTACATTGGGATCTACCAATAAAAAAAAAACCTACCAGAATTTTTTTTTTTCACCAGTGCCGATCAAAAACAAGGTAACATTTTTTTTTGTGAAAATTTTAAGTATGAACCTAAATGTTAGGTATTTTAAAGATATCTGTAACTTTCTTGTATTCAATCGATAGTAGGATGATTCAAGATGAAAATAAAAACCTATACTCGAAAAAGTTTTCATTCGTAGAAATGGCATGGAAAAAACTGATCAAAGGTAGAGATTTTCCAAAATTTCATTAAACATCAAAAAACTCGGAAACCATAAGACTTTTAGTATGGTAATTTTATTTTATTGGTAGATCCCAATGTGGCCCATCAACAGGTTAAAAGTAATCCATGACTTTTCGGATACCCAGTATGTAGCATCATTTTTGCCTGATGCAACTGTACATAACCCTTCGAATTATACAGGCGTGATGCTACTTTATGATGATTATGTTACGAAGTTTTCCCATATTGCTCCTCTAATTGCGTAACTAGCTCCGGCAGTCACTGCGGAATGTTTTGGGTAGGTGCGCCTTTAGGACGCAGAAGACCCGTGTGCTGTCTTGTATAATCAATAATAAAAGAAAGTGTACAATAGAAATTTCTAGAACAGTCCAGAACATTCGAGAGTATTCGAGAGCAATCCACAACATTCAAGAACATTCTGGAATGTTGTGGTATGTTTGGGAACATGCGAGATTATTCAAGAACATCCTAAATCATTGAGTAGGAAATTCGAAAAATGTACACATACATACGCCGGAAAAATGAAAAATGTTGTTTATAAACAAATATTGTAGTTAGAATGTATTTTCAATAAAAAAATTGTAAGTTGTAAAGTTGCAGTTTTGTGTGTTGTTTGTTGTAGTTGTTGTTGTAAAGTTTATTCCAACTACCACACAATCTCATATCAACTCCCTGAGCGAAGCCGGGTACCCCAGCTAGTTTAAACTAAATCCAAGTTTTTAGACCGGTTCTCATAAGAACAAGTGCTAGGGGGGGAGGAGATATGGCTTGAAAAACCAAAATAGAACAAAATTTATTTTCGTCCTTAATAACACACATTACATTGAAAATAAAATCCAAAGGTATACCAGTTTAAGTTCAAAGCAGTGCATTAACCTGTTTTGTTTATTTTTTCTCTCCATTTTAGTAAAAACCTGGGACCATACGACAACACACAATAATTTTAGTGTTTGTTTTTTGGGCAGGCCTGTTGGTCTACTGGTCTGTGGCCCTGACTACTATACTCAAGGTCGTGGGTTCGATTCCCACCGAGGACAAATGTTTGTGTGATGGGCACGATCATTTGTTCTTTGTCTGGGTGGAATTTATCTATAATATGTATGTATTTAGAAATATATATGTATGTTTATCAGTTATCTAGTACTCATTGCACAAGCACTGCTTAGTTTGGGACTAGATGGCGTTGTGTGAAAGTTGTGGAATATTATTATTATTTTTTTTTTTTTATTGAATCTGTTAAGGTTTTCTATTTATTGGTCCTATTTATAGAATTCGTGTGTACTATATGTCCTTTTAGAATATTCGATAGAAGGACGCTGTAGGTTAAAATAAAAAATAAAATAATATGCGAACAGAGCTGTCGCAAAACGAGTTATAAACAAAATAACACATAATTTATGAGACGCGCGTTGGATTTTACAAAAATCTAACTAGTAGATACTTTGTTACGCCCTCTACATATTATCATCATAAATTATAAATCATTTATTTGTTTGAAAACATGTGTAAGAGATACTTAGATATTTTTCCTTATTTATTAGGTCATCCCACTTCCAGTGTCATATTTTTTTATTATTATTATTTTACAAAAACTGACTACTATACTATATAACCTTGTGACACTAATCAATAATCTCCACCACTATTAATCACTCGCTCCCAGACTGCTGGCAAATCTTGAACACCATTTAAAGTACCACTTTCATTTAATTCATCAATAATGTTCTTTAGTTTAATATCTAACTCCTTTTTGCTATTGTATCGAGTACCCGATAATTTCCTCTTCACATGGCCAAAACAATTGAAATCACAAGGATTCATATCCGGGGAATATGGCGGCTGAATAATTTCAATCCATCCTTTATCTTCAATTAAATTCTGAATTATTTTTGATTTGTGCGGTCTGGCGTTATCATGTAAAATTATAGGACTCGTTATATGATGTTCGTCTGCCCAAATAGGAATATTTTCTTCTAAAAATGACTTATATCGCTGTCCAGTCACAAATGTATTATCATCATAAGTTCTCCAAAAAGCAATGCCTCTGACATCCATAGCTACTATTAGTAGTATTTTTCGTTCATGTAGCTCTGCACGTGGTAAATGTTCAGCTGAAGTGCCCGGTTCCACCCAACATCGTGACTGATGTCTTTGACGAGGAGTATAAAATTCGACCCAAGTTTCATCAAGGCATATGAATCTATTAAGTATATTTTTCTTACGGCGATACCACGATAAATGGCTACGCGCAGTTTCATAACGAAACTCCTGATCCGTGTTCAGAGTGTGGGGCACCCACACTGCACTTTTATTGACCAGACATAAATCCTCCGTGAGTACTCTATGTATAGTGGAATGAGGAATGTTAAGTTGAGTGGAGAGATCACTGACACTGATCCTACGTTACTGACGAAGTGCTTCCTTGATTTTGTCCCTTGCTTCTAATCTAGTCGATGATAATGATCGAGGTGCTCGCGGCTCATCTTCAGCTGTGGTTCTTCCTTGTTTTTACATTTCAAGCCATCGCTGTACGGTTCTTTTATTTAAGGCGTTACGACCAACACACTTTACCAGTAAGTCGTGCGCAACTCCTCCAGAGTAGTTGAGTAAAGCACAAAACTTTAGCAATATACGTTGCTCCGCTACATTAGTAGATTTTTTAAAATCTTCCATTTTAAATCAATGCACGTCTTGACAATACAACACACCAAATTAAACTAACATGATTGTACAAGACAACACATACATGTATTAACTATTGCATACCATTGCGCAATACATAAATATTGGAAATAAAAAATATGACACTGGAAGAGGGATGACCTAATAAAGTTCTTCATATTTTACTACCACATGGGTTTGTAAATAGTGTTAACTAAATTCAATAAATAATAATTAAAAAAAAATCAATGAAAAATAATTTAAAATAAATCAATAATCACTAAATTAAATCATAATAAATACCGTGTATCCGTCCTTGCGTCCGTGTTGCCCATCCGTGCACGATACACGACACAAATTGAACCTTAGTTTTTGTATCGGTCAACAAACCGTCGCGTCGTGCATTACGCGTCGTTCAGTCAGTTGGCGCAGGATAGTTGAAAAAATCGAATCTTTGCGAAAATCTTCTAAAAGAAAATCTTCGAAAAGCTCTGTATTCTGTAAAATCTACCGAGTCTGTAATTCTTTTGTTAAGATGTGAATATTGGTGTGGGCTACAATCATATTTGTTATCTTTAGCTTTTAAGGATTTTTTGTACTCTCTATAGCATGTAACTGTTTAATGTCCCTAATAAATAAAATAAAAATAAATAAAATAACATCTTTGGAATTTTGCAAAGGAACGGATTATTGAAGACTAAGAATGATATATTTTTTTAATGGATTTCTAACAATAGATATAAAAAAGGTAAAAATCTCACGGCGAACTTAAGTAAAGTGAGCTTGAAAAATTAAAATTAAACAATCAGGATACGACAGATCAAATATTAATATTATTGTTAAAATGTTAAAAGATGAATTGAAACAATTTTGGTAGAATTTGGAAGAAATATTTAAGGGCATAAAAGAGAATACACAATAAAGATGCTTAAGGCGAAAGTGTCAGGTGAGCCCGAGAAATTAAAATTTTCTTAAGTTTTTAGCAAATTGCAGGTGAGTGACGGTGCGGCAGTTATATCTGGTGAGCATGGTGTACTCCACCGTGCTCACCAGACATAACTGCCGCGCTTTCGTAAGTCTGACCAACTAACTTGATCCTAAAACGATACTGGTCAAGTGTTTCTAATAACTGTTCGGATAAAACTTCAGTTGTTCGACTTCTTTTAACATCGTAATAACCTAAGAATCGTTCTTCGAATCCAGTTTCAGATAAATATAGAAAAAATACAGTTAATTGCTCCCTATGGCTGACATCGGCAGGGTAATTGCGTAACACACTACCAGTAGCAATGGGTTTCATTTTGACAGTTCAACAACATTCATTGCGTTATTTACGTTGTTGGGCAGACACATTTTTCCAACATATGGATCAATGGATTAGCAACATGCTTGAATATTATTCAAATTGAGAGTAAGTAGTGTGTTACGCAATTAGGGTTCGGGAGTTTCGTCAATCATTCATTACATACAGAAATTAAGCTTTATCTATCTCTAATCTAATGTGGTCTTGTAAAACGGATGCAATACTATTTATTAAATCATTTTGAATATCACTAGAGAGACCAGAAAACGCCACGGTCTGGACTGGACAACATAGTTCCAAATGCGAGTCCATTACAGTATCATACTTGCTCAGATATGACAAGGTTTCGATTTAGTTACCGCGGTTATCGGAATTCGGACTTTCATCGTGGCCCCGAAAAGCTACTTCTTATTTACCTTTCAAAATAACAGTGTCAATAACCCGTTTCATTAAATTCCTATTTCGATCCACTTTTCTATTATGAGCTTCATACGAATAAGCGAAAAATTATTCTCTCCTAATACCATTAAATACCGAACTCATTTAATGCTAAACAACTCCTTATATGTCTTTCGGTTTTGAGATGTTTCTTTGATGTCAGATTATTAATATCTGTAAAACCTCCTTTATTCCATAAACTACTAGAATCTAAGAAAAGTAAACACGGGAAACAATAGTTTTATTTAATTTACAACTGTCAGTCAGCCATTGATATTATTTTATCGTAAAGAGAGACATTAAAAGTTTGAAAAATCCATCACGATGTTTGTAATTTATAGTCATATCTGGGCGAACACGGCCTAACACAATTACGTGTTTTTTATTTTAAAAACTTAACCTTGAAAAGCGTGTTTCCTCACAAAGCAAATAATTTGTCAGACCACAATCTACTGCCAATAATGCCATCCTAATGATTACTTTTCAAATCTACTCTAAAAAAGTAATTTCAACTTAACTAACCATCTGCTTACCTAATTGAAACGTACTTTCAGTACACACAAAACAAACACCAACTATAATTTTAATACCTAATATTAATCACTGTTTTATACCAACAAACAATTTCCAACTGTTATACTAACAAATTCAATAAATACAACGACCAAAATTCAAATTAACTAATAGTATCAGGTTGTATATTAAACGATATATGTAATAATGTCTAGTTTTATACATTTTAATAAAATATAAAACTACCGAGTGGTGAAAATAAATGATAGGTGAACTTAAACAAGTATTACCTACTATGACAACGAACCTCTGCGAGTGTTCCTATTAGTGTTTATTTGCATATTTAGTTGTAAAATCAGGGCCCCGACCAGGGTAATACTTTTTGTATCGTTGGCCTGTCATTTCGGATTTTGGGCCCAATATGACTGATCTACTTTAAAGTGATCGCCGTGCGAATTCACGATAGTTGTCACTTTTTGTTCGAAAAACCGGAATAACGGGGCATATGTACGCGACGATCGCTTTTGGAACGCGGCCTGATAGATTGAATATAATTTTCGTAATAATGTGAGCTAATATTGGGATTTTTCGACTTAGATAGGGTGTTGAGAGACCCAGCACATGGCCGTCAATTACGCATTCTGTAGTTCAAACTACATTACATAAAAATAATTGCTAGGAATTAGGAAATAACGAGGCTAGTGCACACACAGAGACTTCTAAATGTCCTAATTCAGATTTCAATTTTACAGACAGTCCCTCATCTCTCGAAAAATCGAATCAATCTTCTAGGGATTGTTTGTTGAACATTTACTATTAACTACATTAATAACAGAGTTTCTTTACTTCACGTATATTTAAAAACAAACTATAATGACAAGCCCTTGTGTTTTTTGATCGACACTGGTTCTACTATTACTATTGTCAAACGTTCTAGTTTACATAATGAACTAGTGCTTGGCTCTGAAATTATACAATTTAAAGGCCTAAGTGATAACGATTCCTATTCCTGTTCCATTAAAATCTGTTTTGACTATCGCGTTTCGTTAAAAAGTAAAATAATTTTTGACTATTTGTCTCACGTGATGATACGATCAATTTACACTGCGATGGTATTATTTTTAGCGATTTTATACAACATTTTAAAATAGATATCCAATATTCACAGTTCCAATATTCCAATATTGACAGGCCTGTTGGTCTAGTGGTCAGTGGCCCTGACTGCTATGCTCAAGGTCGTGGGTTCGATTCCCACCTAGGACAAATGTTTGTGTGATGAGCACGATCCTTTGTTCTTTGTCTGGGTGTAATTTATCTATAATATGTATGTATTTAGAAATATATATGTATGTTTATCAGTTGTCTAGTATCCATAGCACAAGCTGTGCTTAGTTTGGGACTAGATGGCGTTGTGTGAAAGTTGTCGAATATTAGGTATTATTATTATTATTCAACCAGCACCCTTAGTTTAGAGGGTTACGAAATACCTATTTGTTGTAGTAAGCCATCGTATGTCATACCCCCGCGGTCAGAAATGGTCATTGAGTGTCCGGTTTCCGATTTGTCAGAGATTGCTGATCTAAAAGAAGCTTTGATTTTAGATCATAAAATAATTGAAAGTGTATTTTTAGGAAACTGCATAGTTAACTTAAAGTCGAACAACAGAGTTAACGTTTCTGTTCTTAACACTACCGAAACCGAAGTCAAAATTGATAATTTTCAAGTTTAATTAACTTCATTTGCACTACCACCTTCCAAATTAGATGATACTAAACAGGAACAAGGTCTTTTCAACTTAGATGGAAAGGAACCTTCCAAATTGACGGCACGGTTGGCGCAGTGGTTAAGCGATTGACTGCTGCGCTGCGTGTCGCGGGTTCGATTCCCGCACGGAACAAATATTTGTATGACCTACATGTATTTGTTCCGAGTCTGGGTGTTTTTCTATCTATAATATGTATGTATTTACAAAAAAAAAAAAAATTGTATATAAGTAGTTTATCAGCCATCTTGTTACCATAACACAAGCATTAGGTTGCTTAGCTTGGGACAAATGGTGCTGTGTGAAATGTCCAGGGATTTATTATTATTATTATTTATTATTATTATTAATTAGATGATTCAACAGGTCAAGGTCGCTCAGCGCGCTATGGAGCGAGCTATGCTCGAAGTTTCTTTGAAGGATAAAATCAGGAATGAAATTATCCGGAAAAGAACCGGAGTTACCGACATAGCTTGCAGAGTAAGCAAACTGAAGTGGCAGTGGGCTGGCCATGTCTATCG
The DNA here is from genome assembly GCA_949629135.1 of Eremobia ochroleuca. Lineage (NCBI taxonomy): Eukaryota > Metazoa > Arthropoda > Insecta > Lepidoptera > Noctuidae > Eremobia > Eremobia ochroleuca. Next base: position 15,352,583 of record OX451404.1, read on the forward strand.
AAGGACCGATGGCCGGTGGAACAAACGAGTCCTGGAGTGGAGACTGCGTATCGGCAAGCGTAGTGTGGGACGCCCCCAGCTAGATGGACGGACGACCTAAAGAAGGTAGCTGGGGTAGACTGGATGCGGAAGGCGGAGGACAGGGTGTTGTGGCGCAGTCTGGGAGAGGCCTATGTCCAGCAGTGGACTGCGATAGGCTGAGTTGATGGATTGATTGACAACAGGAACTCATTCATCAATTAGATTTCTTATTTAATGACCGATCTCAGAAAGTTCTTGAGCAGATTAGGTGCTCCCATTTAAATTCGCAAGAAAAGAAAACTTTGATGAACTGCCTTTATAAATACATAATATTATATTATCATCTTTTTTTAACACATGAAAATAAAGAAAAGTGTTTATTTACAGAAATATTTTTATACAAGACATATTACCTCTGCCACACTGCAAAACAGTTTTCTGGCAGACGTAGTTCCTTATCTTTGTACTCATATTAAGTATATATATATATATGTTTATTTATTTTTATCACATAAATGGTAATAAACTATTCCTTAATTTCTTAAATTTCAAAAACAGGCATACATTTTTTTAAGTATTCATGTTCTTGAATCTCATTATCAGAAGCTTGAAGCTGTATTCTCCAAACTCAGAGAGGCAAACTTAATACTACAGCCTGACAAGAAGTTGCTTACCTAGGACATGTTATCATAGACAACGGAGTTTCGTCTAATCCCACATGGTTATTAACTTCTTCAAGTACTAAGACATTCGAAAGATTATCATTAGACATTGTTGGTCTTCTACCTGAAGCTGGGTTCTAGAAATTTAAATATGTTTTAACTTTTCAAGACGACTTAACTATTAGGTTGTCTCATAAGTTCTTGCCATATTTTATTTTTCTCGAATTTTTTCGTATTTAAACTAAAGCAAATTCAAGAAAGTTCTAGATCTTTCTAGTAAGGATGAGTATCTTTTATGGTAAAGGTATAAATAGGCGCGGACGCAACGCAATAATTAGTTTTTAGTGAAAATGGATCAGCGTCAGCTGCGAGCCATTATGCTATATGAGCATCGGCTTAAAGTCTCTTCAACAGAAACTACTAAAAAGATTAACACTGCATTTGGACCGGGTACTACTACCGATCGCACTGTTCGTTACTGGTACAAGCGTTTTGACACCAGTGATATAAGCTGCGAAGATCAACCTCGCCCAGGCCGACCCACCAGCTTCGATGAAGATGCTTTGCGTCAAGAACTTGAGCTACATCCAGACTATAGTACGCGCGATTTAGAGAAGGCGCTTGGACAATCCCACGCGACTATAGATCGTTATCTCAAATCGATGGGATATCGCAAAGTGATGTCACGTTGGACACCTCATGCGTTAACGGACCATGACCGGGCCGTTCGTGTGGCCATTTGTCAAAGTTTGTTACTTCGTTCGCGCAGACAAGACTTTCTCAAGGACATTATTACATGTGACGAGAGCTGGATACATTATGAAACTAACACGCGTCATGCCTATTGGATTCCTCGCGGGGAAAAGCCACCAGCCCAGCCTAAACTTAATGAACACAGTCGTAAGATTATGTTGTCTGTTTTCTGGGATTGGCAAGGAATGATTTTCTGGGAACTCCTCGAATCTCATCAGACTATTAACGCCAATCTGTATACGCAGCAGCTTCGCAAACTAGCAGAGATATTAAAAATTAAGCGGCCAAAACGACTTGGAGTCCAACTTTTGCATGACAACGCACGACCTCGTTGCGCCAAGTTAACACATAAACAGCTGGGGGAGCTAGGATGGCTGACTGTTCCACACCCACCGTATAGCCCGGATCTTGCGTCTTCAGACTTTCATTTATTTCGAGCTCTTAAATTTCATTTAGTAGGAAAAAAATCGAAAATTCTGGAAGTATTAAAATTGAACTTGAAATTTTTTTCGAGTCTCATCCTGCCTCATTTTGGGAGAAGGGTATTCAAATTTTGCCCAGTAGATGGCTGATTGTTGTAGATAACGAGGGAGACTATATAATTGATTAAATGTGTTTTTTATTAATAAAAAAATATTAATAATAATTTGTTTTTAACTGGCAATAATTTATGAGACAACCTAATAAATTCTCGTGTGTATACCCTATGGTTACTTCTACAACAGACGAAGTTACACGTTGCCTTATTCATTTCATTTTCCATTTTCGGGTTCCCAAAAATGATTCTCACCGATCAAGGTACATGCTTTATTCTGAGTTACTTCGGCAATTGACTGATATTCTTAAAATTATCTGCCTAGCCTTTTCCCTTCTATGTTGGGGTCGGCTTCCAGTCTAACCAGATGCAGCTGAATACCAGTACCTATTTTACATGGAGCAACTGCCTGTCTGACCTCCACAACCCAGTTACTGGGTGATACGATACCCCTAGGTAAGATTGGTTGTCAGACTTTCGGGCTTCTGACTACACGTAACGACTGTCAAAGATCTACGAATGACAGCCGGGACCAACGGCTTAACGTGCTTTCGAGGCACGGAGGGGTCTCGGTATGTAAAGACGGTCACCCATCCACAGACCAACCGCGGCAAGCGTAGCTTGACCTGATCGATTGACCTGTGCGGCTGTTATTATTTAGCAACAGGCCCCTCGACTGAGATTCTTAAAATAAAAAATAAAAATCGACCGCATAGAATCCTCTAGCAAACGGTGCACCAGAGCGTAGGCATGCCAATCTTGAAGAATATTTGAAATCTTACGTCAATGACAACCACGACGACTGGCAGACTGGCTAACAGAACTCCCCATTGGACCTATTACCGACCGCTTAGGCTGCAGGTTGGATTTCTTAATATTTAATCAGAAAAACACAGCCATTCGGTATAGAAATATTATAATGACAGTGAAAAAACAAAACACATATCAAAAAAACTGAAAAAAACAGACAATAAAAAGCAAAACAAAACCAAAGACAAACACAGTACCTAATATTTTTATCCCTAACAGTTTTTTTCTGAACCTAATGATAATGTCACCTATCACGAGTATATCCGCGCTTTACAGTATAATAATGAAATATTCACGAGAAAGAGCTTTACAAAATATCAACAAAAGCAAGGAACAATCAAAACGGTATTATGATGTTTCTGCTAAGGAAAAAAAAATACAAAACTGGAGATATGAAATATTTAAAGGAGCATAATAGACTGCGTAAAGCCTTGTCCCCAGTCTGGAAGGCACCCTACAAAATAACTAACGTCACCCTATGTGTTAACAGAAAACGCATAAAATAAAATAAATCAATGAAATTAAACCACTTTGCCAAGCCAATTAAAAATCGACTAATAATACTAATAATAACTAATTAATATTATTGATGATGATTATTGTAAATTTATAAATGTAAATAGTAGTGCTCATATGCTTTCTCCAATAACATTAACTGACGTTTAGAGTCCTTAAAATGAACGACCCGATCGACTCCTCGTTGGCGCCACTTCCCGCGGATTCCACAGACGGCACCGACAGTAGCTAGGGGAATTTCTCGAGAATGCGCGAGGATTCCCCGGAAGACGCGTGTCCTTTTTTTTTAGCTCGTATATAGTTTGTATGTTATGCGATTGACATAAAGTTCAACTAATACAATAAGTATAATTTCGTTGCAAAAAATGGCTCCCATTCCATTCCGCGGCGGTGTAAATTGAGCCTATCCTAGATGCGATTCCAATGTGTGAAACATTCAACAATCTGTCAAAATTTTTAATAGCTAAAGCATAAGGTTCAAAGTTGATTGGGAAAATTTTACAGTTTCGGTTAGCTTGATGTACTGGCGTTTGTACACTCGTGCCTAACCTTTCGAGGATAACAGGCGAGATCTTATGTTATTTTTTTTTATTGACTGTGTTGAGAAACATTAATCTTTTTTTGGCGATGAAACACTGTGATTAAACTGTGGTCGAAATATCGACAATGTTGCGTAAATTTTCCGAGGACTGTACACAAACAGTGATATAACGGAATCTTACGACAGGTTATAAGTATCGCTCGCTTATGTTCTAATCTAGTTGGACACCGAGCCTCCATGTCTGCTAACCCTGTTTCTATATTAAAATTTAAAATAATAATAATTTGACAAGTTAATTACTAGGAAATTATATTTATTAATAAAAAAGAAGAGAATATTTTAGTTGAATTGTGAAGACGTTAAAAGACGTTATAGAAATTATTATGGAGTCGGTACCAGAGAATAGTTTTTTGAGACTGCCCCCGGGGGCCCTTTACGATATTAGGAAGATCTATAATTTGGATAAACCAGAAAGGATTGAACAAGCTGTTGATATTTTGGAGGGGTGGATACAGAAGCAGAATCATATAATCAAGAAGGATTACAGTAAGCCTTTATAAATGTTTTTTTTTTACAATAGACTTTTAAAAATATATTTAATCTAATTTCTCTTCTTTGGGTATGTGTCACAATCCATCCATCTACGGAAAACTGATAATATCCAACTTCATTTATTATTATTTTATTATAATTAGATCACTCCATTTTCGAAATTGGCAATTTTAATTTTAATAAATTATTTCATTAATAATTAAATTATTACATATTATATTTTAAAAAAATATTCAGTAATAATAATAATGTAATTATTATTTTAATTAATTGTTTTATAATTATATTTATTGATAGCTTAAAGACAGTTAATATATTTTCCAACTCTTATAAGTTAAAATAAAACTGCCAGGATATTTTGGTAATTAATTTAAATTTTCCCCATTTTATAATAAAAAATAACAATTAAAAACACATTAAAAAGTGAACACATAAATCAAGGAGTAAATCGATGTTTTGCAATTTTTTGCAACGCATAACCGACCTTAAATCATGACGTAACATCAGAGGTGATAATAATTATGTAGTCAAACGAGCATACGTTACACACATCTTAACAAGTTATTTTTTTTTAATTTCATATTAGTTGTTACATAAAACCCTAATGGGTTACATAAGTCTTAAGAAATAGCAGAAAGGCACGGCCATTACGATTTGTTAATTTATTAAGGGTTCCGTCCGCAAAGTGAGCAATGTCCGTCCGTCCGTCCGTCCGTCACAGGGCTGTATCTTTTGAACGGTAATAGGTAGACGTTTGAATTTTTTACAGTATTTACAACTTAGCCGCTAAACAAATAATAAAAATAAAATAATGTTAATAATTAAAGGGGGTTCCCATACAAGAGTCGCGATGCTTATTTACTAAAGTATTAAAAAAAAAAATTGGGTTATATATTGTTCAGTGGTACGGAACCCTTTTTATACGAGTCCGACTCGCACTCGACCGTTTTTTTTTTTACTGTTTGTCCCGTACCTTTTGTTTTGGAGGTCGTCCTTTTGGTAACAAAGAACGTTAGCCATAATATTGCGATTGATTTACTGTTCTTTTCCCTACTATGTTGCGGTCGGCTTCTAGCCTAATCGGATGCAGCAAAATACCAGTACTCTACATGAAGTGACTGCCTATCTGTCCCCCCCAGTTACTATACCCACTGGCCATCTTCATTGTCTCACGATGATATTGCATCTTAGTCTGAAGTAATTTATTTACCCCTGATCAGTTTATTTTGGCATTTCTTCTACAAGGGAGATAGAAAAGTTGGTTTGGTTTGTTAGTACATACATTATATCAGCTAACACTAAAATACAAGGTGACAGGGACATCGACGCGTAAACTAAAGCCATGTACAGACTGTGAAATTTCTTTAATGTATTTTCAACATAATCAATAATCAATCAAGGTTCAAAGTTGATTGGGAACATTTGACAGTTTCGGGTAGCTTGATGTGCTGGCATGTGTCCGATAAAAATATTCTACCCTATCTTACGAAAAATGTCATCACAAGGGGGTTCAGAACTATATACTGAATCCATGGTAACAGGTTATGCGTCGATGTCCCAGTTACCCAGTATAGAATATTACAGTCCGCGACAAAACTTTAGCACACTAGATGTTCTTAAGGATTGATGCCACGGTTTATAATAAATAGATGCAGTTTAAAATCAGCTATTATTCTTTATTCGTTTACTTAACTTATAGACTATGAAGAGTAACTGTAATATTTAATGAATATTTTTTACTTTTATTAATAATTGAATCGCTTTACGAGTCGCGAGACTAAGCGGACGTGTGTTCTGTTTTTGATTATAATGAAATAAACAATTACAACAAATAAATATATTATTGCTCCGTCAGTATAAAATTAAAGTGTGTCGCGTGTGATTTGTAACCGACTTTTGTACATATACAAGATGAACTAAGTAAATAGATCTTTATAAACTATAAATAGTGTTTCTGGTAGTATGTCTACCCCCCGAGCGAGCCCGTTTGGTCGTAGCCAACTGGTACAGCGAAGTCCTCCACAGACGCCTACCCGACCATTACCCCCTAGCTACCCAAACCCACCAGCACCTACGGAGAATGAATTGCCGACTGAAGTCATCAGTACCCCGGAGATTCAAAAATTGATTGTTTCTATAGAAACAATCCTGGGTGAAGTTTGCGCTATTGTCGGGGATGGGAAAATGAACTCGGACCAGAAGCTCCGTGTCTCCGCTCTTTGCCGTAAGGTCCAAAGTGGGACATCTCAAATGGCCGTCTTATATCAATCATTGAAGACAAAAACTATCCTAGCCCATACCACAATCCAGCACCTTCAGGCTCAGCAAAATGTTGGGAACTCTCTCCAGCAGTTTAGAGAGCTCGTAGAGACAAAAATCAATCCGCCGGAAAATACTTCTTATGATAAATGATAAATGATTTATTTTCTGTAAGTAGGTTTGTACAAACACTTTTACATGTCAATCATATTTTTTTTTAAACTAGATGAGGTCGGCGTTTCCTATCTGACTACTCTGAGAAGAAAGGCCGAAACAAACTCAGAGGTCACAGTCTCTTTTAAAGTCCAGACATAATCTTGGTCAGATCATGTGAAGACCATGTAGATTGGTGTCTGAAATGGTCTTTTGAGTAAAGAACCACACAGATTGAGCGGACCTGTCCAGTCAGTGCACGCATTTGTCAAAAATCGTGCAGCTCAACTCAGAACTTGAGGAGCCTTACGATTCGACGAACAATACCAATGAAAGGACATTTGGGTAGGCCGCATAAATTACTCAAACTGCCAGACCATGATTAACTATTAACTAAGAAGGAAAACAGAAAAAAGAAATGACCCACATAGTCTTCACACTCACAATAATAATAATAAAAAATAAGATACTTTACTAAGTAAATATCCATGTCATTGTTTATATAATATTCATCGATGTCAATGTGTATATAAAAATCCGGAAATAATCTTTGATCTTTGAGGACTGTGTAGATTGGTGTCTGAAGTGGTCTTTTGAAGAAAGAACCACACAGATTGAGTGGACCTGTGCAGTCGGTGCACGCATTCGTCAGTAACCGTGCAGCTCAACTCAGAACTTAAGGAGCTCAACGATTCGACGAGTAATACCAAGGACAGGACATTTGTGTAGACCGCATAAACCACTCAAACTGCCAGACCATGATTAAAACGGAAACAATGACCCACATAGTCCTCACATTCACAATAATTAAAATAATATAAGACTTTAAACAGTAAATGTTCATGTCATTCTGTATATAAATAGATATTTAGAAAGAGAAAAAAAAAAAAAAAAAAAACAAAAGTGTAAATCAGCAAAAATAAAAAATAAACAACATTCACTGTCTAGACCTATTGGAACAGCTCAATCCCAAGCTTTTTTGTCCTCAATATAGTCTTTTACAGTATAATAGGCTTTCTGGCATAGTTTTAGCTTTATAAAAGATTTGAATTTATTAATGCTTAGTTCTTGAATGTGGCTAGGAAGTTTATTATAAAAACGTATACATTGGCATCTAAACGAGCCACCTATTTTCTTGAGCCTTGTTGTAGGAAGAACAAATTTGTGTTTGTTCCTAATATTTATGTTATGGATATCACTGTATTTTTTAAACAGATTAATATTTTTATGTGCATACAAAAGATTATCATAAATGTACTGAGAAGGCACAGTCATTATATTAATCTCTTTAAACTTGTCTCTGAGGGAGTGTCTGGGACTTAATTTATAAATGGAACGAATTGCCCTTTTTTGTAAAATAAAAATTGTCTGAATATCGGCGGCATTTCCCCACAACAGAATACCGTATGACATCACACTATGAAAATAACTAAAGTAAACTAAACGGGCTGTCTCTAAATCAGTTAAATCACGAATTTTCCTAACGGCGTATGCTGCAGAGCTAAGCTTTTTTGACAATTTATCTATATGGGGGCCCCATTGAAGCTTGGCATCCAAAGTTATGCCTAAGAATACAGTGGAATTTTCGGGTTTTAACTCTTCACCCTTTATGAGAACACGAGTTTCTACTTGTCTAACATTTGGTATCGTAAACTTAATACATTTCGTTTTTTTTTCGTTAAGAAGTAGATTATTAACATTAAACCAGCTAACTACTTTTGCGAGGGCACTATTTATACTGTCAGTAACCAGCTGTTGACGTTTGAGTTTAAATAAAAGTGAAGTGTCATCTGCAAACAGCACTATATCATGTTCGTCCTTTATGAGGTAAGGCAAGTCATTGATATAAATAATAAATAAAAATGGTCCAAGTATTGAGCCCTGTGGGACCCCCATTCTTACTACAGATCCGGGTGACCTTTTCCCGTTAACATCAACTCTCTGAATCCTATCACTTAAGTAAGAAGTGAGAAGATCCAGAGAGGCGTTCCGGATTCCGTAGTGGTGAAGTTTCCTGATTAAGGTTTCATGAAGAACACAATCGAATGCCTTGGACAAATCACAAAAAATGCCCAAAGCATCGCATTTGTCCTCCCATGCACTATAAATATGTCCTAAAAGTTCAACTCCGGCATCGGTAGTTGAACGAACGACCCCTTGTAAAACCGAACTGTTTATTATTCAGTAATTTATTGTTATTGAAAAATCTTTGCAATTGATTTAAAATAAGTTTTTCATAAATTTTACTAAAGGTGGGTAGTACGGAAATAGGTCTATAATTAGTAGGGTCTGATGTACTACCCGATTTAAACAACGGTATTATTTTACTGTGTTTCATAAGATCAGGAAACTCACCATATTCAATACAATTATTAAATATAACAGCTAAAGTAGGTGCTACAATGTTTATAATTGTCTTAGCAACATCCACAGAATTACCCCATAGATCTGCAGTCTTTTTAACATTTAACATGTGAAAAGTTTTAATTATATCTGTACAAGTGACAAATTCGAAGTGAAATTCCGAATCACAAACTGGAACGTTTTCCTTAAGTAAAGACTCTGCAGCAGTGGGTGATGAGCTTAGAGATTTAGTGGTTGACACGGGAATCTCTGCAAAGAAATTTTCAAAGGCCGCGGCAACCTGGGAATCTGATCTAATTACATTGTCATCAATAGCAAGGCTGTAGTCACTACTTCGGTTGCATGACCTTCCTGTTTCGCTATTAATGACATTCCAAATCATTTTAATAATGTTATTACTATTTTTAATTTTTGAACTCAAATAACGTGACTTGGCCATACTACAGACTACAGACATTATATAAATATGCTGGCATGGTTAAGAAGGGTACCGATATCGTCCGTCCTGCAAATTTGAGATCAGTCGCCATCTATCCCAGCGATAAAACTCAAACAAGTGACGACACCAAGTCTCTTGTTCAAAAGATCATCTCCCCAGAGCAACTGAAGCTTCATGTTCGTGGCTTAAAAAAGGTGAAAAATGGGGGCGTTTTGATCAGCACCGAGAACAAAGTCGATATTGAAAAACTTAAGAACTCGGAAAAATTAGCATCATCTGGCCTAAAAATAGAAGAACCCTCCAAACGCCAACCTCGGATTGTTGTCATTGGTGTCCCCGTCGCTCTTACTGAAAAGGAGGTATTTGAACGAGCAGAACTTATCAGATAAGTTGCCGAATATAACTCGCGAGTCCTTCCTAGAGTGCATCAAATTGAGCCATAAATCGGGCAAGAGAGACCTTCAAACTTGTAACTACATCTTGGAACTTCCTGCTAGCATCAGAAAGGTTCTCATTAACCAAAGCCGAGTTTACATCAATTGGACTTCATGCCCGGTGAGAGATTTCACCATAGTCACCAGGTGCTTTAATTGCCAGCAGTTCGGACACGCAGCCAAGTTCTGCAGGGAAACCAGTCCCACCTGCAACCACTGTGGAGAGAGCGGACACTCATTTAAGGAATGCAGCAGCAAATCTTCTCACCCTCTATGCGCAACGTGCAAACGCTTCAAGAGGAAATATGACCATCCAACTGGTGATGTAAGTTGCCCGGCCAGCAAACATGCAGAAATGAACTATATAATCTCAATTGACTATGAAGGCGCCTAAGAGCGTCGTCTAATAGTTTAATTATTTAGCAGATAAACAAGTAGCTTATATTTATTTTCTTTTAATTTCTAAATTGTCATGACAAATCAGCTAATTTGTGATCTAGGTCACCCTTTGTAAAATTTCTATATATTTTATGTCTGTAATTTATATAGTGTACATAATAAAGAGTATTCTATTCTATTCTATTCTTACTAACAGATAAAATAAAAAGAATACGAAGAATTCCGTACCACAAGGCAAAAAACACCGTTTATTTTACGGAGACCCTTTTTAAATTTTAACTTTATTTTATTTTTATTAGAATATTTGTTGTTTAAGTGGCAATAGACATACATACTCTGTGAAAACATCAATTGTCTACCTATTACAGTTCCTGAGATACAGCCCGCTGACAGATAGACGAACGGACGGACGGAAGCACGGACGGGCGGACAGCGGAGGCTTAGTAATAGGGTCCCGTTGGCATTCTTTGGGTACGGAACCTTAAAATGACAGTCTTGGTGTACTTAGTCAAAAAAGGATATTTTTTTATTACGAACAATTCGCCAAAGCTAAATCAAACAGATGAGACGTATGCAAATTACTGCATTTTTAGGGTTCCTTAGTCAACAAGGAACCCTTATAGTTTCGCCATGTCCGTTTGTCCATCCGTCCGTCCGCAGCTTAGCTCAGAGACTCTTAGTACTAGAAAGATAGTACCTCCTGTACACGTAAACTGGGGATGTTTTTTTTCTCGTCTACCCCATGGTGTGGGGCATCTTTGGACAGGTCTATCAAAAAAATTGCGGGTTTGTGAAATCCGATTCAACCGGTCGAAAAAAAAAAATACTTGCTTGAAGTGAGCAGTGTCAATAGTGTTAATCCCTAATGACAGCTCACTTCTCGCTCACTTGGCCTAAGTTCTCACGGTGAGATTTTTACAGAATAGCACTGCAGGGATCCGTTTATGAAAAATTAAACTTTAAAGTGCTAATTTTTGTGCAATGTATGGGAAAACACGATTTTCACTAGTAACTGTTGATTTTTTTAACCCTTAAAGCGGCCAAAAGCGGTCATATGATCTAGTTCTATGCAATAAAAATACAATAATCAAACTCAAAGTGCCTCCACACTTTCGTGCTGATGACGATAAGGTTATACTCCCACCGCTGGGACACAGGCCTCCTGAGGCCCTGTGCGGGTTGGTAGATGTCACATGTCTTAAAACGTTTGGTTCTACGACATGCCGGATTCCTCACGATGTTTTCCTTCACCGTTTTAAGAGCAGTGGTGATGAAATTATTAATACAATGTAAAGCGCCTGTCTGGGATTGAACCCACGACCTGCAACTCGTATGTTGCGGCCTTTACCACTGGGCCACCACTGCTTGCCAACACTGAAATGTACAGACGCCAGCACATCAAGCTACTACAATCTGTCAAATTTCTTTAGTAGATTTTCAAGTTTATCGCTAAAACATTAGGTTCAAAGTTGATTGGAAAATTTGACAGTTTCGGGTAGCTTGATGTGCTGGCGTCTGTACCAATTTAATTTTATAAGAGCTCTGAGGTTTTTAAAAGGTCATCAAGTTTTTCTTTAATACTGTAAAAGTTCTTGTCCAAACTGTGCCCAAATATACTTTATACAAAAAGGTATTTCAAATGTCAATTACAAGAAAAAGTCAAGGTACAGTTATAAATCTTTGTCATTCAAGAAGTCATTTACAGAGTAGTAATATTTTTGTAATAGTAATTCAGTCGGTTTAGTTTTAAATATGCATGTGTTCTTTGAGATTATGTGGAATTTTATTATATATAATTGGTCCCATTGACATTATATTTTTTATTTATTTATTTATTTATTTTATTATTTATGTACACACAGTAAAAAACATATGGATATGACATTTTTTTTTTTTCTTAATAGTCCTGTATTATATTTTTCTGTATGTAATAAAAACTTGTATTGTAGTCTTAAAGGGCCTGACCTTGATCTAATGTCGATAAGTTACGGAACCAGATTTAAATTCGACCTAACAGACCGTTCGGTGAGACCCGTCCCTGTTTCGCACGGTTTTTATGCGTCGAGATTTATTTATTATATTCAAGTTTAATATGAAACACAAATACACATAAATATTCGGAAATAAACATTCTCTAAAATGGTAGCAAAAACCGTTTAGAAGTGTAGAAGAACTAAACGGTCACACAGACAGACAAGAAAAACGATATTTTTTTTTATACTGTACCAAAACTGTTATGAAATTCTTGGCATAGTGGCATCAATTATAATAGCCATAGGCAATAGATATCCGTGAGCTAGAGGTCACTGCTCTATAAACTTACGTTTAAAAAAAAATATGAATCTCACACTGTAAAAAAAGTGGTACTACTCGTTTAACAACAGTTGAATAAAGAAATACACACACGTATACACGTTGTATACGTGTGTGCTGATGATTCACGGATTGTGTCTTTTTTTTAAACTATTTTCAGGTTTTGCGCATTTAACGTTAAATGCGCAAAACCTGAAAATAGTTTCATCAGAATAACGAGCAGAATATTAATTGAATCACTTTTTAATATAGGTCACATTTTTCAAAAAATCTTCATTAAAAACGTTGCCGTGTCTATTTATTAATAGGTCAAGCAAGCCAATGTCAGCGCGGCGCAGCGGCCCGGTGACGACTCCTCCCTCGGTAAAGCGTCGTCGCAGACGCAAGAAACGATCAGAATGGCCAGTAAAACTAAAACAGCACATAAAACCTCTAAAATTTTTTTTATGACTTATTTTCTCTCTGAAATAAGTCAATTGAATTAAAAATCAGTTGGGGTGTCTGAGGTTTTGCGCATTTAACGTTAAACGTTGTATACACACGCACACACACGTATGTACTGCTGGACATAGGCCTCTTCTATTGCACGCCATTCAACTCGATTTTTGGTATCTCTCATCAGCTGCTACCAGCCATCCTACGAAGATCGTCGCTCTAGCTAGCGTGAGGGCGCCTTACCTTTCGTTTGTCGTTTCACGGTCGAACACGTCTACCCCAACGGTCATCGGTTCTACGGCTAATACGGCCGGCCCATTGCCACTTTAGCTTTCTTATTCTAAGAGCTATGTCGACAACTTTGGTTCTCTGCCGGATCACCTCGTTGCGGATTCGATCCTTCAGAGAGACTCCAAGCGTAGCCCATTCCATAGCTCGCTGAGCGACCTTGAATTTATGGACCAGTCGCACCGTGAATGTCCACGATCCGCGGATCAACTTCACATAAATTATAGTAATTTTTTTGCATTATAGAACCGGAATATTTTTATACATCAAAAAGTTACAATAATAATATTAATCGCCAGAATAAAATTTAAGTCATCCATGTGTGCTCGAGCAGTTTTTCATTGATATATCGATAATAGGGAAGGATGCGCTAAGTAATAATAATAATAATAATTTACTTCAGAACGTAATTCCATATAAAATGATTAGTAAAGGCTTAAAAACTATGTTAGTACCTTAAAACTACTTATTAATTAATTTATTATACATTACATTTTTACAATTACCTGACATTAAAACGGATGGCACCAGCACTATGCACCTTATTCCAGTGCCGCACAATCGGACACCTTTTCTGTTATGGTGTTTAGAAGGCCGTTGGGGCTGCCCTGCACACGACACATCAGGGAGGTCACTCTCTTGCGCACAATAGCCCTAAAGCAGTCGGTGCTGGCCTCCGCAAACATCCCCGACGCACTACAGTATCGCGGCAACCCCATCAGCATCCTAAACCCATTATTGTAGAGGACCCGGAGGGCATTGAAAGCCTTATGCGTATAGCGGACCCACAGGCTGCAGGTGTACATTGTCTGGCAGTACGCCTTAAACAGTGTAATTTTAACATTATTTAAACGGCAACATTGAAATTTTCTTAAATTATTTTTTTTTGCAATTAGCAGATCTTTGTTTCGTTTTAAGTTAACGAAAATATGATTCGCGAGCATCACAAGTATGTATTTACGGAACTGTAATCATTAAAATCATCAATAGATATATATTATATGATAGATAATATCTAAGTACATATAATTCTATTGAATGACTATTTCAGGATACCAATCAACAAAACGCCTGACACTGACGAGAGCATCCTTTTTAATTTAAAAATCGAATGTCGCAGATTCCGCAGTTTTACATAACCGCTAGTTGTTTTACAAAACAGCTCCGTTATCACTACATAGTATAAAACAAAGTCGCTTCACTGTCTGTCTGTCCCTATATATGCTTAGATCTTTAAAACTACGCAACGGATTTTGATACGGTTTTTTTTTATAGATAGAGTGATTCAAGAGGAAGGCTTATATGTATAATACATGCATAATATAGTAGAGAAACACTGATAATTTTAGAGGTTTCTAATGTAATGTCGTAAATAAACACATTTTTTTGCGCTTACATTGTAAACGCTGGCTGAACCCGTCGAGATAGATCAAAATAATGTACTACAGTATTGTACACCGTAAAAAGGTCTACAAAAAAGTCCTCGATGGTATATGTCTCGATGGTATATCTCTTAGTGATAACCCACAATAACCATTTTTTATCCTATACTTTTTACGAGAAATAATGGCTCTAAAATTATCAGTGTTTCTCCATTGCACCCGTGCGAAGCCGGGGCGGGTCGCTAGTGTAAAATAATTGAACAAAGTTCAGCTGGATTCCCATTGGGTTACACTTAACAAAAATGTTGTCGGCTTATATGAAGTCACAATAAGCGTTTGGTGTGGCCTCTTATGTTAAATTGGTTGCAGTTACTTAGCTAAGACACCCTGACCAATTGGTTTACGTTATGTTACAACTATGACAAACCGCACGCGAGCAAATTAAGCGAAACGAGCGATACCGAGGCAGCAGCTCGACTTTTTTTTCTCTCTATTAATTATTCCTCTTTATAATATTTGTATAGATTAGGGAATTTTATACGATTGTACAGAGGCCAGCACATCAAGCTACTACAATCTGTCAAATTTCTTTAATCGATTTTCAACTTTGTCGCTAAATCATTACGTTCAAAGTTGATTGGGAAAATTTTACAGTTTCGGGTAGCTTGATGTGCTGGCGTCTGTACAGGCTAGTCCCATCGGACCTTATAACGTAACAAACTTATCGGACCGTATATCTTAGAACGTAATAATACAAATATAACTACACTACGAGTATAAGCAGCTCCGGAGTTAGGTGTCGACAAAATATGATGGAACATACAAACATCGTTTTTCGTTATATTCAGCTCTCTAACTAGATCCTCTTTTGCAGACTGAAATCTGACATACTCCGTTAGTAAATGTGTAACATCTTCCAGTGTGCCACACACCTCACAATTTGGTGAATCAATTTTTTTCATTAAAAATCCAACATTTTGAGCGGCATGCGTCTTGCTGTGCGATTCTGTAACAATCTCACCGTGAAAACTTTGGTGAAATGAGCGTGGAGTGAACTGTCATTAGGGATTAACACTATTGACACTGCTCACTTCAAGCTCACTTCACTTATGATTTCACGGTGAGATTTTTACAGAATCGACCGTCAGATCTCAGTCTGTAAGCTGTAACTATAATTTTTCTGTTTACCCCAGAGCAGCAAAGTTGATAACGATTACTTGAATATTATGTATTTTCAGGACTGACATTCATATTTCCGATACCAAAATTATAATTAAAATTGTCTTAATTGGTTGCAGTAACTTGGGCTCACCGAGGGGCTTGTGTCTAAGTAATAACAGCCGCACGGGTCGATCGATCAGGTTAAGCTACGCTTGCCGCGGTTGGTCCATGGATGGGTGACCATCTTCACATACCAAGACCCCTCCGTGCCTCGGAAAGCACGCTAAGCCGTTGGTCTCGGCTGTCATTCGTGGATATTTGATAGTCGTTACGGGTCGTCAGTAGCCCGAAAGTCTGACAACCAGTCTTATCAAGGGGTATCGTATTACCCAGTAACTGGGTTGTGGAGGTCAGATAGGCAGTTGCTCCACGAAAAATACTGGCATCCGGTTAGACTGGAAGCCGACCCCAACATAGTTGGGAAAAGGCAGGCAGATGATGATGGTTGCAGTAACTTGAATATGGATATTTTCACTTTTATTACTCGTTTTATTTATTTCTGTTTCAGACGCAATCCATTTGCGACATATAACAAAATAGTAGTGAAGTCATAACTGTGCATTAGGTATTTTTAAAAAGAAAGAAACGTAAAGTAATGGAGACGAATCTGATGCCGAAAATATAGTTTTTTTTTATTTTTTCCGTTTGTCTGCTTATCAGGATGTATGTTCCAACACGTTATAATATATTATTTCTTCTGTATGGAACCCTCTTCACGCGAATTTATCTCGCGCTTGTTTTGTATTGTAATGCAATGGATTACGTTTACGTCTACGGCTGTAATGACGACGCAAGTCTGAGCGACACGTACTGTGTGCACGTGCATGTTGCAGAGACGGACGTACCTAGGTCTACGCGGTAATTAACCGTGAACTCCATCATTTAATGAACAAACCACTTTATTATAGAATTAAAATAATTGTTACGGTAACAAGTTCAAGTTGTCTATGTATTTAGAAAATAAACTCGTATTTGGCGATAACAAAACACGTCTGAAACACAGCCAAAGATATCATAATTTAATTATTTATTGATGTGTATTGTGTATGAAACTTAAAGCCACGGATACACTAGGCGACAAATGGAGCAACATGTTGCGGAACATGGCGCTCGGCAACTACGTGAATGTCCCGAGAGAATGTCGCGCCGTGCGCTCGCTCTCGGAGCCAGTCTTGCCAGAAGGTTACTTTTATTTAGGTGATTTTTGAACTGCATTGATTACTTTTGGGTTACATTAATAAAAAGGTTACTTTAGGTGATTTTTCGGAATTTGTAGAATTAACTAAAGTAACCTTTTTATTACTGTAACCTAAAAGTAATCAATGCAGTTCAAAAACCACCTAAACAAAAGTAACCTTCTGGCAAGACTGCTCGGAGCGGGAGCAAGAAACATGTCCCGCGTCACGTAAAATGTTGTGGGTCATGTTGCGGGACACTATGCAACGTTGCAGCGTCACGTATATTTTGTGTTGCGCGTCATGTTGCGGGACGAAATGTTCCCTAGTGTATCCGGGGCTTAATACTAAATAGTTCACATAACAAAGACCGTTAACATCAACTTATTATGAACTTGCTCTTGTTCGCGGCTTCGCCTACGTAGAGTTCGAAAACTATCCCATGAGATCGTACTACCGGGGTATTCTCATCGTCTTCATCATCATTTAGCAGAAAGACGGCCACTGTTGGACCGGTTTTGTGCTTCTCGCAACGAACGGCTTCCTACGGCTTTCACAAGATCATCGGTCCACCTTGTGGGAGGCCTTCCGACGCTGCGTCATCCGGTACGTGGTCGCCACTCCAGAAACTTTCGGCCCCATCGGCCATCTGTTCAGCCGGTCGATTCTGTAAAAGTCTCACCGTGAAATCATAAGTGAAGTGAGCTTGAAGTGAGCAGTGTCAATAGTGTTAATCCCTAATGACAGCTCACTCCACGCTCACTTCACCCAAGATTTCACGGTGAGATGGTTACAGAATCGCACTGCTGTAAGCAATAATAATATAATAATAATTAATTTATTTCAGGTCTGTGACCCATATAAAACAAAAAAAGATAAAAATACAAATACAAAACACATAAATTATTGCTCGGCTAGACAAATCCAAATGGTCAGAATTACATCATAAACATTATTTAATTAATTAAATTAAATTAAATTAAGTAGTCAAGAGCCAAATACACAATCGATAAAGAATAAATTAATAGATATCAAATTAAAATGATCATATTATTAAAAAATCCAATTACAAAATGAGCAATTACAAAATGATTAAATGTCAAAATAGGATAATAGCTATTAGACCTTAGCAACATGCCGGTTACAACAGTGCCTCATATAGGGACAATCAAGTCTTCCCGCAATCATTGCCAGGACAGCGTTGGAGCTGGCCCGCACCCTGCGCACCAAGGACGCGCACCAAGGAGCAATGTGCACTGCCACTTATGTTTGGCAATTCTTCGGGCTATGTTGGGTACCTTGGTTCTGCTGCAGATCACTTTATTTCTGATTCGATCACGCAGGGAAACTCCAAGCATAGCCTTCTCCATTGCCCTTTGGGTGACTTAGCCTTCTAATAAGGCCTATTGTGAGCGACCACGTTTCAGTCTCATAGGTCATCAGTGGCAACACGCACTGGTCAAAGACTGTCGTCTTGAAAGACTGCGGCAAAGTATTCTATACGAATATTATGTTAATTCAGATTAAAAACCATCTGTGTGCTAAATTGCATTACAATCTGTTCAGAATTTTTTGCGTGATTAACAAAATTCCAAATATACAAACTTTCACATTTCACCTACTGTGCAAAAACGTCACTTATGCAAATGATGTAATATTTCAGAAGCGTTTGAAAATTCGGCATCCTATTATAATGTATAGTTTTTCTTGACTAAAGAATTTAACTGGTAATATTTAAACTACAACTTTGAACTTCATATTAAAGTTAAAGCGAACATCTCACAATTTTGTAATAAAATAATATAAACGTTTAAAATTTACACCCCTCCCAAATTGCATAAGTGACGTTTTTGCACCGTAGGTGCGATATATATAACTACTCGTATCTATCTATATATATATTAGTAAACCTATATCGTATCCCACTGCCGAAAAAAGGCCCCTTTTCCTTCCAAACCTCCCTCTTGTCTTCTGCGATCTCTGGCCATGTTGGCCCTGCAAACCTTATCAGATCGTTACACCACCTTCACCGTGGTCTACCTCGACGGCAATGTCCTCCTTCAGGCGTCCATTGAGTGACGATCTTAGCCAATCTTTTCGGGCGCATTCACGCGACGTACGCGGCTCACTCCCAGTTCATTCTGGCGGTTTTTTTTTCAACATCTGCTACTTAAATGATGGACAGCGTGGTGTTTCTAACATCACTATCACTACATAGTATAAAACAAAGTCGCTTCCCGCTGTCTGTCCCTATGTATGCTTAAATCTTTAAAACTACGCAACGGATTTTGATGCGGTTTTTTTTAGTAGATAGAGTAATTCAAGAGGAAGGTTTATATGTATAATACATGTATAATATAGTAAAAAAACACTGATCATTTTAGAGGTTTCTAATGGGATGTCGTAAATAAACACATTTTTTTGCGCTTACATTGCAAACGCTGGCTTAACCCTACGAGATAGATCAAAATAATGTACTACAGTATTGTAAACCTTAAAAGGTCTACAAAAAAGTCCGCAATGGCATATCTATTAGGGATAACCCACAATAACCATTTTTATCCTATACTTTTTAAGAGAAATAATGGCTCTAAAATTATCAGTGTTTCTCTACTATATTATTATGCATGTATTATATGCATATAAACCTTCCTCTTGAATCACTCTATCTACTAAACAAAACCGCATCAAAATCCGTTGCTTATTTTTAAAGTTCTAAGCATACATAGAGACAGACAGACGGCGGGAAGCGACTTTGTTTTATACTGTGTAGTGATAGTGATCAGCATTGCACCCGTGCGAAGCCGGGGCGAGTCGCTAGTTTATAATAAAACTAACATTACTTTATAATAAAGTCAGGATGATTACACGACACTTAAAAAATACACGTAGAATAAATTAAAAGTTGTTCCTCCTGCTACAAAGAGATTGGAAGTTCGAAACATAATTTCATATGCACACGTCTATCATTATTCTCTTGCTGTTATCCCAATTTATTTGGGCTCGGCGCAACATGTCTTTTTCTACGAGTAGCCATATCATCTTTCACACAATCTTTCCAACGTTTCTTTAGTATTCTACATTCACACTCAAAACTATCCTCACGACATTTTTCTCTTTCCTGTGCATCAAATGCCCATACTAAGCCAACCTATTTCCACACACAGTTTCAGTCACTGGTGCCACGTTTATGTAGATCCCAGTCACACGTTCATGCTAACATTTTGACGCTGACTGCGCCTTTATGTTTAGCAGTAAGAGCGGTTGTCGTAACTCAAGTGACACAGTTTGTTACAACTGACTTGGAATTGACCCTACCACAAAGTTTTCTCAAAATACCATTTCAAACACCAATCTACACGGTCTTTACACGATCTGACCAAGATTATGTCTGGACTATAAGAGAAAATGTGACCTCTGAGTAGTCAGATAGGAAACGCAGACCTCATCTAGTTTTTAAAATATGATTGACGTGTAAAACTGTTTTTACAAAACTACTTACAGAAATAAAATCATTTATCACCTACGGGATTTTGCAATCGTCGTCTAATCTCAGAAGGTTATAAGGTGTACACTAGTGTGATTGAGTAGATATCTGTAATATACTATAAAGAGTATGTAAAAATACTTGTACTTCTGAAGCAGGTTTTTTGAATTATAATAAGGTTAAACTTCCATAAAAAACAGCTCTAGGTATGTACGTATTTTGTGTATAATTTTCAAATTATTTATTTCGGGTTGTTAATTTTTTTTTGAAGTCGTAGGATTTAATACTAGTTTTGCGACAAAATAAGAATACATGAACAACAAACTAGTTTTTAATTAGAAGTATAGACAAAGAAACAATCAGTAAAATCTACTTAAAATATGCGTTCAATTAATGGTTCATTACTAAAAACTCGTTCTTCTCAAGCCAGATATTTTTTTTTTTTGCGTTCTTCTTTTTATTTGAGTTATAACATAGTTGTGAGAAGGAACACGTAGCCAGTTTATATCAGCGGCATGAGTCGAACTATGCTTGCCGTTGTTGGTTCGTGAATGGGTGGCCATTGATTACATATTGAGACCCCTCCGTGCCTCCGGAAGCACGTTAAGTCGTTAGTCCTGGCTGTCCGTCGTAGATCTTTCTTTGTCAGTTGTTACGGGTAGTCAGGAGCCTAAAAGACTGACCACCAGTCTGATCAAGAGGTATCGTGTTACTCAGGAACTGGGTTGTGGAGGTCAGATAGGCAATAGATCCATGTAAAATACTGATAATCAGCTGCATCCGGTTAAACTGGAAGCTGACTCCAACATAGTTGCGAAAAAGTGTAGGCTGATGATCATTGGGAATGACAGGAAAGATACGTTAGAAGAGCTAGA
This sequence comes from Eremobia ochroleuca, assembly GCA_949629135.1. Lineage (NCBI taxonomy): Eukaryota > Metazoa > Arthropoda > Insecta > Lepidoptera > Noctuidae > Eremobia > Eremobia ochroleuca. The sequence continues at coordinate 15,374,197 of OX451404.1, forward strand.
ATTAATAAAGGTTCTGATAAATATCTTTAATAATAAATTCAATTTTTTCAGGCAGGGGGTACTTGGAAAGAATATTGGTTAGTTGCAAAGGCTCCGTAGAAAAATCGAAGAAGCAAATAGACCGATTGTGCACGATGAAGACGCTGATACCAAATTTCTTTTCGAAGACCAATGTCAAGATGGAACTGCAAGACATATTGAAGTTGGCGTAAGTAACTTTTTAATCATACACATACTAATCCTAATGTCATGATGGCCAAATGGTTCCGGGCCTCTCATATACACGAATCTGGGTTCAAATCTGGGTAATCGGGAATTCATATGTACTTTCTGAGTTTATCTTGGACATTACTGACATCGGTGAATGAAAAACATCGTGAGGAAACCTCTGAAACCGCTAACCCGCCTTGAGCAAGAGTCAATGCTTTTGCTTTGTCTGTATGAGAAGAGACATTGGTCCTGCAGTGGGACTATCATTGACTTGTACTATTCACAAATCCTTTGTGTAATCAGATTAAAAACAAAAATAAAAAATATGATGATTCTGTTGGTGATATTCACAAAAATAAGGAAAACAACCAAGTATAGATGTATCATGTAAGATACACGAGTTCATCGACACATAGTGTCTGTAAATAAAAAGTCATGTGGAGGGCAAATTGGTCAATTCAATGCCAATGGAGATCTGCAATACCAGGGACATGGCTGATGCCATCTCAAAAAATATGACAAACCTAAAATGTACCTAATAGTATAAAAATAAACCTAAAATGTCAAATGGGCCTGTAATTACGTCAGTACCCATAACCTTCAAACCGGAAAAACCACGCTGCGTGGCAGCAGAAAAACGTCACGCAAAATCCTGCATCACCCAGACAGAGTTTACCGCGCAACTAGCAACATCCCGAGCAGTCTTGGCAGTTGCCCACCAGATATAACACCCATCGGGTCGAAAGATCCTTCCTCCATTACCTATCTATAACTTTTCTACCTCTACGAGTATACACTGATTGGACAAGACCACTCAAATCCGTTTGGTTCTTTCCTCAAAAGACCATTTCAGATACTCATATCACACATACAAAGTACTTGACATATCAGAGTACTTGGTCTGATCAAGATTATTTATTTATTTATGCACAAGTAAAAAAAAGTACTGTACAAAGGCGGGCTTTATGCCTGAGGCATTTTCTGCCAGTCAACCTTAAGGTGATGCAAAGACAAAATATGGTAAGTGCAACATACGGGATAGATAGCTAGAAAATTACTATACAATACAAAAATTAATAACAATACATAGATAGATACATATATACATACATATATATACATACATATAAACAAAATGAACTGTCTGGAGAAAAATGATCGGTAGAGGGGAAAACGAATCCAGCATATCAGCGTTGGGATGTTACGGCCAACTTCTGACGGATTATGTTCGAACTTTTTAAGAGATTTTGACCCCTAAATTTGCATGCAAATGTAAATTGGATCACTATGCAATATTTATTTAATTTAAATATATGGTCATGTCTAAGCACGTTATGTCGTTGGTCCTGGCTGACATTCGTAGATCTTTGACAGTCGTTACGGACAGTCAGAAGCCCGACAGTCTGACAACCAGTCCTAAGTGTCCTAAGTGTCCAGTCAAGGAGTGTCGTGTCACCCCGTTAGTAGGTTGTGAAGGTCAGATAGGCAGTCTCTCCATGTGAAATACTGGTATTTAGCTGCATCCGGTTAGATTGGTAGCTACCCTAACATAGTTGGGAAAATGCTATCCAAATGAGGGTGATGATTATAATATCCGACATTGATTTAAAAAATATATACGATATTTTGCAGGAAGCTGGTCCCATTGCCCGTTGTAACGGACGACTACCACAGAATAATAATGGTTCAAATCAGCGACAAGGACCTCACTAATGAGAGCTTCATGCAGTATTTTCAGTTCTCTATGGTCGTAAGTTCATTATTTGTTTTGTTTTAGACAGTTCTAATAGGTGCGAGTATCAGCCGTGCGATTCTGTGACCATCTCACCGTCAAAACTTGGGTGAAGTGAGTCATTAATAGTGTCAATCCCTAGTATCAGCATGACTCACAGCTCACTCTAAGCTCACTTCACCTTAGTTATCACGGTGAGATTTTTCCAGAATCGACCGGCTGTTCATACTTCCATACTAAAAGTAACTCTTACATAAAATTTGACACACACATAGACCATTTACTAAGTAAGAACATAGGATACTTTTTATTCCAGTAGTACGTTCCCGTTGGATAATTTCCGATCTCGACGCAGATGGAGCTACGAGCAAATGCTCACTTTCATACCTGCCTTCACTTTTTCCAAGTGAAGAAAAATACATGGTTACTTTGAATTTTTAATTCATGGTTTCAGAGATTTTAACACATTGAACGCCGTGGTGGTCACCGGTGACCACCACTGAACGTTCCATATGGGCTGACGCTGATTCGTGATTTCGGCAAATTTTACACGTTATATTTTATTGGCTCATACGGTTCAAAATAGTATATACCGGCTTGCTAGAGCTAGAGAGAGAAAGGCGAAGGATGTCTGCCAAGTAAAATGTGTAAAAGACGAAGCTGGAATGGTTGTTTTGGAGAATGAGAAAATTAAGGATAGATGGAAGGGTTACTTTGAAAGACTGATGAATGAGGAAAATGACTGGAGTGGTGTGCTGGAAAATAAACCAGTGAATGAGGGACTAGTGAGAATGGTTAGTGTGGATGAAGTTAGGAGTGCAGTAAATGGAATGAAGAATGGTAAGGCATTAGGGCCGGACGGAATACCGGTCGAAGTGTGGAAGTTATTGCGGATGGACGGGTGGACGTGGTTAGCTTTATTCTTCAATAAACTGTTGCTGGAAGAAGCCATACCTGACGAATGGTGTAACAGTTCGCTGGTGCCTATTTTTAAAAACAAAGGAGATGTGCTGGAGTGCAACAATTATAGAGGAATAAAGCTAATGTCACATAGTATGAAAGTTTGGGAGAAAGTAATTGAAAGGCGACTGAGAGAAGAGAGCCAAGTATCACCGAACCAATTCGGTTTTATGCCTGGTCGAGGAACGACGGATGCCATTTTCGCTATCCGCCAGCTGTGCGAGAAATACAGAGGTGCACATAAAAACTTGCACATGGTATTCGTCGACCTCGAAAAGGCATACGACCGGGTACCCCGTGAGGTTCTGTGGTGGGCTCTTAAGGAGAAAGGCGTGCCTGGGAAGTATGTGCAGTTGATCCGTGCGATGTACAGTCGATGCCGTACCCAAGTTCGGTCTACCGCGGGCACTACCGGCACCTTCAATGTGGCTGTCGGCTTGCACCAAGGGTCGGCTCTCAGCCCTTACCTCTTCCTGGTGATAATGGACGCGCTCACGTCGGACATTCAGGAAGAGGCTCCCTGCTGTATGCTGTTTGCCGATGACATTGTGCTGGTGGCCGAGAGCGGCTTAGAGGTCCAGAGCAGATTGCAGATGTGGTGGCAAAGACTGGAGAATGTTGGCCTGAAATTGAGTAGAACCAAAACGGAATACTTGTTCTGCGATTTCGGCGGCCTCTCCAGTCCTGTGCCTATAACTCTTGCCTGAACGCCCATACCGATGTGCTCCGACTTCCGGTACCTCGGGTCGCTTGTCCAAGGGGATGGCGAAGTAGACCGGGACGTATCGCGCCGGATCAACTCAGGATGGATGAAATGGCGACAGGTCACTGGAACAACTTGTGACCCACGGATGCCCCTCAAGTTAAAGGGGAAAATATACAAGTCCGTGATTAGGCCTGTCGTACTGTATGGATCAGAATGCTGGGCTGTGAAAAAGATGGATGAAAAACGATTGCATGTAGCGGAGATGAGAATGTTGAGATGGATGTGTGGAGTGACAAGAATGGATAAAGTAAGGAATGAGTATATTAGAGGAAGTTTAAAAGTGGCGCCTGTTACAGAAAAATTGAAAGGAAGTCGTTTGTCTTGGTATGGACATGTAATGAGGAGGGATGAAACGCATGTAACGAAAAGAGTGATGAATATGAATGTAGATGGATGGAGAGGGAGAGGAAGGCCAAAGAAAAGATGGATGGATGGTGTGAGGAATGATATGAAAGAGAAAGGAGTAAATGATGCCATGACGTCTAACAGGGAAGAATGGAAGAAGAAAACTTGTTGCGCCGACCCCAAATAAAATGGGACAAGGGCAGGAAGAAGAAGAAGAAGGTTCAAAATAGTCAAAAACCCCACTCTAAATAATTATTTCTTATTACTATTCAAAGAATTAACTAAAATAATTGCTGTCGCTCACCGGTGACCACCATGGCGTTCAATGTGTTAAGATTTTCGTGACCAAATTAAGTTCAATTCCAGCGCGCTGTGAATGTGTGTGTAAGCGCAGAGCTTTCGGACAGTGGCGAAGTTGGAAGCTTGTTTGTGTGTGAGTGTGCGTCTCTGTGTTATGTGCTGACGCTACTTTTCTTGATGTACGCATTCATAGTGTGTGTGTGTGTAGACTTGGTTATCACAAGTATGTTGAATCTTTTAGCTCCCTTCAAAATGGGTGAATGGGCGCCGTCAGTAGGGACTGGTCATGTCTTTGCTGCCACGGCTTATTTTAATTTAATTTAATATTTAAATTGTTTTTTTTTTATATTTTCATTACGGACGCTTTTAACGTTCTGCATCGTTCTCATGTGCATAATTTTAACAGCAATGATGTGACCATAAGATTTTGATTTAATCGAGTGTCCATGGAGTTTCTTGCCCGTTCTTCTTCATAGGTACCTACTACGCTTTGGAATGGGGAACTAGCTTCATCTTTCGGACTGACCGACCCCTTGACAATTGAAAAGTGCCTGTATTGGTTTATTTGAAATAAATGCTTTGAGTTTGAATCAAAGCACGCGGCATAAAAATACTGTATCAAGCTACGAAATACTTAATTATATTTTAAAAACTTTTTTTCCAGCTCGCTGAATACGTCAAAGCGAATGACTATATTAATGGTTATAAAATAATATATGACTGCAGGCAAATGAATTTGTTCGATGTCATCTCAAAAATTAACACAGTGGAACTACAGCAGTTTATTACTATTTTAGTTGTAAGTATTTTATACCCAAGTTTTATGAGTTAAGTTTTAGTTGCGCAGCAATGCTATTCTTTAAAAATCTCACCGTGAGAACTTAGGTGAAGTGAGCGGGAAGTGAGCTATCATTAGGGATTAACACTATTGACACTGCTCACTTCAAGCTCACTTCACTTATGATTTCACGGTGAGATTTTTACAGAATCGACCGACTGTTATGTAAGGAACTTGTCCGGAAAAGCACTACTATCATGTTTATTTCAGAGGGGCAATTCTCGTAATTTTAAGAAGTTTCATAGTCTGACCTCAATCTTAATATGTCAAAAACACCTCTAATTTCCCTACATTTTTGACAAGATTTTGACATTTGTTTGTCGCTGACATGAGGCTTCGACTGGATTTCGAACGTTTTAAATTACGAGAATTGACTTGCTGGTGTCAAGAAGCATTGCTGGGTTCATATTTGAAGGGTATGTCATCGTCATCATCATTGGCAGACTTGTTCTACCCACTGCTGACTATAGACCTCCTCCATTTGTGCCATGCTTCCCTAGTCTCATTCTGGTCTTCCCCCTGATTTACTATAGACACTGATCGGAATAGGCTGAGTATATTTACCGAAAGTTTAAAGAACAGAGACGGAAATCGGAGACTTCCTTATGACAATTTTTTTTTAACGGTAAATTTGCTGGAACCTTAACTTACTTGGCTATTTAGTATTTTTAGGACCCCAAAACTTATTTGAGTACTTATTTGTGGAGTGCTCAATAATATTTTTAGTAATACTAAATAATTTCCTAAATTCACTTTTCACAGGAAGGCTACGGCGCCAGATTGCACAGCATCCATATGCTTACAGATTCAAAAGCCATAGAGTTGATTATCAATATTGTAAAGCAATTTGTCAGCGAGAAGATTGGCAATAGAATGCATGTCCAACGATCGCTAGAAGATTTACATAAAGAAGTGCCTCGAGAACTTTTGCCGGTGGAATACGGTGGGAAACAGAAATCTGTTGAAATATTGTATTGTAAGTATTCTGTCACGTTTAGTAACGTAACATAACAACACTCCTGTAATCCCCGAAGGGTTAAACAGAGATAGTTATACTACTCTGTTAAGAAAGTACCGGGAAAAGATCAATAATACACAAAATGTTAGTTATTCATCAAACCATTTCTTAAACGCTTTTTCCGGAATGGAGTTCAGTTCTTGCCGCGAATTCTCCTTTATGTCTTCTACCGAATGAAAACGGGTGCCACGAAGTGGTAATTTGAGTTTAGGAAAAAGGAAGAAGTCGGCTGGAGCCATATCTGGTGAATAATTTAAGACAAAGTCTTTTGCACACTAGATATGATGTAACTAAAAACCTGTATTTAATCTAAAGAACAGATGAACTCAAACTCCGCGCCATAATGGAAAACAGTTGTGCCAATCTAACAACAACAAAAAGAAACAAAAAATTGAATTTGGAAGCACAAACAAATAATTCATTCCCGATACTTTTTTGACTGAATGTATATAGTGAATGTATAGTTACTTATAATATTAGGTCATCCCACTTCCAGTGTCATATTTTTTTATTATTATTATTTTACAAAAACTGACTACTATACTATATAACCTTGTGACACTAATCTATAATCTCCAACACTATTAATCACTCGCTCCCAGACTGCTGGCAAATCTTGAACACCATTTTAAGTACCACTTTCATTTAGTTCATCAATAATGAATGCTCTTTAGTTTAATATCTAACTCCTTTTTGGTATTGTATCGAGTACCCGACAATTTCCTCTTCACATGGCCAAAACAATTGAAATCACAAGGATTCATATCCGGGGAATATGGCGGCTGAATAATTTCAATCCATCCTTTATCTTCAATTAAATTCTGAACTATTTTTGATTTGTGCGGTCTGGCGTTATCATGTAAAATTATAGGACTCGTTATATGATGTTCGTCTGCCCAAATAGGAATATTTTCTTCTAAAAATGACTTATATCGCTCTCCAGTCATAGTTGTATTTTCATCATAAGTTCTCCAAAAAGCAATGCCTCTGACATCCATAGCTACTATTAGTAGTATTTTTCGTTCATGTAGCTCTGCACGTGGTAAATGTTCAGCTGAAGTGCCCGGTTCCACCCAACATCGTGACTGATGTCTTTGACGAGGAGTATAAAATTCGACCCAAGTTTCATCAAGGCATATGAATCTATTAAGTATATTTTTCTTACGGCTATACCACGATAAATGGCTACGCGCAGTTTCATAACGAAACTCCTTCTGATCCGTGTTCAGAGTGTGGGGCACCCACACTGCACTTTTATTGACCAGACATAAATCCTCCGTGAGTACTCTATGTATAGTGGAATGAGGAATCTTAAGTTGAGTGGAGAGATCACTGACACTGACCCTACGTGACTGACGAAGTGCTTCCTTGATTTTGTCCCTTGCTTCTAATCTAGTCGATGTTAATGATCGAGGTGCTCGCGGCTCATCTTCAGCTGTGGTTTTTCCTTGTTTGTACATTTCAAGCCATCGCTGTACGGTTCTTTTATTTAAGGCGTTACGACCAACACACTTTACCAGTAACTCGTGCGCAACTCCTCCAGAGTAGTTGAGTAAAGCACAAAACTTTAGAAATATACGTTGCTCCACTATATTAATAGATTTTTTTAAATCTTCCATTTTAAATAAATGCACGTCTTGACAATACAACACACCAAATTAAACTAACATGATTGTACAAGACAACACATGTATTAACTATTGCATACCATTGCGCAATACATAAATATTGGAAATAAAAAATATGACACTGGAAGTGGGATGACCTAATATATTATATCCCTTATAGTCACCCACAGTACCACCACATTTCATCAGATAAGTTTAAGTTCCATGTAATAGGGGGCAAGCCTATTAAATAAAACTGGTCACAAATCCAGACTCCAGGCTGCTACCTAGAAGTTTCTAAAGGAAAAACCCAATACCACTTTACCCGCCCCGGGAAACGAACCCAGAACCTCAACGACTGTCAAAGATCTAAAAATAACACCTGGACCAACGGCTTAACATGATCTTCGTGGGACGGAGTTAATTAAGTTGTTGAGCAGACAATTTTTTCGAACATGATTATAGAGCAACTGATTAGTGATATCCTTCAAAATGATTCAGATTGTGACTGATCGTTTGTTACGCAATTAGGGTGCCGTGCGGCTGTTATTATTAAGCCACGAGCCACTCAAGGGTAGTATCACTATAACCAATAAATACATTTCTTATTACAGCGGAACTGTTGCAAGAATTAAGTTCAGTTGAACATGTGGAGTACGTGAAGATGATGTTCCAAGCTTGCTCGGATGAAACAAAAAGACATGCAGGAAAATTCAATGAAGAATATATGGGCATGTCTGGAGCGTTCAGGAATTTGAGTGTAGACTAATCTGTGATTTTTATACGTACTTCGTTATAGTATTAAAATAGCGATGTGGAGACGACAATAAATGAAAACACTGGCAATACTAATGAAAAAATAAACTGTCACATCGAAATTGAAATCGTGATTTTTTCAAACAAAATAGGTATATGTTACAGTAGTGATGAACCAAAAATGGGTTTTGACAATCTTTGACTAGCTTTAGTGACGAAACTATTGAATATGTTTGTTTTAATTTTTGTATGTAGACTGGGAATATCATTAGTTTAATTTACTGTCGTCTCCACCTGGACAAAAACAGTGGAATTATAGTCTTCCTTACTATTTTCCATTTCATCATCATAAGCCCACAGCTGTCCACTGATAAACATAGGCCTCTCTCATTGCACGCCACTCAACTCGATTTTTGGCAACTTTCGTCCAGCTGCTACCAGTCACTCTGCGAAGATCGTCGCTGCACCTAACCTGAGGGCGTCACGATACGCGGTCTCCATTCGAGAATACGTCTGGCTCAACGGTTATCGGTTCTACGGCTATTATGCCCGTCATTTATTTATACACCTATTTTAATAAACTTTGCAGTCGCGATTTAATTCGGTAGAAATCGTTATGCTTATGCGTTTGTAATCGTAATATAAGGTAATACGTCATCCACAAAATGGCCGTAAATATATTTTTTTGTGATAATTTAGGTTAATTTCTCATTTTTGTGTTAGTTCCTGTGGAGGTGAATACATACATACTAAAATAAATTGTTTTAGAACTATAGTGACTGTGTTTTTTATTTATAATAAATAAGTAAATGAGCTACACCCTAAGTCTAGGTTGTCAATGAGGTTGGAAATATCGACCTAGTTCAAAAAGAAGCTTACAAAAAAATGAGCTTAAGACACCTGTCCCAGTGCCGAAGAGGAAGCAACTAGCCATCAAGAATTTTTTCTCGCTCATGACACGTACATACAAAAGGTTATAAGTAGAAACTCAATTATCCGGCCCTCAGTTGTACGGATTCGAGATATATGGATTCGCGATTATCCGGACTATCAACCAGGACCACCCACGACCAATAAGTCTGCCGCAGTAAGCGAAAAGGAGGAACATTGGTAAAAAATGTAAAGAAAAATAAACCTTACTAAACAAAAAAGGCGCATCCATAAAGGCTCATTTTTCTCTATTCCCTTTCCTCAGATGCGCCCCTTTTACCTACGGCGGCAGAAGTGCAAACATCGTATGTTGAAGAATGTATCTCTTAATAATTTCTTAATAAACACATAACATTATATATGTATTACATATGCACAAAACACGCTTTCCTTCATACATTCAATTATCCGGATTTTCGATTATCCGAATCCCTAAAGACAACAATTAGTCCGGTTAATCGAGTTTCCACTGTAGGTCCCGTGGCGAGACAGAGTACTCGCTCAACGACGCTCGCTTGACGGGTAGAACACTCGCTGCGAGTGTCTGAGTTGGTACATACTAGCAAGTAATCGCTCATCGCCGTCACCTTCTCGCAGCTCGTTGCTAGTTGTACTCGCTACTCGTTAATCGCCGGCGCGGCGGTGGGACACGTGCCTAAACATGAAAATTGCAACACTTCGTTTTGAAGTAATAAGTTTTGTTATACCACATACCTGATGAAATAAACCTGGTTAGTTAGAGGGGCTTGTGGCTAAGTAATAACAGCCGCACGGGTCGATCGATCATGTTAAGCTACGCTTGCCGTGGTTGGTCTGTGGATGGATGACCATCTTTACATAAAAAGATCCCTCCGTACCTCGGAAAGCACGTTAAACTGTTGGTCCCGGCTGTCATTCATAGATCTATGACAGTCGTTACGGGTCGTCAGAAGCCCGACAGTCTGTATCGTATTACCCAGTAACTGGGTTGTGGAGGTCAGATAGGCAGTCGCTCAATGTAAAATACTGGTATTCAGCTGCATCCGGTTAGACTGGAAGCCGACCCCAACATAATTTGGAAAAGGCTAGGCAGATGATGATAGTATACAAATTGAATGTAGTTGTAGAAGTAAGATACACTAATAATATCTACCCAAAAGAAAGGATATTGAGATAAAGAAAAATAATACAAAAACAATGCAGAAGTATCAAATATATTATGGTCTATAATACTGCTATATTGAAACTAGAAACACCTGATAAAAACCAAGGCAAAATCATGGAAATGGTTAAAGATTCTGAATATAAAACCCCGAGGATTTAGTCCGTAGTCCGTTCCATATGGAGATGAACTATATCCAGCCAGCGGACTGTTGTTTGCGGAGCGTGCATGCCAAAATCACTGACGATATTGCAACCTACTTGTGTTATATCACGTACGATTGTGCGGATTATGGAAAGTTTTAAAATGGTTACACGAGGTCTCTGAAACGAAAATTATTGAATTTTAAAAATTAGACGCAAGTCAAGTGATGCGATTGGCTGTTGAAATTAGTATAACCAATCACAGCAGTTTTCAAGTGCTTGAGCTTGACTATTTTTTTGCAAATTTTTGTGTATATTTTTGTTTCCGAAACCGTTAGTGAGTGTTCTATCTTGTTAGGCCACAACATCTTTTATGAAAGGTGCCTGTCCCATATTTCTTCTAATCTAGTAACCATAATTTGGCATACGTCGGGTATTCAAAATGTTCTGGTGAGCGCTCCATGACTTCATCATAAACATTTATAACATAACTGTTCCTTGTTTAATCTTATTTTATCCTTCGTTTACAGTTTGAGACCTATGTCCCAGCAGTGCAAAAAATGTAGGCTGATTATACTATTCATATTCAGATTTCAACCAAACATAATATTTTCTTTCAGATTTTTTTTGTAAATAAAAATGAATTCACATTGGAGTTGGTTGCTCATAAAAAATTTAAGGCGTAAAAGATTAATGATGCAAGATTGATGTTCTCGTAACTATCTAATTGATTTTGTAAGAAACTGTAGCTTGATGTGATGTGCTTCGTGTGTGCGACTTTTAAACTGAAAATATTGTGAATATTAATAATTAACTAATAATAGTAGAAGCGGTCGATTCTATAAAAAATCTCACCGTGAAATCATAAGTGAAGTGAGCACTTAACAGTGTTAATATCTAGCGAATGACAGCTCACTTCACCCAAGCTTTCACGGTGAGATGGTTACAGAATCGCACGGCTGTTGTAATTAATGTCAAATAAAAGTATCATTGCTCAAACATTTTGCGCAAAAAAAATCCATGACAAATTAATGATGATTAATGTGATTATAGCCTATTTATGTATTTGTTTACTTTTTTTTTATTTTTATCACTGTCCTCTCAACCAAAGCACCTGCCATCTAATCTCTTCACCACCCTTGGTTGACTGGTAGAGAACGCCTAAGGCATTAAGTCCGCATTTGTACCTTTTGTGCGAAAAGTTTAAATAAATTACCTTTGTAAAAAAAGTAAACACTTTAGTACTTAATCCTTAAACACCTCGATAGTGTTGACCATACAGACAAGATATTGCTTTTAAAAACACGTAAGGCGTTTTGCAGTAAGCTCTTCAATCATTTTAATGGTAAATTTAATTTTGGCTAAGGCCTTCCAATCCGTCATCATTACACGCATATATCCATCGAGAAAATATTCTACCAGGATGGAACCAAAAATGTGACTATACCGTAGCAGACTGTAGAATTAACGGCTGGTGTCATTTTCTAGAAAGATTTTTAATGTTTCCTTTTTAATTTTTCCTGTTTTATTTATTATTATCATTGGTGTCCCACAAGGTGTAATATTATGCCCTTTCACGAATCGACGTCAACGTATAGATAACAGACTAAATTATTGTTGGCTGATAAAGGCACTTTAAAAGTGCTGAAAAGATGTAAAAAATATTTTCAAATAACAACAATACACAATTCACAACACAATACAATATATTGATTTTTAAAAAGAGTGTCCGTGTAGTTTATCTATAGGTACTTACTACGCACTGGAATGGGAAATAAGTTTAATCTTTCTGACTGACCGATTGACATGCTCTTTAACATTTCAAAAGTATTTAATTCAAATAAATTCCTTAAGTTGAGTTAAGTTGGATGACTTATCTCATAACAGCTTTGTATCTATTTTCAACTTCGCTACCGTTTTTGTAAACAATTATTATTGATATTTTATCATCTATAATGTCAAAAAATAATTGGACTACAGTGACATAATTTATCAATGATGGCGTCAAGAATACTAATGTGTTTATAAGGGGTTATTTTAATGTAGGTAGCCAAACTCCGCAGTCGCGATCTAAACATGATTGAACACAAGAAAACCTTTTTCCTCGACTTAGTTCAAGTAACCAAAAATATTGGATGTTTTTATTTTATCGTGTTTAGATATCGACACCCATCGCGTCGGCAGAGTTTAGCTAGCCAACTTAACCCTACAGAGCATGATTATTCTTATCGGCTTAAAAAAATTACACTAGCCTGCAAATATGATGCCATTTCTCGAAAAAATATTTACAAAAATCATAACTCGATAGAAACGTATGTATGTTTTTGTGTATGACCCATATATGGCACATCACGCATTATAATGTGAATTTATGTTACGTAGTATCAATGAAATTACAAGATTACACGTAAAATGACAAATGTGAACATGAACTTACTTCTACTAATTATATCCACACTGACGATTCAATTTTATCATTTTTTTGCTATTATTATACGCCGCTCGTTAATCGTATTCAAAGTACATACCTACCGATTTGAAGAAAACATAAACAGTTAAAGGTTTATTCAGATCTATCCAAAATATCTGGCACTAAATTCGAAACTGAAATAAGTACATAATACTTAATCTTGTCAACACTAGATTACGCTACTTGGATCGATTTTTGAAATATACCTAAGACATTTTTCGGTGTGTCCCATATGTGGGACACTATGCTCTGTGGGGTTAAAATAACACTGTATAACCTACATAATAATTTAGTTACCGATAGAATAGCATGGTGGTTATTACAGCAGGTACCTTTATAATTGCCGACCTTGCTATTCAAACAATTACTTTGGTTAAGTTATAATGAGAATGGCTCCGTTCAGTTATTCTTATTTTATTCTATAACTAGCATCCGCCCGCAACTTCGTTTGCATAGAATTCGGAATTCCCGTCTTTTAAATTTTGATCTCCAGTTTCACCCCCTTAGGGGAGGTTTTTTTTTAAATAATGTGGTTAATCTAACTCATTTATTTATATATGTATAGAAAGATAGATTAGGTAGGCCTAATACATTCGTGTCTGTGAAACCATTGAAATACACATACATTATTTCAACCCGTTTAGTAGTTGACATACCAACAGTAGCGACACATACCGGGTCCAATTGTATTTTTAAAATAATCCAGGAAACCATCGAAATACCCATATAAAATTTCAACCCAATCGGTTCAGCCGTGTAGAAGTTATGTGAAAAACATAAGTACAGAAGGATAATTCATACTACCCGTTGTCCTATTACCCGTTTTCCCGTAGGAATGAAGCATTTTTCCGCGGTAAAAAGTAACCTGTGTTCATCAGGGATAGTGTCGGCTTCGAATGGTAAAACAATTTTTCAAATCGGTCCAGTAGTTTCGGAGCCTATTCAATACAAACAAACAATCAAATCTTTCCTCTTTATAATATTAGTGCGGATAAGTTTTTATAAGAAAATCATACCAGACGAGCTAGCATTAGTAACCATACTTAATTTATATTGAAGAAAAAAAATTAAAATATTTAGATACATTTTCTTTAACCTTTTAACTTTTTGACCTCCGTGGCTAAATAATAACAGCCGCACAGGTCGATCGATCAGGTTAAGCTACGCTTGCCGCGGTTGGTCTGTGGATGGGTGACCATCTTTACATACCGGAACTGCTCCGTGCCTCGGAAAGCACGTTAAGCCGTTGGTCCCGGCTGTCATTCGTGGATCTTTGACAGTCGTTACGGGTAGTCAGGAGCCCGAAAGTCTGACAACCAGTCTTACCAAGGGGTATCGTATTACCCAGTAACTTAACTGGGTTGTGGAGGTAAGATAGGCAGTCGCTCCATGTAAATTACTGGTATTCAGCTGCATCCGGGCAGACTGGAAGCCGACCCCAACGTGGTTGGGAAAAGGCTAGGCAGGTGGTGGTGATTTTCTTTAACCTTTATCTAGGAATTGTGGGCCTTTTGAGAGCTGTGGTGGCCCAGGGGTAACGGCCCCAACTTGCGGGTTGTAGCTCGTGGGTTCAATTCGAGGCAGGCGCTTTACTTTGTGTTAATAATTTCATCACCACTTTTCTCAAAACGGTGATAGAAATCATCGTGAGGAAACCGGCATGTCCTAGAACCAAAAATTCGAAGACATGACATGACGTCTACCAACCCTCACTGAGCCCGCGTGGTATATTACGGCCCACTCCCTCTCACTGAGAGGAGGCCTGTCTCCCAGCAGTGGTAACATTAAAATCTAATCATGCTTATGCTATAGACTGCTTCGAGATTATCTTACTATTTAATAGCAAAAGGAAAGGCAAAATGAGCCCATTTAATATATACAACATTATTTTTGTACAAACCCGAAACACGTGTCTAGTATTTCTATGTAAAGAATCTATGTACAACATTTCAAAACTGTATCATGATAAATCACGAAGTTATAAGATTGTTATGTTACCTGATTGTCCGTACCACCAGTACCACCAGTAGTTGGTTACCACTTAACACGCGCCGCCGGCCGACTGGCTGTGACTTGTGTTATGCGCATATAATTGCGGATATGTACTTAGTGGCGCTCGGTGTCCAACTTTTACCATTTAAAAATATTTTTGGGACAAAATATAATATGATGTAAAAACTATTGGAATCCATTCAGTTACTTATTCTGAACAAACTACACTCAGGTTTGTAGTATACTAAAAATAATATATATTTGACAAAAAATTAAGAAATTGACACATTTTTACGGCAGTTTTAATAAAGTACAAATATTTCCCAAATTGTGAATTTTCGGCTTGTCATCAGTCGCTAAGTTTTATTACTCGTACATATGACGCTGCACCCCAATTTGCGTAACGCACATTCTATAACAAACCGAATGATTTTCAAGGAAATTCCTGCATTGCTTCATATATGTTTAAAAAGTCCGCTCGACCACATAAATAATTCAATTAATGTTTTTAAATTGTCAAAATGAAAGATATTGCAATAGACCTGTGTGCTACGCCACTACCCCGCTGGTCATAGAAAAAAGGCAAAACTAAGGTACTAACATCAAAGTCATCCTTTTTTTAAACAGGCCTCCACCATAAATGGCAAAATGTACTTTTCATTTCTGCCTACCTCAACGTCCCAGTGTTTACGTGATAAATATATTAAATATAAATATTTAAAATAAATATATATATTGAAACATTTAATTGGATGGCTACAATACCTCGACTCTGTCCTATGTTGGTTGACCCTAGTGTTAAGGTCACAATATTATAAACACGTGACAAAGCTAAGTCACGTATTACCGTGGCTAAGTGGACTCATGTGTCTCTAGATATAACATTAGGTACTGCAAGAAGTAAAGTTCTATGAGTCTTTCTTTAGTCGCTTCTACATTTCGAATGCATGTTAGCGGTAATGAAGGTAATTTAATATAATCATTTTCAAAATTATATCTATTTCGAAGACAATTTAATGTCCCGTCAAGTTTTTTTTTATGACTTGCCGACATAGCTTGCAGAGTAAGCAAACAGAAGTGGCAGTGAGTTGGTCATGTTTGTCGAAGGACCAATGGCCGGTGGAGCAGACGAGTCCTAGAGTGGAGACCACTTATCGGCAAGCGTAGTGTGGGACGGTCCTAACTGGATGGACCGACAAACTTAAGCAGGCGGCTGGGACAGATTGGATGCAGAAGGCGGAGGACAGGGTGTTGTAGCGCAGTCTGGGAGAAGCTCATGTCTAGCAGTAGACAGCGGTAGGCTGAGTTGATTGATTGATTGAGTGAACTCACTTATCATAGGGTATCGTATTATCCAGTAGTTGGGTTGTGGAGACCAGAAGATAGGCATGTAAAATACACTGGTATTCAGCTGCATTCGGATTGGTCGACCCCAACATAGTTGGGAAAAGCCTAGCCAGATGATGATTATATCTGACGATCTTTAAACAAACTCTGTCTAACAATCTCCCCCTGCTGGGATTTAGATATTTCTGTGTGAGAGGTACTGGATCGTACCACCACGCGGGCCCAAAGCGGCTTAGCAAAAGACACAATGGTTTCGAAATATTCCTTACATTGTGCGCTTGCCTTGTTTCGATCCCATAACCTACGACCCGTAAGACGGGGCCGCTAGTACTGGGTCACCGTCATGCGCTCGTAGAAGGCCATAGGTGCTCATCCATTCGTCATATTCGTGAACGGGTATCGTAAGTAGTAATAGGGACTGGTGATTTCTTGGTTGCCACGAAACGTGTTTAATTGATTTTTTTATATCTCTTTACTGCGGACGATTTTCACATGTACGACTTAGTAGTATGTATGTATAATTTCAACATGAATGATATAACCATCAATATTTTAGACCCATATTCCCATGAAGTTTCTTGCCCGTTCTTCTCCATAGGAACCTACTGCGCTTTGGAATGGGCAACTAGCTTCATCTTCTGGACTCACCTCCAAAAAATTAAGCTAGTTGCCAAAGAGATGAACCATCCTCGACCATTCAAAAGTGTCTGTAATTGGATTTTATTGAAATAATGCTTTGAATTTGAGTATTAGCGTGTTTTTGCCTAATATTGTGGCATAATGGTAGAGTTATGTGTGTTGGGGTAACGTCAGCTGGAATGGTCTTGTGACGAAAGTATCGTAGTGGCTTACAAATATGATTGAAGTGTAAAAGTGTATGTAAATATAATAAGCTAGTTGCCAAAGAGATGAACCATCCTAGACCATTCAAAAGTGTCTGTAATTGGATTTTATTGAAATAATGCTTTGAATTTGAGTATTAGCGTGTTTTTGCCTAATATTGTGGCATAATGGTAGAGTTATGTGTGTTGGGGTAACGTCAGCTGGAATGGTCTTGTGACGAAAGTATCGTAGTGGCTTACAAATATGATTGAAGTGTATTATATAAAAATATAATAATACTTATTATACAAACCTACTTACAGAAATTAAATCATTTATCAATGTACAACGTGTAACGTTAAATGCGCAAAACCTCAGACACCCCAACTGATTTTTAATTCAATTCACCTATTTCAGAGAGAAAATAAGTCATTAAAAAAATTGTAAAGGTTTTATGTGCTGTTTTAGTTTTACTGGTCATTCTGATCGTTTCTTGCATCTGCGACGACGCTTTATCGAGGGAGGGGTCGTTACCGAGCCGCTGCGCCGCGCTGACCTTAGCTTGCTTGACCTATTAAGAAATAGACACGGCAACGTTTTTAATGAAGATTTTTTGAAAAATATTACGTATATTAAAAAGTGGTTCAATTAATTCTGCTCGTTATTCTGATCAAACTATTTTCAGGTTTTGCGCATTTAACGTTACACGTTGTATAACCTTACTTACAGTAGAGCGTCGATTATCCGAAGTAATTGGGGACTTGGGTGTTCGGAAAGTCGGTATTTTCGGATAATCGAACTACGTATAAATGTATATTGATTCAGCCATACATATTTACGTACAGATTAATTTAAACCATAGTTACATTTACTTAACAAATCGACAAGTCGTGACAAGTGACTGCCGCAAGCATTGTAGCGCGGGAAGCGGGAGAGAGGCACGCGTGAGTCAGGCGGGCGTAGTAGTTCGGATAAGCGGTCGTTCGGTTGAGCGACGTTCGGATAATCGACGCTTCACTGTACCTAATTTTAACGAATTCTATCTATTCATGCTACGGCAAACATAATTTTATTACGCAACGCATCGCTTGTGTACAAGTATCAAAAACTTGCCCTAGATACACTCGCAGCTAAATTGGCTGTCCACCTTGAAATACTTGTTGGGATTTCTGCGTTAGATCGTCGTCGTGTCAGCCTCATGGGTTGGAATCAGACACAAGGCTCCTTACGATAACGTGTAATATCGGTTTTACAGTACTCGTATTTGGATGTATTTTTCACGATTTATTAATACTGGGTGTTCGAAAAGTCATGGATTACATTTTACCTGCAGATGGACCACATTGGGATCTACCAATAAAAAAAATGACCTACAATAAAAATTTTTTTCACCAGGGCCGATCAAAAATACGGTAAAATTTTTTTTTTGATGAAAATTTTAAGTTTGAACCTAAATTTTAGGCATTTAAAAGATGATATCTGTAACTTTCTTGTCTTCAATTGATAATAGGATGATGAAGATGAAAATAAAAAAAAACCTGTATTCGAAAAAGTTTTCATTCGTAGAAATGGCATTTTTTTTTTAAAAGTTAATTTGTGTGCGTTCGTTGGTGGGTCAACGAGACAGTGAAGTTCCGTAGCACGTCGCTAGTATCGCGCTGTTGTCCTTGAGCACTGCCTTCGTCATCGATTAGTGTCACTTGTCGCTAGTAGATGACGTTGTGGTCGTCAACAATACTAGTTTATATTCCTGTGACCGACAAAAAGTCAGTTAGAATAGAAATATATATGTATTTCAAGTACTTTTTTGATTTTGGTTTTGAATAAAAAGTCTGTAAGCTATATTGACATTTGGAGTATTTTCGCAAAACTGCCGTGCGATTCTGTAACCATCTCACTGTGAAGGCTTGGTTGAAGTTAGCGTGGAGTGAGCTGTCATTCGCTAGGGATTAACACTATTAAGTGCTCACTTCACTTATGATTTGACGGTGAAATTTTTATGGAATCGACCGGCAGAATACCATGAAACACCGATTATTCGCTTATCTAAAGAAAACAAACAACTTTGTAAGAAACGTTGAGGGAACTCGGTAGTAAAATGGGAGTATCTACTGGTTTAAATGAACTATCTTAGGTAATTCTATCTCGACAAGCATTCATTAAAATGATTGTCGCTATTACCTGATTACTTACTATAGCATTACGCTGTACGGAAATGATCAGTAGGTAGTTGTGAGTTGGGTTTATGTTGTGGATCCCGTAGTTTTATACAAAGTGCAGCATTATTAAATGCTGCGCTACAATTTTACGACAATGTCTTCAATTATTTGATATTATACTCGTATTCAACCTCATTTTTGGAACTTTGCTTGACCAGAAATTTTATCTTCGTATCTTTTAGAAATTAATTTTTTTCTCGTGTCTTAGTAGTTTTTTCTGTGAAGCATTGTCACTTGAAGATAAGACCACGAGATAAGATGGGTCACCGTTTTATGACCTTTCTTTGCGATGCGAAGTATAAAACGCGCCGTAGATTAAACATGGAAGCTTGTTGACATGCTTAATGTGATCCATAGTGATCCATTTAACACAGACAAGACGGAGAATAAACCATAGTTTTTCACGGCAAGTTGCCTAGGCAACTGAGGACTGGAAGACGAGATCCTATATGGATAGACCTACTCCGGTCAAAAAACTATAGGGTAACGGGTCAAAACGCTCGGGTCATGGGGCCCGAGTGCGCGTCTCCTTTTTAATGAAATTTCTCGCTGGCTGATCGACACTTCACGTGACCAGAGGGCTGGGACGTTCTTTGGCCAAAGAATTAGCATTGCCATTCAACGTGGCAATGCTGCCAGTCTTCTGGGCACGTTTTCGGATGACAGCGATGCGGACGAGTACTTCGACGCCTAATTTCTTTTGTTTTTGTATTTATTTATATAGTTATAGTCAGTAATTTTTTAAAAATATAGTTTGTTTAAATTGTCTGTAATTTATATGGTGTACATAAGGGTAATTCAAATTGCATATTTCGGAAGTAGAAATTACCAGACCCCAATAATACACATACATGTTAGTCTCAAGCTGTCAAAAAAACCTTTGGTTTCTCTAGATTTTTGTCAATTTTTGTCATGGATTGTCACTGAGATAAGATTGCGACTTCAATTTGAACGTTTAGTACGACAATTCATTGACCTTCGGATTTTTGCTAAATACTAGAGTGTTGAGCTATTAACTATTAAGTATAGGTGTGTGTTGGAATTGCGAAATAATTTGTTGTTTCATAGAAAAATACAGTACCTACGTGGTCAATATTTATGGAACGGAATTCAAAAAAATTAGTAAAAGATGAACAATTGCAACGCAGGGGATTCAGAATCATGTAGGTACTGAATCCATGATAACTGGTTGCACATTGATGCCACCCAATTTAAAACCAGAATACCAAGAAGAAGAAGAAGGACAGAATAATATTTTTTAAATTTCCATAAAAGTTTTACTAACTTATTTTAACATTTATATAATATACAGTACACACAGACAAGAAAAAAAGAACAGAAAAATAGGTACAAAGGTGATGCTTATTTCTAAAGAAATCTCTTCCAGCATACCTGCGACAGGAAAGTAGATAGAGAGATGTAAACATGTGTAAGAGTAAAAGAGAAAAAAAAAGTTGTTCTCTTACTCCTTTCCTTTTTGACAGAGTTACTGAACTTACCGAGACTGGCACAGATTTTTTTTTTAATTACGGTATCATTAACATGAATGACTTGCAAACTCATTGTTCGTGGGACTATATCTTGCCATATCTCTGTCATTCTTATCTGATAAGACGGCAGATAAGATCATTTCCAGTGTTAGTGCCATCTCAGCTGAATTGTTGAATATTCTAAATATTTTCAAGTGTATAGAGGAATAGTGTTTTTTTTTAAGTTCAGTCAGGGTTTTTTTTTCACTGTGGATAAAATAATTTGGTATGTAAATATTTCTTTTTTTTTGCAGAGTTTATTTTATTTTATTTGTAAAACTTGAAGCATATAACAGTGTTCTTAAACATTAAGCAATTGAAGGCTGAATGGCCTTTAATTGCTGACGAAAATAAGTTGTTTTTAAAATGTTTGTTATTTTTTTATTATTATTATTTAAATTATAAATCCAGTATTTTAACTAGGATAAAATAATCCTGATACAAAATAGTTTACTCAGGCATTAAGTCCGCCTTTCTACAGTATTTTTTTTACTTGTGCATGAAGTTTTAATAAATAAATGTGACCTTTACAAGTATTAATAAGTATTGAAACTAGTGATACAGCAAAAGAAAAATAAACTATAATTTATACCAAGGAAATAAAAAAGTTTCCCCAAACCAAGCTATGTAATTTTATAAAATTAAAACTAGCTGATGTATAACGCAATGAAAACTGATATCTAAGTTATTAGTTTTTGCCTTCTATTTATTTTTATTAATTATCATAGTATTAAGAACTTAAATAGCAGATTTTTAGTTTTTTATTTAATAAATTTAAAAAATAGGTGGTTTGATAGATTTTGTAATAATTTGCTTAAATAATCATTTTATAATGTCTTGAATTTTATAATAATATACATTATCTATTAGAAGGAGTGGGCCAGTCCTTTTCGTGCGTCCAGCGTACGTCCGTTGGAGGACGTCAAACTCAAACTCAATGCATTTATTGTTACAAAAATAGTACTTACATCGTTAATGTTGAATTTATAATTATATGTGAGAACTATGTATGTAAGAAAGACTTACACGTTCAAAGCGTCCAGAGAAACAAAATAGCAAATAGAAACAAATAAAAAAAATACCATCCAAAAATAAAATAATAAAAATAAGCCGTGGCAGCTAAGAGATGACCAGTCCCAACTGACGGCACCCGTTCACGAACATGACGCATGGATCAGCACTGTTCAGCTCAACCATGTTCAATTCAAATGTCTCGCTGACGGTGGCGTGTGTGTTGTATCATTTAGCTCCCAATGATCCAACACACGCGCCACCGTCAGCGAGACATTTGAGTGAGCATCATATACTATCAGCTGAGATGATGTCCCCTCATTGTTAGATTTTTTGGTACTAGCTCACGCCGGTTTCCTCATAAAATTTTCTTGAACCGTTTTATAGCTGTGATAATTAAATAAATTGCACAAGGTTAAGGCCGGTTGCCTGGGTTCAAGCATAGTATAAAGAGGGGAAGTAGGCTATCTCCGGCCCAATCCGCGATATAATTGCCTACTGTCTCAGGGTTGTCACTTTTAGCAAAATTTTAATTCAGTGCAAACCAACACAGAAATGTAAAACAAATGCAGATTATTTATAAAAAAAGGGATAAAATAAACCGGCGCGCGGCGGGGCGGTGGGGGCGCGACTGTCCGCGCTTCGTCAGATTCGGTTGTCGCCCAAACCGCTAACAAATATTTATAGACTAAGAGCTCGTGTATCATATAATAAAAAAAACAAATACAAAAAACTAACTAGTATAATTATATACTAGTCAGTTTTTTGTATTTTTTTTTTTGATAGGCACATTGTACACATAAAGGACCATATTTATTTTTATTTTTAATTAATACAAACATATCTATTGAATCACACATTTCTTACAAAATTCATCATTATCACACATTTTTTAATCATTTAGCGGTGCCGAAAAGCCGTGACACGCAAACCTCGTGCGGTGTTAGCCCCGACTGGCGCTGTGAGAAACGGGTCGAGATTTTGTTTAAGTGTGCGTGCGCGACGCATAGATACTTTGGCGCACACATACAAGCCGCGCGCGGTGCGTTTGTATGAAGATAACTTACTTCCCCTCTTTATACTATGGTTCAAGTCCACGACCTATGTTAGTAGACAGAGACTCATAAGTCAGAGCCGTTGCCAACCACTAAACCTCTAGGCTCACTTTAGGGTTCTGTACCCACAGGGTGACAACGGCACCCTATTACTAAGGCTCCGCAGTCCGTCCGTCACAGGACTGTATCTCTTGAACCGTATTAGGTAGACACTTGAAATTTTCAAAGAGTGTGTTTTCTATTGTCGCTATAAAAGCAAATAAAATAATGTTAGACATTCATCAGCTCAGCCTATCGCAGTCCACTGCTGGACATAGGCCTCTCCCAGAATGCGCCACAACACCCTGTCCTCCGCCTTCCGCCTCCAGTCTACGCCAGCTACCTTCTTTAGGTCGTCCGTCCATCTAGCTGGGGGGCGTCCCACACTTCAACACACATACAAGACCTTTAGACATTCAAGGGGGTTTCAATTCAAGAATCGTGTTGTTTTTATGGGTTTTTTCCTTGTGATACGAAACCCTTCGTGTGTGAGTCCGACTAGCAGATGGCCGCTTAAAACAAATAAGGTATACTGATAAGGTGAACTGATTGCCATAACGCAGCATTCTAACAGCCATAATACGTATTTTGTAGGCACTAGGACCAGTTTTCATGAACACTAGGTGCGCTGTGGGGTTTTCAACTTTCGGCGCTGAGTCAAGCGTTGAAAATAACAACAAGACATTCAATTAGGTGTCGCCTGATGTTAGTGAAAACGGGCTAATCTTAATGTTAGTGACGGAGAAATATGTGACTTATACCTAGTGATAACTAAAACATAATCGAAAAACAAATCATATATCCTGAAAATAATTCAAATATTATTTAATTAAAATTAAAATTTCAGAGGAAGTGTCATTCACCCTCCAAAGATTAATCTTGTCCACTCGAGCGATTAATTAATCAAATAAGTTGATTCACAATTGAAAAGGTTGACAAATCTAATCTCCTGGTAATGTCCTTACTGAATCTGTCTTTGAAATTCAGCCTTTTATTTACAGACCGATTTGTTTTCAGTGAAAATTATTAGGAGCCACTTAGTTTTGTAAGTTTTCTTGTTTATTTTGCTTCCTCACAATTTATTTTCTGTTCTGAAGGTGCGTTTACCGACTTAAAAGAAGGGTAACTCCAAAATCTATCCATAAACTATTTTTTACTAGCTCCTGCCCGTAACTTTGTCGGCGTCAAATTTCTTATTTTTACCATAAACTATATCCTAGGTCACTCAGCACACTATGGAGCGGGTTTCTTTGAAGGATGAAAAATTATCTAAAATTAAAAAAATATAATATAAGAAACAGAGCTAACAGAGCTTTAGCTTGCAGAGTAAGCAAACTGAAGTGGCAGTGGGCTGGCCATGTCTGTCGAAGGGCCGATGGCCGGTGGAGCAGACGAGTCCTGGAGTGGAGACCGTGTATCGGCAAGCGTAGTGTGGGACGCCCCCCAGCTAGATGGACGGACGACCTAAAGAAGGTGTCTGGGGTAGACTGGATGCGGAAGGCGGAGGACAGGGTGTTGTGGCGCAGTCTGGGAGAGGCCTATGTCAGCAGTGGACTGCGATAGGCTGAGTTGATTGATTGATTGATTGATATATATAAGAAAAAATGGAATGGATGGATGGAATTGAATAGAATTAAATTACCCGGAAAAGAATTGGAGTTACCGACATAGGTTGCAGAGTAAGCAAGCTGAAGTGGCAGTAGGCTGGCCATGTTTGTCGAAGGACCGATGGACGGTGGAGCAGACGAGTTCTGGAGTGGAGACAGCGTTTTGGCAAGCGTAGTGTGGGATGCTCCCCAGCTATGTAGATGGACCAACGATCTTAAAAAAGTGGCTGGGATACACTGGATACAGATTGTAGAAGGCGGAGAACAGGGTGTTGTGGCGCAGTCTGGGAGAGGCCTATGTCCAGCAGTGGACTGCGATAGGCTGACTTGATTGTTGATTGATATTTTATGACACTCGGAAATACTGTACCTTTCAATTAGTTAAAGAATTTTTGGAATCGGATCAGTAGTTCCGAAGATTACTATACAGGATGTCCCTGGAAGGATGGATCACATAAACAGAGGCGTGGGCAAGGTCATTTCCAAACGTTTTAACCCTGAGAAAGTCGGTGCAATTGAATTAAACATTTTGCTCGAAAATTGAATAACATTTTTGCCAGCAAATGCAGCCAGCCTTTGCAGTAAAAGTTTTTTTATTATTGAACACATGTTTCCTAGCTGCGTATTACCACAGGAAAAGTTCACTCTTCTACAATGTCCTGAAAAAAAAATTTAATTAATAGCCCTTATTGTTTTTTTTCATGATTTTTTTCTTTGCACTATGCGATTTTAACCTTGAGATAGTCGGTGAATTCTCCCACGCCCCTATTCAATTTGCTCCATACTTCCAGGGACACCCTGTATATAAACTCATAATTTTTGCCTCTTTATAATATTAGGTAGTATAGAAGTAATGATGTTTAAGAATTGCTCCCTCATTTCGTTATATAATAAGTAATTAAGCTAATTTGTATATAAAGGGTGTCTCAGTAAGAGTGCACTTTTTAAAATTGGAATATATTTTTTTTTCATGCAAGTTGCAACTCTGAAATTTGACAGCTGTGACCTCTGTTTATTCCGATTATTAAAAATGGAGAGCTTTTCGAAAGAACAACTCGTTTATAATTGTGAAAACTCATTACAAAAATGGGGAAAGTTACGCTGAAACCGCTTGCAAACTTCGCCAAATTTCCAGCCGAGAAAGTGCACCTAATGTGTCAACCATTCGAAGAGTGGTCAAAAAACGGACTTCTTGTGGCCTCAACTGGACGGCATGAATCTGGACAACATGTGGTTTTGAGCAGGACGGCGCAACCTGCCACACCGCGCATGAAACAATCGACTTATTGCAGCAACGATTTCCAGAACACATTATCTCACGAAATTCTGATGTCAACTGGCCACCAAGATCGTGCGATTTAACGCCGTGCGATTTTTTCCTTTGGGGTTTTGTGAAATCTCGGGTATATGCGGATAAACCCGAAACAATTCCTGAGCTCAAATCGGAAATCCAACGCGTCATCGGTGAGATACAGCCACATCTCTGTGCAAAAGTCATGGAAAATTTCATGAAAAGAGTAATGGCCTGTCATCAGAGCCGTGGGGGTCATTTGCCGGATATTCTATTCCATACTTAATCGGAACATGTCTTCTTTACAATACAATAAAAATATCACGACTCTGTCATAAAATACTTGTTTTTATTTTAAAATGAAAAAGTGCACTCTTACTGAGACACCCTTTAATACTAATCAGAATGTCAGACTTCGGTATTACATTTCGGTATTGATTTGTTTTTGTTACCTCAGTACAATTCGTTCGCCAAGTCGTTTTGAAGACTTATACAAGAAGCGGCAATTACGCAAAATTCGCCCAAAGCCTTCATATACATATTCAGTGGCCTCCAAAAGTTGGTTGAAATTTTTCCACTTCAGCTGTAATGGCCCATTATGATGTAAAAAAATAAATAATTAGGTACTTACTCCAAAGGGATTATTTCATGATTTTTATGAAGACATAGTTGATAATATTGCTCGAAGATTATTTTTACCTCTCCATCATCAGTAGGTATACCTATAAAATTGACATTGACGTTGTTACTTTTATACCTATAAAAGTAACAACGTCATAATAAGCAGAGACTTGTAATAACCCCTCAGCTGCCAATTTCGACATCTAAGGCAGGAAACAGACGATTACGCTGCGGTTACCTAGAAGAGCGGTGCATAATAATCAATCTATAATGTTCCTACTAGGTCCACCAGCACCAGTACTAGGTCATCCCGAAATCTCTCTCTCCGTCTGGGCCTATTTATTTATTTATCCTCCTATTGGAACGCCATACAGCAATTACACCAACGGAGCAAAGAAATACTTAATGTGCTGCTTCCCATCCATCCTGTGCGTGGTGGACATCAACTGGGCGGCGATAGAACACGCACGCTCACACAGCGTTAGCTCAATAGTGCCATTACGCCATCCAAATCGCGCACATTCTTTGCGATTTTTTTGAGATACAATATTTTTTTCTAAATAAATACATTAAAATTGTAAAAACGGAAAATTTTGGTGTGTCGT
This sequence comes from Eremobia ochroleuca, assembly GCA_949629135.1. Taxonomy (NCBI): domain Eukaryota; kingdom Metazoa; phylum Arthropoda; class Insecta; order Lepidoptera; family Noctuidae; genus Eremobia; species Eremobia ochroleuca. The sequence goes on from OX451404.1 coordinate 15,401,551, forward strand.
CCTGATTGACAGATGTTAGATGTTATCAATGATATTATTATATTAGATTATTATCTTATCCTATGCCCAGACGGAGATTTGGCGGGAGATGTGGCGGGATGACCTGGATTCCTTTGATAAAGATTAGTCTTTGGTCTCTGGACTGAGAGAGGTGGAATGAGCGTAGAGAGGCCTTTGAAAAGTAGTGAGACATTAAAGCCTAATAAAAAAATGCTGCTACTGCTGAGACACAGGCCTCCTCTCTGTGAGAAGGAGTAGGCCGTAATCCACCACGCGGGCCCAGTGCGGGTTGGTGCAGTAACGCTGCCATAAAAATGTTGACAGCAGGGTTTGTCTTTACGATGTCAAGAACCCTCTCTAGGAAAACACACCAGCTTACTTTCATGAATAACATTTGAGTCGGACGCTATGTGGCGGTCACCGGTCTTCTAGGAAAGCGTAGCTTTAGACAACTGGTATGTGGCCAGGCTACACAAAATAAAACGTCTCTTCTCTCTCTTCTTCCTTTCTCCTTCCAATGCTGAGTGTAGGCATCCTGCAATGCGCACCACTCTTCTCTGCCTCTAGCCTTCCTAAGCCAGAGTCATCCAGCAATCTTGACTAGGTCGTCCATCTACATCGTCGGTTAAATAAAACGTGGAACATATTAAATGTCATGCTTCTAGTTCTAGTGTTTTACGCTGTACGTTTTCTGGCATTGTCTATTCACTGCCAGAAAATATATAGCCACTGGGACTGGAAGCATGATATTTTGTCCAGCAGTTCCTTATAGCGAAAGTGAGAGAGAAAGTGAACTAAGGAAGGATTTTCGAAAATTCATCCCTTAAAAGGGTTAAATAACTTTTACATTATTTAACTCAAGTAATTGTTGACACTAGGTGCTGAATTGAATGGCTCATCATCTGCCTAGCCATATCCCAACTATGTTGGGGTCGGCTTCCAGTCTCATGTGATGCAGCTGAGTACCAATACTTTATAGGAGCGACTGCCTATCTGATCTCCGCAACCCAGTAACACGATACTCCCTGGTAAAACTGGTTGTTAGACTTTCGGGCTTCTGACCGCCCGTAACGACAGTTAAAGAACCACGAATGACAGCCAGGACCAACGGCTTTAATGTGCTTTCCGAAGCACGGAGGAGTGTTGGTGTGTAAAGATGGTCCCATCCAGGGAGCATGCACGGCAAGCGTAGCTTAATCTGATCGATTGAATCGTGCGACTGTTATTATTTAGCCACGGACCCCTCAATAGGCCTTTCAAGATTCTCATTAATAAATACATGAAAACAGTATCTAAGTTACCAAGATCCGCTCCTCAAGCCGCTGTACTCGATGGCTTGATCACGTGATTACGTCTCAATGACCGAAGTTTAGAATAACACTCACCACATTTCATTATTGCAATGTAGTAAAATTTATTGAAATACTTGTACATATTTTGTTTAAACCTTAATGAATAACGCTGTATCAGGCTAAAAAGTCGTTTTGTACCCAAGACAGCCTTAAATTGTTAAAAAATATATATATATTTTATGTATTTATTTACCAACAAGATAATTATGCTTACTAGTTACTTACTCAACTCGATAGTTACAGACGCCAGCACATCAAGCTACTACAATCTGTCAAATTTCTTTAATAGATTTTCAACTTTATCGCTAATAAGGTTCAAAGTTGATTGGGAAAAACTGACAGTTTCGGGTAGCTTGATGTGCTGGCGTCTGTACAAATAACATGACGTAGCGTCAGACTGTAGCGCCTGCGTCGAGTGTCAAAACAATCAACATCATTCTGTTTGTTTACTGTCACGAACAGCTCCCCTTTTTAATTAGTTAAACAGTGGTTATAAACGAAAATGGAAACCAGGAAGCTGCAAAGCATATTGTAGTTTACAACATTGACTCTTGAACAAATCTGAATATTATTGAAGTGAAAACTTCTTTAGCGGCGTTGTACACTTTTTTTGTAATGGGTAAAAAATGTTAAACTCGCGTCAGGACACGTGACCTGATCGAAAATTCGTAAGACGGATGGAGAGTAGACAGCCGGCGCGGCGTAGGACAGGAAGTATCCCCCTCTCTTTCTACGGCGCGGTTGTCATGTTTGTGTACGATAGCGCAATAAATAAATATTGTATTCTACCACATAAATGATAGTATTTTTATACTGATAATTAAAGCAATTCGTGCAAAATTATTCCCTAACCATTCCAAAAATATCAAAAATGCACAACGTTAATATTCAAGTTTTCACTTCTGCCGGCACTCCCGGAGTGCAACCCGTCGTTTTTTTTTTTTTTGGATAGCTTAATTTTTATTCATCTAGATAATATTTACATAATATAAGCTTGGTAATTCAAAAGGAATGGAGGCATCCCTTATATAGATTTTTGGTTAAAGATGTCGAAAAAGGCCATAAAATATCGTCATAGTACTCTATTTAATCGTAATAAGGAAATGTTTTCAAACCCCATGTTTCGCGCCAATAATCACGACCTCAAGTCACGGACAGCCTACACTCAGTTTAAGCATCTCGAGTACACACACGTATTGTATACTTAAGTGTAGTTTCGTTTATTAATCACTTCATCACTTTGCTGATAACGTAAACCCAAGCCGTACCACGAGTACGTAAATCATTATGTTTATTAATACGAACATACGAGTATTATGATCGAGTTTTGTTTATTGATTATGTAAATTATTATATTAATTATTATATATTATATTAATTATTATATTTATTTATACGAAGTGCGAGCTCTTGGCCTGAGGAACGTTTATTAATACGGTCCTAGGTCGTCACGCCAGTTTCTTAGGCCTGTCTCGTTGATGGCGTCCGTCTTCAGGCACCAACTGCGTGACGACCCTGACCCATCTATCCTGATGCATCCCGTAAGTGTGACTCGCCCATTCAGCATGTCAGTCTTCTACATTTATATTATCTTTTGTATGACGAAAAGTCAGTCACCAAAAAATTACCGACGATTATCATTTCAAAATCATAATTGTCTGCAATCTACCTAAGAAATCCGAACAGAATGACACCGGATACTAAGTATTGTATTACGATGTAAACTCGTGCATTTATGTCATTAAAAGAAGACTAAGTACGTAAATAATAATTGAAGTGAAGTATTTTGCAAAATAAAAACATCATTATAAAGTGGCTTGCACTTTGCACTAAAGTGGCTTTGTGTTTGTTGACTTTGATTAACAGACTGAGTTGACAACTGAACGCAACTTACTGTGGCAACGAATATTTAACTGCCTAGCCTTTTCTCAACTATGTTGGCGGCGGCTTCCAGTATAACCAGATGCAGCTGAATACCAGTACTTTACACGGAGCGACTGCCTATCTGACCCCCATAACCCAGTTACTGGATAACACGATACCCTTTGGTAAGACTGCTTGTCGGACTTTTGGGCTTCTGACTATCCATTACGACTATCAAAGATCTAATATCTACGTAGCTTTACCTTCGATGGACCCGTGCAGCTATCGGGTATCCTATTGTGGCAACAACTGTAACTTAAATGTTAATCTCATAACGTCTTCCACTTAACAATGTTTTTTTTAAATTTATGACTACAATGATGTCGTGATGCAAATGATTAAGTTATTTTGACAAATATTTTCGTAAATAATTACGGTGTCTGTTATTATTATCATCTATTTAGAATAATAATATCCTCTACAAATGACGATACTTAAATGTAGGTCCAGTTCGCCCTGGACGGTTCTGCTACCACCTTCTCTTTCTCATTTCTCCAACACATATTACGCCAATTTACCTTTTTATCGGCTACCACGCTGCTTCTGGCCAACATTTTTACCCATGGCATTGAAATGCTCATTAAATCAAAAGTCACTTATTCAAATCAACACTTTTTGAACGTCAAAATTACATAAGACAGATTCCCAGAACGCCCGCCTTTCACCTCTAACTAGTGCTTTAGCTGGGGTGCAAAAAACTTCAAACTGTAACCTTGAATTAAGCATAAAATTCTAGACGCCTAGTTGAATCCCATGGCTTAGAATCATGTTTTGAATCCATGGTAAGAGATAGCATGTCGATGTCTCTGCCGCCCTCTTTAGTTCAATCTACGGAAGACTATAAGGTTTCAATTGCACTTACCCATTGATTGTGGTTGCCTGTGCCACTAAAGACGAGTCTTGTTACACTTTAGCTGTACTTGAGTCGAGTCTGTGTCTAATTTCTTGATCAAGCCAGTGGCACGCGTTTTACTCGTAGACTCATCAACATAGTAAGGGTCGAGGGGTTTCATTGTTACCGGATCCAGCTCATTATTATCAAAGTGACTGTCATCTGATTACTGAAATCTTACATAAACTCTCGCCTCCTTGTCATGAGGTAGAAACCGATCCTTACATAGTACTTTTGCTTCGTTTATGTTCAAAAATGTATTTATTACCAAAAACTATTCATTCCAATATTAAGCATCTTCTGGGCACGCATCATAGACTTCATCCATTTTTTTTTCTATCAGGCGTGATCGCGACCAAAAGCAGGCCCATAGAGCAATAGAAAAAAAAAAAATGTTGTCAAGCTTGAAATACTTCACAATCCGTTACATTATCTTAAATACTGTTTTATGGTGGTTGAAGTAAGAACATGAAGTCAGTGAATTTTATTCCGGAAAGGTGGGCGGTATTTGCTTATGAGCCCGAAGTCCTAGATTTGAATCTAGGCAAACCTAGGATCGTAATGGTAGGTGATAGATCACTTCCTCTCGCAAGAAGCAGGCCTGATTACTGTAAAACAGTGTCAACTTTATGGGCTGGTTATACTATGTCTAGGTACTCATTCGTCATTTCATCATCATCATCTGCCTAGCCTTTTCCCAACTACGTTGGGGTCGGCTTCCAGTCTAACCGGATGCAGCTGAGTATTTTACATGGAGCGACTGCCTATCTGACCTCCACAACCCAGTTACTGGGTGATACGATACTCCTTGGTAAGACTGGTTGTCAGAATTTCCGGCTTCTGACTACCCGTAACGACTGTCAAAGATCCACGAATAACAGCCGGGACCAGCGGCTTAGCGTGCTTTCCGAGGCGGTCTCGGTGTGTAAAGATGGTCACCCATCCACATACCAACCACGGCAAACGTAGCTTGACCTGATCGATCGACCTGTGCGGCTGTTATTATTTAGCCACGGGCCTCTCTCATTCGTCATTTAAGATTGCAAATACTTCGAAATACAATAACATTTATTTGGTATCCACCCATCCATCTACAGCCCGACTTCACCCACTGCAGAGCATAGGCCTCTCATTTCATGTGCTAATCCCCACGCTGCTGTGCCAGCTTCATCCAGGTTCTTCCTGCGATGGAAACAATGTCATCCGCCCATCTCGCCGCCGGACGACCGACACTACATCTCCCAGTCCTTGGACGCCACTTGGCCACTGCCTTACTCCATCTGCCATCACTACGCCTCGCCAGGTGTCCTGCCCAACTACATTTGAGTTCCATAACTGGTTTTTCAATATCGAAAACCTTCGTACGTCTGCGGATCTTGACGTTTGGAACTCGGTCTATAAGCCTTATGCTGTACAAAACTATTATTTGTGAGTCGTCCAAGCCACAGCTTCCTTTTCTACTACATATCATTAATCAGTCTTTGTACTATAAAAAACTACTATGGTTTGTAACAATACAACAAAGTGTAGTGATGAGGTCATCAAGAATTGTACTAGTTCCGTGGTTTCCAAGGCCATTGTGACAAATTACGAAATATACTTGTTTAATTATATTTTTATTATTGCTGTCGTGTTAACAACAGTTTTTTTTTTGTTTTTGTAAGCAGATACTTAAATAATATAATGAACTATAAAACTACATGTCCCATCTTTTTCATGAAAAATTTTTACTAGAGATTTAAATTTTTGGGTAACCTGAGGACCAAGACAGAGTGACACAATTTATCAGCGACAAAGATGATAGAAAAGGAGTATGGACGAGGAGTTTCCTTGACAATTCGAATGTGATTTAATTGAAAATAAAAGTTTTGAGTTTGAGTTTGAAAGGGATGTGCATGATGACAAATAAATAAATAAAAGGTAAACATATATTGGATTGACATAAGCAACCGAAAAGCTTTAGCCAGTCCTGAAGAAAGTTGTTGTAAATACTATATGAAAGCAATTTGCCAATTGCCTTCTATACGAAAAATATCCAGGAGTAAAAGTCAGAAAATGAAACTTAAAATATGTAATCTGTATAGTCGTCTTTTCATTCTTCTACCCCTTACCCTGTTAATTATTATTATTTGTTTACGGTCGGGAACCATATCTTCGCCTTCGCTACATATAGATAACTATTGTTTCACACAAAGTCTGTCGGTTGAGACGACTATTAAAGTTGCATCAGAGTTGCCCAGTCTGTAGACATCCTATTTTTATTTAATAATAGTAGTAATGTAACGTTTAACGTTAGTAAGTCTAGTGCTGAACCATTCAGTCAGTAGGACACACTGGTATACACTGGTGCAAGGTTGGTACTTCAATGTGTATCATTTATGTGTGATAATTTTAGAGTTTGGATTGGGGTTTATGTTTTATATTGTATCTACCTAGTTTATACGGAGTGTTAAATCTTGAATTATTTTATGTTTGTGCCAAATATGAACCGTATTTATTTATTATAAGCAGGTAGGTACATCTGCAATTCTTCGATTTAACAACAAGCATAGCTATTTTACACGTGCTTTAGAATTATTGTAATTTCATCAACATTTATGATATTTTTGACTGTGAATATGATTACCATGCAGAGTAGCATAAATACACAGCTTTATAACTGTCAGGCGGTATTGAGAATATTTGTATATGACTAACCAAATGTCCTGCAGATCTGAGGGGCAATTCTCATAATTTTAAGAAGCTTCACAGTGTGATCTTCCCATACTTAATCTGTCTAAAATGCCTCTTATTTCCCTACACTTTTGACAAGTTGTTGACATTGATTGTCACTGAGATGAAATTGCAAATAGATTCCAAACGTTTTTGTCGAGGAGTATTACAAAAATGCGCGTCGATGCATGATTTCCTTATTGAAATTGAATACTTTTCGTTGGTTGGTATAAAGACCAATTAATTGATAAAGATAGTTGGTTTTCTCTTCTACAATAATAATACAGCGATTTTCTTATTATTTATCTATTTATTTAGCAATGATTGTTATCCTGATGCATGTTTAGGCAAAACTCATGGAGAGCTGATTTGAGAGCACTAATTTGCAGATTCTGTTAAATATAATCCATCATTTTTTTTCTCATATCATACATACTTTTATAATAATAGAATACATTTAAGATACATTTATGAAAAAAAGTAATTATAAATAAAGTCAAAAATAACATAAAACCACTTTTGATTGCTCAGTTTAAACTTTTTACTATTGCCATATTTTATTTAGGGGGGTTCGTGACTAAATAATAACAGATGCATGGGGTGATCGAATGTTAAGCTATGTTTGCCGTGGTCGGTCCATGGATTACATTTTTCATTTAGACCATCCCTTACATTTCAAGATCCTTCGGTTCCTCAGAAAGCACGTTAAGCCGTTGGTCCCGGCTGTCATTCGTAATCTTTGACAGTCGTTACGGATAGTCAGAAGCCCAAAGTCTGACAACCAGTCTTACCAAACAATATCGTGCTACCCAGTTACTGGGCAATCGGTCTACGTAAAATATTGGTATTCTTATCTGTATCCGGTTAGCCGACCCCAACATAGTTGGAAAAATACTAAGCAGATTAATTGATTCTCATATTTTATTTAATGCACTTTTTAAACATATTTTTTTAACAATTTCAGAATTGGAGGCAGCGTTATTTTATTTTTTTACACGAAAGACTATTTTAGTAGTGGAAAAATAGAGGTCTTAAAAATGGACTACATCTCAGAACCAGAGAATAAATTAATAAGATACGGTCCAGAAGTAGTCGAAGAAATAAGAAAAGAACAAAACCTTGAAAATAAAGAAAATAGAGAACAAGCCATCGCTATTATAGACAAATGGGTGAAATCTCAGGAGCACTTTGTGAAAAGAGATTTTAGTAAGTATCTATTGGAACTTCTTTGTATATATCATTATTTTATAAGTACGTCTGTGTGTCACTGAAATCCTCCTAAAAGGACGGACCGATTTTAATGACACTTTTTGGGTCCCTGGATTGTTTAGTTTCATAATTGGATCCGGTAGATGGCACTGCGATCGAGTTTTAAGAAACAGGACAACGTCTGGTCGGTTAGCTAGTTTTTTTATAAAATCATGTAAGTTCGTAAACGTTTACAGATAATGTGCGTGTTTTTTAGGCACTAGATCAATGTCACTTGTATCAAAAATCTAAATAACAACATTTGGTTTCTCATAAACCTACGAGCCCATCACGTATGATCTAAAGTTAGGTTCACGTAAAATGAACAAACTCAGCTTTCTGCAGTCCACTGCTGAACAAGCCTCTCCCATGCTGTGCTACACCTTGTCCTCCGCCATCCGCATCCAGCCTGTCCCAGGCAACTTTTTAAGATCGTTGGTCCATCTAGCTGGGATACGCGATCTCCACTCCAGGACTAGTCTACTCCACGCCAACGGTCCTTTGAAAACCATGGCCAGTCCAATGCCACTTCAACTTGCTTACTCTGCAAGCTATGTCGGTAACTCCAGTTATTTTCCAGATAGTTAAATTTCGGATATTATCCTTCAAAGAAAATCCGAGCATAGCCCGTTCCATAGCGCGCTGAGCGACCTGGAATTTGTCGATCAACCCGCGGATTATTTCCTTGAAAGAAACTCCTAGTATAGGCCGCTCCGTAGCGCGCTGAGCGACCTTGAATTAGTACTACTAACACGACAGTCAGTTTCCACGTCATAACTTAATCAACTAGTTGGAATTTAGCCTCTTCACCAATTAACCGTCTATAGCCTACCGTAATCATAAACAGACGTGCAAGGCAGATCAAGGCTTACAGTTGTTGCGCACATGGCAACACTCCATAACATATAACAGCCGGTCGATTCTGTAAAAATCTCACCGTGAAATCATAAGTGAAGTGAGCACTTAATAGTGTTAATCCCTAGCAAATGACAGCTCACTCCACGCTCACTTCACCCAAGTTTTTACGGTGAGATGGTTAAAGAATCGCACTGCAGCAGTGCTATTCTGTAAAAATCTCACCGTGAGAACTTAGGTGAAGTGAGCGGAAAGTGAGCAGTTATTAGGGATTAACACCATTGACACTGCTCACTTCAAGCTCACTTCACTTATGATTTCACGGTGAGATTCTTCGACCGGCAGTTCGCATGACACTTTACTTTTGTTGTATAATAAGCTTTTAATGTTCAGGCTTCCTTTCGGTGAGAGGGAGTGGGCCGCAATCCAACACGCGGGCCCATTGCGGATTGGTACTTTTCTTACTATAAGTACACTTCTTTTTACTGTACTTTTCTTGGAATACAGGCTATAATATACGATGTGGCATTTCCCATCAGCAGAATTGAGGAACTTCCATGCAAACTTTCATCCCCTATTCCAAAAAAATATGATAAACAAACGTTAACTTTTTTTTTTTGTTTGCCTGTTCTGTCCCATTGCTGGAAAAGGCCTGCCCCAAATCCTTCCAGAAACTCTTTTCCCGCGCCATCTCAAACCAGCTCTCGTGGTACGGCTCCAGCCGTGCGATTCTGTAACCATCTCACCGTGAAAGCTTGGGCGAAGTGAGCTTGGAGAAAGCTGTCATTCGCTAGGGATTAACACTATTAAGTGCTCACTTCACTTATGATTTCACGGTGAGATTTTTACAGAATCGACCGGCTGGTCATCTCTCCATCTCTTTCTGGGCCGCACTTGGCGGCGCCGTCTTTTACTTACAAATAAAATTATAAGTAGCAACTTCCACATTTCTAACTTACAATCATTCCCTTTTTAACCACATCAAGGTAAGAATTTTCAAAAAATCCTTTCTGAGTGCTCACTTTAATAAAAGGAACTTTTGAAAATGCATACTTGTAGAACGAGCGGTTTAGGCTGTAGGTACGATGTCTGTCTTGTCTAATAAAATATATAAGTTCTAAGAATTCCTAGCAATTTGCAATGTATGTACTTGTTTTGTTGGCGAGAACGTTTAAATGGCCTATTAGTGCTAAACTACATTTACAAGCAGTTTATCATCTGTTTATAATTATATAGATCGGACTAACTTACATAGTCCTTAATTATGTGAAGTAATCTCGTCCTCACTGTTTACTTTGTAGTTTGTACTCGTGCCCAACTCACTAATCGCAATATTTAAAGATGAAAGCCTTCACCATAAAATAAAAAACAAAAAAACAAATGTTATCTGTGGTCCAGTCGTTAGCGCGCTCCCCTGTCATCTGTCAAATCATTGTACTTTTTGTGCCGCGCGCTGATCATAATTTTCTAGACTAATAATAAAACTGTAGAGATGGTTTGTTTAAAGACTGCTTTCTCCAACGCTATATAATTTTATTGGAGGAATTGTGAATTTTTGACAGTTCTTCCGTACAAAAACTGTCAGACGTCAATTTGATTGAATTGAAAAATCAGTCCTTAGTGCGCTAATCTGAAACTACCACTCGGACTTGAATTTTTTTTTGCGTTCTTTTGTCAAATTTTTGAGGACAGCTATAGGCTATTTGACATTACGCTAGATCCCTTAGGAACCGAGCACAAAAGAAAAAAAGTCAGAAAGAACGCTATGTGAAAATGTACTAATAGTAGGTACGGGCAGGCAATGCGATGCCACGGGGTGGGACAGGGGAACAAGAAATTTCACGCGAACGAAATCACGGACAGAAGCTAGTAACATAAATGTACAGCAATGTACTTCTTTTAAGATTCGCAAATTTACAAACTAGAAAAACCAGATTTATTTTAGTTTGTTTCTAAGGATATAATTATTAAGTACAAAAAAATATAGCCAGATTAAATATCATTGATTATGATCTACATATTCTGATTAAGGTTAAGCATCATAAAAAAGTATACTTACATGGGACAACTAGTTAGACATGAATATTTAGTTAAAAATTGTTTTTTTTTTTAATCACGCGATCTAATTGCGTAGCACGCTTACAGTAGCAATGGCTTTCATTTTGACAGTTCAACAACATTCATTGCGTTATTTACGATTTTGAGCTGACAGTTTTTCGAACACATAAAGCAATGGAATGGTATTATTCTTCAAAGTCATTCAGATTGTGTGACGTTAAAAGTGTGACGCAATTAGACGCTCTGAAAATTGTAGGCCAATTTCCGTAATTAAAAACATTAAAAAACTAATCGCAATCTCATATCAGTGACAATCAATGTCAAAAACTTGACAAAAATATCGGGAAACTAGAAGTATTTTTGACAGATTGAAACTGAGATCAGACTGAGCGTTCTTAAAATTACGAGAATTGCCCCTCAGGTCTCTTATTATCTCTTGTAATTGGTTGGCAGAAAAGACAACCAATTAAGTAAATCACTCGTCATGAGATTTGAGAATAGATAAACTTAAACAGCCTTTTAAAAAATTTGACCGGTTTTTAAAACACAATGACTGGAATTGGTATTTCCAGCATTTAAAAAATCCAGTTCATTAGTACATCTAAACTCAGGTTTTTAGTTTTCTAGACTTAAATAATAATATTAAATCATTACTTAGTATTTTTATTTTACTCTAGAAAAACAAAAAAGATCGATCGCATTCGCAGCTATCATTTTAGTATAGCAAATTAAAAGTCACAGTTTATCTAGTGAGTGCTTGTTTGATTAGTTAAACCGATTAAAAACCTCGCTTTTCAAGGCTTAATTTTTTTAGTTAATGATATTTTTTAGTAACTAAAAACAAATTACTTAGTAGCAGGTAAAACAACTTTTTGTCAAGTTTCTATGAAAAAAAAAAACCTAAAATAAATCATAACATTTAGGTATTACTGCTGTAGCTCTTGTTCGTAACTACTCGTACATACGTCTACGTGTATTTTATTTTTCATCATTTATTTTTATAAATAAATATCCAGGATGAAAAGTAGCCTGTATCATTGTCCCAGGCTACCTATCCGTCTTTCACAATGATCGATTCAGTGGTTAAAGCGTGAAACGATACAGATAGTTATTTTCTCATTTATAATAATAATATTATTATGGATGGCATTGAATGGATTTGTTCTAAATTGATCTAGAATTGGCAAAATCTGGACGTAGATAGAGTCGATCGTATGTCTTGTGTCGTGACTTTGAGCTAACCTAGCGTAATACGGAGAACTCGAGGCCACACGTACATGGTAATTTAGTCACCTTCATCCGTCACGGGGGTGACTCGTCATTTTGAACAACTTCCGCTAGGAAACCTTTAAGTGATTTGTGAAAAATTAATTATTACTATTACGACAGTAGACATACTATTTTGACGCATGAATGAAATATTCTTATTTTTTTTTTACAATATTAGAGTATGTCCCTTGACGGATGCAGTAGAATAAATCGCCACCCTGTAGGTATATTGGTTTTGTTGCCACTGACCTGTTCTCGACTGTACTATACAACTCTACGAACCTTTCAGACACACACACACACACACACACACACGCACATGATGTTACGTAATCATCATCATGTGCCTAGAATTTCCACAACTATGTTGGGGTCGGCTTACAGTCTAACAGCTAACCGGATGTTATCTAAGGGTGTTATTAAAAAAAAAAATACAGCGTGTGTATTTCTTAATGCTACTCTAATTATCTTCCTAGCTTTTGACCTCTTTCGATTTCTAAGAAAACAACAATTTCCGTAGTGTCTACAGAGATTTAAAGTAACGTTTTTCCTCATGTCAATTTCAGGTAAAGGGTACCTAGAGAGATCCCTAGTAACTTGCAAGGGTTCCTTAGAAAGAGCGAAGAAACAAATAGACAAGTTGTGCACCCTAAGGACAGTGATGCCGAAATACTTTCAAATTACGAATATTCTTGAAAGCGAGGTGGCGCCGATGTTAGAGAAAGGGTAAGTAGTCTTCTTCTTAAATGTTATTCCTGTCACTGTCGCACTACTGTCCAAATACAAGTGCAAAAAAGATCCGTGACGTTACTGTCGTCCCCACAAAGTACATTTAGTAAAAACGCTGGTCCGTGAATGGGACCATCTTTAGATACCGAGACCCCTTCATGCCTTGGAATACACATTAAGCCATTGGTCCCAGCTGTCATTTGTGGATCTTTGGCAGCCGTAATGGGTCGTCAGAAGTTCAAAAATCTGACAACCAGTTTTACCAATGCGTATCGCATTACCCAGTAACTGCGTTGTGGAGGTCAGATAGACAGTCACTCTATGTAAAACAATTAAGTTACTAAACTAAATACATTCAGTAATTCTAAAATACTTCACCAAAAAAAAGAAGTTGGGCAAAAGCTAGGCAGATGATGACTTTTGAAAGCAGCAGATAAGCGTATTACTCAAACATATTATTATGCCTAGAACTTTTAGAAAAATAGCGTTTCAAACTGTTTCATCGTCAACATCCTAACAATTTTGATGCTAATAAAATTGATTTGACGTATGCACAACCTACACCCCAATATGCATAGCACATTATCAATCACAGTGTCAATCATTTTGAAGGATATTGCTAATCCATTGCTTTATATTTTCGAAATAGTCTGCGGAACAACGCGAATAACACGGAATATATGTTGTTGAACTGTCAAAATGAAAGTCATTCCTACTGTTAGTGTGTTAGGCAACTACCACGCTGTTTTCTTTTCCATGTATCTCTATCAGCCTTCATATCAGTATACGCCCCCTTCTTGCTAGTCTGATCTATCACGCAATCCATCCATCGTTTCTGTTGGTTACTCTTAAAGTTATACCCCATTCACGTTCTCCTACTCAATATACTTTCTTCCCCCGTGCCTTAGAAAGCATGTTAAGCCGTTGGTCCTGCGCCTGATCACTTTCATCTTGCCTTGCCGTCCCATCGGACTATGACTATGACTAAAGTGAGAGAAGAGAGAGTGCACCTGTTTCTGCACATACACACTTGTGCAGTCTACCATCTCCCGTGCCAAAGTGTAAAGTCTCCGTTGAAATTGGCTACCATAGCCAATATAGAAAAAATAGGCCTATTTGGAACCCCTTCTACCATAAATACGTAGTTGAAATAGAAAGAGTCCAGTACAATTACCTCCGTGCTATGTACTACAGATGTCATGGGACTAAGACTATTCTGTCATACTCCCAACTCCTTGATAAGTACAAGCTTGTCAGCTTGGAGAACCGGCGCAAATATCTAGAGGCCAATGTGCTTCATGATATTGTGCACAATAATTTTGATGCCATTGATCTTACGAGTAAGCTGTGTTATTCTGTCCCCCGAACGGTTCATGTGCGTCAGGTTCGTACACGTACTCTGTTTGCGCTAAATTCTTGTCGTACGAACTCTGGCTTACGCTGTCCTATTCATAGAATGTTGGAATCCTATAATTCAAATTTCAATGGTCGAAAAATAAATTTAAATCTCAAATTATAAAAAAACTATCTTAATTGTAATCTTATTATTATTATTTCTTTGTTGCAATGTTTAAGTTAATGAAATTATCTCTGAACTGATTTGGTTCTGTAACGATAACAAGCTTATTTAATTATTTATTTCAAAATGTATTCTTTAATTCTTTAGTAATGCCCTTCTAGTGGCAACCACTGATCTTTAAATATGTTTTATCTGTGGATAATGCAGTGGACTGCAACATTACTACCTATAATTTGTTAATCTTATGTACTATACATGTTGTAGTTGTTTATTATCCCTTAATAAATAAAATAAAAAAATAGCCGCAATACGGTCAGGAGAAATATTAGTATCATCTTTCACATAATATTCATCTGTTTTGTTGGTCTTACTCTTGAAGTTAAACTCGATGCACGTTCATACTCAATACGTTCTTCACGACATGCGCCTCACTCCTCCGCCTCACATACCTTCACTTAGTAAACTATTTATTCAACAAAACAAAACATCACGTCTTGTTTCTCCGAAGGTTTCGGTGGAGGTGTACTGGACACCCACATTTCGCTTATTATGATTAAGTCGCACGTAATATGGCGTGGGTCTGTTGCCATACAATCCGAACTGGGCCCGCGTGGTAGATTACGGCCCACTCCCTCTCACCGAGAGATAAATGATAAATGATTTATTTTCTGTAAGTAGGTTTGTACAAACACTTTTACATGTCAATCATATTATTTTAAACTAGATGAGGTCGGCGTTTCCTATCAGCTGACTACTCTGAGAAGAAAGGCCGAAACAAACTGAGAGGTCACAGTCTCCTTTAAAGTCCAGACATAATCTTGGTCAGATCATGTGAAGACCATGTAGATTGGTGTCTGAAATGGTATTTTGAGTAAAACACCACACAGATTGTGCGGACCTGTCCAGTCAGTGCACGCATTTGTCAAAAATCGTGCAGCTCAACTCAAAGGAGGCCTGTGTCTCAACAGTGAGAACATTATAGGCTGTTTATACTATTGCCATACATCGAGCTCAAATTCGGACTCAGGGCTGCTGAGAAATTCCAAATCTAAAAACCTAATAACAATTCCGACGGAGCAACCAAACCCAGGATACCCCACCCAGCAGTAGCTGAGCATGAGGCGCGTGATGTGCTCTTGCAACTATTAGACCAATGAGGCAGTCTGTTTATTCAAGATCATCATGATCTGCTTGCCTTTTCCCAACTATGTTGGGGTCGGCTTCCAGTCTAACCGGATGCAGCTGAATACCAGTATTTTACATGGAGCGACTGCCTATCTGACCTCCACAACCCAGTTACTGGGTTATACGATACCCCTAGGTAAGACTGGTTGTCAGACTTTCGGGCTTCTGACTACCCGTAACGACTGTCAAAGATCCACGAATGACAGCCGGGACCAACGGCTTAACGTGCTTTCCGAAGCACGGAGGGGTCTCGGTATGTAAAGATGGTCACCCATCCACAGACCAACCGCGGCAAGCGTAGCTTAACCTGATCGATCGACCTGTGCGGCTGTTATTATTTAGCCACGGGCGGGTATTCAAGATGTATAATAAATATTTTTTCCTTTCAAGACTCTTCGCACTGGTGCCAAAACTTACCGAGGAATACCACAGGGTCGTTATTGTCAAAGTCAAATCCAGTTCAGACGTCAGCAATACAGACTACATGTTGCTCTTCAAATACTTTGTAATTGTGAGTATATATTAATAAATATTATCATCCCGTAAGTGCCAAGGCAGAAAATAGTACGGCAAAAGAAAAAGGAGCCAACAGTATATATAGTAATATAACAGTATAGTATACTGTCTTCGCACTGTTGGCTAGCAGTGGATGATTCCGGGCAGAAATAGTGATGACTGTGATAAGCGCCAAGTCATATACAGTGCCCTACGAAAATTCGTTGACATTTTTCGACTTCAGCTGTGATGCCAATTGACTTTTGAAGGGCTCTGTCAGTAAAAGACAAAAGCTTCTACTTGAACGAAGCAGTCAGGAGCATCGCGTGACGTACCTACTAACGTCGTCCTCCACCTTGGTGCGGAATTTGATCATAAAATTATCAAGAGTAGGTTTTTAGGTGGTTGTCTTTATCCCTGCCTGTACTTGTCCTATGTTACTTAGGTTCACTCGGCGCTATGTGTGTTTTTTTTATTTTTATTGAATGTGATCTCGCAGTGCAACCTGTGAGGTTGTCGTCTGTTTAACCGGGCTTGCCTCAATAAATTAAAGCCTTCAGCCAGGGCTTAAAACGCTTAAAAACTAAGCGACTACACGCTAAGGGAAGCCCCTGTGGAGTACAGACCTCGGCTTAGGGCGTCGCTGGGAGAGGGCAGCAAGAGACAGGCTGGATCGGAATTATTTAAGAATGAATTTAGAACTACAGGCTCAGCGGTGCGGGCTGGCTCGAGCAAGGGTTGGGGCGGACTTGGTATGGGGCGACGCGACGGGCCTCGACGGCTGTCGGGACTTGTACTTTCTGAGAGTACTGGTGGCCTTGCTACTCTCTGGAGCTATGTGTTTCTTCCATTCATTCTTATAGACAACTGGGCTGTAGTTGTCTCTGTGTTGCTATTTTTGTACGTCTATCTGTTGTTAGGGTCATTATCATCACAAAGATTGAATTGAAGATTGATTTGATTGATTGATTGAGATTGTATCTGTTCCAGATCGCAGAATATTTAAAAAACACGGACTACTGCCGAGGCTTCACGCTTATCAGTGACATATACGACACCAGCGCAGCCGATGTCCTGTCTAAACTAAACCTAGTTGAATTGCAGCAGTTTTTACCTGTCATAACGGTAAGTGAGCTGATGGAAAAAATCATAACCTATTATCACGTCTGTAGGTATTTCTCGAATGTTTAAGCAGAGGTGAGCATATAGTGCTGCTGCGCGGTTATGCATGCATCTGCCTACAGCGGTGCGATTCCGCAACCATCTCACCGTGAAAACTTAGGTGAAGTGAGCCTGGAGTGAGCTGTCAGTGTAATCCCACCTGATACTAGGGATTGACCATGAATACATTTAAAATAATAATCGAGATTTCAATAATATTTTTTAAGCTAATTCTATTGATCATTTTATCAATAAATAAATAAATGAAAATATTTTCTGACCAATACCAACTTTAAACTACCTTAGTAAAAGACAAAGGCCTTTTCTTGTTAAGAGAAGAAACGAGCATTCATGACTAAAGCTCACTAACCCAATTTCAGAAGGTCAATCCCCGAAATAATCAATGTCATAAACTTGTCAAAAATATCGGGAAAATAGAAGTATTTTTGACAGATTGAGACTGACATCAGACTGTAAACGTTCTTAAAATTATGAGAAATGCCCCTCTGATTTTTCTATTTTTTGAAACCTGGACTTATGCCCAGATTTCCTTTTAGCAATATTTTTCTCCTTCCATGATATTTTATATTTACAGGAAGGGTACGGAACCAAAATAAAAGGAATTATCTTTCTAACTGGCTCAAAATTCATTGATGGCTTTGTCAAGATTGTGAAGCCATTCTTCTCCGAGAAGATAGCCAGCAGAATACATGTGGCTACTTCTGTTGATGGTTTGAAAGAGTTTCTACCAGTAGATATTTTACCAGAAGAGTATGGTGGGAAAGAACAATCAATTGAGATTTTGCACGGTAAGTTGAAATTAGGTTTTATAACGTTTTACGAGTACCTATTCTATCCTTATTGTTAACATCCGCACGGGTCGAACAAAGATTAAACTACGCTTGCCTTCGTATGTTCTTATGTATAGCTGTTGCTCCCGACTGTCATTTGTAGATCTTTGACAGTCGCTACGGGTAGTCAGAAACGATAAAGTCTGACAAGCAGTCATACCGGGTATCGTGTTACCCAGTAACTGGGTTATGGTGGTCAGGTAGGCAGTCGCTCAATGTAAAGTACTGATATTCAGCGGCATCCGGTTACACTGAAAGCCAATCTAAACATAGTTTGGAAAAGGCTAGGCATGATGATGAAGTGAATTTCCGTTTCTTTTAACCGGTTGGATGCAGAAGTTACAGAAACAATTAAAAAGCCATTGTATATACGAAACTATAAAAGCCATATGATTTTGTAGTTGGTATGATCATTAACCATATTATATTAATGTCAAAATCGAATAATAGGTGGTTAATGAATGGTGGCGTTGCTTGACGAGACCAGAATTTTAGATGTTGGCAAACAGCAAAGCGCAAGAAGGTAGGAAGAGACATGGAGACACCATACCACTGATATACCTATCTTATAACACCATTCAAAAACATGAATTGGATGTAGCAGACAAAACATATCATTCAATTAACAGAACTCCAGCAAGTGGTGCACGTAGACAATGTAATAGTAACGTGTCACTAGATTTTGTTTCACAATCAATCAACTCAGATTATCACAGTCGACTGCTTTACATAGGCCTCTTCCAGGCTACGCCACAACACCCTGTCCTCCACCTTCCGTACCCAATCTCTCCCAGCTACCTTTTGAGGTCGTCAGTCCATCTAGCTGGGGCGATCGGTCCTTCGATAAACATGGCCAGCCACTTCCATTTCAGCTTGCTTACTCTGCAAGCTATGTCGGTAAATCGCGTTATTTTCCGAATAACTTCGTTTCTGATTTTATCCTTCAAAGACACTACTTTAAATAAACTTACTACTATAAAGTTTGTAGGGCGTTAAGTAAACATTACTTACTGAAATAAAATTGTTTATTCTGTAAATGGAATATCGGAATCACTTTAATACTTCATATCATTAAAAGAAAAATAATAAGCTAGATGAGGTCGGCGTTTCCTATCTGACTACTCTCACGTTATCGAAACATACTCAGAGGACACTTAGAGGTCTTTTGAAGTCTAAACATAATCATGGTCACACTATGTACTCATCGTTTAATTACTACAAATAACTTTAGGCTATGAGAAAAGAGTACCAAAGAATCAATTCTGAGACGACGGCTAATAGAGATTTATGACACCAATTAAGTTACGGGCAAGAAGGTGAGTTTGACCATCATAAAACATTCCTTATTTATTTCTAGGTAATCTAGTCAAGTCATTAGCTTCGGAATCTCACCAAGAGCTCATGAAGGAGATGAACAGAGCTCGCACGGATGAATCGAAGAGACAACTGGACAAATTCAACGAACAATACATGGGGATGCCTGGGACTTTTAGAACTTTAAGCTTGGATTAAATGGTACTTAGATAATTTTATTCTTGAAATTTTATTATTTTCTTACCCTTATATCACACAAAGTATACCGTCGACATGCACGCGAACCACTTTTATCTATAGTCTGCAAAGTGCCAAAGCAATGGGACATTTATCTTCTTAATTTATGACATTTATGTAAAACTGCCTGTATTGTCACACGGCAGGGCAATGGCCACCCTCTCACACAATTCTGTCTTTTGACATCTTGTGTTTCGTTTCTTCCGTATCCTGTGGTCATAAAGTGCTACAAGGATGTTTATGCGCTCGAATGACGTTGACAGAGTGGCGCTGTTGGTAAACATATTCGTCTTCTCTTTTTTGAATGCATTAACAAAACAAGATGGCGGCGTTAATTTTGATTTGCACCACGCGCCTTTAGATCTTTGTAATACGCGTGTTGATGAAAACTGTGAGAATATATTGAATGCGGAAAGCTTAGGAGCAAGCGATTTGCTCGTGCTCGGGAGTGACCATAGGGAGAGACCTATATCCAACAGTGGTTGTCTTTTAGTTCAAAGGTTGTGATTTTGTTCGTAATATTCTCAAAGATCCGGTTGATGCAAAGGCGTACTATGTTTCTTTGGTGTTGTTTGAATTCAGAAAATAATTCTGTTCGTGCTTTAAGCGATAAGACCGCCGTTTGTGCCGTTCTAGTGTATGTTGCGCAGCGATTGGCTTCTGTACTATGTTTTGCGAGTTCGATTCTCGTAACTAAAATTAATGAGAAAAAGCAAATGATGCAAAAAATTGGGAACACTCGTCTCTACCCTGTACCTACAGCCAACGCTCAACAAATTTGCGTGCAATCAATTAAATGACCAGACAAAATATTTACAAAGCGCCTATAACTTTAGATTAGCAACGTGTCACTACTTCATGTAATTAATGTGGAGTAAGGCGCTACATCAATATGTATTAATTGCACCTCAATTGTCAAATTAGTACTCAAATCAAATGAACATCACTAGCCATTTGAAAAAAACCCAAAATATCTACTTAAAAGTGACTCGTTTCTCAAAGTGACCTACATTAAATGTTATAATTACTTATGGGTAATTATTTATAGCCGCTTTTATAGTGATAAATAAACACAAGGCATTTTAATAATGAAGGAAAATCTATCAAGAAAATGAACACATACAATTCCTTGATTATAAACGTTTACTATACAGGATCAAATTAAATTACTTAGCGAAACTCTGCTGAAGTGATGGGTATCAAAATATCCATAATTATATAATTGAGACAGAACGAAAAAAATATATGATTATATGATTAGGTACTTAATTGTTTTTGTGGTCATTCTTTATTGGTAACCATTTTTTCTACAGCCCTTGTTGACCTTCTGTCCGACTTTCATTAAACACAAAAAAACATAATTTGTAAAAATAAAAATTTTATGTTGCATATTTTGCCGATCTCGTTGCATATTTCGAGCATTTATGGAGCATACGAGTATTTGCATGCATACTTCGGTTATTTTAAATTGCATATAATCTGGTCTCACATGCTATCAGTGTACAGAAAAAAAAAAAAAAAAAATCTTTCCACTACACTGCCAATATTATATTTTGTTACGAACGTCATAAGTACTTTAAATTTATGGCATATTTATGAAAATTATGTAATACTTAATATAATTGACTCACCATATTCACATTGTTTAAAAGTAGCTGCAAATTAAATACCTGTTTACTAATTATTTTTTTTCCATTTTATCTGACTTCGTTTATTTTTTAATAATATATTTTTGAAGTTCAGAACAATGTATTTACTACCGTCAAACAAGCCAACTTTGCCCGTTTTTTTAAGAAAATCGAATATATTACAAGTTTTTTCTATAGGACTTAAGTATATTTTTTCATTTACTACAACTATATGACCATATGCACGCATTTGCTATGTAGAATATTTAAAAAATTAAAATTTAAACCAAGATTTGTTCGATTTTGATGGTGGGCAAAATAACCCGGACTTTTAGCCAACATTGCCCACTTCGATTTTTGACGCAAATCAAGCTCTTATAAATACGTAGAAAGCACCACGACTACAATTTAAGGCAATCTTAACCTAAGTTTTAAAATACTGTTTGTAGTTTAAATATTTTCGTGATAAAAACAGTGGGCAATGTTACCTAGCGGTTAGTGCCCTTTTCCATACAAGGCCCAACAAACG
The DNA here is from genome assembly GCA_949629135.1 of Eremobia ochroleuca. Taxonomy (NCBI): domain Eukaryota; kingdom Metazoa; phylum Arthropoda; class Insecta; order Lepidoptera; family Noctuidae; genus Eremobia; species Eremobia ochroleuca. Next base: position 15,423,508 of record OX451404.1, read on the forward strand.
GTTTAAGATTTTAAGGGTTGTCACATTCCAGTAAAATGATTAAATAAATGTTATTTTCACTTTTTTACTCTAGAGAATTTTTTCTTAAATATTCATGCACGAATAACTTTAGATCGAGTTTAGTTAGGGGGGATCCAAAATCACTAGAAGCTTGCAAGACTCTCACAATTTTATTTTCTTCTTCACTTGAAACTTGGGTGAAATTTTAATCACTGTTTTCCTTTTACGGGGTCATTGCACTCATCATTATGTACAACATTTACTATGGAGCCAAACCTGTAATCGTGAAAAATAAATCAGCTGTTCCCTACATTTATGTTCGCATAACTCGTGAAAATGTAGGGAACAGCTGATTTTTTGTGATGAGTTAATGATGAGTACAATGACCCCTTAAAAGGAAAATGGTGATTAAAATTTCACCCTGTATAAATTATACATCAATAGCACTAGGTACAGACGCCAGCACATCAAGCTACCCGAAACTGTCAGATTTTCCCAATCAACTTTGAACCTTATGCGTTAGCTCTAAAGTTGAAAATCTATTAAAGAAATCTGACAGATTGTAGTAGCTTGATGTGCTGGCGTCTGTACTAATATATTTTATAACATAAGAAATTAAGTACTTTATTTTAAAGCCGTTAGTTAAGAAATATGTAATTGAGGTGTTTGATGTTTTTGCGTTAATTCAACTTGTTACAAAATAACTAAAAGTGACAACCCTGAGTGCTTTTTGATAACGGGCAATGTTGGCATGGAAGGGTCTGAATAGTTTAGGGTAACTTTGCCCATCATTAAAAGTTTTGATTTATAAAGTCCTGAATAATGAAACTATATTTAAAATACTCAACAACTGATATTCTATAACATACAGTAAATACACTTACCTGTGTTTTCGCCATGAGGTAAAATCCACAAACACTTTCCTTAGGAAATTTGCCCGCAAAAACATACCCCGCACTCGACAAGTTCTAACAAGTTACTAAATGAACTTTGGAACGAATGCGTTAGATAGTTTTGCCACAAATATAATCAACTTTCCACCCAAATAATAAATATTGCCATAAAACTAAAATTGTTTCTTATATTAGCGGATTTGCTTAAAAATTGCTTTTAGGGCAAAGATACCTTGATTGGCAAAGTTGGCTTGTTTGACGGTATATCAAATAACCTAGATGATATCAACTCAAAAACCGTAACAATGACGTGTGTAAAATACAGAACAAAGATTGAAAAATCTATATTTGTATTGTATAAATTCAATCTCTTAATATTGTATAATTGCATAACACACGTGTGAGCACTATGCAACTAAACTATAAAGCTACCATTTACTGGGTACGTCTTTCATTGACTTGAATGTGCCCTGGCGGCTGAGGGTATGTCATGCTCACTCAAATGTCTCGCTGGTGGTGGCGTGTGTGTTGGATCATTGAGTTCCCTTCAAAATGGTTGAGCTAAATGGTGCTGATCCATACGTCATGTTCGTGAACGGGCGCCGCCAGTAGGGACTGGTCATCTCTTAGCTGCCAAGGCTTATTTTAATTTTAATCTAAGTATTTTCATTTCTGAATTGTTATTTTTTTGTTTTTGTTTTTATCTTTTTTAGTACGGACGCTTTTAACGTGCACGTCTTTCTACATCGTTCTCACATGTATTATTTCAACTTGAATGACCAAAATTTTGTAACGATTTTTATGATTTAAAAGAGTTTCCGTGGAGTTTCTTGCCCGTTCTTCTCCACAGGTACCTACTACGCTTTGGAATGGGCAACTAGCTTCATCTTTCTGACTGACCGACCTCTTGACAATTCAAAAGTGCCTGTAATTGGTTTATTTGAAATAAATGCTTTGAGTTTGAGTTGAGTTTGAGACACAGAAAATTTTCAAAGAAAATTTCCGTCCATAACTGAATCTTCTTGAATATAGGGCAAATTGAAGAACATAATTTAATAAAAATAATTATTTTTCTTGAAAACTGTACTGTGAATGTGTAAACCATAGCTTGAAAATACATTTTTTCATACAATATACAGGGTGTAACGGAAAGGGGGTATCAACCCTGAAGGAGGTGAATGTGCTCATGAAACTCAACAACTTTCCCCAAAGAACATAGGACGAAATATGAAAAAAAAATTTGGCCCTCCCATAGTAAATCAATCAGCTGGTAGTCAGTTTTGTAAGGGAGGGCCAAATTTTTTTTTCATATTTCGACCTATGTTCTTTGGGGAAAGTTGTTGAGTTTCATGAGCACATTCACCTCCTTCAGGGTTGATACCCCCTTTCCGTTACACGCTGTATAAGTAGCGATAGCCATTTTAAAGAATCAAAATAACTTGTTAACGATCTAAGGACATTAAAATCTGCCTCCTTGCAACATTATTAACCTCATACCAAACATGTCAAGTGTCAAATCATTATAATCTTGTTTACTGGTTGTCATTGGAAACTATGTAATATGAATAATATAACAAACTATGAAATTATGAAGCCCGAAAGTCTGACAACCAGTCTTACCAAGGGGTATTCTGTTACCCAGTAACTGGGTTGTGGAGGTCAGATAGTCAGTCGCTCCATGTAAAATACTGGTAGTCAGCCGCATCCGGTTAGACTGGAAGCTGACCCCAACGTTGTTGGGAAAGATTAGGCAGATGATGATGAATTATTAAGAGATTTAGGTATACTGATTAGAAAAATAAAAGACATTCATTTTAAAATTAGCATCCTTTCTAAATTCAAAATTAGTGTCTTTTAATAATTAATTTCTTGTTTTTTAACAAGTCAAAATCCTATCATTGTAGGTAAAATAAATAAAAGAGATCAACCGGTCGATTCTGTAAAAATCTCACCGTGAAATCATAAGTGAAGTGAGCTTGAAGTGAGCAGTGTCAACAGTGTTATTCCCTAATGACAGCTCACTTCCCGCTGACTTCACCGAAGTTCTCTCGGTGAAATTTTTACAGAAATGCAAATGAAATTACAGATGATTGGAAACTATGTGTTTTCAATGGTATTTACTGAATATTTTTTTATTGATAGCCACAGACTACAATAATATAGGGTATTGATAAGCAAGGTTCCAGGATATTATTACTCGGCCAAACCATGTCTGGCACAAGCGGCGACCTCACTGCATACATAGTTACTCATTAAAGTAAAGATAGTTGCGTAATGACGCGTGAGCGCTAGTAATATATAAGTCGAATGCCCGTGAGACTACAGAAAATCCGTATGGCTTTTGAAGAAAAGAATAAGTTAACTGAGAAACTCGGTAAACACGTGTCCTGTTATTCTGTACTTAAAGGTACAGATATGAAGAAGTCCAAGGGATTTTTACTTTCGTGGGATTTGGCGTCTCATAGACATAACAAGGCTGTTGGAGGACTCACAGAGGCAGCATGAAGCAAGCGGTCCACACTTAGGAAGGCTACATGGCTTGGAGATGCGTCATCTGTGGTCTCTATCTCCTGTAGTGAGGGAACGACGTAGAAGAAGAAGACGAAAAAACAATTTGAACTAAGTGAATAGTGAAATTTTAAATTTTCATTTGATAAAGACTTTGCGATATGCAACATGCCTCGTGTAAACAGTTCTAGATTATAAGAATCTGTGAACTTAGGAGATGATTCTGTTTATGGAGAATTAATAAGTTGAAAACATGATTTGCGGGTTTTGTATTATTTATTTAGACGTTATACGAATATGGAACGATTCGCTCCCTTCAAAACGACGACGCCCGATTGCACTTAGTCTGTCCAGAATCTATAAATAGGTGGACTTAAAAGCCTCATCGATATAGACACAGACCTTCGAGTAGACGAGTACGCCCATTTAGCATTATTTTTGTTTATTACTTGCAAACACCCAAAATTATAGTTTACAAAGCTAAGATAAAAAATAATAAACTATTACTCGCTGAGAATCTCACGCTTGGTACAGACGCCAGCACATCAAGCTACCCGAAACTGTCAGATTTTCCCAATCAACTTTGAACCTTATGCTTTAGCTATAAAGTTAAAATTCTATTAAAGAAATCTGACAGATTGTAGTAGCTTGATGTGCTGGCGTCTGTACATACGCATACCAACGAGTAATAGCTCGTCGCCGACGCGCACTCGATGCTCGTCGCTCGCCAACTCGTTTTTGCAGCTAGCTCTTTGCTCCTCGTTAATCGCTTGCAGTGCGATAGGTGTCTAAATAAGATGGAGATCAAGGTAGCTGCGCGGTGCTGAAGGAGAATACTCTTGAGTTCATATCTTCTAAGAAACAGACTACAACCAACATCATCTACCGAGCCCTTTCCCAGTTATGTTGGGGTCGGCTTCCAGTTTAACCGGATGAAGTATTTCACATGGAGCGACTGCCTATCTGACCTTCACAACCCAGTTACAGGGTAATACGATACCCTTGGTAAGACTAATTGTCAGACTTTCCGGCTACCGACAACCCGCAAAGACTGTTAAAGATTCACGAATGACGGCTGGGATCAACGGCTTAACGTGCTTTCCAAGGCACGAAGGGGTTTTGGTATGTGAAGATGGTCACTCATCCACGGACCAACCGCGGCAATCGTAGCTTAACCTGATCGATCGCCCCATGTGGTTGTTATTACTTAGCCACAAGCCCCACCAACAACAGACAGAACAGACTACCACTAACGAACGTGCTATCGGGAAAAAAGTAGCACGTATGTTACTCCATAACATCAACTATCTGCAAGTGAACGAGACTCACTTGCAGATAGTTGATGTTATGGAGTAACATACGTGATACTTTTACTGGCCATTCTGATCGTTTCTTGCGTCTGCGACGACGCTTTACCGAGGGAGGAGTCGTCACCGGGCCGCTGCGCCGCGCTGACATTGGCTTGCTTGACCTATTAATAAATAGACACGGCAACGTTTTTAATGAAGATTTTTTGAAAAATGTGACCTACATTAAAAAGTGGTTCAATTCATTCTGATCAAACTATTTTTAGGTTTTGCGCAATTCACGTTACACGTTGTATAAGAGTACTTTCAATGATTTAGTAAAAACCTGTTATTTTGATATTACAAGCGGATATTTCAATTTTATTTATTTGTATAGATTATTTGTTTTCGTGACTACCTGCAATTAAGTCGAGCCTTGTTCATTAAAACAATCGCAATGCTATAGAATTGTTTTCTGATTAACAATAGGAAGATGTTTTAAATTATAGTCGATGTCCGTGGATGACATTTAGTTTTTCTATCAAAAAACAATCATCATGAAAATAAACCGGTCAAGTGGGAGTCGGACTCGCGCACCGAGGATTCCGTACAAATTTGTAGGTATGTAACTATAAATACAGGGTTTCAGATTTCTTTTTGCTTTACTTGTGCTACATGAAATTGCTTCTTTCCAAATTTCATGATTCTAGGTCAAAGGGAAGTACCCTATAAATTTTGATTCCCTTGAGAGTGTCGAAATATACGTTTTTTGCGGCTCAAACGGCCGCATCTTTTTCTTAGAAGTCTGATTTTTTCACAGTTTCAAGCGACTGTAGATTTGAATATATGGTTTCAATTTAAACTCAATACCTCTACGCGTTCCCGAGATAAAGGGTCTTGACAGACAGGCAGACGGACAACAAAGTAATCCTATAACGATTCCGTTTTTTTCCTTTTGAGGTACGGAACCCTAAAAAATACTAAGTATAGTAAGGAAACATTGCCATCATTGCAACAATTCGTAAACGAAGTGGTTATTACAATGTTTACATTTATTGTTAACTAGCTTCTGCACGCGGATTTGCCCGTGTGGATGTCGGAAATTGTCCCAAGCGAACGAGCTACCGGGACAAAAACAGCCTATGTCTTTCCCCAGGATGCCATCTATCTCCGTTCAAAATTTATTTATAGGCCTTAAATTTTTTTTCCGTCGCCAAGGAGCGATGGAAAAGAAAAATAAAGAAGAAAGAAAAAACGTTTATTCTGCACAAACAAAACGCACGTTACAAATAAAAAACAAAATAATAATAAAAAAATAAAAAAAAGACGTAAAATATACAACGTAGCCAAAAGCCTCATACTCAAGCGCTTGATATCAGGGCCAGGCCGATTTGAAGAGTATGCTAGTGTAAGCACCTGCCCATAAGGCATTGCAACGTTATTCCTGGGATAGTAACGCACCCCATGGTCAGTGGAGTAGGTGAGTCCTAGAGTACTGGAGACCACGTATCGACGAACGTAGTGTAGGACGCCCCCTAGCTAGATGGATCTCTGACCATAAGAAAGTGGCCGGGACAGACTGGGTGTTGTGACGCAGTCAGTCATAGACATTAGGAGATGCCTATATGTAGCGGTGGACTGTGATAGACTGACTGCGTGAACTGATATAAAATAATCAATAGAATTAGCATAAAAAATATTATTAAAATCTCGATTATGATTGTAAATATATGCTTTATCAGATGGGATGACAGTGACAGCTCACTCCACGCTCACTTCATCTAAGTTTTCACGGTGAGATGGGTACAGAATCGCACTGCTATTCTGTAAAAATCTCACCGAGAGAACTTAGGTGATGTGAGCGGCAAGTGAGCTGTCATTAAGGATTAACACTATTGACACTGCTCACTTCAAGCTCACTTCACTTATGATTTCACGGTGAGATTTTTACAGAATCGACCGGCTGATCTCATTTTTTTTTTTTTTTTAATGCTGAATATGTATGTTAATTGACTAATTAAATACAATGATAGGATTTTGACTTGTTAAAAAACAGGAAATGAAAATTAAAAGACACTAATTTTGAATTTAGAAAGGCTGCTATTCGTAAAATTAATATCTTTTATTTTTCTAATCCTGTATAAATCTCTTAATGATTCATCATCATCTGCATAGTCTTTTCCCAACTATGTCGGGGTCAGCTTCCAGTCTAACCGGTCGCAGCTGAATACCAGTATTTTAGATGGAGCGACTGCCTATTTGAAGTATCTGGTAACCGTTTAATTTAATTTAATGATTTTCATTTTTTTTTAAAGGAATAACCCTCTCTGTTGTCAGAATATTTGTGTAGGTTAGATATTATTTTTGTTGTTAATTGTCTTGATTGTTGGCTCGAATTATGTTTTTGGGTTTTATTTTTTACTGTAGGTGCCTTTGCATTTGTAGGTATAATTTATGAATACAGAGGGGAAACTCTCTTAATTTTCAGTCTTGTCGTTTGTTCTGTTTCTGGGTGTAATTTATCTATAATATGTATGTATTTAGAAATATATATATGTATGTATGTTTATCAGTTGTCTAGTACTCATAGCACAAGCTCTGCTTAGTTTGGGACTAGATGGCGTTGTGTGAAAGTTGTGAAATATATTATTATTATTTTTTATTTTGATCTCAGTCTTAATCTGTCAAAGATACTTCTAATTTCCCTACATTTTCGTTAAGTTTTGACAATAGTTTGTGGCCGAGATGAGACTGCTACTAGATTTTGAACGTTTTAAATTACGAGAATCAAGGCCTTCTGTTTGCTTTCCTTCCGTTATAAAATTGTAATCTCCCTTCAATGCCGTGCTATAAAATAGCTGTAGTAGGTAAAACAATAATGGTCAATTACGTTGACGCGATCAGATTATTTAATTGAGTTTGTTAGATTCGCCACCTCAAAACAAGCTGCAATTTATTAACAGCTGCCTAACCTTGAATACTTTAATTTAGGCACGTGTAAAAAAATTTATACCCAATAAAAGTTACACTAATAAATATTTTGTATATACCTACAGAGTCTAATTAAATTGGCTAGCGAAACTCCACAGACGTGATGGGTATCGATACCTGAACGTGGTGATAAAAAATAAAAATAAAATGTTTCATTTCTATTTTTGTTTGCTACCTAATAATGGTAGTTTTCTTTACATGAAAGATATTTCAAGTAAAGAAAACTATCATTATTAGGTTGGTTAAAATTGGTTTTGGCTTATCAGCTAAAACCAATTTTTGGGTATCGACATGTTAACAGAATAACAATAGAAACTAATTTTCTCAATTACCTACTTCTAGTTACTACACTACCAGCCGTCATTTGCCCAAAAAAAAAAAACAAGGCATCAGATTTTTTTGTTTATGTGTCGACCCATCACGTCTGTGGAGTTTCGCTAGCTAATTTAAATTTATCTTGTATAATGTTTTATACTCCCTGTCACCTGTCAAAAAACGCCATGATCAAAATCAAAAGCAAAATATTATATTTCACATAACCTAAATAATAACAGCCGCACATGTCGATCGATCAGGTTAAGCTACGCTTGCCGTGGTTGGCCTGTGCATGGGTGACCATCTTTACATACTGAGACCCCTCCGTGCCTCGGAAAGTACGTTAAGACGTTGGTCCTGGATGTCATTTGTGGATCTTTGACAGTCGTTACGGATCGCCAGTAGCCCGAATGTCTGACAACCAGTCTTACCAAGGGGTATCGTATTACCCAGTAACTGGGTTTTAGAGGTCAAAAAGGCAGTCGCTCCATGTAAAATACTGGTATTCAGCTGCATTCGGTTATACTGGAAGCCGAACCCAACATAGTTGGGAAAAGGCTAGGCAGATGATGATATAACCTACATGGGCGCTTATGAAACGTTAGAAGCTAGGTGCACGGTTTCAATTGCGGGCCCTTCTCCATAGAAAACTATGAAAAAGAGTTCGCAAGTATCGGCTGCCAAATACCGGGAACTCATATACAACTTGTAACGTTAAATGCGCAAAACCTGAAAATAGTTTGATCAGAATAACGAGCAGAATTAATTGATCACTTTTTAATATAGGTCACATTTTTCAAAGAATCTTCATTAAAAACGTTGCCGTGTCTATTTATTAATAGGTCAAGCAAGCCAATGTCAGCGCGGCGCAGCGGCCCGGTGACGACTACTCCCTCGATAAAGCGTCGTCGCAGACGCAAGAAACGATCAGAATGGCCAGTAAAGCTGAAACAGCACATAAAACCTTTACAATTTTTTTAATGACTTATTTTCTCTCTGAAGTAGGTCAATTGAGATAAAAATCAGTTGGGGTGTCTGAGGTTTTGCGTATTTAACGTTACAATTCAATTCAATTTATTTATTGCAGATAATAAAAATCCATAATATTACATAAAACCAATATAGAACATAAAAAGAATCAAATTTAAAAATACAATAATTTAAAAATATTATAAAAATTAATCGTGAATGTCAAAACATGTATAAAAGAATAAATTAAGTCGAATAATAATAATAATCAAATATAATTTAAACTGTCAACTAATAATAATAATAAAAATATTATTTAAACAGAAATAAATAGTCAAAAACACATAAAATATTATAGTACCTATTATAAGTTACCTGCACTAGTAAAGTACCTGCACGCTCGCGGCCCCTCATACTTATAATAAGTATGAGGGGCCGCGAGCGTGCAGCCGCATCCATCTCATCAACATTGGTGAGTCCCACCTCTGGGACAATGCGTTAAGAATACCATTCGGGCTGCCACGCACACGCCTTAAGAGCGAGGCGCACCTTTTTCTGATTATGGCGAAAAAATGATCAGTCTGCGCCTCAGCAAACATAGCGGAAGCACTACAAAAGCGTGGCAGCCCCAACAATATCCTAAACGCATTGTTATACTGGACACGCAGAGCACTGTACCCCCGCAATGTAAAATTAGTCCATAGGCTGCACGTGTAGAAGGTCTGACAGTATGCCTTGAATAATGTTATTACGCGTTGTATTTATTAACCAGTTTCCAGTGTAATAATTTTACTTACTTGACTATCACAATAACATACGTTTTGGGCGTTGTAGCCATTAGTAGAGTTTGCTGAAGAAAAACACTTCATACATATTTATATGTAAGCAAATATTTGTTATTGGAAATATCATTTTTTTTTATTTATATGCTCATAAATGAGACAAAGTCTGTCTGTCTGTCTACTTTCATAGTTCGATAGAAAAAATAAATCATTATAGTTAAAATTCATCATCAAAATCATCGTTTTAACCGAAAGACGTCCGTTGCTGGACATAGGAATAGAATAGAATAGAATAGAATACTCTTTATTGCACCTCCACTTCAGCCGGTTTTGTGCTTCTCGCATCCAACGGGGTCCTGCGGCCTTCGTAAGGTCGCCAGTTCACCTTGTGGGAGCGCTTCCAACGCTACGTCTTCCGGTACGCAGTTGCCACTCCAGAACGCTTCGGCCCCATCAGCCATCTGTTCTGCGCGCAATGTGCCCCGCTCACTGCCACTTAAGTTTGGCAATTCTTCGGGCTATGTCGATTACCTTGGTTCTCCTGCGGAGCTCTTCATTTCTGATTCGATCACGCAGGGAAACACCAAGCATAACCCTCTTAGAACAGTCCTCAAATAACGCGAGTTTGAGAGATAACAAAAACAAAAATAAATAAAAACAAAATTAACATAAAGGAGGATAGCCAAAATGTATGGGACGAGTTCCCAGCGAATATAAATGTTGTTGAATAGTCATCGTTTTTTCAATGAAATTAATAATTTTTAACCATAATGACGCAGATTATTGTTTTAGCTGCAACTATTTTCCCACAATAATTTCAGACTGACTGCTAGATTAACAAAAGAGCTTTTCAATGTAAAACGTCCGGTCAGTGGGCACCTGTCGCATCATCTTTTTTCATTTTTATCTCAATGACTGTTTAAATACTAATATCATAAACAGCCTATAAAGTTCCCACTACTGGGACACAGGCCTCTTCTCGGTGAGAGAGAGTGGGCCGTAATCCACCACGCGGGCCCAGTGCGGGAGGTAGATGTATCATGTCTTCAAATTTTTGGTTCTAGTACATGCCGGTTTCCTCACGATGTTTTCCTTCGCCGTTTTGAAAACAGTGAAATTTCAAAAAAATGCTCATTGTTTATACATTTTCATTGCACAACTGCAGTAGTTTACAAGTAGGCACCCATCAGTACTGATTGATGACCCTCAAAAATCAACTAGATCTTCATCTATCAGTTGCAATCTACACTCTGAAATCGTTAGAAATAAACCGCCAAGCATCGTCAAGGGAACCCACTACTTAATAATATACATACCTACAACATAAATATACTCACTATAAAACTCGATGCTCATTTTCCTTCATTTCATACAGTGATCAAACTTGTTGGCGGTTATATTGAATTATTAAAGTTTAAATAAAAATGGAAGAAATAAAACCGTGTCCAATTTTTCAATTTAATGATAATCAATTAATGGATGTCAGAAAATCTTTTGGTTATGACGATTTGAATAAGTTGAAGCAAGATATAGATCAGTTCCAAGACTGGATCAGTAAACAACCTCATTTTCGGTTGAAGGAATTTGGTAAGTTTCTTTTTATTTTTTCGTGACTGCCTCCTTGGGTCACTAGGCTACTAGCGCGGTTTGATTCCCAGGTTAGGAAAGAAGTTACTGCGATTGTCCAGGAAACTCAGTATCTAACAGTCAGACTCAGTTGCAACTATTTGAATATAATTTAATTAAATATTTGGTGTATATTTGTTTAGCTATGTTAATTACTTTGCATCCGAATATTGTATAGAATGAAGTTCTCAAAACCTGGCAGACAGACAATATGTTGCTGCAATGTTCTCTTAGCTAAAACACTAGGAAGTGGTGAAGGGCGGGTGCTTTAGGGGACTGTCTTATGCAATTTTGACGTACTTTCTGACTCATGTACAATTCAAAAGTCAATCAATCAACTAAGTCTATCGCAGTCCACTGCTGGACATAGGTCTCTCCCAGACTGCGCCACAACACCCTGTCCTCCGCCTTCCGCATCCAGTCTACCCCAGCTACCTTCTTTAGGTCGTCCGTCCATCTAGCTAGGGGGCGTCCACACTACGCTTGCCGATACGCGGTCTCCACTCCAGGACTCGTCTGCTCCACCGGCCATCGGCCCTTCGACAGACATGGCCAGCCTACTGCCACTTCAGTTTGCTTACTCTGCAAGCTATGTCGGTAACTCCGGTTCTTTTCCGGAGAATTTAATTCCTGATTTTATCATTCAAAGAAACTCCGAGCATAGCTCGCTCCATAGCGCGCTGAGCGACCTTGAATTTGTGGACCAGCCCGACCGTCAATGTCCACGTTTCAGCAACGTATGTCATGACGGGCAGGACGCACTGGTTGAAGACCTTAGTCTTCAAACACGAATTCAAAAGTGCCTGTATGAAATAAATGTTTTGAGTTTGAGTTGTTTTAACGTCCAAAAAGTGATGATTCTCAGCCTAATTTGACTAAATTTGTTTTAGATTTTGGATTTTGATCCCATAGTCTGGATTTGGGCACCACATTATTGTTGGTTGCAAGCGCAACTGACATGATGTTACGAATTCAATTCCCGTTCGGGAAAAAAAATGATTGTTTTGGAATTTAGTGCAGCAAATAACAGCAGACAGGCTGCTGTAAATAACATAGTCAATCCATACTAATTCTAATAATAAATTATAAACGCGAAAGTTTGTGAGGATGAATGGATGTTTGCTACTCTTTCTGTCAAACGGATTTGAATGAAATTTGGCACACGGATAGTTTATTACCAGGATTAACACATAATATACTTTTATCCCCCTATTCACACAGGATCGAAACTTATGCAGGTGAAACCGCGGAGCGCTGCTAGTAATATTATAAATGCCTTAATGGCTGAAAGGATTTCGATTAAATTTGGCACACAGATAGACTATCACCGGGGTTAGGACACATAATACTTTTTATCCAAGTAGTACGTTCCAGTGGGATGATTTCCGATCTCCACGCGGGCCGCGGACGAAAGATAGTAGGTACCTGATATTTCCGTAGTCATCTCATAATGATCCTATAACGTTCCCAGTTCTTAGTACCAGTCCAGGGGACACAGGACTTTATTTTTTTTTTATTTTCATATATATATATTTTTTTTTTCTATGATTGTGTTTAGTTTAGTTTGTGATATTCCTGTGTGAGTCCTAATACATACTAAGTATATGCTTTTTCTTTCTTTCTTTCTTTCCTCTGGGCTCACTCCCTAGTAGGCCCATAGTTTTTATAGCAACCTATGTGTCTTAAATGTATGCGTACGGATATTTCTTCCATAATATGGTTGTATTTACAAACACAAATCTCACGTCCTCAAATACCGAAACTCGGAACAACTACGCAAAGGCATGCAAATATTAATTCGGTGTGAGACTTGGACCCATAGTACTCGCACAAAGGTTAACTCTGCAATTACAATGTTGCTTTCCTAATCGTGACTTTTTGACTCTCAAGATACAGGCACATGCCTAGTTTGGGGGTCAAAGCCCTGTTCTTGTCTAACCTGATTATTAATAAATGAATAAAAATAAATTATGTAAATTGATTGCCTCCTTGGTCTTTTGATAGGCCTGTTGGTCTAGTGGTCAGTCGCCCTGACTGCTATGCGCAAGGTCGTGGGTTCGATTCCCACCTAGGACAAATGTTTGTGTGATGAGCACGATCATTTGTTCTATGTCTGGGTGTAATTTATCTATAACTAGCGACCCGCCCCGGCTTCGCACGGGTGCAATGCTGATCACTATCACTACATAGTATAAAACAAAGTCGCTTCCCGCTGTCTGTCTGTCTCTATGTATGCTTAGAACTTTAAAAATAAGCAACGGATTTTGATGCCTTTTTTTTATAGATAAGAGTGATTCAAGAGGAAGGTTTATATGTATAGTACATGCATAATATAGTAGAGAAACACTGATAATTTTAGAGCCATTATTTCTCTTAAAAAGTATAGGATAAAAAATGGTTATTGTAGGTTATCCCTAAGAGATAGACGTATGCCATCGCGGACTTTTTTGTAGACCTTTTTAAGGTGTACAATACTGTAGTACATTATTTTGATCTATCTCGTAGGGTTAAGCCAGCGTTTGCAATGTAAGCGCAATAAAATGTGTTTATTTACGACATCACATTAGAAACCCCTAAAATGATCAGTGTTTCTCTACTATATTATGCATGTATTATACATATAAACCTTCCTCTTGAATTACTCTATCTATTAAAAAAAACCGCATCAAAATCCGTTGCGTAGTTTTAAAGATTTAAGCATACATAGGGACAGACAGCGGGAAGCGACTTTGTTTTATACTATATAAGGTCCCATTAAAATAGTTGGACAAATTTTAATACAGCGTTCAGTACGTCTAACCAAAGATATCCAAGCAAAAAAAACAATGATTAAAGTGATTTTATTTTGATCGAAAATAATAAATTGTTCGGCACCACAGCCGGCACTCTAGAATAAACCCATCCTTATGGGTAAGTACTTGCACTCGGGCGGCCAGTACTGTTAGGGCCGACACATATGGCGAGGTGTCAAACAAAAATCAACATTGTGTGCCTTAAAATAAAGTCGAAAATAAATAACCTAAGACGCGCAATTTGAAAACAGGCTAATATTGGGGGTGAATAAACTTTCCTTGAACACATGATTATGAACCGTCTAGGTACGAAAAGAAAAGATTCTAATTTCCCATCACACTTTACCAGGCTTTGGACTGTCTAATTGCGTGCTGAACTGTTATCAAAGTATTAAAGCAAATGCAGAAAGTTGTAAACAAACAAGCGCGCAGTGGATACAATGTAGTGTTATGAATCTTTTTTATTTATTTAAAGTTCGATAACAGTAAAACACTGAATCAGTCATGGTTAAAAATTAGAATCAGCCCTATTTACAATAATTAATATAAATACTACTTACTCTACGACGATAGGTGGATAGGTACGTAATTACATTCATTGTTGAACGTGCCTACCGTTTTGAGCGATGCACTTGCGAGCGCGTTTAATTTCTTTGCACTATTAAAAGAGTGTCACTTTCACTTTTTATTGTTTCAAATGCGAGGGTGATTCGCGTACATAGCTCATTCACGCTGGCTATTAAGTGTCCATTTTCACCGTACAATAAATCTTTAGCACGACCCCAGAAATAAAAATCAAGCGGAGTCAAGTCCAGGCTCCTAGCAGGCCACGGGACAGGACCACCCCGACCAATCCACCGGTCTCCGAACCGAGAATTGAGATAGTCTCTTACGTTTCCAGCGAAGTGTGCTGGCGCGCCATCATGCTGGAAGTAGAGGTCACGCCAGACTACCAGGGGTACATCTTCTAACATTGTTTCAACATCGTTACGTAACAAGTCTATGTACGTATTATTGTTTAAACGGTTAAGAAACAGGCCCTAAAACTTTATTGTCTAGCACTCCTACCCACACATTTACACTAAACCGTGTTTGGTAATAATCCGGTCTCACTTTATTTGGGTTAATAGTTGTCCAGTAATGGGAATTATGTATGTTAAATAACCCAACACGTGTAAAAGTACATTCATCAGTCCAGAGAATGTGACGTTGGGGTTGTTGCAGTAGCCACCTACAAAATGTTAATTTGTTCAGTTCTTGCACACGAGTGCAATGATATGGGTGGTGGCCTTTATCACGAAGGAGCTTCTTCCACACGTAAAAATCGCTGACGTTGAATACACGACCGGCATCGGCAGTGCTCGCCGTGGGGTGTATTCTAAAGAAATCTAAAACGTCTTCTTCAAGGCGCACCGGATAGCGCGGTCTTCCTGCGTCAACCGCTGGTGGCATGAAGGTGCCACATTCACGATGGCGCTGTACTGCTCTCAGGATTATGGTGAGGCTCGGCCGCCTTCCAAATCTTTCTTGATAAAGGATTTGGGCTTGTCGTAAGCTTTCGTTGCACTCACGATAACACAGGACCATTTCCAAGTATTCTTGGTTGCTGTACGCGTAATAAGGCATTGTTGTCGATTGTGATAACTACGTAACAACACACACGCAGACTTTCATGTAACATGTTCTGTTGGCTCGGTTGCGCGACGAAAACTGAAATGGCTTCATTGTCAATTTGTCATATTTTACGTCAGCGGCCCTTCGCCCCGGGCATCCCCGCGGTGAAGGGCTATGTTAGAGTGAGATGGCATGAGTTGAACAATGAAACCGGCGGGTGGTGACATGGCCACGTGCGCCTGGACCATTATTTCGTAGAATCAGAATTTATGAGATAGCAGACATGGATGTGTTTATGCATTGGGTAACCAAAATGTTTAGTGCATTTTCGCTAACTGATTTTTTTTTTTTTTAAAGTATCTAATGCATTTTTCTTATTTTTTTTTTTTACCATTGTCCTTATTTTGGTGGTCTGAATGATTTGTAAAAGTTTGTCCACCTATTTTAATGGGACCTTATATATATAATATATATATATATATAGTGATAGTGATATGTATGTATTTAGAAATATAATTATATGTATGTTTATCAGTTGTATAGTACTCATAGCACAAGCTCTGCTTAGTTTGGGACTAGATGGCGCTGTGTGAAAGTTTTATAAAAAAAAAAAAAAAATGGTCGCCAGAGCTACTGCTGAGCATGAGGTACAGGGTTCGATTCCCGGGTCGGGCACAGTGCGATTGGGTTTTCCATCCGGAACTTCTCAGTAGCAGCCCTGAGTCTAGTTTTGCGCCCGGTTGATGGCAATAGTCTCGCCCCTATTCCATGGGATTTAATATAACTGGTGAAATATGGGTGCAAATACTATACATGGTGTCCAAAGTCATGGATTACCTTTTACCTGCTGATGGGCCACATTGGGATCTACCAATAAAAAACTGGCCAAGTGCGTGTCGGACCACGCACAATGAAGGGTTCCGTAGTTGAAATGAATTTATCGCAAGAACAAACTTAACATTGTAGTTGAAAATCATCTTCTCCCATACATTGCAACTGCAAATGTAAGTTGGTATGCACAATATTGAATGATTTACCATGTTATTTTAATATCATGGACTTCTTATAGGTTTTCCCATAACCTATAAGTAGAAAACTAAATTCTTTATCTTCTTCAAAATTTTATGTTCAGCAGTTTCGGAGATAGGGGGGCGGGGGGGGGGGGGGGGGGGGGAATGGTCAATTTTCATCTATTTTCTTGAATAACTTGGAAACTATTTACTTTAAAATTACAAAAAAAAAAAAAATGTATTTGAGATCCTCGCAACAAGTCCTTTCATTTGACATGTCACACGATGCAGTTTGCAATTTTTAGTTTTTTAATTTTCCATCTTGCCCCCAAAAGTAACCCCCATATACAAATTTCGTCTATCACGTCACACCTCTGCGTTCGGGTCACAGAAATTGATATGTGTACCAAATTTCAATGTAATCGGTCTAGTAGATTCGGAGATAATTGACTGTGACGGACGGACAGACGGACACACGAGTGATCCTATAAGGGTTCCTTTTTTTTATTCGGCCGTACGGAACCCTAAAAAAATTACCATACTAAAAGTCTTATGGTTTCCGAGTTTTTAGATGTTTAATGAAATTTTGGAAAATCTCTACCTTTGATCAGTTTTTTCCATGCCATTTCTACGAATGAAAACTTTTTTGAAAACAGGTTTTTTTATTTTTATCGTGAATCATCCTACTATCGATTGAATACAAGAAAGTTACAGATATCATCTTTTAAATACCTAAAATTTAGGTTCAAACTTAAAATTTTCACCAAAAAAATTTTACCTTATATTTCATCGGTCCTGGTGAAAAAAAAATTTTATAGGTACTCATAGTCATTTTTTTTTATTGGTAGATCTCAATGTGGCCCATCAGCAGGTAAAAGGTAATCCACGACTCTTCGGACACCCCGTATATACTTAACTACATCTCTGCTTAATCACAAATTCAATTTATTTGGACGTAAAACTAATGTTACGTCCAAATACATTGAATTTGCTTTAGTAAGGATAAAATATATTCATAAATATACTTTTTTTTTTTTAATGGTCTGGTGGAAATTTACATCTTTATGTAATCAGAACGAATCTACTGGGAACAAAATGAGTTGAATATCTCTAACAATTGGGGAATCCCCGTGCTATGTGGAAACGAACATATTATGCTATTGGATTGGTTGATGGAAATTTCTATCACGATGCATTTAAGGGTTAACCCTTTGGGGAATACAGGTACATATGTAATGTCATCGAATAAAATAAAATAAATAAAAATATAAAATAAAATGCAGCTATAAGTAATTAGATATTTTCATTTGGCTCGAGTTCTTTTCATTCTAGCCAGTCGATCAAGCGATGTGTATATACCACTTACTAGTTAAACCGGTTAATCTAAATCGAGTTTTATTTAAATAACTTTATAAGGGAAAAGTGTACAGGTAATTATTACGATAAAGGTTACTAATTGGAATGGAAATCCTATAACGTCACGTCCTCGTAAGTAACGGCTTTGCCAACCGTGACTGACTGACCTATAGAAAAATGTTATAGGTTTTTCCAGAAACTTAGGAGTATTTATAAACAGAATAGGGCGTTTTTCCACCGCATCAGTGAGCAGTTGTGGCCCAGTGGTAATGTCCGCGTCTTACGAGATGTAGGTCGTAGGTTTGAACCCAGACAGGCACTTTACTCTATCGCTACCGAGCTCGGTAATTCAGTATGTTATTATGATAAACAAAATAAAAGCCGGGCAAACCGCGCTCGTGCGACAAGATCAAACGCGTATTGTATTGCCGGCACATCGGCCCGTCACAATCCCGGACCGAGTTCTAGCGGTCGCGCCGAACTACCCGAAACGGTTGATGGGGCTCGGGTGACGAACATGCGATAGTAATATACAGCGTGTAACGGAAGGGGGGTATAAACCCTGAAGGAGGTGAATGTGCTCATGAAACTCAACAACTTTCCCCAAAGAACATAGCTCGAAATATGAAAAAAAAATTTGGCCCTCCCTTACAAAACTGACTACCAGCTGATTGATTTACTATGGGAGGGCCAAATTTTTTTTTCATATTTCGACCTATGTTCTTTGGGGAAAGTTGTTGAGTTTCATGAGCACATTCACCTCCTTCAGGGTTGATACCCCCCTTCCATTACACGCTGTATATTATGTATGTATGGCTACTTCGGCGCCGTCATCTCGTTCTCGGTGACGACGCGGTGACAGCTGCGGTGGACAAACGCACTAACCAGAAACACATACGAAGGAAGCAAGTTATTAAAAAGTTTGTAAAAAGTGCCGAAGTGCAATAAGTAAGTAAATATAGTAAGTATATAGTATAATATTGAGTAGTTTCTCGTAATAATTATGAGGAAAATCGGTCACAAGGGTAACTGTGGAGTTTCTTACTGGCTAGGTTTTTCCATGATAATTGTCATGGATATTTAAAAAAAAACACTGTTAATATGGATAAGTCACGGATTTCAAACAGATCTGAAGCTACTGAAGTATAGCTGATTATGTATGGCATTTATTCAGGTAAGCACGTCCCCTGTCCCCACTTCGGTGCCAGACGACTGACATGTATAAATGGACTCGGAGGGGGACGGGGGCTCGTAGCTAAATGATAACAACCGAACCGATCGATCGAAGGTTAAGCTACGCTGGCCGCGGTCGGTTAGTGGATGGGTGTCAATTTTTGATGTGAAACATCTATAGCCGCACGTAAAACAGATTTCTGGCGTGGTGACGCATGCTGTGGCGACGCGTCGCCATGTTCTATGATGGTGCATATATACATACATATTAATTTTACAAAATAATTTCGATGTTTCACATCTGCCAGGCGTCCCGTGAAGGCTCAAACTTTTTTTTACATATCGAGACTCCTCCGTACCTCGGAAAGCACGTTAAGCTGTTGGTTCCAGCTTTCATTCGTAGAACTTTGACAGCTGCTACGGTTAGTCAGAAGTCTAAAAGTTTGAAAACCAGTCTTGGGTTGTAGAGGTCAGATAAGCAGTCGCTCCGTGTAAAACACTGGTATTCAGCTGCATCTGGTTAGACTAGAAGCCGACCTCAAACATATTTGGGAAAAGACTAGGCAGATTGATTGACGATTGACTTTCATATTTATGTACTTTCATTTCTTGGTTACAACACCCACTTCACAATACACGTGCATAGTTCTAATGATGACAAATAAGCATGAGGTAATTTATACGTAGACGCTTCTTATTATCATTAATAATAGAATAAATGTCTTCTTTAACAGTATTGAAGAATAGTGTTATTATAATAATTATGTAAGTAGTAACGTCCCTTACATTACTACGTACATCTTACAAGAAACCGACCCCAACATAGTTGAGAAAAGGCATACAATAGCTGGTCGATTCTGTAAAAGTCTCACCGTGAAAACTTGCGTGGAGTGAGCTTTTAGTGTCATACCACTGATGCTAGGGATTGGACAGGCATACATTTACAATAATATTTTTTATGCTAATTCTGTTGATCATTTTATATAATTTGAAAGCTAGTATTTTAGCTGTCAAAACATTAATATTTTATGGGGTTTTAAAATAAAATAGCACAAAAAAAAGAAACGACAAAAGAAACAAAAACTTAGTCAGAATCTCAATGATTTTTTTTTTCTTTTTTTTTCCTTGACTATAGACCTGATTCACGGCATTTCGTGAATCGGTAGAAGTGATCACGCCACACAAACTACGTGGGATTAAATTCTATGGTCCTTCAGCCAGGCACCCACAAAATAGTAAGGTTTTGACAGCTTAAATACTAGCTTTGAAATACTATAAAATGATCAATAGAATTAGCATAGAAAAGAGTCAGCTCTTGCCCTCTGGAACCAGTCGTCCACTTTCGTATCTTGACGACTTTTTCATAAGGTCAATATTCCAAACTCATCCACTTTTATTATGTCATGGAGTGTACAGATTTTGTCCAGTTGTTAATCTGTCCAGCTGAGAAACTGTGCAGCTGAGAATCGGTCTAATTGCGAATCGGTCCAGTTGCTACGGAGGGAAAAATATTAGTTATTAAAATTTCGATTATGATTGTAAATATATGCTTGGTCAATCCCTAGTATCAGGTGGGATGACACTGACAGCTCACTCCACGCTCACTTCACCTAAGTTTTTACGGTGAGATGGTTATAGAATCGCACTGCTGTTGTTTGTCAAATTCTGCCTAATGCTCGGTTTCTATAAACAAAAACGAATCGTTTTGCTTACCAATGGTAGCATTTTTCATTGCCAAGCTGTGTCTATAAATGAGGAGCGTCGGAACGAAAACCGATATATCGAATTTACCATATTTTTCACAAATTAAAAAAAAGCTTGTAGGTAAGTTTTTTAATGTTACAAAAGTGGAAAATTATAGCATGGTTATTTGCAGTTAAAGTGACATCGATTGATATGTGAAACTTGACGGAGGGTAGATACTTCATTTAGGGAGATACTTGGCGGACAAGTATGGATATATCGGTTTTTGACGCGATCATTTGGATATATCGGTTTTTGACGAAACCAAAATGGATATGTCGGTATTGAACTAAATTGAATTTGAACCGACCATTGTTGAATTGTGTAAAACTTAATAAGAATTATCGGTTTTTAATCCAACAACAAGAACATGTTGAATTTAAAAAATTATTTGCCGGTTTTGATTTGACCACAGTATTTTGATATTTTTTTTAAGATGGATGTAACTGTTTTTTAATTGATTTCTTTCCTGAAGGGTGTATAATTAAACATTTTGTAACAGAAAAAAAAAAAACGTCTTAATTAAGACATATCGGTTTTTGTTCCGACGCTTCTCAAATAGATTCGTAAGCTAATTTTACATGTGATAGTTACTATCTATATGGGAGTTATAGTACTAGTTATATGGGAGTTTCTACTAAAAAAGCTATGAGGTCTTTGCTTCATTATTGGTAAAGATATAAGAGTCATAATTTTAACCAATAACGGTCCGTAAATTATAGGAATCGGCCATAAATAAGGTCACAAAAATCAGAATGCACTTACGTATCATGGTTATTAAACATTGACTTACCTACTATACTTGGTTATTTTACTTTGACCGAATGTTACTTTAGCAATATCTGTCTCCATCATCATTATTTCCGCCAAAAGACGTCCGCTGCTGCACATAGGCCTCCTCCAAGCGTCGCCACATTGACAGGTCTTGTGCTTTTAGCATCCAGCGGACTCCCGCGGTCTCACAAGGTCATCGGTGCGACTTCTATTCGGTCCCATCGGCCATGCATTCTGCGAGCAACGTGCCCTGTCTAATTCCACACAAGTTTGACTATTTCTGTGCATTTTGTTAAACCAATTACCTTCATGAAGACTACCTGCTATAAGATATGCAATTTCTTTCTTTCCAGACCGAGATTTCCTAGAGCGTTACCTCATCTATAGTAAAGGGTCCATCGAGAGAGCGAAACAGCGTTTCGACAAACTGTGTACTTTCACCAGCTTGATGCCTGAGTTCTTGCAGAACTATGACATAAGGAACGAGTTCAAACCCCTGTTCAATATTTGGTAAGTAATTTGTTGTGTTTCGATCTTTCTTGGGTATGTATTTTAAATGAATCAAGTTTGCTGTCTGTCCGGCCAGCATAGCGATTAGCAAACAATTATTCAAAATTGACACAATTCCAGTTACTGGTTTGCCTTGTCCCCGACACCAGCCGGTCGATTCTGGAAAAATCTCACCGTGATAACGAAGGAGAAGTGAGCTTAGAGTGAGCTGTGAGTCATGCTGATGCTAGGGATTGACACTAGACGACTCACTCCACGCTCACTTCACCCAAGTTTTCACGGTGAGATGGTTACAGAATCGCACGGCAGATAGCTGTCAGAAGAATGGCGGTCGTCTATATTATTTCAACTGACAAAAATTTAGGGTTTTGGATTTGTGAACAAGCTTTAGAGACTTATTTGATTGATGTTTGATTTGGCACGGAAGCGTATCGTATAAGTCCACTCAAATCTGCATGGCTCTTCTCTTAAAAGGTGATGATGTGGCACGACTTTATTTCGAAAGTCTGGACTTTAAAAAGCATTGACCATTGAAAAAGTTCTACCTTCATGAATGAATAAGTAATCGAATTTTTAAGTCATACTTTTAGTAATAATAAAATCATGATTGTTCTAAGATAAACTATGATTTTCTTTCGATGTTACTTTCAAAGTTATATGTTGTTAAAGCTTTATATTTATCTTATGTATTTAAACCCATCTACTTCGAGAACGGGGTTCAGGCTACGGGTGGTTGAGGATCCAGAGAGCAGATCCTCCTGGCATACTTATGGGCCATGTCCAAGAGTACCGCTTTCTGCATCAAATCCTTGACCCAACTGCCTAACGAGACCCTCTTCAGAAAACGTTCGAAACTGTTGGCTATTAGGTCGTAAAGTCACTTATTGTTATTTTTTGCAATTTTCCAGTAACATATGCGTCCTGCCAATGCCATCTACTGACAACTACCGCGTGGTGGTAACAACCTTGACAGGAGAGGACGATAGCAAGTTTGAACTGGTCTCATATTACAGATATTTAATTGTGGTGAGTAATAAAAACTATTTTATATACACTCGAGAGCAATGCATTAGGGTCACATAAAGATACCTGATAGTCTCGGAACCTAATAATGCTAGCTTAATGAATTAAATTGTGTTTAATAGACAATCAAAATGTTCCTTAATTGAGAGTAAAACAATCTATGTGTTACTTTGTATTATATTCATAAAAGAATACATAAATAAAAAAAAAAAAAACAATCTCATCTTATAACAAAAATAGAAATGCAATTTTTTTTTCTAACACTTGAAAATTTTCTTGAGTTTTAGTAAGACTTTTTATTAGTAGGGAACCACCGCCATAGGCCACTTTCTCTTCGATGCATGCTTACTTGAATCGCTCCCCTGGTCTTTTATGCACTTTTGTTCTTCCGTCGTTCTTATAGAGCATAAATCTTGATTCATCTGAGAACATAACTCTTAACCAATCTTTAATACACTAATTTAACCTTCAAGCAGTCGCAAGTCCTCGAATCGACCGCGATTCGATCGATTCTCGATACATTTATGATGCCAAATTGCTTACAAATCCAAAGAAAATTAGAATATTATTTTGATTTTATAATTTTGTTTATTTCCTAACATAATGATAATGTGATAAATACAAAAAATATTAAATAATTAGTGTTTTAAATACCTGAAATATCCTATAAGTCTTTTATGTTACGCGCGACCGCTGGCGTTATAAGTGACCGCGCGACCGCTTGAAGGTTAAGTATCACGCTTACTCCGGCTGATTTCCAGCATTGTGAGAATTCTGGTGCATTCTTCAGGTATAAGCGACATTATAAAAGCATCAATAATGAATACTAAGCATCAGAAACGCTGTATACATACCTTTTTATATGTCAGAATAGAAACTAAAGCCAAAACAGATGCAGAAAATTTGTAGTTCCATTTACAAAAGTCCCATTTTTTATTTTGTAATTTTTGATAGCATAACTTTACAGTAACTAAGAAGTTTTATTACGTTCATTTAAGGAACATTTAACTGTCTATTAAACACAATTTATTTCACTAAGCTAGCATTCTTAGTTTCCGAGACTTGCAGGTATATTTTTGAGACCCTAATTTATTGCTCTCAAGTGTATTAAGTTTATGTTCTTACTAACATCAAAAGCGCCAACGAAACTCTGAGAACGCCCGACGCATTTAACGTTTAAACAACATAGCGTGCAGCTTGCAAAATATCAAGGCTATATTTTCCGACGGGCTGCCTCATATGTGTAGAATGGCTTACCCATATTTCAGCAATTATAATTTCTAGGCAGTCCTTATCATCATTATGATTACCATTGGAAGCTGTTCCACCCATCGCTGAGTATAACAGGCCTCCTCCCTTTTCTGCCATGCATCCAGGGATGCATGACACAAAAGGGAGGACAGACCAGGATCTGTGCGATTCTCAACCTGCCGGTCGATTCTGTAAAAATATCACCGTGAAATCATAAGTGAAGTGAGCACTTAATAGTGTTAATCCCTAGCGAATGACAGCTCACTCCACGCTCACTTCACCCAAGCTTTCACGGTGAGATGGTTACAGAGTCGCAGGGCAGGGCTTGGAATCGGCACCAAAGGTACAGGTTCTGTATCAGTAATTACCGGTTCTTGCCATTTCTGTCTGGTTACTGGTTCCAGACGGGTACGGGGCCGGGTAATTTGGTACCAAATTCAGCTAACTGGCGCGTATCTCATATTGTGCGAGGAACCTCGTACGATTGGCAATCTTTAAGTTATTTTTCTAATGCCTATTAACTGTCCTTTCTGTTTTCTCACTCTAAATTACGAAAATATCTGTTTGGTCCGGTATAGTACCGATAGTGATGAGAAATACCAATAGCTCTAGTACTACCCTGGTACCCGAATCGCACCAAGGTACCATTGTACCGATTTCCAAAAATACCGGTATTTCAAGCCCTGCTGGTCGATTCTGGAAAAATCTCACCGTGATAACTAAGGTAAAGTGAGCTTAGAGTGAGCTGTGAGTCTTGCTGATGCTAGGGATTGACACTATTGATGACTCACTCCACGCTCACTTCACCCAAATTTTCACGGTGAGATGGTTACAGAATCGCACGGCAGGTCTTAACCTAATAACCAGGCACTAAAGAAAGAAAGAAAATAAGTATATTCGACCCAGGTTAAGTAAGGCACAAAAAAACTGTACTGTGTGCTTCACGGCTGCGCCAAATAGGCCCAATTCAGCATAAATTTCAACTGGACCCCTATTTTAACCCAGACTCTGGACTGTTAAACGGAAAAACTAAAAACATGTTTCCCAACCCGGTAATCACACGAGCATAACCATTAAGGGGGTAGGACCAAGATAGCATGCGAAATACAAATTTTCTTACATTTTTTGCAATACATTTCCTAGCGCATCCACCTTAACTGAAAAAACTCAACTCTCTTTTCCTTTCTTTCCAGCTGGGTCAGTACATGCTACATCACGACTACTGCAACGGTTACGAGCTAGTTGGTGACAGTAGGAACATCACAATGGGTAGTGTGAAGAAACTTAATCCCGTTACTATCCACAAGGCTCTAACGTTGATCGTTGTAAGTATTTTTGTGATATAACAACGTTGTAAATTTATAACAATGACAAAGTGTGGCAACATCTACATAGGCACATTACGAACTACGCATCACACTGACGTCACGTGAAATCCTGCATCGCGCAAGCAGAGTTTACCGCGCGACTAGCCTACAAAGTCGTCTCGACATCATTCGTCGGGCAGTAGCCTACCAGACACAACAACCGTCTGCTCAGAGGATCTTTACTTTTCTATTGAGGATGAATGAACTTTACAACTTTACCCGCTTTGCCTTTTTCCGAGGCACGGAGGGGTCTCGATGTGTAATAGATTGCCACCCACCACGAACCGACCGCGGCTAGCGTAGCTTAACCTTCGATCTGACCTCAACAGCCCTGTTATTGGGTATCACAGTACCCCGTTGTAATACTGTTTATCAGATCAACATTCATGCAACTCAACTTTCTTTTCAGGAAGCTTTAGGCCAAAGAATGAAGAAGATCCATCTGATTAGTGGCTCTAAATTCTTTGACACGATCCTGCTGGTCTTCAAACAAGCTCTGAGTGCGAAACTGGCCCAAAGATTAGTGGTACATAACAGTGTTGAATCGTTGTATGATCATATACCTAGAGAACATCTCCCGAAAGAACTTGGAGGGAACGAGAAGACTATGAAGGAGATGGCTGGTGAGATTTGTTTTTTTTTTTCCATTTGCTTAGTTTATTGTTAACCGTGGGCATAACCCCTAAGGTTTCGCCCGCGTGGATGTCGGAAAATATTCCAACGTACAACTGAAATTAAACGGGATTAAAAGCACCTACTCTATGTGTTAATCGAGGTTATCAACCATCTGTGTGCCGAACATCCAAATCCGTTCAGCCGTTTTTTACGCCAACCTGTAACATACATCCAGAGAAACAGACATACGGACAAAAAATATAAAAAACTATATTTTCGGTACAGATTCGTTCCAGTTACTTCGTTCCAATTACACCTCGTAGCAAATACATTTAAAAAAAAAATTCAATGCACAGTTTTGACTCCGTTAAATTTTATTATATTTATATACAGATATTGTATACGAGTATAAGTATTGTATCCATTTCAATGCTTATATTCATAATCTCTTAACTAATTACTTACACTAGGTAATAAATTAAAAAGACTAACTAACTAACTATATAAATAAATACAAAAACAAAAGGATATTTAGGCGTTGAAGTACTCTTCCGCATCGCTGCCATCCGGAAACGTGCCCAGAAGATTGGCAGCATTGCCACGTTAAATGGCAATTCTAATTCTTTGGCTAAAGAACGACCATGTCTGTTATCCATTTTACATCTATAAATAGTGATAATCTGGTTTTGCAGTTGACGAGGGATTGGTCTGCCCTTGATTGTTTCATCAGATCAGTAGAAGTTTGAGCTTCGACTTACTTCACAACGACTTTGTAAACGCAGCAGAGGTTTCTTGCTAAGACAAAATAACACGGCGTTAAAGCACGGTGGATACTCGTGACCATTGACAGATGCTGCCAATGGCATAAGCAGATTTGTGTACTATACCATCTCTCTACAGCTTCTTATGATGACATTCAGTCAGCTATGGAATTAGTTTTCTAAAAGGATTTAAATAATAATAAATAATAATAATAAATAATAAATCCCTGGACATTTCACACAGCACCATTTGTCCCAAGCTAAGCAACCTAATGCTTGTGTTATGGTAACAAGATGGCTGATAAACTACTTATATACAATTTTTTTTTTTTTTTGTAAATACATACATATTATAGATAGAAAAACACCCAGACTCGGAACAAATACATGCAGGTCATACAAATATTTGTTCCGTGCGGGAATCGAACCCGCGACACGCAGCGCAGCAGTCAATCGCTTAACCACTGCGCCAACCGTGCCGCAATATTTTTAACCATCTTCACATACCATGATCCCTCCGTGCGTCGGAAAGCACGTTAAGGCGTTGGTCCCGGCTGTCATTCGTGGATCTTTGACAGTCGTTACGGGTCGTCAGTAGCCCGAACGTCTGACAACCAGTCTTGCCAAGGGGTATCGTATTACCTAGATACTGGGTTGTGGAGGTCAGATAGGCAGTCACTCCATGTAAAGTACTGGTATTCAGCTGCATCCGGTTAGACTGGAAGTCGACCTCAACAAAGCTGGGAAAAGGCTAGGCAGATGATGATTAAACTTGTATAAAATACTAATGTTGGTAGTGGCGGATCCAGGATTGTCGTTTGGGAGAGACTTGACCCCTCTGAGGGTAGGTTTTTGCAAAATAAACAATAAAAAAGGCTTTCTATTAAAAATTCGTCACGTAAACAGAACTTCATAGACAAAATTTAAACTTGAAACATACTTAATATTTATTAAGTTAAGGGCAATAATTGATGACTATTGTATTGTGTCTTAGGTGGGGCAATGATTGCTAAAAAAATATTTAGAATAATAATAATTATCAAGTTTACTTTAAGATTTGTCACGGAAGATCTCAGATGCTTTTGGACGGCTTGAACCCCCTGGATCTGCCACTGAATGTTGGTATTCCTAGTTTGATACATTTCAAGTTCAAAGTGCCTGTAGTTTCTCAACGAGCAAGTTTTAAACTAAGCACGTCTACTAATGGCATTGCTTTTTTTTTTTTTTTTGCAGAAATGGATTTCAAAGAAGTAAGCACAGATGAACACATAGCAAAAGTGAAATATATGGAAAATGCTTCCACGGATGAATCTTGTAGACAGTCTTGTAAATTCAACGAAGAATATTCAGGAATGCCTGGATCATTCAAGACATTGTGCGTGGATTAGAATAGAACTATCATTATTACCGGGTAGGGGACTCAGAGATGGATATTTTTGATGTTATACAAACCGTAATATTGGTAATTGATTGATGATTGTGTGATCAAGTCAAGAAATAAGGGTGATGGCCCAAATCCCACCAAAAAAAAAACCCAGGTATCTCCTCCAGGTATGTCAGATTTTAGAGGGTAATTAAAAGTAATATTTAAAACTTTAAATTTTTTTAACTGAAGTGGCAGTGGGCTGGCTATATCTGTCGAAGGGCCGATGGCCGGTGGAGCAGACAAGTTGGAGTGGAGACCGCGTATCGGCAAGCGTAGTGTGGGACGCCCCCCAGCTAGATAGACGGACGACCTAAAGAAGTTGGTTGGGGTAGACTGGATGCGGAAGGCGGAGGACAGGGTGTTGTGGTGCAGTCTGGGAGAGGCCTATGTCCAGCAGTGGACTGCGATAGGCTGAGTTGATTTAAAACTTTCTTCTTTCTTCCTGAAAATCTGAGATACAAAACTTTTGCGCCGGTCCTGGGTTATTTTTGGGCCATCACCTTTAGGGCCTTTGGGTAGGTATTGAAGCAAAGGGGTGTATAGAAATAATTATTTATACGTTTGAAACTGTGTACTAAGTAGGACTGTCAAGTGTACCTATAACTATTGTAAATAAAAACTTGCAAAACATTTTTTTTTCCTTAGCCTGTATTGTGTCCCAATGCTGGGCAAATGCCTCCCCTTTTTGCTTCCTAACCTCCCCGTTTTGAGCGATTTAAAAACAAATTAGTGCTGTCTTTGGAAACTTTATTAACAACGTTTTTGATTTGTGTGAAAAAGCAACTTACAGGCAAATGTTACACCCAGGTCTCTAATAATGCTTATCCTGTTTATATTTGTTTTATGTAACTGATACTGAAACATGATTGCATGTGGTTTGCGTGTCTAGGCAATAACAAAATATTTAGAGACATTCAGTTCGACTTTATTAAAGACACAATAATTTTGAAGTCCATCTAAGTCCCGCTTCAAACTAAAACAGTCGGAAATTTCTGACATAGGGCACAAAATTTTATTTATAAAAAAGAACAATAATTCTCAGAAATTATTTGAATTGTGTTTTTCTATCTGCAATTCCTAGGCCCTGGAGTCTGGATTCTTGCCTGATTGATGGCATAATAGGGTCGCCCCCTACCTCAAACTCAAACTCAAGCTCAAACTCAAAGCATTTATTTCAATTAAACGATTTACAGGCACTTTTGAACTGTCAAGAAGTCGTTCAGTCATAAAAACATAAAGCTGTTACCCAGGGAGGGGTCCGTGGCTAAAAAATAACAGCCGCACAGGTCGATCGATCAGGTTAAGCTACGCTTGCCACGGTTGGTCTGTGGATGGGTGACCATCTTTACATACCGAGACCCCTCCGTGCCTCGGAAAGCACGTTAAGCCGTTGGTCCCGGCTGTCATTCGTAGATCTTTGACAGTCGTTACGGGTGTTAGAAGCCCGAAAATCTGACAACCAGTCTTACCTAGGGGTATCGTATTACCCAGTAACTGGGTTGTGGAGGTCAGAAAGGCAGTCGCTCCATGTAAAATACTGGTATTCAGCTGCATCCGGTTAGACTGGAAGCCGACCCCAACATAGTTGGGAAAAGGCTAGGCAGATGATGATGTTACCCATCCCAAAGCGTAGTAGGTACCTATGGAGAAGAACGGCCAAGAAACTCCATGGACTCTTTTAAAATATATTTTTGTAAAAATATTAGTTACATCGTTAATGTTGAATTTATAATTATACGTGAGAACGATGTAAAAAAATAGACGTACACATTAAAAGCGTCCAGAGTACAGCAAATAGTAACAAAACAACAATCCAAAAATAAAATAATTAAAAATAAGGTTGCTTCACCTTATTTTTAATTATTTTATTTTTGGATAAATTTTTTGCTAACTGAAGGCCACTCCCAACTGACGGCGCCCGTTCACGAACCTGACGAATGGATCTGCACCATTCATCTCAACCTATTACTCGTATATGGGACTTAAACATAACTGGCACAATTTAGGTGTACTAGGTGCACGTCTGATGCGTGATTTTATGAATTGGCTGTATGATATCATAATAAGTTTTGGCAGGCCTGTTGGCCTAGCGGTCAGTGGCCCTGACTACTATACGCAAGGTCGTGGGTTCGATTCCCACCCAGGACAAATGTTTGTGTGATGAGCACGATCATTTGTTCTGTGTCCGGGTGTAATTTTTCTATAATATGTATGTATTTAGAAATATATATGTATGTTTATCAGCTGTCTAGTACTCATAGCACAAGCTCTGCTTAGTTTGGGACTAGATGGCGTTGTGTGAAAGTTGTGGAATATAATATTAGTATTATTATTATTACTCAAAGAAGTAACTTTCCCTAGCCTGATCAATCAATCTGCCTCGCCTTTTCGAAATTATGTTGAGGTCAGCTTTCGGTCTAACCGGATGCAGCTGAACACCATTATTTCACGTTGAGCGACTGCCTATCTGACCTTCACAGCCCAGTTACTGGGTAACACTGGTTGTCAGACTGTTGGGCTTATGACCGGGTAGTCGTTACGGGTCAAGCGACAGTCAAATATCTACGAATGAACAATGATTTAACTTGCTTACGGAAGCACGGAGGGGTCATGTTTCAACTGTCTTGAAAACCGCAACGAAACAAAGAACAATAATAAGTATTAAAAGAGGACGGTTAGGCTGCATCCGGTTAGACTGGAAGCCAACCCCAACAGAGTTGGGATAAAGCTTAACAGATAATGTTGAGGTTAAGTAGGTACCATCGCGGACACTGGTGGTGAACCACTATTCAACTTTATTACTAAGGGCGTAAGGTTGAAAAGTGGTCAACGGATATTGTCCTCGGTTGTACCAAACCTCAGTTTTATCTTCTTAGCCTTCCATGTAAGTACAGACGCCAGTACATCAAGCTACTACAATCTGTCAGATTTCTTTAATAGATTTTCCACTTTATCGCTAATGCATAAGGTTCAAAGTCGATTGGGAAAATCTGACAGTTTCGGGTAGCTTGATGTGCCTATAAGATGCAAAAGATGATGACTTTTGTTTATTATACCTAATGATCGAGAATTGACGCATTCACTGTGACTGTTTTTTTTTTTATTTAATGCTCCTGAAGACAGGAGCGAAGCGACAGCGCGACGCGACTCAAGTAGAACAATTTTTATGAAAAATTCATGGAAATTAATTAATTCATAATAAAAATAAAACTTAGTTTTACACACCTAAACACTGCATTGTTGTCTCAGATTTCTTCACAAGATAATTACTTATTAATACTTCAAGTATAAATAGCCTTTATTAATAAACTATTTACTCATCATCATCTGCCTCGCCTTTTCCCAACTATGTCGGGGTCGGCTTTCAGTCTAACCGGATGCAGCTGAATACCAGTATTTTATACAATAAGTTGCCTATAGAATTGAAAACTATATACAGTGTTAACTTATTTAAAAACAAATTGAGGACCTATTTATTGGGGAAAGACTATCACAGTATCAATGAATTCCTAGGTGACATATGACATTGTAACTTATGATTGATTTTATTATTTTGACATTTATTATTATGATCTATTCTATTACTTGAATTCTTAAAACCGTTATTGTTTATATCAATATAAACAATAACGGTTTTAAGAATACATAAAAAAAAATAAAAAAAAAAATACATTTGGAACAGTCAACTGTTCCAAATGTATTTTTTTTTAATGTTTATTGCAATTATATAATGTTATTTTTAATTTTTCAACACAATGTACTTACCTATATTGTTATGAAATAAATTACTTATGACTGCCTATCTGACCTGCACAACCCGGTTAATAGATAAAACGATACCCCTTGTCTTGTTGTCAGATATTCAGGCTTCTGACTACCCGTAACGACTGTCAAAGATACATGAATGACAGCCGGGACCAACGGCTTCACGTGCTTTCCAAATCACGGAGGGGTCTTGGTATGTAAAGATGGTAACCCATCTACGGACCAACAGCGGCAAGCATAGATTAACTGATCGATCGAGTCGTGCGGCTGTTGTTACTTTGCCAGAAGCCCTTCACAAAATACCTATTGTACAATAAATTTTGTACAATATATCGCAGGGACATCGACGCACAAAATGTTACCATGGATTCAGTACATGATTCTGAATCCCGACTCTGAATTCGAGCATCGTTCTTGAATAAGGGCCTCTTTCGCTGAGAATCGTTAACATTCATTTTTTTTGCCATCAAAATTATACAAAGAGCAGTTGTTTCTCATGAACTGACAATAAGCACACACTATTAATTTTTTGTCAAACTAGCGTCATTGAAAAATTGTCATTACCGTTTTTTACGCTTGAAAGTATGCCTAGCCTAAAAACGCACGAAATAAACGTAACGTTGATAATATTATGTATGATTTTTGAATGAGAAATAGAATACAATAGAATACTCTTTATTATGTACACCATATAGATTACAGACATAAATATAGAAATTTTACAAAGGGTGACACAATGGGCGGTCTTATCGCTAAGAGCGATCTTTTAAAGACAAACACATAAAAACAAATACACAAATACTAGTTTCACGCCTTACAGAATGCATCATATACATATGTACAGACGCCAGCACATCAAGCTACTACAATCTGTCAGATTTCTTTAATTGATTTTCAACTTTATCGCTAAAGTATAAGTTCCAAAGTTGATTGGGAAAATCTGACAGTTTCGGGTAGCTTGATGTGCTGGCGTCTGTACATGTGCTGTCTTAGTTGGTTGACCCGATAAGACAGCGCTACTGTCGTCTTTATCCAGCAATTATTTTAAAACGTTTATAACTTGGCAATTAAAACCGCCAATGTTTATCTATAAGCCTTTTTTTTTACTTTATGTTATATAATTATTCTTATTTTGTCTTTTACTAGTTATAATCCGTAAAATTAATTTTAGTTTTTTACAATTTATGTTATAAGTAAACATGCAATCTTAAGATTTTGTTGACACGGCAAATTTTTCTGTATGACAAAGTAAACGCATTGCAAATATCATGATAGAATATGCTTGCAAAAACTTACGATGATGCAAAAAAGTAGCAGTAGTAGTATTTTGCTCAATTAAATGAAATAAATTATTTACTATTTGTAGGAATTTTAGATAATAGGTACTTATGTATAAGCACTTGAGTGAGATACCTGAGATACAGGTTTATTCCTAGTTCAGGTAGAATCCAATTATTTCTTACCTACCTCTAGTGTAAGGCCCTATTTTGTAAATATTTATGTAAATCAATTATTTCAATAAACAATTCAATACAATACTATTTCAAAACAAATATTTTTTCGAGTTTAAAATAAATAATAAAATAAAAAGCATTTATTTCAGCCCACATAAAAAAAAAGATCATCATGCCCTTTGTACCGAAATAGCGGTAAATTATATTTTTAGTTTCAAAGCAGTGCAATTATTACTATTGGATGTTGCTGTTTTTGCTGCAAATCTATAATTTTCACGATTATTTTATATGAGATGTTGCTATTTTTGCTACAAACTTATTAAGTCAAACAATGAAGCGTATATAGATTTGGGTTTTATTTGTTATTGTTCTTGTTTTATAAATTTTAACTATTATAGTTAAAATTTATCTATTAGCAATCTCTAAGTAAGTTCGTATTTGCAATTCAAAATCGATCGAATATACTTTACGTTTACTTGACGCGTTCGTGTTAGGCCCACTGCGTTTGAACGCGATCCGTGGGGTTTTTTTTTTATATACGGACCAAAATAGTGTAAAAGATATTTTTTTCATATAGGTAGATGAAAAAAAAACCTTTTATTCTAGTTCCTAATTACTTAAACATAATACAAATCGTTTAATTTTTTTGGGAGGTTGTAAAAACGTGACGCACTTTGTACGATTTACGTCACTTCGCAATACTTTGTCATTTTTGAAGGGCAGGATTTATTTTAAAGTGTTTTCATGGTTTTTCCTTAATTTTCCGGTATAAAAATTACAAAGTTTTTTTTTTACATACGTAAATGACGCTTGACATCTTTAAAGCGGCAACATTTATACAAACATGAATAACTAAGTATCTAAACTTATAAATATCGTAGCAGGTGGCGTTCTGTAGTTTCTGCCTACCCCCATGGGAAGAAAGCTTTCGCGAAAAAAAATTCAGCTGTTCCCTACATTTATGTTCGCATAACTCGTCAGAATGTAGGGAACAGCTGACTTTTTTCGCGATTCCGGGTTTGGTCCCATAGTAAAAGTTGTTCATAATGATGAGTACAATGACCCCTTAAGACCCTTGTATATACATGTGTGTATATTTTTAAAAGAAAAGATTTGATTTTCGTATGTTGGTTTGTTACGCTTCCGGCTTCCATGCTAAAACGGCTGAACGGATTTGGGTGAAATTTTGCATATGGATAGACTATGACCTGCATTAGGACAAAGGATACTTTTTGTCCGTATATTCTTACAGGATCGAGACTTACATGGATGAAATCGAGGGGCGCAGCCAGTAAGTAATCATTAGAAACTGACTCCAAACAAAGCTAATTCTGATGATAATATCCGAAGCAAATAAAAACATTTATTCATCTAGGATTTAAGAGCAGTTTTATGCAAAAGTTTTAGGAAGCAACTGAAGGTAAACTGATAAATTACCGCGAATTTATTGATTCTAACAATAATCATGGTGAAATATGGCCCGTTATTATTTTAGACCATAAGGTCATTGACTCAAGGTTGAAGATGGCTATATTAATAAGAATGAATGTACCTGGCCTTACACTAGAACTTGAATTCGAAATTGAGGTCAGTAGCACAATCTTTAATTCACTTCAATTTTCTGTTTATATATTTTTAAGGTTCTGTACCAAAATCAAAAGAAAAAGAAAGAAAGAAAGAAAGAAAGAAAAGAAAAATTAAAGAAAAAGAACAAAAGAAAGAATTTTTTATTTTTATTTTTATTTATTCAAACTAGGCTGAGAATCAGCCCTTTTCGAACGTCAAAATTACAAAAGACAGTCCCCCAAAATACCGCCCTTCACCACTTCCTAGTGCTTTCGATGGGGAGAACAAGTGGCGCAACAAACTCCCCAGCACCACAACTGTCAGTGTTCAGTTAGAAAATACTAACAACCAAAAAGTTTAACAACGGAAACCTATTACTAAGCCTCCGCTGCCCGTTCGTCTGTCTTACTGTCAGCGGGCTGTATCTAATGAACCATAATAGGTGTACAGTTGAAATTTTCACAGTAAAGCTAATAATAATTTAAGGGGGTTTTAATACAAGAAACGTGTTTTTTTCGGCGTTTTTTGAAGCGGCCTGTACCTCATGAACCGTAATTAGGTAGACAGTTGAAACTTTCACTTAGCGTGCTGGTATTTTTGTTACCGCTATAAAAATAAAATAAAGTTAATAAAAATTTAAGGGCGTCTCCGCATAAGAAACGTGTTTTTTTTTTGGCGTTTTTTGCCTTGTGGTACGGAACTCGAACTCGCACTTGGCTGTTTTTTTTTTTTTAATGTTGAGGTCAGTAACCTGTAACTGTGTTGGTTAATATTACTTAGGTACTAGTAAAAAAAAAATATTTTTAGACGAGCACCTTTTATAGTGGAACCTGATTAGGAAAGGAATTAACTATAGTGCGAGATAAATCAGTGTCCGAATTATGTTGATCCCTAATAGATTGGCGACGTAAACAAAACTAGTCGTACGATGCGCCTTAAAAAAATGTAAAAACAAAGTATTTAAAAATGACATTTGTCACGCTTGTGGCCTCCTTGGCATCCTTGGGACCAATGTTGGCGTCAACTGTTGGGGTTAGTTCTTTGGGCCAGTGTTGGATGGCAACGATGTGGTTGTGATAAAGTTATCTCATGTTAGTTAGGTAGAGTATTTAGCAGTAGGAGTAAAATTGCAACTGAATCATTTTGAAGGATATTGCTAATCCATTGATTCATATGTTCGAAATATTCGTCTGCTCAACAACGTAAATAAAGCAATGAATGTTGTTGAGCTGTCAAAATGTGAGCCATTCCTACTATTAGTGTGTTTTGCAATTGGTCCGCAGAGACCATAAAAAAAAGTTAAATATTAAAAGAAACTTCACTTCATAAAAAAATCTTTAAATAATTCTGGGTGATAAACTAAATATTTTCATCAAATAAAAAAAACTGAATAATAAAAAAAAAAACAGGAAAACTTTTCTCACTGCATTATTTTATCTTTATAAAAATATACGCATAAAAGCGAACGCACACAAAATTAAATAATAGTCACAACATAAGCCTTAATCCTATGTCACATCAAATGCGAAGCGACGGACACATTTCGTAAATTTACAGCACTACGCATGCCGTATGACGCCATGTTGGATATACAGGCGGATACCAAAAAAAATGTGGAGCGAAAGAATTTCGCATCCTGCTCGTAATTATGTATTACAAATGAGTTGCGAAGTGTTTAGAAAGAAAAACCACGCGGTACCTTACACAATTCATCGTTTAATACAAGCGTGATTTTAGTACTACGCGATCGAAATAAATATAGGATTGACTTTTCCTCATATTTTGAGCTGCAAAACCCACGTCAATGCCGGCTGACATTTTTACCGTCTGGACAAAAACAGGGTACAAACGGTGGACGGAGTAGAAGCTTATGGCACTGACTTTTTTTTTTGTTCAATTTTTTTTTTTCACATTGAGGCCGGCCGATGAATTCAATCAAAGGATGAATGTCGCTATGAATTCATTGATAATTTCCTCGCATAGAGAAGGGTATCTTGAAGTTGAATTTTTATATTATTTGGCGATTTAGTGTTTTTTTTTTTTTTAATGAGAAAGAAAATTGCTGTGCCATAGGCTTCTACTCCATTCGCCTTTTATACCCTGTTTTTGTCCGGACTGTTAAAAAGTCAGTCGGTACAGTTGAAAAGTACTGGACACAGACATGATGCATCGACTTTTCCTTGTGACTGTGAATCAATACAAAGCCTTGCCCATTAATGCAACCTGTCCTGAGACATTCAGCAATAGATAGATGATTGTTCCTGATCTTGCACGGTATGAACCCAGTGCCCCATCCGATCGATTCTACATCTCATTCATGCTAAGTCCTTGGGATGCCCTTCTTTTCAGACTTGAGAAGTTTTGACATTAGTCTCGTTGCCAATTGATATGGATGAACTTTTGATCTGGTAGTATATTAGCTTTGATTTCCTCTTTGATAGTTTTAATCTTTAATTCCTTGTAATTTGTGACGTACCAGGGAGTATTTACTATCTGTCGCAAGCATTTTTGGTTGAAACCATTGATTTTGTTGAACTTCACTGCAGTTTCCCAAAACTGGACACCGTAGTACCAGATAGGCTTGAGAATGCATTTATATAGATTATAGCATAACCCAATGAAGACAAAAACATTTTTCGAAAACCTAAATTTTACTTAGAGAGATATTGCCTGGACATTCGATATACAAGGTGTAACTTAAATAATGCACAACCTCTTAAGGGGTCATTGTACTCATCATTATGAGCAACTTTTACTATGGGACCAAACCGGAAATCGCGAAAAAAAAAATCAGCTGTTCCCTACATTTTGACGAGTTATGCGAACATAAATGTAGGGAACAGCTGATTTTTTTTCGCGATTTCAGGTTTGGTCCCATAGTAAAAGTTGTTCATAATGATGAGTACAATGACACCTTAAGAGGTTGTGCGTTATTTAAGTTACACCTTGTATTTAGTAAGTTGACCAGTGCTGGGCCAGTGGAAACGGGCCCGAATTACGTGTTGTAGCTAAAGCAAAGCGTTGTGTGTAACCCACGATGGTTCAAACCCAGGAAGGCGCTTTACTTTATGTAAATAACTTCATATCCACTACTCTCAAAACGGTGAAGGGAAACATCGTAAGGAAACATTGTCCTAGAATAAAAAATTCGAAGACAGGTGACATTTACCAACCCGAACTGGGCCTGCGTGGTAGATTACAGGCCACAGAGCACATAGAAATAATAAATGAAGAGTAGAGGATGATAAGTGAAGAAAACATTGTTCAGCCTAGAAAAAAGATCTACTTGTTTCAGTTGTGTACAGTTTCATTTACGTGCATCATCATCTGCCTAGCCTTTTTCCAACTATGTTAGGGTCGGCGTCCAGTCTAAAGGGATGCAGCTGAGTACCATTATTTTACTTAAAGGGACTGCCTATCTGACCTGACACTGGGTGCCCCTTGGTAAGACTGGCTGTCATGTTTTCGGGCTTCTGACTACCCGTAATGACTGTCAAAGATCCGCGAATGACAGCCGGGATCAAAGGCTTAACGTGCTTTCCGAGGCACGGAGTATGTAATGATGGTCACCCATCCACGGACCAGCTGTGACAATCGTAGCTTAACCCGTGCTGTTATTACTTAGCCATAAAATAAACATATGCACGTAAATGAAACGTAGGGGGCTCCTCTACGTTTTATTTAGGTACATACGAAAAAAAAAAAAAATTAAGCGATCTGGTATCGCAGGAGGAGCATTATCGGGCCATAAATTAGGAACTCAGTTTAAGTTCAAAATAATATAATAATATTTATAGTTAAATTTTATGGATATCTATAAATAAACTAATTATATCGTTACAACCTTAGGGCAGAGTATGTGATAAGCGTCAGCAAGGCTAAATATAAAATTATAGATTTCGCACTTGCAACACTAACCAAGGCTCCATTCGAAGACATAAAATATTAAACTGTTATTTATGCAAAATGTTTATGATGGATACTTGTCAACAGGTTTCCTCATAGTTCAGTTAAAATTAACATCTTTGTGAGAAATTACACTACAGGTGATTGATTGACAAATGTCATATGAGCTTCGATGAGTGACAATATTTGAGGACACGGGTAGTCCCCTAGGCAATCGTCTTTTTTTTTTTTTTCATAGCCCTCATCGTGTCCCATTGCTGGGCAAAGACCTCCCCTTTTTCCTTCCAAACCTTTCTTGCGCAATCTTTGGCCATGTTGGCCCTGCAAACGTTACCAGATCGTCAAACTACCTTCGCTGTGGTCTGCCTCGATGGCGATGTCCTCCTTCAGGCGTCCAGTGAGTGACAATCTTTGCACATCTTTCCGGGTGCATTCGCGAGTCGTGTCCGGCCCATTTCCACTTCAGCCTGGCTGTTTTTCCTCCACCATCAGCTACTTGAGTTATGAGATTATTTTTATTTCTTTCTAACAAGGAAACCTCGCGAGCTGTCCCTCACCGATTTAGTTTACTATAATAATCTACATGAAAAATTATGAGATACGTATTTTTTCTTTTTTGCTAACAAACGTTTTAAAGGGTTGAAAATAACCCTCAAAGTTCGTACCCCAAAATGATGGTTTGCAGTTTTCACAAGACCTATTTCTAATAATTTTTTTCCAAAATGACTTCAACCATTAAAAAGAGCATAAAAAAATATGAAAAATAGGTTTTTTCACATATTTATAAGAATTGTGGATGTCCAATTTTTTTTTAATAATTATAAATAACAAAAACATCATAACCTATAAACTATTTATTATTTTTTAATGAGACCAATTTTAAGTCATATAAATATGTGAATAAAGGTATTTTATTCGGTTGATTAAATAAAACTAAAAAAAAAATTAAATAAAATTTA
Organism: Eremobia ochroleuca; assembly: GCA_949629135.1. Lineage (NCBI taxonomy): Eukaryota > Metazoa > Arthropoda > Insecta > Lepidoptera > Noctuidae > Eremobia > Eremobia ochroleuca. The sequence continues at coordinate 15,463,943 of OX451404.1, forward strand.
TTGTTCGTAATTTTGTGTATCGCTCTTTTAAGTATTTTAAAAGATTTCAATCGAGGGTCTTAAAGTAATTAAAACCTACATACCTACTAAGTGTCTATTAAAAATAAGCATCTTGAATTGTGTGAAGATTGTTTTCCGTTTTTTTTTTTGTGTGCTGTGTGCATAGCTAATTGTAATAATGAATTATTTAGATTTTCGTCAACTTTAATTAATTTGTTTCAAATATAATTTTAATTTAGTTGCAAAATAATAAAAGTAATTTAAATTATTGTTCTATTTCAAGGTAATCCGAAATTAATTCAAGAGCATAATAATCATTATCTCCATGCAACCAAAAAACAAAAATGTACATAGAATTGTGTAAGAATATACACAAAGTTAATATGAAAAATAATTATAATATTAATTTTAAGAAAAATTACAGCCTTTGAAGAAAACTTGCAAAATAATACAAGTAATTTAAATTATTGTTCTATTTCAAGGTAATCCGAAATTAATTCAAGAGCATAATAATCATTTGTGAATATTACTGTGAATATTATTATCTCCATGAAACCAAAAAACAAAAATGTACATTTAATTGTTTAAGAATATACACATAGTTAATATGAAAAATAATTATATGTTTTATGAATTTTAAGAAAACTTACAGTCAGTACATTTGATATAATAAGGAAGCACATCAAGGTCAGAAAGTACAGAATAAGCAAACTGAAGTGGCAATGGGACGGTCATATTAGCCGTGGAAGCGATGACAGTTGGGTAGACGTGTTCTTGAGTGGAGACCGCGAATCGGCAAACGTAAGGTAGGACGCCCTCAGGCTAGTTGGAGCGACGATCTTCGCAGGAGTGCTGATAGCAGCTGGATGAGGGTTGCCGAATGGCATGCAACATGAGTGTCCTATGTCCAGTAGTGGACTGCTGCAGGCTAACGATGATGGTGATGAACATTACGCAGAAGACGGTCATTATACATATATAGGGTGACTGGTAATTAGTGATCGATACTTAAACACATGATTCTACTCATCATTACAAACAACTTTTACTATCGGACCAAATCCGAAATCGCAAAAAAAAAATCAGCTGTTCCCTACATTTTGACGACTCGTACGAACATAAATGTAGGGAACAGCTGATTTTTTTTCGCGATTTCGGATTTGGTCCGATAGTAAAAGTGGTTTTTAATGATGAGTAGAATCATCTGTTTAAGTATCGATCACTAATTACCAGTTACCCTATATATAAAATTGAAAAATCTGCATTAACAGTGTATGTATACTAAGCACGCATACTAAACCACACAGCACTGTACTAAATACTATAGATAACAACAAATAATAAAAATATTATGTAGTGTTCAATACTGTACAGACGCCAGCACATCAAGCTACCCGAAACTGTCAAATTTTCCCAATCAACTTTGAACCTTAAGCTTTAGCCATAAAGTTGAAAATCTATTAAAGAAAGGACATTGTCAGCCTTTGGTCCAAGTCTGTTGCAGATGTGTATTGTATCTTAAGCGAAAGGTCTCAACCAGTGCAACATTTTTTGTTACGGCAGCAATAAAAAATATCCCAGAGGAACTGAGATTTTCGGATGTATATTTATAAAAAATAGCAAAAAAGGTAAAAGGTCTCCTGTTATGTTCATTTATTACGTTACATTATACTGTTACTTCATTTTGTAGACCCATAACGACGACTCACTTCCTCCGCTATACCTACCTAATACATGCTCAATACAGAAACCGGTCGACTACCTGCTGACAGAGCGCGGCGCGGCGTGCGCGCATGCCGCACACTACATGACGCATTACATGAAGCATCAGGTACGCGACCAATCACGCAACAGGATACCGTACCGTGCATCCCCACTTTTTGCCAAGTTGCGCGGTGAAGACTGTAACATGAATGAAACGAAAGACATATCGCAGTCCGTCGTTAACAGCGCACTGTGTGTTACGTGTTATTATTTCGTTTAACATCCGTCGATTTTATCTACCTACCAACTTGGCTATTCCTCTGGACTTTATTCATCCACATTGAACTCGTTGACCTTGGCATTTGATTAATTGATTACCTTCGCATTACGAAAAGCGTAATTGTGTTCAAAATGTTCCAACCTGTTGCTGGAATCGTTTGTATTGTTTGTGATCGATCTGTGCTGCGAAGAAGAGACTATGTGTTAACACAAGGCCTTTATGGCAGACATCGTGCTATAATAGATGCAATAATACAACGCATATCACCAAGACAGGTAAATATCTATCATTATTATTTATATTAAATGTATACATACATACGTGTCACTATAGGACACAGGCCTCTTTTTGGAGAAAATGATGAATATGCGAAGTTAGTTGTATGTATTTCATAGTTTCTATTAATGCCATAAAGACAGGTTAATACTGTCAATAATGCAAGAAAACGTCTTTGCAGGATTAGTAAGGTTACTGTTTATATCATTTTATAGTAACCGTAATTCCTTTCAATATACCCGTGACTATACGAATACGTCGACGCCATTGATATATTAATTTCTAGATGCCCAGTCTCTAACAAAAGTAATACGCAAAACTGTCCCCCATTTCAAATACGAAGTTATAGATAGGACTTTTTTGCAAATTCAACCTTACAAGCATGATTTGAAAGTTTTAAGTTTAATGTGCGTGCAGTGACGCATGCGACGCAATACTATTGGAAAAGAGTTCACGTGAACGTATTTTTACGGACGGTTTTGAGACGCTGAGTGTGTATCTGGGGATTTTTATGTATCAATGGTCAACGCTTAATCAAATCAGTGCTATTAGTAGCTACATCAGGTGATGTAGCTACTAATAGTATAGCAAACCATTTGACACGACAGATGGGCTAGACGAGATTTTGATTTCGTTTTCATTGCAATCGAATACGTGGATGTAACTTCATGTGTGTAACTTTTTTTTTTCAGATCACATTCAATAACCAAGAAAGAGTCTGTCAAAGCTGCTAGGAAACAACGCGCAGGTTACAATTGCAACATGTAGGACCAGCACAACCTGTAGAACCGGCACAACCTCTAGAACAACCTGAAGCTGAACCTGCAGTGGAAGAGCGTCCATTTAATTTTGCTGATTACACAAGAGCACCAAACACTTCAAACTCATGTATTTTTTACGGGTGTAACAATAGAACGCGCTGTCGTCTTCCAGATAGGTTGAAAATCGTTTTTTTTTACAAGCCACAATTACTATGTTCCACAGAGTGCACGAGTGTGTGAGGAACATTTACGTAGAAATAATTGGGAAGAGTTATTTGACGCCCCCAACCGATGCCATGACTTTGACCATGCGCAAATTCTTGATATATTTGATTTATTTAAAAAAAGTATTCATCTCCGAGTGCTAATAGACTTTGACAACATAGAAGAAGCTGACGAATATGAACTTCATTACTGGATTGGGAAGACTACAGAACAATTCAGTCGCATTCTAGAAGAGACTCCTTCTTTAAGCGAACGGTGCAGAAATCCTAAAAAAGCCTTAGGGTTTTACTTATCAAAACTCAGGACTGGAGAATCTGATGAGAGACTGTCAACATTTTTTCACACGAGCCGCACTAATTTTGAACGGCTGATAAAGATAGCGAGAGAGTGTATAGCTCAAGATTTCGTACCACCTTACATAGGCCTTGACCACATGACTAGAGAAGAAGTAGCTGCTTGTAATCTTTTAGTCCCGAATGCTGTGTTCGGAAATCCAAATGTACCTGCAGAAGTCAGACCAGCTATTATCATATGTGACGGCACCTATGTTTACGTACAAAAGAGCTCCAATTTTTTATTTCAAAAGAAATCATACAGCCTTCACAAGTTCCGCAATCTCCTCAAGCCCTTTTTAATGGTTACTTGCAACGGACATATTTTGGACGTAACTGGGCCGCATGCTGCCACTAAGTCGGACGCTACGATAGTAAACGAAATAACCAGCAATGAAAACAGTTTGTTTCACTGGTTTTTTAGAAGTGGTGACGTATTCATCCTGGACCGAGGTTTCAGAGATAGCGTGTCTGGTTTGAATTCATTGGGCTATATAACTATTATGCCAGAGTCCAGACAAAGGGGAGCTGAACAATTAACGACGCTGCAAGCAAACAAATCAAGAATGGTGACGATTTGTAGGTGGCCTGTTGAAGTAGTGAACGGCCGATTTAAACGAGATTTTAAATTGTTTAGACAGGAGTATTTTAATGTTGCAATGTCACACATGTTCGTGGATTTTAAAAATGCAGCCGCCTTGATAAATGCCTTTCACCCGGTGCTGGTTGATAACCGTCATGCAGCCACTTTTGCCGATATAACTAACAGTCGCGTAAATACCCCTAATAACTTAGCAGATTATGTTATCGCTAAAAACCTCAACAGACAAAGAGTTGCATTTGAAAGACTTTCAGGGGATTTACCTGAACTGCAAGATTTTCCGCAACTCTCGGAAGATGACTTGATAATATTCGCACTAGGCACTTATCAATTGAAGTTGGCAAGGAGCTACTACAGCGAGCATGTGCGACATGGCTTATATACAATTGAAGTCTGTCGCGATACCGACCAATTGGACGACATTTCTAATTATAATATTGTCGAAACCAATGTATGGTTACTAAGAATTAAAATAAACAGCAGGCATACATCTTCCAAAGTATATTACTGCTATATATTGATTAACGAAAGTGAGCAAGGTTTAAATCGTGTTAGTCATTATTACTGCACATGCCCTATAGGGAAACGCACACTGGGCTGCTGCGCCCATGTAATGTGTGTAGTATGGTTTCTGGGGTGGGCCAGGCACGAGGACAATATTAACCGTCCAGCAGAGTTTTTAGATTATGTTATCGATGAAGAATAGTTTTAGTTATTTATTTATAATCAGCTTTTTCTATGTTGTTAACTGTGTAAGTTGAGATAACATTAAAGTAACATTTTCTCTGTTTTTCTTGTTTTCTTTCACACTTTTTAATGTTTTTTTTTTTTAATGTAAATACACTAATTCCTCTGGTATATAATGGCATAAACTGTTGCTGGAATCGTCTGTTCACCTGTCTTGGTGATATGCGTTCTATTATTGCATCTATTATAGCACGATGTCTGCCATAAAGGCCTTGTGTTAACACGTAGTCTCTTCTTCGCAGCACAGATCGATCACAAACAATACAAACGATTCCAGCAACAGGTTGGAACATTTTGAACACAATTACGCTTTTCGTAATGCGAAGGTAATCAATTAATCAAATGCCAAGGTCAACGAGTTCAATGTGGATGAATAAAGTCCAGAGGAATAGCCAAGTTGGTAGGTAGATAAAATCGACGGATGTTAAACGAAATAATAACACGTAACACACAGTGCGCTGTTAACGACGGACTGCTATATGTCGTTCGTTTCATTCATGTTACAGTCTTCACCGCGCAACTTGGCAAAAAGTGGGGATGCACGGTACGGTATCCTGTTGCGTGATTGGTCGCGTACCTGATGCGTCATGTGCGGCATGCGCGCACGCCGCGCCGCGCTCTGTCAGCAGGTAGTCGACCGGTTTCTGTATTGAGCATGTATTAGGTAGGTATAGCGGAGGAAGTGAGTCATCGTTATGGGTCTACAAAATGAAGTAACAGCATAATGTAACGTAATAAATGAACATAACAGGAGACTTTTTACCTTTTTTGCTATTTTTTATAAATATACATCCGAAAATCTCAGTTCCTCTGGGATATTTTTTATTGCTGCCGTAACGAAAAATGTTGCATTGGTTGAGACCTTTCATTTAAGATACAATACACATCTGCAACACATTTGGACTAGCACCTATAGAAAAACTGACATTCTCCTTTCACAGATGGTAGTAGCTTAATGTGTTGTCGTCTGTACAAATACATTTTCAGATTTTCAAGCATTTATTAACCCTGTTATTTAATATTTTAAAACTTTTCCTGTTTCTTGATTTATAACTAACTAGCTTCTGCCTGCAGCTTCGCTCGCGTGGATGTCGGAAATGATCCCAAGGGAACGTGCTACCGGGACAAAAAGTAGCTTGTTTTCTTCCCCATAATGCTATCTCCTTGTCCAATTTTATTGAAATCTGCCGTGCTATTCTGTAACGATCTCACCGTGAAAGCTTGGGTGAAGTGAGCGTGGAGTGAGCTGTCATTCGCTAGGGACTAATACTATTAATTGCTCACTTCACTTATGATTTAACGGTGAGATTTTTACAGAATCGACTGGCTGTTCAGCAGTTTAGGCGTGGAAAAGTAACACACAGACCGACAGAGTTACTTTCGAAATTATAATATTAGTATGGATATATATATTATATTATATTACTTTTTGTCTTATTTTCTAAAAAAAATAACAAGAACATAATAGAACTATTTATTATTTACAAAAAACCTTGGACGTTGATTTTCGCACGCCTCATATTTATATACTTTAACGAACGCGTGCCAAAACTCGATGGTTTGTCCTTTGCATTGGACGTGTTGCAAACAATAAAAAAATAAAATTGCTGATTCCGATTTTTTGATAATATTAAATATTATTTCTTAAGTTCGGCGAGGCAGTGATTTTGAACAACTAAAATAATACAACAATTAAGTGTGGTGCGGAGTTTTCAGTGAATTCTAAATGTAAGTGTAATTTAGATTTTTTTTATTTATATTATTTATTAATCTTATAAAATAAAATAATAATAAAACATTGCAACCATAACAAGGTTTTAGTGACAAAAAATACACACCCTATATATTTACAAAGGGTTTTTAAATACTCCTAGGATTTACATTTGCACTCATTGAAGTGCAAAAGTAAATCCTATGAATTTATCTTTAAAAAAAAACCTTGGTTTAGCGATCTTACAAATTTGAAAGCCGAACGTTAGAAAAAGTTTGTTAAATTAATTTAGGATACCGGTATCCGTACTAACAGGAAACATAGATTAGATGAAACTTAGGATCCGACTTTAGTTGCGGATAAAGAAGGAAAGTCTGTCAAGGATCAAAATGACAGTGAATTATAGGATCCAGATATACAGGGTGGCACGGATCGGTTTAAAGTTATTTATTCTCATAAAGAACCTAAACAGTTCATTTAAAATATGAGATTATAAAATAGATCATGACTCCGTGAGTCGACAATATATTTAAAACTGAGAGCGATAACCAAAATATATCTATAGGGTTCTATAGAAATAAAGTACACATAGTTAATTAATAAATTTTAGTAACATACGTTTATAACATTTTTTTAAAAGATATTTTTATTGTTTAGGGTTCCGTACCCAAAGGGTAAAAAGGAATCCTATTAGCCCCGCTCCGCTGTCCGTCCGTCCGTCTGTCACCGGGCTGTATCTCATGAACCGTAATAGTTAGACGTATACGTATTTCTGTTGCCGCTATAACAACAAATACTAAAAAACAGAATAAAATAAACATTTAAGGGAGCTCCCATACAACGTTTTTATAGATAATGGTACGGAATCTTTCGTGCGCGAAGTTTTTATATTAATCATACGCATCACCGCATAACCTTTTAGCATGGATTCAGTACACAATTCTGAAACTAAAATTTTTCGCCAGTTAATAAAAAATATATCTCTGTAGAATACCGGGATCTACTTATTAAATTGAGTATCAGATAATTCGCAAATAGGTACTACAGGTGCAGTTCCCACGTTTTTAAGAACTCTCGCATTGTAATCTCAGTCTCCATCTGAAAAAATGCCTGTAATTTTCTTACAATTTGACATTCACTGTCGTTAAAATTTGAAGTAGGTGAATTAACCATCCGTTTACCTACACGGTAGTAATTTGAGATGATTTTGGAAAAACTAATCCTAAAATGATAGTCTTCTAAGAACGTTTTCCTGCTGCATTGGTAGCTGTCCTTAGTAGCCCATTTTATAAAATGTTTTGAGTTTGACTTATATATCTACGTGTACGTAGGTATACATATTAAAAATGAAAGTCGCTTTTCTTGTCTGTCTGCATGGTCGCGTTGTTCTTCTAAACTACGCAACAGGTCACCATCATTTAGGGCACTTATTCCGGAAGGTTTTTGTGTATATTACAGTACAGACATCCCGAGTCGATTGACGAGTCGTAAAAACCGCGCGAAATACTTCGTAGATGTGCCATCAAATTCACCAGTTACTAATACTAAGCACACTAGTTTTTGAGGGTAAATAAAAATGAAAAGTTGATCAACGATTTTGCGCAAAAAAAAATAAAAAAAAAACTAGTCTGTAACAGGTTTTCTCGACACGTTGAGTTTCAATAAAAAGAAAGTTTGTGATATAATTTTGCTCATAAAATAGATATAATAATATTAATGTTGTGTGTATCGATAAATGATATATGATTTATTTTCTGTAAGTAGGTTTGTACAAACACTTTTACATGTCAATCACATTTTTTTTAAACTAGATGAGGTCGGCGTTTCCTATCTGACTACTCTGAGAAGAAAGGCCGAAACAAACTCAGAGGTCTCTTTTAAAGTCCAGACATAATCTTGGTCAGATCATGTGAAAACCATGTAGATTGATGTCTGAAATGGTCTTTTGTTTGAGTAAAGAACCACACAGATTGAGCGGACCTGTCCAATCAGTGCACGCATTTGTCGAAAATCATGCAGCTCAACTCAGAGCTTGAGGAGCCTCACGATTCGGCGAACAATACCAATGAAAGGACATTTGGGTAGGCCGCAGTTACTCAAACTGCCAGATCATGATGAAAACAAACTAAGAAGGAAAACAGAAAAAAAATGACCCACATAGTCCTCATATTCACAATAGTAATAATAAAAAATAAAATACTTTACAAGTAAATATCCATGTCATTGTATATACAGGCTGAAATTTAAAACATGCGACAAATCGAAATGGGAGATTGTACTCATCATTATGAACAACTTTTACCATGGGACCATACATGGAATTGCGAAAAAAAAAAATCAGCTGTTCCCTACATTTTGACGAGTTATGCGAACATAAATGTAGGGAACAGCTGACTTTTTTTTCCTGATTTCAGGTTTTATCTCGTAGTAAAAGTTGTTCACAATGATGAGTACAATCTCTCATTTCGATTTGTCGCATGTTTTCAATTTCAACCTGTATAAAATTCATCAATGTCAATGTGTATATAAAAAAACGGGAATAATCTTTGAGGATCAGTTTGGTACAGCAGGCTAAACTCTTCCCACTGCTGGGACACAGGCCTCCTCTCTGTGAGAGGGAATGGGCCAAAATCCACCACTTGGGTCTAGTGCGCGTTGGTGGATGTCACATGTCTTCGATTTTTTTGGTACTAGGACATGGTGGTATCCTCACGATACCGTTCTGAGAGCAATGGTGATGAAAGTAAGTACACAAAGTAAATCACCTGTCTGAGTTCGAACTCACAACCTAGAACTCGTAAGTCGGGGCCAATACCACTGCTCTCATTATTTGGTTTTATTTAATGGAATATTATTTTCCAGGCGACTAACAACTTAAAAGGGCGACTATCTATTTGCTACTAAAAATAATGACATGGCGACTAATATTAACAGTGGGATAACAAACTGTATTATAGGCAACTATAGGCATCTCTGAAGACTCATTCCCAGAAAAACACAAGATTGAACTGGAGAACTTAGGATGCAAGAGCGAGCGAAGCGAGCTCGTGACTTGGGGCACCCCGACACGGACAGGTTACGTTCGAAGGGGATGACGGGGGCTCAAGTGAGCGAGCGAACGAGCCCCCGTCATCCGCTTCGTGTTAGGTTCCTTTAAACCCTGCAGACAGAAATAGGGGCTCCGTCGACTACGCCTTATTATTATTAAAGATAATAATTAGTGTACTTGATATACAACCTCGTTGTTTAATTTAAGAATGCCCATTTTCTACTTTTCATCCGCCGTCAGTAGCTGCCAACCTACTATTTTTGCTACCTTCTTTAATTATTTTTTAATCCCAAATTCAGATTAATTTGTCGCCGATTTTCTACTTTTCATCCGCCGTCAGTAGCTGCCAACCTACTATTTTGGCTACCTTCTTTAATTATTTTTTAATCCCAAATTCAGATTAATTTGTCGCCACGTTAAATACATGCCTTATTTAATCACCCAGTATTATGAAAGCCAATCAGATTCTCCTTCTTACCACCTTTAGATGCAAATTGATGAGGTCTGATTTCCCAATTAAATAGGACTCCTCATTTTTATTCAAGTGTGTAGTCTTTGGCCAAGGCATTGTTGCTCAATATTACCAGATGACGTGAGTTCATGGTCAAAAGAAAGACGACGTGTCTCGGTTTAGTACGATTTTTATCAGTGCAATAGTGTGGTTCTGTACCGCGACATGCGCTATTTTTATTATACCAGTTTATTGATTAACCCGGAGTTCTGTTACACCTCTAACTTCGATTTAACCTTTTCAACTTGAGATTTAAGTTTGGCATAACTTTACAAGTAGTAAGGGAGTTAGTGTTTTGCTCCTAGTGAATTTTAAGTTACCGTCAAGTCTCGTGTTACCGAGGTTTGTTTTAGTTACAGAAATCTTTTAAGTACGAAAGATAAGTGACTTTAGGATGTTCAGTTCATCATCTGCCTAGCCTTTTCCCAACTATGTTGGGGTCGGCTTCCAGTCTAACCGGATGCAGCTGAATACCAGTATTTTGCATGGAGCGACTGACTATCTGACCTCCACAACCCAGTTAAGACCCAGGTAAGACTGGTTGTCAGACTTTCGGGCTTCTGTGACAGTCGGGACCAACGACTAAACGTGCTTTCCGAGGCACGTAGGGGTCTCGGTATGTAAAGATGGTCACCCATCTACATACCTAACCGCGGCAAGCGTAGCTTAACCTGATCGATCGACCTGTGCGGCTCTTATTATTTAGCCAGTAAGAGCGGAATTAAGTATAGAGAACATCGCAGAGCTACCGGCGGCCGTGCGGATTTATTTTAAAACTATGATATCTCCTAAGATATTCATTGGAATCAAATGATGTCAAGGGCAATTTTATTCAAAATTAAATACTTGTGATGAATAACATGTTTATTATGATACGAATTAATATCATGTTTATGAAAACACCTTCGCAAATAATGCATTATTTAAGAACAAATTTGATTACCATAAAGAAGGTTATAGTGAGTCAACCATAAAAGATAGACATATACTGTCATGATTTTTTTTTAGAACTTTTAAGGAGGAAGAATGCCATCATACATGACTTTTGCGTAACTTTAACCATTTACGCAGCGCACGCAACGGAAGTTCTCAACAAGAATAATTTTTCCCGCTTTTGCAACATTTTTCATTGATGCTCCGCTCCTATTAGTTATAGCGTGATGTTATATAACCTACAGCTTTTCTCGATAAATGTACTATTCAACACCAAAATAATTTTTCAATTCGAACGAGTAGTTCATGAGATTACCGCGTTCAACCAAACAAACAAACAAAAAAACTCTTCAGCTTTACGAGTATAATATTAGTCTTGATAAAATAGATAGAAATAGATGGCACTCTTGTCAATTCCAATTCATGCAACAGATCGATAAAATTTACTTATCGCAAATCTAAGTAACAGTAAATATAACCATTCGTTTCTCAATAATATAGAAACCTAACAAAATCTCCTTAACATTTCAGATGTCTGTAGACGACCAGCATCCGATGTTCCCGTACACAAAGGAGGAGGTACAGGAAATCAGAAAAGAGCTAGGATTGAAGGAGAGCACGATAGAGGATGATGTGGACGCCATCGTCGAGTGGTTTTACAAGCAGCCGCATTTGGTTGAAGCTGGGATAGGTAAGGATATAAACACTGACACTGTACCAGCTTTATAGTCTTCATCTGCCTAACTTTTCCCAAGTGTTGGGGTGGGCTTCCAGTCTATACGGATGCAGCTGAACACCAATATTTTATACATGGAGCGACTACGTACATATCTGACCTCCACAACCCGGCTAGTCCCGAACACTTATTTGAGTTCATGATTTAGATCATAATCATTGTTTTTCTAAAACTACATTTTAAAGGAAGGGTTTTGCTACTGCTTCAAATTAAAATCGAGGAATTTATTCAAAATCTAGGTCAAATGCGCTTTAAAATTCACTATTACATAATTTTAATAGTATACAGTCAGAATAACTCTCGAGGTTGTTAAAAGTATCATTTAAGTAATACTACTGGCATATAGGCAGATGTCCCGATGTGGTGGCAACAACCATTCATATAAAGAAAGAACAGCAGGCTAATTGCGTAACACACTATCAGTAGCAATGGGTTTCATTTTGACAGTTCAACAACATTCATTGCGTTATTTACCTTGCTAAGCAGACACATTTTTCGAACATATGGAGCTATGGATTAACAATATGCTTCAAATTGATAGTAATAGTGTGTTGCGCAATTAGGGTGCTGGCATTGATCGCCATGCTTGGCCCCTGGATATTAAAGATGACAGGCCAGTAGGTTCAATTAGGAAATCTTTTCATCGCAGAAATTTCAAACATCTTTGGCCCAAAATTTAGCTGCGCAAGCCCAGCACACTGACCCAGTCATAAGATCGTCAAGCGCACAAGTGACAGAGCATGCGGCGCAGGATAGAAGGTGGGCCATTGTGTGTGGGGAGGTGCTTACAGAAACAAAGACAATGTAACGATAAACAAGGAGCTAAAATTAATTCCATGAGACATTTCCCATGGATGCCCATTCATATTATACTATAGCAATATAGTTATTCACAACAACACATTTAAGTTTGCTGAAACGTGAATAATAATAATAGATTAATACAATTTGTCATCACTTAATTTTTTTTAGAGAACGAAAATATGTTTTTTAAATATTTCCAGGAACGTTAAACTTAAGTCTAATTAAAGTTTAATAATAATAATATTACACAACTTTCACACAACGCAATCTAGTCCCAAACTAAGCAGAGCTTGTGCTATGGGTACTACTGATAAACATACATATATATTTCTAAATACATACATATTCTAGATAAATTACACTCATATAGTTTACTACTTCACTGTCATGTCTTTAATTTAGATTCACACGCACGTGTCACGCTCGTAACATGATTGTGTCGTCACATCTAGAACGCCGTGATAAAACAAATTTAACTTTTATTACAGTCCACAATAGTCTTAATCGAGTCGTCACTAGTGGTTAGAAGTCCGCGATGCCTTTGACGGTTCGTGGATGGATGACCATCCGTTACATACCGAGACCCCTCCGTGCCTCTGAAAGCACGTTAAGCCGTTGGTCCCGGCTGTCATTCGTAGATCATTGACACTCGTTACGAGTAGTAAGAAGCCCAAAAGTCTGTCAATCAGTCTTCCCAAGGGGTATCGTATTATATACTCAGTAATTGGGTTGTGTAGGTTGGATAGGCAATCATTCCATATAAAGTACTGTTGTTCAACTATATACGGTTAGACTTAATCCTGACCCCAACATAGTTGAAAAAACCGGCCAAGTGCGTGTCGGACCACGCGCAATGAAGGGCTCAGTAGTTGGAATGAATTTATTCCAAGAACAATCTAAGCACTGTAAATGAAAATCATTTTCTCCCATACATTGAAACTGCAAGTGTAAGTTGGTCGACTATTACTCGTAAAATTGTAAAGCCTACTTAGCTGTGATAGTTTTCCTTTTAACTTCGTTATATATACTACTACCGTCAATTTTTCACATATCCAAAAACATAAACAAACTCTTGATTCTAACAAAAATTAGCAATTTAAAGCTTAATACTTCACAAAGTTATCCCTGAATCGAAAAATGTTTTTCACAGACTCGCAATATTTTTGAAAGACCCATCCAACGATATCCAACACCATGGGGTAGCTTAGAAAACAATAAACATCCCCACTTTACGTCTACGGAAGTACCCTAAAAAATGTTTTTCCTTGATTTTATTTTACCACTGTCGGTGTATTTAATATGTCAAATAATAATATACCAAATTATAGATTTCTAGTACAAAGAGTCTCCGAGTTAAGCTGCGGACGAACGGACGGACGGATATACGGACATGGCGAAACTGTAAGAGTTCCTTGTTAACTACGGAACCCTAAAGCACATGATGACGAGTGACGATTCAGGCTACACAGACCCAAAGAAAATAAAGTTTACTTTTAATTTCAGATAGAGACTACGTAGAAAGAATGCTGATTGTAACAAAAGGGTCACTGGAGAAGGCAAAACGGAGAATAGACAACTTCTACAAATACAGGCTGCTGGCGCCAGAGATTATACAAAACAGGGCCAAAGTGCTGTCAGACTTTGAAGATTTGTGGAATTCATAGTAAGTATTGCAACAATATTTTTTAAGGCAGATGAGAAAGAGATAGAGCAGAGTTTGGCAGAATGAAAAACTATTTAGATATAATAAAACACTTTAACACGATTAATGAAAGAAAGAAATATATCTAGAAGGCCTATAGTCAATATACCTACTGCAATGACTTCATGGCCAAACAAATCAGTGTCCCTTAGAGCGGCTCTGCACTGCATCCGATCCGAATCCGAATTCAAGATCCAAGTTCAATCCAAATTTGGAATGTTCTAAATTCGGACAGACAGTGTTCGGATCTCCTGCGCAACCCCTCAAACAAATAATACTATGGCTACTTCGGGCCGACATTTCTCGAGTTCGAGTATATATGTATGTGTTAGTGTATGTATGTGTGTGCATGTAGTGGGTCGAGTTCGAGTATATATGTATGTATGTGTGTATGTGTGTGCATGTAGTGGGTCTGGCTGTTTGCGTATGTGAGTTTAAATGTTTGTAAACGCACCCACAATACAGGAGAAATTCCTAGTGTGGGGCAACGTTACAAAAAAAAATATTGCCGCTTAGTTAACCGCCTGGCCTTTGGAAGTAGTGTTCGTTTCGCTTCGCTCTCTCGACTCGCACGCGGTTGATTTGGAAGGAGAGCGAGAGTAAGGCCAAAGAAAAGATGGATTGTGTGAGGAATGATATAAAAGAGAAGGGAATGAATGATATCGTAACCTGTACATTTCGTTCTAACCCATTTGTTCGGGGTGTCCTGGCTTAGTTACTGCGACCAATTCGGCTCGCATGTGATTGGTTACAGTTCCAACCTAAACTATTAGCGGTTGAATGCAGCAATCATACTCCATTACATTTGTACTCAAACAGGCTTAAACCAAATTATTTGTCTTGCGAAATTAATCATCCCACTCAAGCATAATATTGTGAATGTTAGTAGTTGTTTAACAAACACACACAACTCTTACACACACCCACACCCTCACACACATAACACACCCTCACATAAACACGTGCACTCACCCTCACTCACACTATACTTACACACGCAGTCATGGTAACCATATTTTCATATTCCTCATCGAAATTTTTCTTTTGTTCGCTATTTTTGTTAAGTATTATTATCATCATTATTATTATTTTTTTTTAATTTTTTTTTCTCTCTTATCAAACCGTTCATGTATTTAATTAGGTTCACTACAATCAAGGTGCGATGAAAAGGACTATTTGAGCACGAAGTAACAGTAGAACACTGTCTCCTAAGGCACAGGTTTCCCCTAGTTTAGGAGGCAGGGCTTCCACCATTCCAGACACCTTTTTACAATCAATTGATTTTGCTACCTACATGTACTACTTATTGTAACGAAGGTTTTTAGTGTCAATAAAGTTATTATTATTATTATTATTAATATCATTCAGGCCCTTATTTGAACGGTTGCCGTTTAGTTAAAATGCCAGATAAAAAAAAGGCGATTTGAATTTCATATACACGATAATAAATATGACGTTTTAAGAGCAGTCTGTAAAATCAAAAGCTATGTTCCTAAGTTCTGCAATTTCAGTGCTAGTTGAAGATGTAAATTAGGATGGGTAAATTATATCGGGCTGTCGTTCTCTTTCCCAACTATGAATTTACTGATTGATTCAAAAACAAACCTTAGGTAATAGTCGTTTCTTCGAATGCTATAATTAATAAGCTGCAATCGAAACTGCGTCACGGTCGGTGAACCATGATAGTTAGCAATATGCTCTACTAACACGATCATTAATTATACCGTATGTGTGGATACATTTTTATCAGTGATCGATATCTTGTTCGTACAGAATGTAATTAAAATCATTGGCGTCTAGGGAGTGAAAGTACTCATGAGTATAAACAACTTTTACTATCATGCCAACACTGAAATTAATATTGAGAAAAAATCTGCCTTCTCATACAAAAAATGTTATATCTACCCCATAGAATGTAGGACAGTCTCTTACTGCTGAGAGTTACGACTTACTTTCATATAGTTTACTGTTTTTCTTCTTCTTATTATCATTTTCCTATCCTTATTCCATGTTAATTGGGGTCGGCGCAACACGTTTTCTTCTTCCACTCTCCCCTGTCAACCGTCACCAAACCAACGAACCAAAAATTTGGAGACATGTATGTGACATCTACTAACCCGCACTGGGCCCGTGTTAGATGACAGCACATTTCGTCTCCTCTCGAAGACAGGAGGCCTGTGTCCCAGCAGTGGGAACATTAATTGGCAGGGTCACGCTACTCTATCATTCAGTTCCTTCTCTTTCATATAACTCCTCACGCAATCCATCTTTTCTTTGGCCTTCCTCGCGCTCTCCTTCCATCATCACTGTTGTAGGCTGTCTACTGTTTTTCTTTATCTGTTACTAGGGACCCGCCCCAGCTTCGCACGGGTGCAATGCTGATCACATAGTATAAAACAAAGTCGCTTCCCGCTGTCTGTCTGTCTCTATGATGCTTAGATCTTGAAAACTACGCTACGGATTTTGATGCGGTTTTTTTTTATAGATAAGAGTGATTCAAGAGGAAGGTTTAAATGTATAATACATGCATAATATAGTAGAGAAACACTGATAATTTTAGAGCCATTATTTCTCGTAAAAAATATAGGATAAAAAATAGTTATTGTGGGTTATCCCTAAGAGATAGACATATACCATCGCGGACTTTTTTGTAGAACTATTTAAGGTGTACAATACTGTAGTACATTATTTTGATCTATCTCGAATGGTTCAGCCAGCGTTTACAATGTAAGCGCAAAAAAATGTGTTTATTTACGACATCACATTAGAAACCTCTAAAATTATCAGTGTTTCTCTACTATATTATGCATGTATTATCATATAAACCGCATTAAAATCTGTTGCGGAGTTTTAAAGATCTAAGCATATATAGGGACAGACAGACAGGGAATCGACTTTGTTTTATACTATGTAGTGATTATCAATAGCCCTATGGGGTGCAGCACTACTATGTATTTCCAGTTTTTCTGATATTTGATGGATGATGGTGGACTGTGTGAATGATGATAACACGATTAGAAAGGGGGTGATTACCGATACGAGATAGAGAAGTGTGTAAGAAAAATGCATGTGGCGCCGACCCCAAATACATTCGGATAAGGGCCAGAGAATAATGATGACCATACCACTGTTTTGAGCTTCTACAACTAGGTGTTTTACTTTTATGCTCCCAGTTATCATAAGACGTTTTACTGTACTGTAGGTATTTTCTATTCTGTTAATATTTTGATTTATTTATTATGTAATACCAAAAGCTATTTTGTTTTTGCTTTGTTTTTGTTAATTATGTTATCTCAATTTAAAATCATTTGAATCTTTTCAAGTAGGTAATCTTGAAAGCGTTTTGAATAACGTCTCACTAGCAAATATTTTGTGAAAACCTGTGTTTAATTATCGTATTGTTTACATTTTAAACAATAGGGATGACGTTAGTGTATAGTGTTTAGTTACCAAGAAAATGTAAATTAATTTTTTAAAACATTCTATTAAAAACTTTTTGGTCGACAAAAACCTGTATAATTACTTCAGAATCACTTAATTTTAGAAACTTTTCAATCATTTCAGTCATTGAAGCCTTTATACTATCTTATTGGCTTTTATTTCATACAAGGCCTTATCATCATTTTCATTTGCCTAGCCTTTTCCCAAACATTTTGGGGTCAGTCACGTTTGCTTCATGTTAAGATTTATTTTTAATGATTACTGGGGACATTTCATTTCCACTACTAATCAATCTGCCTCGCCTATTCCCAACTATGTAGGGGTCGGCTTCCAACCTAACCGGATGGATCTGAATACCAGTATTTTACATGGAGTTACTGCTTATCTAACCTCTAAAACCTACTGGGTTACACGATACGAGTATCTAGTTATTTCTTCTGTTACTTCTTCTTAACGGATAGATGAAAAAAGTTCAAACATCTTTGGCCCAAAATTCAGCTGCGTAACACTTCATAAGATTACTGCTAAACTTACGAATAATATTTTAAATGCGAAAGTTTGTGAAGGTGGATGGACGGATGGATGTTTGTTACTCTTTCACACAAAAACTACTCAACATATTTTGATTTAGATATAATTTGGTACACAAATAGTTTCATCATCATCTGCCTAGCCTTTTCCCAACTATGTTGGGGTCGGCTTCTAGTCTAACCGGATACTGAATACCAGTATTTTACATGGAGCGACTGCCTATCTGACCTCCACAACCCAGTTACTGGGTAATACGATATCCTTGGTAAGACTGGTTGTTAGACTTTCGGGATACTGACGACCATTAACGACTGTCAAAGATCCACGAATAACAGTCGGGACCAACGGCTTTTCGAAGTGCTTTTCGAGGCACGGAGGGGTCTTGGTATGTGAAAATGATCACCCATCCACGGACCGACGACGCGGCAAGCGTATATATGACAGTTAGATATAAATATGGGCCCTTCAATGAGCTCTTTAATTTTCTCTTAGTCTGCTGGCTAGAAACAACATCACAGTCGGCGTCGTTACTGCTTTATCTTCTAAGGTTGAATGTCACTTGTACGTCATAAAACGTCAAGGTTTATTTGTCTATGCGACAGTTCGATATATCAGTGTTCTTAATCTCAGATAATTTACATTCCATCGCCAGTTAATCAGTTATCTACTTTAGTGCGATGTACTCTAAGTCGATTTTTGAGTGGCCATTTGTAACAAAAAGGTCGTAATAAGTTTTTGGTTGCAATGGAATTTGAACTTTGTTAAGTTTGACATTCTGTATGTTTTTCCATACCTTGAAAATTATCTGAAACTCTTAATTCAAATATAGTTTCTAAGTGAAGTTTCAATTTAGTGGGAATTATTGACTGGTAAAGCAATTACAAGGTTGAATAATTATACAGTAAACGTCTAACGTCTAACTTATTTTCTTTTTTCTTTTTTTCCAGCCTCCAGATTTCGATGCCCAAAATGTTCAAAGCCCACAGGGTTACTGTGGTCAAATTCTTGAACACAGATCCGAGCACCTTCTCCTGTGAAGCGTTCCTCAGAAACACTTTTATGGTGAGTAATTTGTTCTTTTTATTTTTGTTTACAGGGTTCCGTACCAATAAGATGCCATCAGAACCCAATTATTATGCCTAGGCTGCCTTTCTGTTTGCCTGTCCGTCTGTCTCAAGGCTGTATTTTTTTAACCGTAATATATTGTAATGTAGAGACTTGTATGTAATTCTCACCTGAATACGAGTTACTTTGGTCACAGACATAGCCAAAAAAAAATAAAAACTAGGAAATCTATACAAGTATACTAGATGTCCTATTCAGACTTGGCCTGTTTAAAATAATTATTATTATACAATTTTGTGCTTCAGTATTATTGTTTAAAGCAATTTATTATTTTTCATCCTGGTTATTTATGTTTCACACTGAAATAATAATTATTTTGAATGGTTAAATACCTGTAAAATAAAATTACTTCGCGGCATTAATAATATTACTTTCACAATAATACAGTTAAAATAATTACTTTTTATAAATACTAATGAAAATATAATTTTAAACCAACATAATAAGATAGTCAAATATAATTTTGGCCTTTTCTTAGCTATTTTGAGGTAAGTCTCCAGTTTAACCGGATGCAGCTGAATACCAGCATTTTACATGGAACAAATTCATATCTGATCTTCATGACCCAGTTAGTGAGTAATACGTTACCCCTTGGGAAGAAGACTGGTTGTCAGACTTTTGGGCTCGTGACTACTCGTAACGACTGACAAAGATCTACAAATGACAGCTGGAACCAACGGCTTATCATGTTTTCCGAGGCACAGAATGGTCTCGATATATAATGGATGGTCAGCCATCTACAGACCAACCGCAGCAAGCGTAGCTTCACTTTCGATCGACCCGTGAGGCTGTAATTTATATTATGCTCGTATGGTGTACAGACGCCAGCACATCAAGCTACTACAATCTGCCAGATTTCTTTAATAGATTTTCAACTTTAGCGCTAGAGCATAAGGTTCAAAGTTGATTGGGAAAATCTGATAGTTTCGGGCAGCTTGATGTGCTGTACATAATAAAGAGTATTCTGTTCTAGTTCTCCTAAATACCTATCTAACTATTTTTGTATTCGTCTTCCAGCTTGCAGACATCAGGATGAAATACGACTATTTCCTTGGTGACATTTGGGTCGTGGACATGAAGCACGTCACCTTCGCACACCTGCTCAGAATTAATCCAGCTCTAATGCAGAAGGCGGCACATTTGTTTCACGTAAGTTTTAATTTTCGGTTTGACGATGCGTATGAGGTTGTGGTAAAGAAGTGTGGGTGTGTAGTATGTATGTACAGACACCAGCACATCAAGCTACCCGAAAATGTCAAATTTTCCCAATCAACTTTGAACGTAATACTTTAGGGATAAAGTTGAAAATCTATTAAAGATATTTGACAGATTGTAGTAGCTTGATGTGCTGGCATCTGTACAAGGCAATGGTGGTTGGTAATCTTGCTGCAATTGCAACCAGAACTCTGGATGTCCTGGAATAAAAAGGCAACTATGCGTCCCCTCAAATGTTGGACTTGTGAATAGCATCTCAGCAACAAGTCTTACCGTTTCGAGAAAAATAATATACAGGGTCAAATTAAATAATGTAGCGAAACTGTAGACGTGATGGAAATCGATATCAAAACACTATAAAATAAAATAAAAACAGATTGGTTTGGGTATAAAATAAGATAAAAACAGATGGGTTTATATTTTTAGGTTCAACGACCGCTGGATATTTTGATACTTGAAGTATAAGTTGGGAAAATCTGTTTTTTTTTTGTTTAGTTGAGATATCGATACCATCAAGTTTGTGAAGTTTGCACTATAAAAAGCTGATTTTTGAACTAAATATTTCAAGTGACTACACTAACAGCGGTCGATGACGCCACACAAAAATCGTCAATTTTTTTAAATCTTGTTTACATTGTCAATTTCAATAAACCATCCCTTCTAAAAAGACCATAGCAATATTGCTTGACGTGAAAATGCCTTAAGAAATTTTTCACAAAATACTACTAGAACATTTTCAACTCTAACATCCATATATTAAATTTCAGGAAGGTCTTGGTCTTCGAATCCACTCCATCCACGTCCTGAACGCCACCAGCTTACTCCAGCACGTCATCAGCTTCATGAGGCAGTTCTTCAGTCCAAAGATTATTGACCGTGTCGTTGTGCATGAGAATTTAGATGACCTGTATATGAGTGTACCGAAGAGATATCTGCCGAAAGATTATGGAGGAGAAGAGCCGGCTATGGCTGAGTTTAAAGGTAAGAAAATCATCTTGTTAGTTGTCAGAAACCTGAAAATCAGAACAGTTGGTTTGAGATTTCTCGAGGAGGCTTTATTGATCTGTGAGGTTAAGCTATGGTTTTTTTTACTAAGATGGATCATTTGGAGATTTTTATTCATTTGTCATTCATTTTTTTTTTCATTCTTTCAGATAAACACGAAAAAGAAATAAGAAGCACAAACACGAAGCAGTTCCTTTTAAATTCAATGAAGATGGTGTCGAATGAGAAGAAACGACCCAACTCTGACATCAATGAGGAGTTCCTAGCCGGATCCTTTAGAAAATTAGATTTTGATTAACTTTGTTGTTTTTGGTGTTTAATTAAGTGTACCTTTTTGTTAAGTTATTATTATTCAATAAATTGATTTTTTAAGTATTGACGTATTTTATTTTTAGTTTTCCTAGTCGAATGCTATAGATTTTAAGTTATACGGAAAAGAACTGCAATGCAGTTGCACACTATCAGTAGCGATGGGTTTAATTTTGACAGTTCAAGAACAATCATTGCGTTATTTACGTTGTTGAGCAGAAACATTTCTCGAACATATGGAGAAATGGCTTAGCAATATGCTTCAAAATGATTCAAACTGAGAGGAATAGTCATCATCTGCCTAGCCTTTTCCCAACTATGTTGGGGTCGGCTTCCAGTCTATCCGGATACAGCTGAATACCAGTATCTTATATGGAGTGACTGCCTATCTGACCTCCACAACCCAGTTACTGGGTAGTACGGTACCCCTTGGTAAGACTGGTTGTCAGACTTTCGGGCTCCTGACTACCCGTAACGACTGTCAAAGTCAAAGTTCCACGAATGACAGTCGGGACCAACGGCTTAACGTGCTTTCCGAGGCACGGAGGAGTCCCGGTATGTAAAGATGGTCACCCATCCACAGACCAACCGCGGCAAGCGTAGCTTAACCTGATCGATCGGCCTGTGCGGCTGTTATTATTTAGCCACAGGTCCCTCATTGAGAGGAATAGTGTGTTACGCAATTGGGGTGCAAGACTAACCGACATATTATGTAGCTTGCAGAGTTAGCAACTGATGTGGGAGTGGGCTGGCCATGTTTGTCGAAGGATGGCTGGTGGAGCAGACGAGTCCTGGAGTGGAGACCGCGTATCGGCAAACGTAGTGTAGGTCGCTCCAGCTAGATAGACCAACGACCTTAATAAGAAGATGGCTGAGACGGACTGGATGCGGAAGGCGGAGGACAGGGTGTAGTTACAAGTAATAGTCGACCTTAAATTTGCAGTTGCAATGTATGGGAGAACATGATTTTCAACTACAATGTTAAGTTTGTTCTTGGGATGAATTCATTCCAACTACGGAAACCTTCATTGTTTTTTGATATAACACAATTGACAAAATATAATAGCACGCCTATTTCCCTCGAAGGTTTAGGCAAAGTTGTACGTAACTAGTTATATAATACTCCGACAGTTACAAGAATACTATAATTATAACTAGCGACCCGCCCCGGCTTCGCACGGGTGCAATGCTGATCACTACATAGTATAAAACAAAATCGCTTCCCGCTGTCTGTCTGTCTCTATGTATGCTTAGATCTTGAAAACTACGCTACGGATTTTTATGCAGTTTTTTTATAGATAAGAGTGATTCAAGAGGAAGGTTTATATGTATAATACATGCATAATATAGTAGAGAAACACTGATAATTTTAGAGCCATTATTTCTCGTAAAAAGTATAGGATAAAAAATCGTTATTGTGGGTAACCCACCACCACCATTGTGGATTTTTTTGTAGACCTTTTTAAGGTGTACAATACTGTAGTACATTATTTTGATCTACCTCGTAGGATTCAGCCAGCGTTTGCAAAGTAAACGCAAAAAATGTGTTTATTTACGACATCACATTAGAAACCTCTAAAATTATCAGTGTTTCTCTACTATATTATGCATGTATTATACATATAAACCTTCCTCTTAAATCACTCTGTCTATTAAAAAAAGCCGCATCAAAATCCGTTGCGGAGTTTTAAAGATCTAAGCATATATAGGGACAGACAGACAGGGAAGCGACTTTGTTTTATACTATGTAGTGATTACACTAGCAGACTTGTCAGACGTTGTCCTGTCTGAATTGGCCAAGAATACCATAATTATAAATACACGAGCGGACCTGTCAGACGTTGTCCTGCCTGAATTGGCCAAGAATACCATAATTATAAATACACGAGCGGACCTGTCAGACGCTGTCCTGCCTGAAATGGCCAAGGATACTATAATTATAAATACACGAGCGGACCTGTCAGACGTTGTCCTGCCTAAATTAGTTTGTCTGCTATTAGCGGGTTCAACAAAGAAACCATTTTTAGAACTCGATCACAGCGTCCCCTACCGGGTCCAATTGTGAATTGAAACGTTCCAGCTACTCAGACAAATACGAAAAAAAATCATCAAAATTGGTCCAGCCGTTTAGGAGGAGTTCAGTCCCATATACACGCACAAATGAATTATCATAAGTACCTATATAAAAGATTATAATATGGGCTAGAAGTCCTTCCTCCTTCAAATGGTATTAGATAATTCTTTTATTACTGCTCTTCTTAATCTTTCACACGCACGGAACAAATATTTGTATGACCTACAAGTAGTTGTTCCGGGTCTGGCTGTTTGTGTATGTGAGTTTAAATGTTTGTAATCGCACCCACAATACAGGAAAAATTCCTAGTGTGGAGCAACGTTTTTAAAAAAAAAGAAAAGAAAGAAAGAATAAAAATAAAACCAAAATGTATTAAAACTTATTTTATTTGAAATATCACTCGTAATTACAACTAGTTAGTTCATTAAATTATTATCTTAAACTAGCTTATGTCCTAGTCATTTTGTTAATTGAAGGGATTTTTTACTGTCCCATTAGTTGTCTGACATTTATGCTGAACAGCCGGTCGATTCTGTAAAAATCTCACCGTGAAATTATAAGTGAAGTGAGCTTGAAGTGAGCAGTGTCAATAGTGTTAATCCCTAATGACAGCTCACTCCACGCTCACATCACCCAAGTTTTCACGGTGAGATGGTTACAGAATCGCACGGCTGGGCTTATTTGGTGCAGCCGTGAGGCACACGATACTATGTTAAGTCTTTTGTTTTTGTCTGAATATTGTGTGCCTCACTTAACCTGAGTCAAAGAAACTTATTTTCTGTCTTTTTTTTTAAACATAAAGCGTTGTTAACACGGAGCCAGTTGCGAATCCACCTCTATGAAAATTTTTGATTAACTGATTTTATGAAAATAAAGAAAAATGCTGCTCAGTACATTTGTAACGCGTAGGTATTGCACTTTTGTATAAAACAGCAGATTTTTTTTTTTTTTGTAACCTACAACAAAATTCTACGCTAGGGTATACAACCATAATATGCTGAATTCATGGTTACATGTTGTGCCTCGATGTCCTGCCGCCCAATATAATGTATAATAGCTACCATTCCAGACGGCAGTGAAAATATATTTTTATATAATTGATTACAATTATTTATTATTTTATATATTATTTTTATTATTTTGCGTAAGTAGAAAAATAAATAAATAAAAAGTTATAAAAAAATATATTATCTAAAATGTATAATAATTACGTTAAAAACAAAACAAAAATTGAAAAGCTGGATAGTTCGGGCGTTAACGAAATCTTTCAGCAACTCTTAGTAGGCTTAGCAACTTTCTCTTTACTTTAAGTACTAAGTAAAGGAAAAGTTCTGAATCGGCGCGAACTGTAATTAATGTAATTAGTTCAACCTTTCTAAACATTACTCAAATATTAAAGTTTTATTCAAGTGATTTTGAAGAGTAATTAAATGTAATGTCACTGTAGTATCAAATCTTAAATCTCGTAAATGTTCACAAAATTTGGAATATCATCATCTGCTTTTCCCAACTATGTTGAGGTCGGCTTCCAGTCTAACCGGATGCAGCTGAATACCACTATTTTACATGGAGCGACTGCCTAACTGACCTCCACAACCCAGTAACTGGATAGTACGATACCCCTTGATAAGACTGATTGTCAGACTTTCAGGCTTCTGATTTTTATTTTAACGTGCTTTCCGAGGCACGGAGGGGTCTCGGTATATGAAGATGGTCACCCATCCACAGACCAACCGCGGCAAGCGTAGCTTAGCCTGATCGATCGACCTGTGCGGCTGTTATTATTTAGCCGCGGGTCCCTATAAAAAAAATTAATAATAACAATCATAGCAATATCACGCTTGTACCTCTCTACTGATGGGTTAGGCAGACGTCTACCTACAGTACCTGCACTTACATTTCAAAAGTTATATTTAAAGCCCATGTAAGCCTATTCCCATCAACTGGGAAAAGGCCCCGACTCTGGAGTCTGGATTTTTCCCAGCCTGGGCTGGTACTAAAAAATCCCCGATGGAAAAACCCAAATAACACTTTGCCCGACCTGGGAAACGAACCCAGGATCTCATTGAGTGGCGCTTGTGGACACCAGACCAACAAAGCAGGAACTGTGTTTCCATAAGAAACAACTACTTTTTCTTCATACTTTTGAAATTATTTCCCTTCATTGAAATTATCAATGACAGCATACGCCCGCAACTTCGTTTGCGTACAATCCGGAATTCCCTTTAAATCCTATTACCCGTTTTCCCGTAGGAATGAAGCATTTTTCCGCGGTAAAAAGTAGCCTATGTTCATCAAAGAGAATGTTGGCTTCTAATGGTAAAACAATTTTTCAAATCGGTCCAGTAGTTTCGGAGCCTATTCAATACAAACAAACAATCAAATCTTTCCTCTTTATAATATTAGTGTCGATTATTATGAAGTGTGAGTATATAATTATTACGTAGTACGATACCTATATGTGCGCGCACTTAGCTATGTAAGCAACTTTTCTTTATATTCCTTTTTATTGTACTTAAGAGTTAGTCTAATAAAAGACACCTAGCTGTAAACAGTGTTTCCTTTACTACAAGCCAAGGTTCCAACATCACAATTATTAACTACGTTAATGCCTTAAAACCAGTCATTTAGGGCTTAATATATTTTCACAACTTTGTGTGTTCCCACTGCAGGGTCACAGGTCTCCTCGTGGTGAGAGGGGGGTGGGCCTTAATCTACCACGATGGTCCTTGCGGGTAGTAGATGTCATTTGTCTTCGACTTTTTGGTTCTAGAACATGCCGGTTTGCTCACGATGTTTTCCTTCACCGTTTTGAGAGCTGTGGTGATGAAATAATTTACACAAAATAAAGCCCCATTACCACTGGGCCATCTTTGCTCTTCTAGACCTCTATTCATTTAGAAATATCAAAATACTGCTAAAAAATGAAGCTATCTTAAGGTATGCACACATAGTATGAGTTTGAATTACGAATACAGCCTAAAACAGTAATTTATTAATTCATTCAATCAATTCAAAAAGTTGGCTGTGTGATACCCCCGTGCCTAGGAAAGCACGTTAAGCCGTTGGTCCTGCGCCTCATCTCTCTCCGGTCGTGTTGGATTGCGTGCTGTCTCATCGTACTATACGAGTGAGCGAAGAAAGAGTGCACCTCTGTCTACGCACACACTTGTGAGCTATAATATCTCCCGCGCCGAAGTCCAGCTTCCGTTGAGATTGTCCACCATGGCCGAATATGGTCTGGAGGACTACACAACACAGAGTACCAAAAATGCACTTGAAAAACCCACTTACGACCAAAACTAGTGAGTGCATACCTCAGTCATATTTTTACAAGGCAAGTTTGTATATCACTAATCTAACTGTAATTTTCTAAAGGAACCTTCTACTCCAAACGAATCAGTTATTTTTGAAGCAGATATCCTCTTTGATTCATCGACATGGAAGTTTTTTTCTTGATTCGCGTAGAAATCTTTCCAGGTCTCTGATTGTAGAGTTTCATACCACATGTCTGTAAAGAAAACGTTAACATTAATTATTGTACTTTTTTTATTACAAAATGGGCCAGCTCTTGACTTCGATCTCGCCTGGTGGAAAGCGGTGGATGAGGTCTATGACGAAACAAGCAAGCCCAGAAGATGCCTATTCACCCTTGCTTGGAACACAGACGCTGGCAGAGTTCCACACTTTGGCGGTGCGCATTATAAATGGTGGAGGAGAAGCGACTAGTCGGTATATCGACCAAGTGTGGATGGTACCATGCAGTATGTCTGATAGACCGATAGTAAAAGGGAGATTGTGGGACTACGTAGTGGAGCTCCTGCGTACACTCTCCGAAGTACAGTCGGTAGAAGGCCGTCAGGCAAGCAACATTACGCTATTATTATTACGCGCGATGATGACGACTATCTATCTGCCTTTACATCAGCAGAGTTTCCCACATTGTATCATTAGTCCCACTTTATGTAAATAAATATACCTCGTTGCATTCCAACAGGGGCCAGTTAAGTTATAAGTTATATTGAATTGGGGTCAAGCCATCATTTGGGTATAGATTCCGGGCTATTGCAGAGAATTTTGTAATGAAAAATCCCAACAATACTTCGATCAAGTTAGGATCGAACCCAGGAACATAAGAGTTCATATATAGTGTTTGCGAAACCAATAAGGCAGCTCCTACAGAAGTTCAACATAAAAAATATAAAACAATCTGATGATGTTGCAGAGTTTATTACGAATATACTACGGCTTCATTTTCCCATTAAGTTATGATGTAAATATAATACGTAGTCATGTGAGCGAAGCCGCGGTCAGCAATTAGTAGAAAATAAAATGGCGTATGATTGGAGACTTTAGACGCCTGGGTGTCAAGCAGTGCATTGCTATTAGTATTAATGATGACAATGAAAGGTAACAAGAATAAAAATAAATATTTTAACTTACCAGAAATATCCTGAACAGTCATCTTGGCAGTCCCACCGAGGTCAGTAGGAAATAGTTCTTTAGGCAACACTTTGAAAATCTTCTCAAAACCGTCGTATAGATGCAATCTCTCCAAATGTTTGGCTTTCATGATTTTCTTGAATAGGGCCAAGATTGAGTGACCAAAGGAAGGCACGTTGACTAGATGTAGCCCTTTTATCTTGATAGCATAGCACGACTGTGGATGAAAAAAGGTGACATAATGTTAGTTTTTTAGCTGTTATTCAAGTTGAAGCAAGCTTAAAACCATTCCGGAAATAAATAAATGAAAAATAAAAGTTTATTAGGAATAATTTCAAAAGACAACAACCTTAACCCCTCAGCCGAGAACCGACCCGTTTCGGTCGGCAAGAAATGGCCGCTTATCTGCGGGCGGCCATCTCTATTCGCTGACTGTCAACCGCGCACCTAGCCTCTTGCGATATGGGCGCATGTCATTAAAATGCCGATATGGATGGAAGACATTAGTTCCAGACTTTCACATCTTTAAGGAAATTTAAAATGAAGCTCTAGAAAGAAGACACGTCTATATTAGTGGGCGACGGCAAATGGGATGAGGGGCGAATCACACCTTAACTTGTCTGATAATAACAAACTTATTCCCACCCAGGACAAATGTTTGTGTGATGAGCACGATCATATTTGTTCTGTGTCTGGGTGTAATTTATCTATAATATGTATGTATTTAGAAATATATATGTATGTTTATCAGTTGTCTAGTACTCATAGCACAAGCTCTGCTTAGTTTGGGACTAGATGGGGTTGTGTGAAAGTTGTGGAATATTATTATTATTTTTGTTGAACATGTTTTTTTGTCTTAGCTCTTTAGCTAGTTTAAGCTACATTAACGGGCCTAAGGCAAGTCAATGTAGCGTGTGTGGCGATTTTTGTCACGAAGAATGATTGTTATGAGGAGATTTCATGTTCCTCAATTTGCATGAACTTCCTCACTATTCTGCATGTGTTTAAAATTGCGGTTTTTTGAAGTGTTATGTAAATTTACTATTATTATTATTATTCGTTTATCAATCGTTGTGGTTAGACAATGTCAGTCAGCACTTTTTAAACGTCAACATCACATAAGACAGTCCCCCAAAACGGCCGCCTTTCACCACATCCTACTAATGCTTTATCTGGGAAGACGACGTTGTAGAAAATAAGAAACTTACCGTAATATGATAATAAATCTTGGTAATCATGATAGGTGTGAACTGCATGGCTTGGCTGAGGGTAGCGTTGCTGAAGTCAAAGATCCAGTGGTCTCCCTGCGAGGTCTCATTGAACAACCTGTAGTCGCCCATGAGAAAACCTATCTTGGCCACATCGAGGACCACCATGTCTGGGTCTACTATCCTGGAAGAGAAGATGGTAATATTGAATATGATGAATAGAATATCTTGTATGTAGATTTTGGAATGATGGTTCTAGGATATTAACCTAAAGTTTATTCAAATTCATGTTTCAAATTGATTATATTTCAAGTTAAACAAATGTCAACATTATTTTAGTATGGATTAAGTTGATTTCAGAGTGACTAGTACTATCGAAAAATTTATTACAATTTTTTAAGTTGTACCGTTTAACTGAACTTTATTGTGTGGGTTATGAAGTTATTTTCCCAGTAACTTATAACAATATAAATGTCTGTCTCTCAGGGGGGCTCAAGAGTTTTAGTAAAGGGTTGCCGTTCGAAATAAAATTGACATTGTTATAAAGTGTAAACAAGTAATCGTCATTCAACTGCCCTTAACCCAATTTATTTGGAGTCAGCGCAACATCTCTGTATCTTCCATACTTCTCTATTAGTCGTCATCTTGGTGGTTACCAACTTTCTAACCATATCATAATTAACACAGTACATCCATCGTTTCATTGGTCTTACTCTTATAACCATCGATCTTCATACTCAAAACTTTCCTCACGATATTTTCCTTATTCCTCCGTATCACATGATAACCGATTTCCACACAATATTTCAGTTACCGTTGCCACTTTCAGATGGTCCAAAAGAATAGAAAAATACTTCAACTGTTATTCCCAGAATACCCCATATCTCACAAATCAGTTGAATTTTACTTCCTCAAACACTATTATCAACAACACAGCAAACATTACTCTCACTCAACCAACCGCAAACGTCAATCATCAAGCAAGCTTTATTCCCAAACAGTTACCCAACTTTCCACAAAGCCAAAATATAAAACAGACCCGACGTTCCTCGTAAGTCTGTTAAAATTTTCACGATCCGACCTCTGACAGTGTTGGCAGTATGGTTGGTAGCATATAAACGGCTGCCGTCGGCCACTTCTGAATATTTGAACATACTTCCACAATGCAAGGATTCCGTTACAAATTGAAAGTGCATTGCGATTCCGACCGCATTTTGGATTTAGATTATGTGGGCAGATGCTTTTTAAAGGGTGTTTTAATACATGATTTTTGATACATAATGATTTAACAAGAATAACTCAATGTGCCTCCGTAAGCACATTATGTAGCTGGTACCCAGGATCGTGGGTCTTTTGGGACCGAGACCGTGGTCCCGGATTCCACCTTGTGGTTGTCATTCGTAGATCATTGACAGACGTTATGGGTCATCAGATACCCGAAAGTCTGACAACCAGTCAGGCCAAGGCAGCTAAGGGGTATCGTATTACCCAGTAACTGGATTGTGGAGGTCAGATTAGCACTCGCTCCATGTAAAATACTGGTAAAATTCAGCTGCATCGGGTTAGACTGGAAGTCGACTCCAAAATAGATGATAAAAAGCTAGGCAGATGATGATCGATGATTTAAGAAGAAGCTAAAGGGATGTCGAAAAACGAAAATGCGGAACCAACGACAACAACTTCCAAAATTAAAGTTATTTTTCACTTTGTAATGTTTTTTTGGAAGTCGGTTGTTTTTTTTTTTTATAAAAAGTTTTTCTTACATATTTTTCTCTATTAGTCATCATCTTGGTAGTCACCCCCCATTTAACTGTATCATCATTCACACAGTCCATCCATCGTTACTTTGGTCTTCCCCTACTCTTACAGCCACCGACATTTAAACTCACAACTTTCCTCTCGAGATTTTTCCCGGATATGAAATCCCATTTAGGCCCCAATATTTTGATTTTCTCACCTCATCATGATAATCCGATGGTTTTCCTTAGTCTTCATAGGCGGCACAACCCAGTACCCTTCTTTCAGATACTTTTCCATGTTAGGAGGTAGGGGCGATCTCCCTCCTAAGAGATCAGGCATCCTTGCTCTTGCTGAGAAGTAATTGTCGATCTTCTCCTTACACTGTTCTACGCTGAAACCTCTCGTCATTAGATGGCCGAGGATCATGCGGTCATCTGAAAAAGAAAACGAGATAAGGTAAGATGATGAAATTGTTATATTGGAGTGGAGTTGCTGCAATGTTATTTTTGATTTTCATAAAACTCCAGCTTCGGGCAGCAACTGTGAAATTTTTGACACCAACAACAGTTTTCCCGATCTCGGAATTGAACCTAGAACCTCAAGCTCAGCAGTAGCGATTGCGAACTAGACTAACAAGGCAGTTAAGACCGCGAATTTGGTCTATTATAGTTATTCCCATGTATTCATAAACGTTGCTTAACGTTAAGTAGTGCTTAGCGACACACACAAACACACACACTATTTTATTTTATTATTATTATTTCTTTAGTTTTTTACTATATATGTATTTTTTTTCTTTTTTTTTCCCTTTTGTTTAAATTCTATTACGGTTTGGTACACCACTTTTACCATTTTATAATGTGTCATTAAAGAGCGGGGCCTCCTAGCACAGGTATATGTTTACTTAAAAGGAGGTCCCTATGTAAGATTTACGGTAAAAATTGTGCATGTTACTGCAATTTTTTTTTTTTTTTTTGTATTTCTTTTAGCGACTGTTTAGAGTGTACGACTAATCGCCGATAGACACTACGCCGACAGACTGAACACCGTTAAGACTACTTCGACAGGACTCTTTGCCGACAGGACACTTCGCCGACAGGGCATAATTAAAAAACTTGTGTGGTCACAGTTCTAACCTAACCTAACCTAGCTGTTTCGATTTTGACTAACTAGGTATTTACTGTCTAAAGATTGTTTGCTGTAATAATGATTATGTATATAATAATATATTATATTATGCCCTGTCGGTGAAGTGTCCTGTCGGCGAAGAGTCCCGTGGAAGTAGTCTTGTCGGTGTTCAGTCTGTCGGCGTTTAGTCGTACCGTACACTGACTGTTTAACCATACATTTTTGACGTTTAAACGTTACTTGACTTTAATCATCGCTTATAAATAAACCCCATTATGTTTAACAACAAGTTAGTCCACGTTTGCACGGACGAAAAAGTATCGCGGCGGGATGTTATAGCGCACTGGATTTTCAACTGTCGGTGTTGAGCCGAGGTTTGGAAATCTAGCAGAGCGCATCCCAGCGCGTCAAAAAAAACACACTGTTGGATTTTCATTGCGTTGAAAATCCAGTGCGCGAAAACAAATCACCGCGGAAAAACCACGCCCGAGCGAACCTGGGCACACAGGATAAAATACTTTTCAATTATCTCAAACAATAATATTGTTTTGCTATAATTATACCTCCCACTTTTTCTTTTTGCGTCATAATCAGTGATCGGAATAGGTAGATTGATTTTTGGTACTTGTATCATAAATGCCCACAGAAAGAATAACATGGATAAGCTATTTTCCCGGAAAGCAATTCCGGTATTTCCGGATCCGATTAAATATTGTTAATGTTGGTAGTGATGTTATTACTACTCAATTCAAAATTTAAAGGTAGATATCAAAACTAAATTCATTTATTATTTATTTGAATAATAAAAACAATTTTTGAGCAGATTCCAGAAGTCAGTATGTACACAAGCGAGGGTCAAGTAACGTTTTAACAACACAGTAACAAACAAAGAAGCGCACTCTACGAACCGAAGTAAATGATTGAGCTACCTGGCATGTCGTCGGTGTGCGTACGCATTGTTTTGATAACCGGTTAGTGCACCACCCATGATCCTTTGTTCTGAATGGTCACTGGGTTGTGTCAAATCGTGACTGTGCCGTTAAAAAAAAATAATATAAACCATATAATATTGCTCATTTTAACACAATTCCTACCTAAGTTCCGGTTTTTTTTGTTAATAATCAACCAATTCCGAAATTACGGAGGAAAGTCTATATTAATATATACGTTTCAGATCAATGACCACATGTCAATCTACCTACTCCAATCACTGGTCATAATCTATTATAGCTGACTCAAGAAGTAACGTTTTTAATAAAAACCCCACACTGGGTTTTCCCCCGTAATGTTGTTAATTGACCACAAGATTAAACACGCAACTGGCTAGAACTGAACTAGACTGGGAAAAATAATAAAATAATTATAGATCTATTACGCAATAAAAATATTTACTGATAAAGTAAATATTTAAGACTTAAAGTTACAGCTTCAGAGCTCAAGTCTTTTTGGTAGCTAGCAACGCATCCTCTTCGCACTGTTTTTACGACTAGAAAAACATCGAGATTTCAGTGCTATATCCAAGTTTAAAATTTATATAATATACACGTAAACCTTCCAGAATAAATTTTCTAAATGATGGTGAAAACTGCGTTAAAATCCGTTGCGTAATGTTGAAGAATAACGCGGTTACCGGTGTGACCGCGTTATTCTTCGTCTCTCATTGGTCGGTACACATACGAAACGTGACTTTAATATAATTATATGTATAGGTAGATAGAATTAGCAGATAGTTATTAAGTATGGTGAGTCATCTAATGTAATAGCACCCATATGCGATATTGAGCCTCTCTATTTAATCAGTAATTACCTACGAGTGAGCTCACACACTGATTTTATTAAAACTATGTAGGTAGAAAAGAGTGAACTGGCATCTTCTGGGCACGCTCGTTCCATCGTAGACCTTATCCATCGCATTGCATGGACATGATCGAGGTTCAGAGCGTATGTACCTCAAGTTTCGAAGGTTCAATGAACGAAATGTCAAAACAGAAACAGACACAAATTGAAATAAGTGGTCAGACACATTTTTTTTTTTTTTTAACAAAAATTCTCCATTAATTTATCTATTTCCTCATTTGACATTCAGGATTTTTGTTTTTTTTGTGTGTTTCTTCTGTTTCCACTTCGACATTTCGTTCATTGAACGTTCGAAACTTGGGTTACATCAGAGCGGGCCTTTAAGAAATAAAAAAATATATCTTGCTGAAGAGGCCAGCTTATGCTAGTTTTGATACCATTAGTGTACAGCAGCGTTTATTTAATAATTATTATTATACCAAACGTTAAATTTGCAATGTAGTTGTAGAATAATTGGGTAAATGGATAAATTAAAAATCACTGGCCCGAAGGGATCACTTTGCTGAGAGTCAACAGAAGATGGCGGTCATCATCATCCAGAAGGTGCTCCCGATACTGAATTTAGAAAGCTGTCTGTAAGATTTCCAACAGAAACTATAGATTTGGGGTATTTTTTTTTTTAGTTTCTACCTGCAAGGTGTCCCTAATACCAGAATTAAAGGTCATCCTTTATGACAACTTTTAGGAGGTCATCTTGAAGGTTTTTCCCAAAGAATGCCAGAATTTAGAAAAGTAGACAAGGCGTGTACCGCACCCTCACAGCCTCCTTTCGCGACGTAGCCTAGCTGCAAGGGCTGAATGTTTTCCGAAACAACCTCGCCATAAAATAATGGAAAATTATTATAATATTTAGTTTGACACGTTGTCGTCTAAAAGAAAACCCAATATTTGCCTAGCTTTTCATTTCCAATTAATAACAATAATTTAAAAAAAAATGGCGTGGACAAGAGTCGATATGAATTGAATCGAATAAATAACATGACGTCAGTCGTCAGAAATTATTCGAAAAAGTGTATTTCGAACTATTGGTACGTACGTAGCTATCGGTAACCAATAAACAAAGGTAAGTATGATGAAATCAGACCAATTTCAACATAATTATGGCAATGTCCGCATTGTGGATATTGCGTGCAAAGTGTACTGATCTTATTGAAGGCCGTTTGTGACATGTTTTTAAATGGTTACCAAGACAAAGAAATATAAACATATCTACATTTTATGTATAAGATTATTATTATTATCGCCCAGCGTCATTATTTTCTGAATACAAATGTGTGTTTTATTTTTATTTATTCCTATTTGATATAATTATCACTGACATTACATAACTCCTGTGAAAAATAATATGTTTAAGAATTTACAATTACTACGATGACGCAAATTATATTTTCAAAATTAAGCAATTACTTTAGTGACATATACTTAAAAATAATATAAAATAATATATATTTTAACATTTTTGAAATTGGCAAAATAGTCTTTAATACTTGTTACTAACTATTTTTATGCCATCCTTTAAATGATAAATGATTTATTTTCTGTAAGTAGGTTTGTAGAAACACTTTTACATGTCAATCACATTTTTTTTAAACTAGATGAGGTCGGTGTTTTCTATCTGACTACTCTGAGAAGAAAGGCCGAAACAAACTCAGAGGTCATAATAAATTTTTAGTTCACGCATTTACATACACTCTAGGTAACAACAAAACAATGGATTTCATTATATGAAAAGAATTATTAGGCAAAAAATGATAAGTACTTATTTATTTATAAGAAGTCCAAAACATACGCAACAGATATAAATAATGCTAACTTTTCCAAACAAACAGATAGAATGATGAGACTAGACAATGGGATTTCCTAAGTTTTCTTCGTAATTAAAAAACAAGATCATTTCATATTTCTGTGAGCATTGTCCTAGTGTTAAATGCTAATCATAAATGACTCTAGCCTTGGTCTAACAAGACAATATTTATCTTCTTAATGTTAATAACTAGGAATTAATTATGATATAATTGCGAATTTCCTGCGTTGTCATGTTTGCAAACAGTATATAGTCATTGTTTACGTTATTTTTAAACTGGATTTGAGTCAAGAAACGTCATCTTGTCCATACTAATATTATCGTCTGTCTGTCTGTTACCTTTTCCCGTCTAAACCACTGAATTATCCATTATGAAATTTGACAGAAAGATAGCCTATAGGTCCTGGAGAAGGACATCTATTACTTTTATAACTATAACGTAACATACGTAGGTAATAACACCAACAAACGACCAGTGAAAGAAAGAATAAAATGCCGAGTTTGCGTAGGAAAATGCCCCTTACCGCACAAGCGCCACCTAGCGGTGAAGTAAACTAGGGGGTATACTGACTCGAATGCAAAAATAACCATTGTTCTAAGTAGATGGAAACATTGTCAAAATAGCCTCCAAATTTACATTGAAGTCTATGGGAAAAACAGTTTTTCGGCCCTCGGCCATTTATACTCCTAACAATCCGACATTCAATAACTTGAGAAAGTAGATCTAAATAAGCCATATCAAATGGTGTATTGAAAAAGGAAATAATTACCACTGGGAACTGGGAAGCCTCGAACACACAACCTCTGTGTTCATGTTGAGGGCAGTTTTCGGCTTTAACTTTGAACCTTATGCTAAAGCAATAAAGTTGAAAATCTATTAAAGAAATTTGAAAGAATGTAGTAGCTTGATGTGCTGGTGTCTGTACCAGTAGGTATGTTTTTGGTTGATTGATTACACTATGTCAACAAAGCCTATTTGCTAATTATCAAAATTGAATGGCGAATTTTTGTCAATTGCAAAGCGTTTTGTGTGCCTCTTTTCATTCGTATATGAAAAAATAAAAATTGAAGGAGATCAAAAGTATACAGTAGTGTTGGACTGAAGACGGTACTCTGTGGCATTCCTAATTTTCGGGCAAACAATACTAATTATTACAGGATAATTTTTATGGGTTAGATTGTGTCATAACCCGTATTATTATTTAAATATACTATTCCAAAAAAAAAAAAATACGACAAATACAATGTATGAACTACTCTAAAGAGGCACTGTTCATACTAATCACTGTCGAATGCTTTGTGAAAATTAAATTAAAAGAGTTAGCAAGTTAATCAGACGGTAGTCGGAAGGCCAATAATTATCGTAAATAAAAACGTTCAAATCTAGTCCCAATGTCATCTTAGCGACAGTCAATAAAATAATAATGTTCCACGCAAATTGCGTTGAAAAAAAAAACCCAATCAATTTAATTTCTTATATATTCATAATGTACACAGAGAATATTAATTTATACTAGGCGACACGTGTAAAAAAGTCAGGGATCTATTTTAAACCTTAAACCGCTCTAAAAACCAGAAAATATAGTTTAAAAACAAATACAATTTACCGTACTAACATCGAAAACAACCGAAAATAACATTTATACCTAACTGTTGAGTAACGAATTTAAAAAAAAATACCCGGATAACGACCAGATAACTAGGTACAGACGCTAGCATATCAAGCTACCCGAAACTGTCAGATTTTCCCAATCAACTTTGTACCTTATGCTTTAGCGATAAAGTTGAAAATCTATTAAAGAAATCTGACAGATTGTAGTAGCTTGATATGCTGGCGTCTGTACCTATATCAAAACCGGGTTTTTTGTAAAGTACGTTGACATTTAATTTGTTATGTCAACGTCCTCTAAAATTATAGTCTATAAATAGCTTAATCAGCTTATAATGTTACCACGGATGGGACACAGGCCTCCTGTCTTCGAAAGGGAATGGGCTGATAATGTACCACGCGGGCCCATTGCGGGTTGTTAGACGTCACATGTCTCCGATTTTTTGGTTCAAAATCAAAATCAAAAGTTATCTATTCAAACTAGGCTGAGAATCAGCACTTTTCGAACGTCAAAATTACAAAAGACAGTCCCCCAAAACGCTCGCCCTTCACCACATCCTTGTGCTTTCGCTGGGAAGAAGAAGTGGCGCAACAAATTCCCCAGCAGCACAGCTGTCTGTTCAGTTAGAAAATACTTGATTTAATACAATACAAGTTATGCAAAGTAATTAATATTACAAGACACAGAACACTAAATTAAATTATTTGCCATATCAGCTAGCTACGCCAATGTACCAACAAATACAATAAAAAACTATACGTTGTAGGACATACCGGTTTCCTCTTGAAGCTTATAACTAAATAACTATTTGCTTATCAAAAATCCACTGCAAATATTAGTAATGCTAAGTAATTAGGTACTTATTTATTCGCATAATTTGTTCAACTACTACGTGTGAGATTATCGCATACCAATGGACGTCACGACCACAGTCAGTTTCGTTTGTCAGTGGGTTATATCTATCATTTAAAAAAAATGTTTTGCTGGATCTGTTAAATGTGGGTTTTACTGTTCGGCTGTGCATATCCCTATATCTTCATAACCATTGTCTAGCCCTTATTCCAATTTATTTGGGGTCGGCGCAACGTCTTCTTCTTCCATACTTCTCTATTAGTCGTCATCTCGGTAGTTCTAACCATAATATCATCATTCAAACAGTCCATTCATCGTTTCTTTGGTCTTCCTCTACTCTTATAGCCATTCCCATTCATACTCAAAAGGTTTTCCTGATATTATCCTCATATCTTCTTCCTCATCTTATGCCCACACCATGGCAACCTTTTGCGTTACATACAGAATGATGATATTTTTCGAATTATAAAAAGTATGAAAGCAACCTCTAGTAGGTACAATATAGCGAACAGCGGGATAATTGCGTAACACACTATCGGTAGAAATGGCTTTCATTTTGACAGTTCAACAATATTCATTGCGTTATTTACGTTGTTGAGCAGACAAAATTTTACATTTATCTGGTGCGTCCGTACTAGA
Organism: Eremobia ochroleuca; assembly: GCA_949629135.1. Taxonomy (NCBI): domain Eukaryota; kingdom Metazoa; phylum Arthropoda; class Insecta; order Lepidoptera; family Noctuidae; genus Eremobia; species Eremobia ochroleuca. The sequence continues at coordinate 15,503,296 of OX451404.1, forward strand.
TCAACTGACTTGCATGTACGAGTTTTAGCTGACCTCGCATTGTATAGACTTTTCGTACAATGAGAAGTCAGCTTATACTGGAAATGTATAGCTTGATATGTCGTCATGCGTACTGTAACGCCTCTTGAGGTTTTTATCGTACTATCTTTGTCAGCCTCTACGGAACTTGATTTTTTTCAGAGTTCATAAAAATCAAAATATAATGTTGATGATATCCGCTATTATCTATTCGCTAGCTAAAAACTATAGCTCTAGTTTTATAACTTGGTAAAACGCGGGAAACCACAGAAAACAGAAGGCCAATTCTTGTTTCAAGTTCAAGTCGCAAGTCATCTGCGCGACAAACAATGTCAACAACTAGTCAAAAATGTAGGTTTAGAGGTGTTTTTGACAGATTGAAACTGAGATTAGAATGCGGACGTTCTTAAAAATACGGGAACTAGCCTCAGAAATGCCCGAGGACAACATACAAACTCATTGATGAATGACCTTCAAGAAGTTCAAGCTCACAGTCGTACTAACTACCGGTGCGCGTGTCATGCGGTAAAAACAAACAAACGATGGTGGAATGAACAAACTTCAGCATCATAAGTTAAACAAAAGATGCTAAGTAAATACGTATCGATAGAATTTTGCGATGACAGTGTGGGATAGATGACTAGATACTCATAGGTAGCATAACGGTAAACGGTCCTGAGTGACGGCGGACTCGGGGACGTACGCCGCCCTGCATCCAGCGCGGCCTGAGGTGGCAGCGAGTAGTGTTGACCCTGTTGGACGTCGCGGGGGGAGTCTTACACCTCACTCCTCCCACGGACCCAAGAAGGCCTGCGAAGGCAGGCCAGAACCAGCCGGGGATCTTGGAATATATAAAGAAATAATAAGAATACTCACGTAATTGTCCTCGTGGCAGATGTGGCTGCTTCTCATACCACTCCCGTACACTTTGGATCATCTCCTCCAAAACCTTATGGTTGATGTTGTACAACTTCAGCAAGACTTCGAGGTCCTCATCTCTGACGCCAAGCACTTTGCTCGCATTCAGAGAGTAATCGAAGTTTTGGTACTGTGGAAATCATAAGGATGAAGTTTTAAAAGGGTAAACGTGGAGTTTCTTGCCGGCTCTTCTCCATAGGAAACAACCAATTTACACAAATTAAGATAATGCTACAATACTTTTTGCTAAGGACAAAAGAATTAATAGAAAAAAAAAAATAGTTTTTCAAATATCTTACGATGAGGGAAAAAATCGTTGTTAGTAAACAAATGTTAAAACACGCAACTGCAATCATCTCAATGATCATTGGAACAAAATATTGTCATTCTGTTTTTTGTTGCTATTAAATACATGGCAGTTAATTTATGTTTAAGGGATAATTTTGAAATATTGACAGTTATTTTATACAAAAACTGACAAATGTCAAATTTATTCCTCGAATAAAAGTTATCTAGCAATTGAAAAATCTGCGCCAAATAGTATTACTGTAAACGTAACGACACTATTTTTTGTTTTTTTTTGCATTATTTGAAAATAATAACACTTTGAAAAACTATATTTATATAACTGACTCAAGAGTTTATTATTTTTATATCGAATGAGAAAATGACTAATAATTATCAATTTATTTAACAGTTTCTTTGCATAATTTAAAAAGCTAATATTCTTAAAATAATATTAATAATATGTACCTAATAGTATATAAGAAGGAGGGAAATAATCAAAGGGCATCAAAAACATCCTCCACATCGTTGTTAACATCAAATCGTGTTTATAATTTTAATAAATATAACATATTTTAAAATAATTTGTACACATAAAATAATAAAAGAAAAATTAATAACTTACAACAATTTCGTCCCCGATAGTCATTTTGCACTGATTATTGTCTCACAAACGCACTATAAACACTTGGTTCTCGTAACACAACCTGACAAAGTCTGTTCCGCTCAGGCTTCGTGAGAGTTATTATATTAGCGAACTGCGTAAAAACCAAAAACTTTTTGCTAACGGCTTCTATTTTTATAATCACTGACTACTGACAATTTTTGACTAATAATGTGTCCACTGACCTTACTTTTATTTTAATTGACGAGTTTTATGTTTAGCATTCTTTGTATTTTTCAATTCTCGAATAGATACTTAATTATTTTGCTAAACTCACTTTTATTTTCATTTTGTGACGAGTTTCTTTTTTAAATCACTCACGTTTGTTCTGTCACAATTATTTTTAAAATAGTTTTTCGTAGGTGTTTTGATCCAATAAAGTTGTTTTATTCAATTGATCTTAGAGGTCTGAGACCATATTCCACCCGCGAATCTAGAGCGACTGTGATACATAGGTTCTATCTATAATAATAAAGATAATAATAATTATTATTATTTTTGTTATATATTTTTCTGGTGTACAATAAAGCATATGTAGGTAAATAAATAATGAATACAATTAGCAATTCCTATTTCCTAGTAATCAAGCCGATAGACACCTAAACATTTAATATTTTAACCTATTAATTATTTTATTATTAACGAAACTAAGATCGAAAGATTTATGGCATGCAACATAGTACATAAATAGCATAGTGCTTATATTTTTTACTTATTATAAAAGGATTGCTGTAACGAAGGGAACACTAATACTAGTGTTTCCTTCGTTACACCTCGCCTCGCCTCGCCTCACCTTTCTTTAAATACTAAAAAAAAGGCTAAAAAGGCTATTTCTAAGACATTACCAACATATTTTTAATATTGTATGACAGATATTAATATAGGTATGGCAAATATTCAAGTCGTGTAACACCAAAGTTATACTATTCACTCAATCGTTCTGACATTCAATCGTTCATACTTCACTGTTCATTCGCTTGTACTGAAAAGACGTTTACTCATTAAACTACCGTCGAACCGAACACACTCGTTTTCTTTTCCTGCGCCTATATCCAACAGGTTATGGGCCCAGGCCGCGTTTTCTACTGCGCAAACTAAAATACATAAAGTTTAGTACGAGTAATTGACACATTCTCAAGATGGATTCACGGAACAAAAGAAATATCCAACAGTTTCACGGCGAGAGGTTATAGCACGTGGAAGTTCCGTATAAAATCGCTGCTAGACGAACTTCAAGTACTCAGTGTTGTTGAAGGTGCCACACCGAAGGACCCTGATGCTGAATGGCAGAAGAAAAACATGATCGCCAAAGGTACAATCGTTGAATATTTGAGTGACTCGTTTTTAAATTTCGCCAAAGATTCCGCTACCGCCAAATCCATTATAGAAGATCTTGACAAGATATACGAACGACGAAGTCTTGCATCACAATTGGCGTTACGAAAACAGTTGTTAAATCTCAAATTACAACCCGATGAGATATTACTGCAACTTTTTACGAAGTTCGAGAACTTGGTCACAGAACTGATTTCTGCTGGTGCAAAACTGGATGAAATGGATAAAATTGCACATCTTTTGCTCACGCTACCCACATCTTATGATGGCGTCATAACCGCCTTGGAAACGCTCGGTGAAGAACACTTGAATTTAGTTTTCGTGAAAACACGTTTATTAGATCACGAAATCAAGTTAAAGGCTGAAACTACAACGGAACTTAAGGCCCTGCATTCTGGAATTAAACGTTTCAATACGCAAAATTCGCAAATACCTAATAAGAAAAGGAAAGTCTACCCACAGAAGAAAGAAAATTATCAAACTGGAAATTCGACCTACAAGTTTTCAATGGTCGCAAGACCATTGTGGACGACGAAATCATATTAAAAAGGACTGCCATTTCTACAAAAATCAACAGCAAAGCGAACACGCTTCAAATTACAAGAGAACTGTCAACAACGTTCAAGCCAGCAACAATGACGAGGACGGTTTCGTTTTTATGTTATCAAAATGTAAGTTACTTAACGCCGCTGATAATCGTTTAGCTAACAATGAAATTTGTTTTCTTTTAGATTCCGGGGCGACCGACCACATAGTTAACAATCGAGAGGTTTTTACTTCATATGTTGAACTACCGACACCTCTAAAGATCGGCGTTGCAAAGAACGGAACCTCCATCCTTGCATTTGGTAAAGGAAGGATTGAGGTAACAACAAACTTAGGTATTCAAGGATCAATTGACGATGTATTATATTCGCCGGTGGTTCGGTATAGTTTATTATCGGTAAATCGCATACAACAGTATGCGATTATTTTTGGTAATAATGGTGTTCAAGTATATAAAAATAACAAATGTTATATGACCGGTGAGAATACTAACAACCTTTTTAGTATCACTTTTGAAATCGATAGATCGCGGTGTAAATTAAATGCTGTTCATAATCAAAACAATTGTGAAAACCGCCAAGATGTTTACAAATTATGGCATGATCGACTTGGTCACTTAAACAAACAAAAATTTAATTTGCTTAAAAATGTTATTGACTCAACTGACAGTAAAATTATCGATGACGTTGTACCTACTGAAGACATAATTATGTGAACCTTGTATTCTTGGTAAACAATCTCGATTGCCATTTCAAAAATCGAAAGATAAGTGCAACAAAAATAATCGACCCCTGTTTATTATTCATTCTGATGTATGCGGCCCGATAAAACCTACAAGTACTGATGATAAAAATTATTTTGTTAATTTCATTGACGATTTTACACATTACACGGTTACATATTTGATGAACTCAAAGTCTGAAGTACTAAAATGTTTTCAAGATTTTGTTGCTAAAAGTGAAAATCTGTTTGAAAGAAAGGTGACTAATCTGTACTGCGATAACGGGCGAGAATACCTCTCTAACGAATTCAAAGAGTTTTGTGTTTGTAAGGGAATAACCTACCATCTGACGGTGCCTCATACGCCTCAACAAAATGGTGTTGCCGAGCGCATGAATCGTACGTTAACCGAAATGGCTAGAACATTGGTTACAAGTGCGAAGTTAGACAAATCTTTTTGGGGTGAAGCTATCTTAACGGCCACGTACCTAACAAATAGACTACCCACAAAAGCACTCGCAAATAATAAAACACCATATGAAATGTGGCATAACAGAAAACCGAAAATAAGCCATTTAAAGGTATGTACATCTGACATCTGTCAATCAGGACGACACACCAAAATTTTCCGGTTTTACAATTTTAATGTATTTATTCTGAAAAATTTATTGTATCTAAAAAAAAATCGCAAGGAATGTGCGCGATTTGGATGGAGAAACGGCACTATTGAGCTAACGCTGTGTGAGCGTGCGTGTTCCATCGCCGCCCGTCCGATGTCCACCGCGCACAGGATGGATGTGAAGCAGCACATTAAGTAATTCTTTGCTCCGTTGGTGTAATTGCTGTATGGCGTTTCAGTAGGAGGATAAATAAATAAATAAATAAATTCGGTTCAACGGCCTACGTCCATGATAAAACTAAAAGTTCAAAATTTGACGAAAAATCATTTAAAGCCATACTAGTCGGTTACGACCAAAATGGTTATAAATTGTTTAACGTAGAAAATAAACAGTTTTTCATTGCTCGAGACATTATTTCCGATGAGTTAAATTTTGAATTTTCTAGGCCAGTTGTTAATAATAATAATAATCCTGTCAAAATTCCCGCCGAAATTAATAAGCTCGATAATAAATCGACAAAATTAATAGGCACCAAACACAAACCTCTTCCTGACGATAACTCAGAAGCTGGACCTTCATCTTGCAAACTGAGAAGTAGTGAAAGAATTCTAAATAAGCCCGCAATTGATTACCAAACTATGAATGATCCTGATTATTATTTATTGCTTACGACAGTTCAATCTTTACCGAATTCTTTCACTGAAATTTTCAATAGAGACGATACTGATAAATGGTTAAAAGCATTGACTGTGAAATTAAGTCACTTCATAGCAATCAAACTTGGAGTCTTTTTGAAAAACCTGATAATGTAAATATTGTTTCATCTAAATGGGTCTTTACAATTAATAATAATGAATTAGGTGAGCCGACGCGTTATAAAGCACGACTAGTCGCACGAGGCTTCACACAACAATACCTACAAGATTACGATGAAACGTTCGCACCAGTTGCGCGAATATCAACCTTACGTCTTATCTTAGCGCTAGCGAATCAACATGATCTACACGCACAACATATGGACGTGAAAACTGCCTTTTTGAATGGCGTCCTTAAAGAAGACATATATATGGAAGTACCAGAGGGCGTATTAGCTCAGGCAAATCAAGTTTGTAAATTAAACAAAACATTATACGGCTTAAAGCAATCGTCTAGGTGTTGGTTTGAACGTTTCGATCGTGCTCTTAAAGATATTGGTTTCAAAAATTCACAAGTTGATCCATGTTTACATCTTTTGGACAAAGGTTGTATAGATGAAAATGTATATATAGTGTTATATGTAGATGATTTAATTATCTGTGCAAAAGATTTACAAATGTTACAACTGTATAAAAGTAGATTAATGCACGAATTTCAAATGACTGATTTAAAAGAGATAAAGTTCTTCTTAGGTATAAAAATAGAGCGAAGTAAGCTTTGCACGCGACCCGATATATGTGCTGCAATAGGTATCTTGAGCAGGTACCAAAGTAAAAATAACGAAGAGTTATGGAAATGCTTAAAACACCTTTTAAGGTATATTAAAGGAACAATTAATTTAAAATTGACCTATGAAAAATGTGATTACAAACAACTGGTTATTGGATATGCTGATTCTGATTGGGGAGGCGACTTAATCGATAGAAAAAGTACAACAGGGCACGTTTTCAAAGTGTTCGATAATTGTACAATTTTGTGGAATACTAGAAAACAAACCACAGTCGCCGCTTCCTCAACAGAAGCAGAATATATGGCTTTATTTGAGGCTGCTAGGGAAGCCATCTGGATAAGATCATTGTTATGAAGTATTTCAATTCCAATGCAGCAACCAATAATTATTTTTGAAGACAATAACAGTTGTATCAGTATTGCAAATAACCCCACAAATCACAAAAGGTCGAAACATATCGATATTAAATACCATTTTACACGAGAACAAATTGCTAATAAAGTAATAAAGCTAGAGTATATTTCCACAGGAAATCAACTGGCTGACATATTCACGAAAATGGTACCAACAAAGAAGTTCCTGGCTTAATATAAGATTTGCTTTGTACTTGATTTTGTCATTGTACTTAATTAAATAATTCAAGTGTTACAAACCCCGTTTCTACATTTTTATAAGATTTATTTTTACTTGCATATTTGAGGGGGACTATTGATATAGGTATGGCAAATATTCAAGTCGTGTAACACCAAAGTTATACTATTCACTCAATCGTTCTGACATTCAATCGTTCATACTTCACTGTTCATTCGCTTGTACTGAAAAGACGATTATTCATTAAACTACCGTCGAACCGAACACACTTGTTTTCTTTTTCTGCGCCTATATCCAACAACAGATATTTATAGTGTAAGCAGGTATCTGCTTACACTATAAATATCTGTCATACTTTGCTATTTAATCATTATTTACATATTGCTAATAAAAAATATCCGTCTAACATAGCCTTAAAAACTTCGTCAAGTATTTTTTGCGTTCGCATTATAACAAAAATAACTATTTCGCACGGACCTGTCAAAATGTTATCACTCATTATTATTATCTAAGATTTAATTTATTCCGTATCTTGATTATTGTTCTTAGTAAGAATCTTGTTATTTGATTTAAACTTAAGTGACGGTACACACAGAAAATCGGGGATTTGCTGATTTAAGGATGAAATTACACGACGGTAGCCTATCGGTTAGATCAGTCAACTGGCAAGCGAAAGCTTTGTATAGGTTAGCAGGATCAAACACAACAGTTATGTGACATCTTAGACGTGGCCGAAACTTATAAGCGTTACTTAAATCGTGCTTAGACATAAGATATTAGACATAAGATACCTTTTGTCTCATCTGGCTGAACTGTGATTTGTTCTAATTTTATTTTACTACAATCTAATATTTGTTTTTAAATTAAATTTCCTGATTTTATTCGAATTTTGTTTTAGATTTAATAAGATTATTTAAATTGCTTTTATTCTAATTTAATTTTTTAATTATATTTTTATTGCATAATTAAATGTTTAATTTTAAATAATAAACTTGATTTAAGTAAGATAATTCTGTCACCTATTGCTGCATAAAACTTGCCCAATTGTAACCAAAATGGAAGCAGTCACTGGCTCCTGAAGTACAGGTACTCTAACCTAGCTCCGGAGCCAGGGTCTCAATTTTTTCAAAACAAACTTCTCGCAAAGATGGATAGAGCTTTTTAAAACTATGTTTAAAAGGTCTGTACTTTAATCTATCAAGCATTGTCAACCATTGATGAATGAGACGCAAATAACATCAAAAGTATTTTATTTAGATACATAAGGCTGAGAATCGACACTTTTTGAACGTCAAATACACATAAGACAGTACCCCAAAACGCCCGTCCTTCACCACTTTCTAGTGTTTAGCTGGAAAGAAATGGCTCATAAAATCCCCAGCAGCACAGCTGTCTGTTCAGTCAGAAGAACTTGATTCTATTCAATGGTATGCAAAGGAATTAGTATTACGAAACAAATAAATATTATTTTGATTGCGTGATCACCGGAGGTCCAACGCTATGGTACTTAAGAATTTGAACAACATAACTACGGGACCCACTTTGAATTGGCTGGAAAAAAGCTTTTTGTTATGTTGATTGTTTTCATCTTCATAATTTTTTTTTTAAGAAATGGTTTTCTATTGTTTAGACGTCTTAATCCCATAGCATAAGTTGATAGTCTGACTTAAAATTACTATGACTTTTAAATATTTTAGAGGGGCCCGTGGCTACATAATAACAGCTGCACAGGTCGATCGATCAGGTTAAGCTACGCCCACCGCGGTTGATCTGTGGATGGGTGACCATCTTTACATACCGAGACCCCTCCGTGCCTCGGAAAGCACGTTAAGCCGTTGGTCCCAGCTGTCATTCGTAGATCTTTGACAGTCGTTACGGGTAGTCAGAAGCCCGAAAGTCTGACAACCAGTCTTTCCTAGGGATATCGTAGTACCCAGTAACTGGGTTGTGGAGGTCAAATAGGCAGTCGCTCCATGTAAAATACTGGTATTCAGCGGCATCCGGTTAGACTGGAAGCCGACCCCAACATAGTTGGGAAAAGGCTAGGCAGATGATGATATGACTTTTAAATATTTTTTGACACTTTCATTGTTACTGCTCTCGGTGAGGAACAACATCGTGAAGAAACTGGCATGTCCTAGAACCAACAATTCGAAGATACGTGACATCCACTAACCCGCACTGTGCTCGAGTGGCAGCCCGCTCCCTCTTACAGAGAGAAGGCCTGTGTCCCAGTGTCCCAGCAGTGGGAACATTATAGACTGAATATAATATTATGCTATGCTATGCTATTATCATCATCATCTGCCTAGCCTTTTCCCAACTATATTTTATTTTATTTATTCCTTTATTTCAGGCAACTAAGGCCCATAGAAAAAACAATACATACTACTACAAACATACTTATAAACTAATACATACAAAAGTATCACAAATACAATACTATAATAATATAACTTAAAAATACTATAAATACATATAACATAACAAACTAATAACTACTGCATACATACATATTGGGGTCGGCTTCCAGTCTGACCGGATGCAGCTGAATACCGGTATTTTACATGGAGCGACTGCCTATCTGACCCCCACAACCTACTTACTGGGTAATACGATACCCCTCGGTAGGACTGGTTGTCAGACTTTTGGGCTTCTGACTACCCGTAACGACTGTCAAAGATCCACGAATGACAGCCGGCTTAACGTGCTTTCCGAGGCACGGAGGGGTCTCGGTATGTAAAGATGGTCACCCATCCACAGACCAACCGCGGCAAGCGTAGCTAAACCTAATCGATCGAACTGTGCGGCTGTTATTATTTAGCCACGGGCCCCTCTATGCTATTATTAATAGACATTAAATTAATGACCTATTGCGACTCCCATTTTTTGCGACGAATAGGTAGTTCTAATTTTAGATAAACAAGTTTTTGACATTACGAATGAAAACATATTTTTAGTGTTGAATTTTTAACATACGTTTGAGTTAAATTTTTAACATATTTTTAGTTAGACATCTGTCAAGCAGGACGAAACATCAAAATTTTCCGTTTTTACAATTTTAATGCATTTATTTTGAAAAATTAATTGTGTCTCAAAAGATCGCAAAGAATGTGCGCAATTTGGATGGAGTAATGGCACTATGGAGCTGACGCTGTGTGAGCGTGCGTGTTCCATCGCCGCCCGTTCGATGTCCACCGCGCACAGGATGGATGGGAAGCAGCACATGAAGTATTTTTTGCTCCGTTGGTGTAATTGCTGTACGGCGTTCCAGTAGGAGGATAAATAAATAAATAAATAAATAAATTAATGTCGTATGATCGATTTCTACTTTAACCTGTTCAATCTAAAAATAACAACAGCAGTGCTATTCTGCAAAAATCTCACCGTGAGAACTTAGATGAAGTGAGCTGTCATTCCGTAATGGTAGGGATTAACACTATTAAGTGCTCACTTCACTTATGATTTCACGGTGAGATTTTTACAGAATCGACCGACTGGTCATTATTATCATACAAACCATTTTTTTTTGCTAATTTTCTCGTCTAACCGTAAATCTAGTACTTTACATGGAGTGCATGCCTATCTGACCTCCACAACCCAGTTTCTGGGTAACAGGACTCTCGTTGGTAAGACTGGTTATCAAACTGAAAAATTTGTCTGCTCAGCAACGTAAATAACGCAATGAATGTTGTAGAACTGTCAAAATGAACGCCATTCCTACTATTACAGGACTGATATAAGGAGGTTCTAGTTGTATTTAAATCCAAGCAATTCTCAGAAAAATAAACATAAAATAAGTAAGGCTAATTAATGTTTCCGTAATGACGGTTTAATGAACCTGTTGGTACCTGTTGGTGTTGGTATTTTTATACCAGTTACTTTGTAAAAAAACAACAATTAGCTTTACGTGTGAATGTGAGAAAATCAAGAAAAAATTTGAAAAAATACCTGTTTTTTCTTAGAGCTAAGTAGTTTTACAGCCATCTTCTGGGCACGCTCGTTCCATCATAGACCCCATCCATCGCGTTCCAGATCGACGTTAAGAGCCGGCGCATTCAATAATAATAAAATAAAACTTTCGGTATGTTATGTTTTTTTTTTTTTCTCAATATAATGAAGGAAACATCGTGTGGAAACCGGCATGTTCTATAAGTAACCAAAATTCGAAGACAAGTGACATCCACCAACACGTACTGGGCCCGCGTGGTGGATTACGGCCCACTCCCTCTCACAGAAAGGAGCCCTGTGTCCCAGCAGTGGGAAAGTCAGAATCTTATATTATTATGCTTATGCTAAGTCCTTTTAATTTTTTGTCTTAACCATAATAAAAAAAAAATTCAAAAATTCACAAAGAATGTGCGTAATATGGAAAGAGTGATGGGGCTATGGAGAAACGCGTGCGTGATCCATCGCCGCCCGTTTGATGTCCACCGCGCACAGGATGGATGGAAACCAGCACATGAAGTGATTTTTTGCTCCGTTGGTGTAATTGCTGAATGGAGTTCCAATGTGAGGATAAATAAATAAATAAATAAATAAATAATAGGCTCCATCGATATTTTTTTTGATTAAATTAATAGGATATAAGTTTTTAACTTGCACCAAAACCCTCTCACGTACACATCGGCATACTACACCTTACACTCAACACTACACGCTAATTTTATACACTCTCATAGACACACACATACGCACACACATACACACAGATACAGGCGCCCTGATTAACTTTTTGTTTGTTTCTTTTTAACTTCTACCCCCAAAATTATAATAATTTTAGTTTTTTGCATGTTTTTAGTCTTAAATCTCCTTACCTATAACGTTAGATTGTAATATCATATTGTTTTAAGTAAATCGTTCTGTTCTTCCGTGGGGTAGGGACCTGGTGATTTTGTAATACAGGCATTTTACGCCTAACTCAGACACCAGCTCCTCACATTGCTAAAAAACAAATAACTTGTGAAACCTAGAATAAGTGGTTATTGTGAGGAGAAATAAAGAAATTTATTATTATTTATTATTATTATTTTCAAAGATATTTGCAGTTTACTCCTAATCTAGCTCATAGTGTATTAAACCCCCTGACAATATTATCGAGCCATCTGGGAGCCTTCCGCCTGAATACGCATAACCATAGCCGATTTGAAAATCTCCAAATAGACTTCGAACCCACGTCGGCTGGAGCAAGGACAATCTCCACAGATGGGGGTTCATGGACGGCTCTAATCTCAAGGGCGTATGTGGCATCTCCCCACAGACAAGTGGCCCACCTTCCAGCCTGCATCGCATGTCACATGTGCACTTGATGAGCTTGTGACTGCATCAGTGAGCGGAGTTCGCGCAGCTGAATTTCGGGCTAAAAATAAATATTTAAACTTTTTTCCATCGATACGCTTAGAAGAAGAAAATATCTACCCAATTCGTTCAGCTGTTTTAGCGTAGAATCGTAATAATAATAATAATAATTTATTTCAGAACATAATTCCATATAAAATCATCAATAAGGCTTCAAAACTATGTTAGTACCTCAAAACTACTTATTAATTTATGTCACATTGACAGCACAGCACTATCCACCTTATTCCAGTGCCGCACAATAGGACACTCCACCTTTTCTGTTATGGTGTTTAGAAGGCCGTTGGGGCTGCCCCGCACACGACACATCAGGGAGGCCACTCTCTTGCGCACAATAGCCCTAAAGCAGTCGGTGCTGGCCTCCGCAAACATCCCCGACGCAGTACAGTATCGCGGCAACCCCATCAGCATCCTAAACCCATTATTTAGGGTTGGTTATTTATTATTATATTGTTTATTCGCAGGCCTGTTGGTTTAGTGGTCAGTGGCCCTGACTACAACACTTAAGGTCGTGGGTTCAATTATTCCCACCCAGGACAAATGTTTGTGTGATGAGCACGATCATTTGTTCTTTGTCTGGGTGTAATTTATCTATAATATGTATGTATTTAGAAATATATATTATGTATGTTTATCAGTTGTCTAGTACTCATAGCACAAGCACTGCTTAGTTTGGGACTAGATGGCGTTGTGTGAAAGTTGTGGAATATTATTATTATTATTATTGTAGAGGACCCGCAGGGAATTGTAAGCCTTCTGCGTATAGCGGAACCACGGGCTGAAGGTGTACATTGTCTGGCAGTACGCCTTAAACAGAGTAATAAACAAACATACAAAACCTCAAACCTTTTCGCTTTATTATGATATATTAGTGATAAGATAGCCTGAAAAAAACGATTTTTAAAATTCCTTTTTTCCTCATTTGACAGATTTACAACATAAGGACACTGCTGCCTACTCTATTAATTCAATCCTTTGCTAGCCTTTCACAACAGCCCTTTTCTTCCTCTTTTAATTCAAAATCCACAGACAAGTAATCCGCGGCGTAGTAAGCCGCGGAGAATTCCATGTTTCTCTTTACAAAAATCCGAGATTAGCGTGAAGTTTCTAGCTTTTTCATTCGTGGATTTAAAAAAGTGAAAATGGAAACTGTCGATAGTTAACTGTCAACCTAGTTACAGGGCCGGCGCCGCTGTCGTTATGAAATTGTGTCGATGAAAAAGTTAATACGCGAAGCGTTTTCGCGTATCTTCCATACATATCCATATCATAAGTCGAAAAGCAATATCAAAAACGTTTATTCAAATTAGGCCGTTCAAAAATTGAAATTTTAACTTGACCAAAAAAAAAACCAAAACGCTAAATCGTTGTTTCCGCAATTGCCAAATAATGAGGAAAAACGTTGATTATCAAAATATGGCATTTCCTGCACAACGTCAATCGTAAGGTATCATTTTTTTCCTTACTGTTCTTTGGAAGTCATGAGCCACCAGGGAAACATTTGAAGTATTCCATGCTTTATTTTTATATTGAGGTATTTATTTTTATATTGTGTTCTATATTGAGGTGTAGAAGTAATTCTATGAACTTAATGGGCGTTACACCAGAATGTTTGTTTAACTACTTTTTTATTATTACGTTTTTTTGTTTATGTTACTTGTACAGACGTCAGCATTTCAAGGTACTACAATCTGTCCATTTTCTTTGATAGATTTTCAACTTTATCGCTAAAGCATAAGGTTCAAAGTTGATTGGAAAAATTTTACAATTTCGGGTAGCGCGATGTGCTGGTGTCTGTACTGGTGGTCATTACAGTAGGTACCTATCCCATCATCTGCCTAACCTCTTCCCAACTATGTTAGGGTCGGCTAAATAAACTTAATTTCACCAAAAAAAAATATAATGATGATTTTAAGTGAAATCTTTCGTTGGTTATTAAAAAAATATAATATGTTTCAAACAAAAGTATCCGTGTACAAATGTTCGTCGGTTTTAACGCTGGTGGGTAGGATCGTCTACCTATACTAAAATGATGTCCCTTAAACCATGTATTTGTACTTTTGTTATCCCTAATACATTGGTATCTGAGGGGCAATTCCAGTATTTTTAAGAATGTTTGTATTCTAATCTCAGTCTCAATCTGGAAAAAATACAATCAATTTACATACATTTTATACAAGTTTTTGACATTGATTGTCACTGGGATTGCGACTTGAATTTGAACGTTTCTTAAGTTCGTGAATCCACGTAAGCAATGAACAACCCACTCTGGGCCCACGTGGTGGATTATTGGCCACTCCCTTTCACAGAGAGGAGTCTCAGCAGTGGGAATATTAGGTCTTTACCTATAAAATTGCCGTTCTGCAGTACTGGCCATTTCAAATCAAAATAATTTTTGTTTGGCTAAGAATTCTAATTTCAAATTAATTTTATATTAAAAACATGGAATTTTGTTTCCAAAAGTAGTCATTTGTTTATTGATTAGTGTTACATTTTCATCGCATTTCAATCTTTTTCGTCATCATGGATACGTTAAAAATTGGTGTAATTATGGAATATGAGTACCGTCGTGGCAGCAACGCGGCACAAGCGGCACGCAACATCAACGACCGCACCACCACCTGTTATTGGTTTGCTCGCTTCCATTCTGGAAATTTCGACCTGAAAAATGAACCTCGCGGTCGTCCGAAGACTTTGGTCGACAGCTTTCGACGTTAGCGTCAAAACAATATTGGTCCATTTGCGTCAAATTGGCAAGGTAAAAAAGCTTGACAAATGGGTGCCCCACGAACTAAATGATCGCCAGCGCGAAGTACGCGTCGAGACGTGCCTTGCACTGCTCAACAGACACACAAATGAAGGAATTTTCAACCGCATTGTTACCTGCGATGAAAAATGGATTCTGTTTGATAACCGCAAGCGCTCAGCAAGTTGGTTGGATCCTGGTTCAGCACCTAAACAATGCCCTAAACGAAAACTTACCCCTAGAAAAGTGATGGTCACTGTTTGGTGGTCCAGTGCCGGTGTGATTCATCACAGCTTCTTACCAAACGGGGTGAGCATTACTGCAGATGTGTACTGTGAAGAACTGAACACAATGATGGAGAAGCTGGCACTCCCGTCCAGCTGATTTCTTTAAGAAGGGCATCAATAAACTGCCACTGAGTTGGCAAAGATGCATTGATTGCATGGGTGATTACTTCGATTAATACAAATAAAAAATACATGAAAAAAAATCGTTTAATTTTTTTCATACAAAACGGCAATTTCATAGGTAAAGTTAAGACCTATTATTATAGGTCGATTATGCTAAGCAACTTTCACTATATTATAAAGGCGAAAGTTTGTGAGTGTGTGTATGTTTGTTACTTCTTCACGCTCAAACGGCTGAACGGATTTTGATGAAATTTGGTACACAGATAGTTTATAACCGGGACTAACACATAAGACACTTTTTATCCCGATATTCCTACGGAATCGAAACTTATGCGGGTGAAACCGCGGGACGCAGCTAGTTATCAATAAATAATAAATCCCAGGATTCCCGCACACATAGGTATATTATTTTTTGGTTATTTAAATAAGTTAGAAAATTTAAGTGGTATTCTGATAATGACTAATTCTATTTTTTTTATTGATTTTGTGACGTTTATTTGCAACTAACGCATACTCACACGTCACATTCCACGTTTTGTTGAATAGTTCCAAACTAATATTCATTGCTTCTGAGAAATTCGAATCCCATTTCCCGGAAGTAACAAAAAAGAACAAAAACTCTCTCGGAAAATACCCAAATTAATGCAAAAAGGAAAAATATGTCATGTCAGGTAGCATGTTATTGAGGATGCTATGGATCTTTACCATCTAGAGATGTTTCTCTCAAGATATTTCGTGTATGAACAGATAGACCTTATACTGGCTTCAAATTTTTACAGGTTGTTCTACTCATGAATATGAACAACTTTGAAATCAGGAATACAAAATCAGCTGTTTAATACAAAAGTTCAATACCTACTTGACCAAAATGTATGAAACCGTTTTTTTTTTTCGTGATCTCAGAGTTGGTCCCATAGTGAAAGTTATTCATATTCATGGGTGGAACATCCTGTAAAAATTTGGAGCCGGTAAAAAAAAACATGCTGTATATTATGTGAAACTTCTACAGTGTGTGAAATCGCGGACACATAGCAGGCTGTTTTGAAATCAACATTATTATTCATGTCCATCAAGTTCAAGGCTATACACCATTTTTACCGGTTTTGTCACACATTAAGCACGTATACCTACGGCCGACTAAAATTAGAATGGTGAAATGTGGTGATGATGGCGGTTTTTTTTTATTTTGGGACAGAATTCCATTTGCTCACGCGAAGTTACTGGTGGACCACGGGGTAAGTTTCAAATAACACGCAGTGAAACTGTTGTTACTTTGGTCCTTTATGGTTTCATATGAAATGGTGCCGAAGGTATCCGTCCTTGAAGATCTTGGATAAACGTCTGCATGACGTCATATTTATCATAGATTGTAAAACTATGACTACTGATAGTTGAATCGGCTTAAGCAACATTTGCTTAGATACTTTTCCCAACAACGTGCGGGTTCGTTTCCAGTCTAATCGGGTGGAGTAAAATACCAGTATAGCAATGAGTAAAACAACATAAACGCAAAATACTGTTTTTTATGTCATCCTAGAAATTATTTCATGATGTGATTGGAAAAATCAGCCATAAATAATTTGTATAACATTTCTCCCCCAAGAATCGCCACTTTGACTCGAACCACAAAACCAGTCGAAGTGGCGATGACTTCGACTGGTTTTGTGGTTCTCGCATCCAGAGGATTCCTGAATGGATGTCCAATAAAGCGAAGTCTTCCGAGACTTCGCTTTGTTGGACCAATGACCTGGTGAAGGCCGCAGAAGAGATGGCCAGTGCAATGTGCCCTACCCATTGGCACTTAAGTTTAGCAATTCTTCGGTAACCTTGGCTCTCCTACATGGAGAGCAAAATCTTAGAAAAACTGTTTTACTGTGCTGTCTTATAAATCTGAGTGCATTTGAGTGGTAATGGAAAAATGACCATGCTAGCACAGTAAAAATTCTTATGCAGTACAGTAAAATTTATTGGACAAATAGTGAATTTTTCACAATCTCACTCAGAAAATGTTCTGTGGATGTCACTTGCACTCACTTCACAGTGCCGAGCACAGTATTTTTTCTAAGTATTTTCTTTCCGTTTACGAATTTCTTAATTCCTGATTCAATCACGTAGGGTTCGATAAGCAATCATTAGAACATTCTTTTTTAATTCAAAGTTTACACTTCACTACATACAATTTGTATACCTATTCAATTCAATTGGATTGTGTGGTTTTTCTTTTCTTCGGACACTACAAAAGACGATTTACAACACGCGTTTGACAGGTTTTTTGCCTTTTTGCATTAATTTGGGTATTTTCCGAATCAGTGTTTTTGTTATTTTTTGTTACTTGCGGGAAATGGGATTCGAGTTTCTCAGAAACAATGAATATTAGTTTGGACCTATCCAACCACACGTGAAATGTAACGTGTGAGTATGCGTTTATTGAAAATAAACGTAAAAAAAAAATAGAATTAGTCATAATTAGAATACTACTTAAATTTTCAAACTTATTTAAATAACCAAAAAATAATATACCTATGTTTGCGGGAATCCTGGGATTTACGATTTATGATAGCTGCGCCTCGCAGTTTCAATGTTTGCCCTTGTCTATAATATTATACATAGTTAGAATGATGAAAAACCGGTCTATCGACACTCTAGACTCACAAAATGTATTAGGCTTAAATAAAAAAAAATAAAAAAACTAGACTTTCTAATATAATTCAATCATGATTCGAAAGACACGTGGGGCCATCTATTATCATAAAAACCTTATTGTGGTTGTCCTCGGGATCAGCACTTTTTTTCGGGATGAAAGGTACTCTATGTCCGTTTCTGTACACCTGACAACGTATAATATGCAAAATTTCAGGATGATCGGCTCAGTGGTTTAGGCGTGAAAAGGTAACAAACAAACAAACTGACTTTCGCATTTATAATATTAGTTAGAATAGGATACATACGTAAACTCCTCCGCCTTCGTCCCGTACTGAAGTTTCTGCCTACTCCGGCAGAAACTACAATACGCCACCTGCTACGATCTTTACATACTACAGTAAAACGGGGTGAATAGGAATGCAGGGGTGAATCGGGACGAAACTTTAAAATTGATTTTAACATTGAAATAATATCGTTTTTTGCCAAAAGGTCTCTTAATGTGTTTACTATATTATAGTTGACGATTAAGTGTAATTGTTGGCTACAAACTATATTACATCAACGTTAAAATCCATTTAAAAGTTTCATCCCGATTCACCCCTCGGTTCCTATTCACTCCATTTTACGGTACTTTTTCCTTGTTTACGTTCTCACATCTGGTCACCAACAGGGTCACTATTATGTCCTTTTACCGTCCAGGGCGTCCCCTCCCGGCGTTTCCCTTCACCTTTTTAATACATTTTCTATAACTATTCCATAATTCTTCCATAATATATATTTATTAAATCGATTCCATAATTAAAATCTATAAATTAAATCTATTCCATAATTACTATCTATAAATTAAAGTCGGTTTTCGTGTCTGTCTGTGTTACCGAATTGTTCTTTTAAACTACGCAACGGATTTTAATGCGGTTTTTACCATCGTTTATACAATTTATTCCGGAAGGCTTTTGTACTAATTAATTTTAAACTTACATTATTATACTAAAGAAATTTTGGTGTTTTGTAAGTTGCAAAAACCATACTCGCGAAGCAATGATGGGTCGTTATTTATTTTATTTTATTACTTAAGAAAACTTACAGCTAGGATACAGATAGTTGACAGTTAGTGAAAGAAGGCCAATTAAAAGTTTTAAC
Organism: Eremobia ochroleuca; assembly: GCA_949629135.1. Classification (NCBI taxonomy): domain Eukaryota; kingdom Metazoa; phylum Arthropoda; class Insecta; order Lepidoptera; family Noctuidae; genus Eremobia; species Eremobia ochroleuca. Next base: position 15,522,716 of record OX451404.1, read on the forward strand.
AGACAATAATAGGGTAGCACAAGAAACAGTAGACAGGCAAGAGAAAGTAGCACGTAGAGAATTAAGAAAAGACTAAACAAGTCTAACTAAGACTAAAGAAGTTCTTGCATAGTTGATAATAACGAAACAATGAGGTCACCAATATATCTAGCCAAGCGCGGTAACTGTGGAAGTATTCCCTTTGATATACCGGTCTATGGGAGTCCCAGGTTTTTATAGTAAACGTATATGTTGTTGTAAACAAAAAACATAATCACGTGCAAAAGTGTTTTTAATCTATGAACAAAAAAAACAGTTCCGTGACCGACGGACAGACAAAAGCCCTGAAGATGGCCACTTGTAGGAATTACTAGTATGTTAAGTTAAAGTAATAAAACTAATATATATGTAGTATCTGTAGTTGTAATTGCCTCATTGGTCTGCTAGTTGCAAGCGCGACTGCTAAGCGTGGGGTCCTGTGTTCGATGCCTACGTCGGACAAAGTGTTATGTATTAGGTTTTCCATTAGGAATTTCTTAGAAACAGTCCGGAGTTCGGAAGTTGGCGGTTTAATACCCCTGTGCCTCGGAAAGCATGTAAAACCGTTGGTCCTGCGCCTGATCTCTCGAGGGTGTCCACTCTTGGAGGACATAATATAGTGACTTTATTGGTGATGATGTTGAGAAAGGTCAGGTACGTAGTATTCGCAACCGGTGTGCGTGTATCATCAAATGTATGAACGTAAACTACATCGTTCCTACAACTTTCTCACATGTATAATTTCAACATGAATGATGTAACCAATATTTTGTAATAATTTTATTTTATTTAAAAGAGTGTCCGTGGAGTTTCTTGCCCGTTCTTCTCCACAGGTACCTACTACGCTTAGGAATGGGCAACTAGCTTCTTCTTTCACCCCTTGACAATTCAAAAGTGCCTCTAACTGGTTTATTTGAAATAAATGCTGTGAGTTTGAGTTTAAACGAGACCAAATGAGTACGTAACGAGCGTAGCTGGTGGTGTTCTGTAGTTTCTGCCTAAAATGGAAAGAAGGTGTGAGTTTATGTATGCACGTACCTGTATCTATTTTCTATATATTAAGACTAAAAATGACACAGTTTCAATCTTAGTAATGTTTCAATTTACTGGAAGTTTTTGTCAAAACTGATAAAGCAATTACGAAGTCGACTATATCTTCTAACATTGTTAAAACATTACCAAAATAAATAGATAATGTTTTTATTACACCCTTTAAAACAACAACGTCACATTCAAAGCTCATTAAACTTGTTCTTATGAATGTTGTTTTTATTAAAGGACTATTTTTAGACATGTTGATTTGTCATGTTTTCTAATAATACTTCATTAAAACTTTGTTGTGCTGGCATTTATGTGTGTATGAAATACTACGTTGCGACGTGTAGGTGTTGGTACCGATTCTGTTATTCGCAAACTAAACTAAATTTAAGTTCAGTGCATTTTTTTCTTTCAATTTCATTAAGAAAAGGACAGAAATATAGTCGTATCATATTAATCAGCGCCTGACATTACTCCATACAAGTTTAGACGTGATTAAAAACTTGCCTACTAAAATTACGTCAATTTACTTCAGCCGCTGATTAATTTGACAGGAATTAACTAAAATTTAACTTCTGTCCTTTTCTTTTAATGAAATAGAAAGAAAAAGATGCACTGAACTTAAATTTAGTTTGTGAACAAAAGAATCGGCGCCAATGTATGGTGTAAAAATGCGAAGTTTTTTGGTCATCTCATCATATGCCTAGTCTTTTTCCAGCTATGTTGGAGTCGGCTTCCAGTCTAACCGGATGCAGGTAAACACCAGTATTTTACATGGAGTGACTGCCCTCCACATCTGACCTCCACAACCCAGTTACTGAGTAATAAGATACCCCTTGGTAAGACTGATTGTCAGACCTTCAGGCTTCAGATGACCCGTAACGACTACCAAAGATCCACGAATGACAGCCGAACCATCGGATTAACGAGCTTTCCGAGGGGTCTTGGTATAAAAGATGGTCACCCATCCACGGACCAACCGCAGAAAGCGTAGCTTAACCTGATCGATCGACGTGTGGTTGTTATTACTTAGCCATAAGCCCCTCAGACAAATTATGACTACAACCGACTGAAATTAAACTGAAATAACGAACACACCTGAGATTTGTTTAATGCCAAAAAAAACATAACATTACACCTGTATTTCTCGAAGGGTTACCTATGGTACACCCACAGTTCGCCAATTATGATTTTTTTTTCCTATACTTTGTCTGTTATTCATATGGAGTACATAATAAAGAGTATTCTATTCTAAATCTCATGTAACAAGGGGCGAGCCTATTTCTATAAACTGGGCCCAAGCCCATACTTCGTCTCCAAGCTGCTACAAAAAAAAAGACGACCATGTGCGTGACCGACCACGCACAATGAAGGGTTCCGTAGCTCCACGGTGGACGCCATCATGCGCGTGCGAGCCCTCACTACGGGAGATGCTGTGGCTCGGGGTGGGGTCGTCTTGGCGGTGTCTCTAGACATCACCAATGCCTTCAATACCCTGCCCTGGAGTTGCATCAGGGAGGCACTCCGGTATCACCGGATGCCGACCTACCTCTGTCGCGTGGTCGAGGCCTATTTGACGGATAGGGCCGTCATTTACCCCGGTCACCAGGGAGAGTGGAACCGGCGAGAGATGTCGTGCGGTGTCCCACAGGGATCGGTCCTGGGGCCACATCTGTGGGACATCGGTTACGACTGGGTGCTGCGCGCCGACCTCCCTAGCGTCAGTGTAGTTTGCTACGCTGACGACACGCTTGTCCTGGCGAAGGGGAGGTTGCACCAGGCGGCGGCAGAATTAATGACACGCGGGGTTGCGACAGTCGTTGAGAGGATCCGGCAACTGGGACTCGAGGTGGCCCTGCACAAGTCCGAAGCCATGTGTTTTCATGGTCCTCGGTACGCGCCACAATCGGGTTCCCAAATAGCGGTGGGAGGGGTTCACATCGGCATCGAGTCGACGATGAAGTACCTGGGACTCGTCCTCGACAGCCGGTGGAACTTCGTGGAGCATTTCCGACGTTTGGCTCCCAGACTGGAGCGGGCCGGGGCTGCCTTGAAGCGGCTCCTGCCCAATCTAGGGGGTCCAAACGCCTCCTGCCGGAGGCTCTACGCAGGGGTCGTGCGGTCCATGGCCCTTTACGGGGCACCGGTGTGGGCGCGTTCTTTAAGGCGGCGACCAACCCGCCGGTTGAACGCGTCCCAGAGGGTCATGGCAGTCCGGCTGGTCCGGGGATACCGCACGGTCTCCGGTGAGGCGGCGAGCCTCCTTGCCAGATTACCGCCATGGGATCTGGAGGCAAAAGTCCTCGCCCAAATATGGGAGTGGCGCGAGGAGGCAAAACGCCGGGGCGTAACTCCGCTGCCCCGAGAAATCGCGGCACAGCGGACAGAGCTCCGGCGGGATCTCATGGCGACATGGAGAGTGCGTCTGTCGCAACCCGGTGCTGGGCACGCCACAATTGCGGCGATAAGTCCCCTCTTTGAGGAGTGGCTAGAGAGGCGCCACGGCGTCCTTACCTTCCGCCTGACGCAGGTCCTCACCGGACACGGCTGCTTCGGGAGGTTCCTGTTTCGTATAAGGCGGGAGGAAACGCCCAGGTGTCACCATTGTGTGGATCGCCCGGAGGACACGGTGGAGCATACAGTGGAGGTCTGCTCGGCTTGGGCAGAGCACCGCCGCGTCCTCACGGCGGCGATCGGCGGCGGCGATCTCTCGCGTCCGGCCCTGGTCCAGGCTATGGTACGGAGCGAGAGTGCATGGGAAGCCGTCACCTCCTTCTGCGAAGCAGTAATGCTTGCGAAGGAGGAGGCGGAACGCGTGAGGGAGAAGCAATCTTTGCGCCCTCAGGCCCCTAATCGCCGCAGGAGACGCCCTGGGCGTCGGGAGTCAAGAGCTGACTCCCGGCCACCGTAGGCGCGGGCTTGCAGACGGCGAGCAATGGGCAGTTCGCCGTCTGGTAAGGACCAGGCTCGGGTCGACGGCGCGTTGTGTTCCACGCGCGCCTCAAAGAGATGTCAGCAGTGACGGGGCCCACTGGGGCCGATGCTTGCCAGGGTCGCGGGTTGTTCGAAAGAGTTACCGTGGCCCTTGGCACAGGCAACTGAAGGAACACGGGTGGGTTTTAGTCAGTAAAAGTCTGACACACCCTCCCGTTCCGCCCAGAACGGAAGAAGTTATTTGATAATTTCCCACCCAAAAAAAAAAAAAGGGTTCTGTAGCTGGAATGAATTTATCCTAAGAACAAACTTAACATTGTAGTTGAAAATCGTGTTCTCCCATACATTCCAACTGCAGAAGTAAGTTGGTACGCACAATATTGAGTGATTTACCATGTTATTTTAATATCATGGACTTCTTATAGGTTTTACCATAATCTACAAATAGAAAACTAATTCCTGTATTTTTTTCAAAATTTTAGGTTCGGTAGTTTAGGAGATAAAGGGGGGGGGGGGGGGGGAATGGTCAATTTTCGTCTACGCTTGCATTTTTTAAATTGAAAAAGAAAAAAGCTACAGTTTATTTAATTAAAAGCATTTAAAAAATCCTATTAATTGCTACACGGAACTTTTGGCGCCTTAATTACATTAACAGGAGGTGGTAAACATGTATGACATTATTTTGTGAAATCAAGATCGCGGCATTGGTTCAAAGTTCCTTATACAGCTATCGTAACCGTTTTATTGCTGTGTCCACCAAACTTTACTATTACGAGTATACCCATCCAAACCTTATCACTCGCAGAAACTACGAATACACCAAAACAATAGAAGATACATAAACAGATATAACCGACACAATTCACTACCAAGAATGACCCTCGCCTGTTGGGCGTGCCGTTCATGAGTTATGACCGTACCAGAAGCATAGATCAAGATAACTACAGAAGTGAACTTTAATTTGTGCGTTTGATGCTCCCGTTATTGTAACTTACTTGAATTGCCACTGTGGGTCAACTCCCTAAGCACAAAATCAGTAGTTTCAGCCGCAGATAAGTGTTTTCAACATTTTTTTTTAAACGTATCCCACACTATGAATTTCTCCTGTATTATGGGTGCCTTTACAAAAAAGTCACATACACAAACAGCCAGACCCGGAACAACTGCTTGTAGGTCATACAAATATTTGTTCCGTGCGGGAATCGAACTCGCGACACGCAGCGCAGCAGCCAATCGCTTAACCACTGCGCCAACCGTGCCGTCAAAACTCTATATCACCTACGGACATATAAGATTACTTCAGGGCCCGAACTAAAAATAAATGACAATAACATTTTGACTACCCTTTACCCTTACTCCCTATGCAGTTTTGCTCGTCTGAAAAAGTTAGTAAATTGGAAATAGGGTTAATATCAAAGTATCGAGCTACTTCGTACGGGCCCGTATATTCGTTGAAGAACTAAGAGAGTAGACGTGTCATCCGCCTTCGCTCAGGTTTGACAAAATTATTAGCGGCAAAGTTGGCTATTGTCTATGACTGACCGCGAAGCAGTGGTAGCCCGATGGCAACTTTGACTTGGATTTGTAGGTCATAGGTTTGAACCTAGGCGCCTCATGCACTCTTTAGTTTGTGCTATTTATTTCATCACGACTCCTCTCAAACCGGCGAGAGAAACATTGTGTGAAACGGCATGTCTTAGAACCGAAACATTTGGAATCATGAAATCCAAAATCAAAAGTAATTTATTCAAACTAGGCTGAGAATCAGCACTTTTCGAACGTCAAAATTACAAAAGATAGTCCCCCAAAACACCCGCCCTTCACCACTTCCTAGTGATTTCGCTGGGGAGAAGGCGCAACAAACTCCCCAGCAGCACAGCTGTCTGTTCAGTTAGAAAATACTTGAATGAATACAATCCATCGATCCGCATTGGGCCCGCATTTTGGACTACAGCCCAATCCCTCCCACAGCTCGTGTCCCCCTAGTGGGAACATTACAGACCGATGCATATGCTGCTATCCTGACGGCACGGTAGTACACGGTTTTGATCGCAACGAAGCTGCAGTATAAGAAGCATAAGAATAATAAACCTATATTGTTCCCACTGTTTGGACACAGGCCTCCTCTCAGTGAGAGGAAATGGACCGTAATACATCACGCGCGTCCATTGCGGCTTAGTAGAAGTCACATGTCTTCGAATTTTGGATTCTAGGACATGCCGGTTTCCACCGTTTTGAGCAGTGGAGATGAAATAACTTACACAAAGTAAAGCGCCTGTCTGGGTTTGAACCTACAACCTACAACTCACAATTCACGGCCGTTACCACTGGGTTACAAATGGTGAAATTGCAGCTTTTATGCAGAATATATCGCTTCTGTAATTTTACACTTATTCTATGGTTATAGCCTGAGCAGAGGTCAGAAACGGCCCTATTGTCCGGCGATTAGCAATTGATCCCACATCTCGGCAGCCATTGTGTTCGATGAGTGCGGATGAACTTAGGGAATTATGTATCGTACTATTAATTTATGTGGAGGCATTGATTATGAGCGATTTCAGTGTATAATCAGCTATTGGTATACAGTGTGGGGATAGTGTGTTACCCATTTAGGGTGCAGTTTATTTTTACACAGTTTTGTGCTTCTCTAAATGATGAGGAATACAGTGATGCACTACGAACAACATATTTTTTAAATATTCATAATCTTTTTAATGGCCACAAAATTTAATAAAATAATGAATTATGTCTTTAAAATCGTTTTTGCATACAAATAAGGTTATATATATATATCGGAGGTCATCGGAAAACCTGAGACTAGAAATGCCGATGCATTCCACCAGTTTCTATAACAAATCTTTTACTGTTCAAGCAGTACGGTATCGGTAAGGCGTGCTCAATATTTGTCCACTTTTAAAATTATGATAAAAAAAAAAACACTTTCTCTGTCCTTAAACATCATCATCATATTTTCTATCCTACTGATTCAGGTATTTAGATAAGTATAATATAGTTTACGTATATATTCATTGTGTTATGTAAATGGTACACCACAGACTACCTACATTATTTGTCTCTTCTTCCCCTTTTCAATCCATCAAAAGGTGGTCTTTAAAAGATCGCTCTTAGCGATAAGACCGCCCATTGTAAAATGTGTATATTTATGTCTGTAATTTGTAGTATGTATTGTTTTTTCTATGGACCCTAGTTGCCTGAAATAAAGGAATAAATAAATAAAGAGTATTCTATTTTCTATGCTATTCTATCAAATTTCCAGTGTCTGGTTTCTGTTAGTCTTGTCAAGATTATACTTTTTTTTCTGCGACACGGATATTGAAGTCCCTTTGACCGCAGATGCGTCAGTTAGACATTGAAATAAACTATGATACCAACTAGTTTATCCTTATTATCATTTACAATAACTTAAAGATTTTTTTTTTATTTTTACTTGGCTCCTTAGCGTTATAGCGTGATGTTTAGTAGCCTATAGCCTTCCTGAAGAATTTAGCTATCAAATGCAAAAATAATTTTTCGAATCCTACTCGTAGTTCTCAAGATTAGCGCGTTGCAACAAACAAACTCTTCAGCGTTATTATTAGTTTAGATATACAACGTATACCGTTAAATGCGCAAAACCTGAAAATAGTTTGATCAGAATAACGAGAAAAAATCTTCATTAAAAACGTTGCCGTGTCTATTTATTAATAGGTCAAGCCACCCAATGTCAGCGCGGCGCAGCGGCCCGGTGACGACTCCTCCCTCGATAAAGCGTCGTCGCAGACGCAAGAAACGATCAGAATGGCCAGTAAAACTAAAACAGCACATAAAACCTTTACAATTTTTTAATGACTTATTTTCTCTGTGAAATATGTCAGTTGAATTAAAAATCAGTTGGGGTGTCTGAGGTTTTGCGCATTGAACGTTACACGTTGTAGATTATGATAATATAAATTAATCACGAATCAATAAGGATAAACTAGTAGTTAGATATTATTATGCAATGTCTTGTTGTGACGCATCTGCGGTCGAACTGTATATTTCCACTATTACGATGTACAGCCGGTCGATTCTGTAAAAATCTCACCGTGAAATCACAAGTGAAGTGAGCACTTAATAGTGTTAATCCCTAGCGAATGACAGCTCATTCCACGCTCACTTCACCCAAGCTTTCACGCTGAGATGGTTACAGAATCGCACGGCAGCAGTGCAATTCAGCCGGTCGATTCTGTCAAAATCTCACCGTGAAATCATAAGTGAAGTGAGCACTCAATAGTGTTAATCCCTAGTGAATGACAGCTCACTCCACGCTCACTTCACCCAAGCTTTCACGCTGAGATGGTTACAGAATCCCACGGCTGTAACCATCTCACCGTGAAAACTTAGGTGAAGTGAGCGTGGAGTGAGCTGTCAGTGTCATCGCATCTGATAGTAGGGATTGACCAAGAATACATTTAGGTACAATCATAATCGAGATTTTAATAATATTGTTTATGCTAATTCTGTTGATTATGATTTTAAGCGTTTGCTTAGTCAATCCCTAGCGTCAGTGGGATGATACTGACAGCTCACTCCACGCAAGTTTTCACGGTGTGATTTTTACAGAATCGACATGCAGAGTGGCGATTAGATTATCACATTAACAGAACAGCACCTAAATTGCGTAAAACACTATTACTCTCAATTTGAATCATTTTGAAGCATATTGCTAATCCATTGCTCAATATGTTCGAAAAATGTGGGTGCTCAACAACGTAAATAACGCAATGAATGTTGTTGAACTGTCAAAATGAAACGCATTGCTATTGATAGTGTGTTACGCAATTACCCTAAAGGTGTTATTCCAGGTTATTATCAGTCTGTTAAAATAATAAAATAAACAATTTTACTATAAACAGGAAACTATAACGGGACGCTATTTCTAAGTACGGATGCGTTTCTTGCTTTGTTTGTCCAGGCTTGGCCTACTTGAAAGAGCAGGGCAGTTGAGAGTACTCAACTGCCCTGCTCTTTCAAGTCAACATACATCAAAGAAACGCATCGATTGTACATTTAATAAATTGAAAAAATGCTTCTCAATTATACAAAACTATAGTTTAACCTAATAAAGTAAATGAATAATATCTATTGAAGTATTAAACAATTAAAACTTGATTGAATAAAAATAAACATTAAGTTCGTAATGTCAGAAAAAAATAAAAAAAGGGAAGCATCTCTTCCAAATATTAAAGTTTTAACTAGTGAGCCGAAGTGACTGTGAAGCAGAACCAGCACTAAGCTAAGCATTTTTATCTACGATATAATCATTCAACTCATAATACGCTTGTCTGCATAGGGTGCGTTTAATGTACGTTTCAAATTTCTTCTCATTTAGTTTAAGAATATCGAGTGGTAGTTTATAAGAAGTTTCACGATCTTCTCGTAGATCGAATACCGACTAGTCGTGCTTGCCGTCACTTAATTAATGGCAAGACTTATTACCTATAATAGACTAATTAATTGACAAACTGCAGTTACCTAGCATCACTAATTAGTTTGAGTATGATAGATTGGCAAATAGATACCGTTTATCTTGTGAAAGTCGTTATCACGCTGTAAGTATGTATAAAGAATTTGTGTGGTGAAGCAATAGTCGTTATTTTGGCCTTTGGGTGTCGTTTAAAAATAGTCTAAGCAAATAATTTGCATTAGCAACTGTTCTTTTTTGCCCTGGTTTTTGTAATATACTGTTAACATTTATTACTAGAATCTTTTCTGTGTCATCAACTGTTATTCTTCTTTAATCACTACATAGTATAAAACAAAGTCGCTACCGTCTGTCTGTCCCTATGTATGCTTAGATCTTTAAAACTGCGCAACGGATTTTGATGCGGTTTTTTTTAATAGATAGAGTGATTCAAGAGGAAGGTTTATATGTATAATACATGCATAATATAGTAGAGAAACAGTGATCATTTTAGAGGTTTCTAATGTGATGTCGTAAATAAACACATTTTTTGCGCTTACATTGCAAACGCTAGCTGAACCCTACGAGATAGATCAAAATAATGTACTACAGTATTGTACACCTTAAAAAGTTCTACAAAAAAATCCGCGATGGCATATGTCTATCTCTTGGGGATAACCCACAATAAACATTTTTTATCCTATACTTTTTACGAGAAATAATGTCTCTAAAATTATCAGTGTTTCTCTATTATATTATGCATGTATTATACATATAAACCTTTCTTTTGAATCACTCTATCTATTAAAAAAAACCGCATCAAAATCCGTTGCGTAGGTTTAACGATCTAAGCATACATAGCCACAAACAGACAGCGGGAACCGACTTTATTTTAGACTATGTAGTGATCAGTAGGTATTGCACCCGTGTGAAGCCGGGGAGGGTCGCTAGTTGATTATAATTATTTTGGAAATACGCTAATTGCTTAACACACTTTAAATAACAATTTAAATCATTTTAGAGGATACTAGCTGCCAGTGGTCTCGAACCTACAGATTTTTCGGTATTTCTACCGATATGGGCTCACATAATAACAATCATACTTAAGTATGATTGTTATAAATTAGTCTGTAAGTTTTTTTTTTTTTTTTAATAAATATACGGATTTGATTGAATATTGTATTTTTTTGTCAAATACCTACCGATCTCACTCTGCGACGTTCGAGACCACTGCTAGCTGCGCCCCGCGGTTTCTTCCGCATAAGTCTCGATCCCGTAATAATATCGGGATAAAAAGTATTCTATGTGTTAATACTGGTTAAACTATCTGTATGCCAAATTTAGTCAAAATTGGTCCAACCGTATGAGCGTGAAGAAGTAACAAACACACACACACACACATTCACAAACTTTCGCCTTTATAATATTAGTGTGATTACTAAGCCATTTCTTCATAAATTTTCGAAAAATTTGTTTGCTCAACGACGTAAATAACGCAACGAATGTTGTTGAACTGTCAAAATTAAAACTATTGCAGTCTCTTGGGTACATTATTAATTTTCCGATGTGATGTATTAACTTGTTAATTGTTTTAGTTAAGTTAGGATAATACTTATATAATTTGTATGAATTAATTAGGTATTCGTTGTTATTTACGTACATTATTATTAACAAATCCTAACACATATAAATTACATAAGCACTGGTGTTTCTTTTTTGCTAATATTTCGGAGGGGCCCGTGGCTAAATAATAACAGTCGCACAGGTCGATCGATCAGGTTAAGCTACGCTTACCGCGGTTGGTCTGTTGATGGGTGACCATCTTTACATACCGAGACCCCTCCGTGCCTCGGAAAGAACGTTAAGCCGTTGGTACCGGCTGTAATTCGTGGATATTTGTCAGTCGTTACGCGTAGTCAGAAGCCCGAAAGTCTGACAACCAGTCTTACCAAGGGGTATCGTATTACCCAGTAACTGGGTTGTAGAGGGCAGACATGCAGTCGCTCCATGTAAAATACTGGTATTCAGCTGCATCCGGTTAGACTGGAAGCCGACCCCAACATAGTTGGGAAAAGACTAGACAGATGATGATGACTTCCGATCCAGTGATTAAAACTTTAGACAGCATGGGTCAACTAGTTTCACGTAAGGTGACCAGGGCTATTGCAACTCTTCAACTCTTCAACATAACGCCTGTAATATAGCTTTTATTAAAAAACGCCATCTATTATCTACGAACTAAACGATTATCAGACCCTACAATCACTACTTCCTGGGTGATGAATGATGTTACCTGTAGCCTATCAGCCTGTACGAGTATAGCTGTATTAATAGATGAGTAAGAAAATTTAATCCTCGTGCGCTATCTACAGAAGCAGCTCTATTAAAAAACTCTATTAAATCCTATAAACAACATGAAGACCAACAATAATATTCAGGTTTGGTTTTTTTTTAATCAAATAGAAAATAGTCTGTGAAAGTTAGTTACATTTACCCCCAACTTGAGGTTAATGTAACTAATTCCACCGTTATGAAGAAATCGCGTCACTACAAGTTATTTTCACAGCTAGTTCAATGTTTGATCGGTTTAAAGCAATCTACACTAATATTATAAAGAGGAAAGATTTTATTGTTTGTTTGTATTGAATAGGCTCCGAAACTACTGGCCTGATTTGAAAAATTGTTTTACCATTAGAAGCCGACATTATCCCTGATGAATATAGGATAACTTTTACCGCGGGAAAATGCTTCATTCCTACGGGAAAACGGGTAATAGGATTTAAACGGCGGGAATTCCGAATTCTACGCAAACGAAGTTGCGGGCGGTTGCTAGTCTATAATAAATGTGTAATTTGGCAAACGAATCAAATAAACAAGTTTTTAAGACAGTAGGTGACTCCAATCAACCAAACTTAGTGCTTTGTATTTTTTAGTTGCAATTGCCCCGGGTGGCCTTACATATAATTATTTCACATACCTTTATACTGGACTGGTTTTATTTCTGGTTGTATGTTATTTCCGGCAAAACAGTCAGTCAGTCATCTTTTACATTGTAGGCATGATTAACCTATAATGTTCCCAGCGCGCTGCAACACAGTCCTCCTCTCTGTGAGAGGTAGTGGGACATAATCATCATGACAAAACAACAACTCTTCCTTGAGGAACTTCTCGAGATGAGAAGTTCCTCAAGGAAGAGTTCTGCCGAAGGGTGTTTCGTGGCCGGCTACATGACACCAGTCGGCGAAACACGACGCTGACACTTCGTCTGCAGTAGTTTTAGTTTGTTATGTTGTATGTGTTTATAGTATTTTTAAGTTCTGTTATCATTTATTTATTTCTAGGATAACCAATAGCTATAATAAATGTATAACAATTGTATATGAAGCATAGAGCCAATTACAGGTTTCGCGGGTAAAAACAGAAAAAGTAGTAGAAATCTTAAGATCACTAACAGGCACGATAGAAAATAATATACATTATAAGGTACAATAAGCACTATGCACTTTTAAAAAAGTCAGCATTCAGCCGAGTGCGTGCAGAATAAGTTTTCGTGGTAAATGGGTCAAATGAGAACTCCTTCCAAAGATTATTATTAAAGTCCTTACTCGCTCGCACTATGTATGAGTTAGTATAGTATTGTATTTGTGATAATTTTGTATGTATTAGTTTATAAGTATTCTTATGTTTGTAATTAAGTAATAACAAACATAAGAATACTTAAAAAAAAAATAAGTAAAATTAAATAAGTACTAAAATAAGTATTAGTACCTATTGTTTTTCTATGGGCCCTAGTTGCCTGAAAGAAAGGAACAAATAAATTAATTAATAATCCACCACGTGAGTCCAGTGTGGGTTGGCGGATGTCATATAATATTATGATCGATTTTTTGGTTCTAAGACATGCCGGTTTCCTCACCGTTTTGAGAATAGTCATGATGAAACAAATTACACAAAGTAAAGTGCCTGCTTGCGTTGAACACACGACCAACAACTTGTAAAACCAGTCTTTTGAATCAATTATGAGTCCATTGGAACGGGTAACTAGCTTCATATTTCTGACTGACCGACTCCTTGAAAATTCAAAAGGGCCTATGAATGGTTTTATTGAAATAAATATAATACTTTGAAGTTGTTGTTGAATAATTTTAGAAATAAACTTTAATGCACATTTTAATGAGTGCACAGTTCCACTCAATTCGTGTGGTTCTTTCCTCAAAAGACAATTTCAGACACCAATCTACATGGTCCTCAAAGGTTATATCCGGATTTTTATATACACACTGACATTGATGAATTTTATATATACAATGACATGGATATACTTTTTAAAGTATTTTATTTATTATTATTGTTTTAGTGAATGTGAGGACTATGTGGGTCATTATTTTTTCTGTTTTCCTTCTTAGTTAGTTTTAATCATGATGTGGTGCGGCCTACCCAAATGTCCTTTCATTGGTATTGTTCGCCGAATCATGAGGCTCCTAAAGTTCTGAGTTGAGCTGCACGATATTTGACAAATGTGTGCTCTGATTGTACAGGTCCGCTCCATCTGTTCTTTACTGAAAATACTATTTCAGACACCAATCTACATGGCCTTCACATGATCTGATCAAGATTATGTCTGGACTTTAAAAGAGACTGTGACCTCTGAGTTTGTTTCGGCCTTTCTTCTCAGAGTAGTCAGATAGGAAACGCCGGCCTCATCCAGTTTAAAAAAAATATCATTGACATGTAAAAGTGCTTGTACAAACCTACTTACAAAAAATAAATAATTTATCATTTAATAAATCAGTTGAAACTTCTTTCAGCCAGAAAACATAATTTATTACTTAAGACTGTCTGTGACATACGAGTAGCAACGCATTCATGCCAAATTAACCACACTTAACTTTAAAATAGTTATATTCCTACTGTATATCAAGACTTCCAGCAGAAGCGTTATGTTAAACAAAATGTACTAACAGTCTTCAAAAACTATGTTCAAGCTAATTCTCACTGTAACTGACTGCAACAATATCAGCTACAAGATCCACTATAATACACGTCAAAGCTTTTCCTTATCTGCAGCACAAAACATTGTATTATCAACTTTATCTCACCTTCCTTAAAGTCCACTTTGACACCAATATCATTCACAAACGATAAAATATATTTTGCAGTCATCATAACCCTTAAACTTACTGAACATAGAGTTAGTTCTTGCTTGGTGGAGGTGAAAAATAAATTGGTAAAGTTCTCAGTGACTTCGCTAAACATTGCAATTGGATACCCATAGTCTAATCGACATTTGGAAACGCATTGAGAATGGGAGCACTAATCTGATTGCCTCTAGCGCCGTTCATTGGTACACTAAACAGGACCATTTGGTCTATATGCTGCTGTTGATGGATATTGTTATAAGCCTGTTCGGTTGTAAAGGTGTTAAAAAGGGGATTTCCTGCTTTTATTTTTTTGTATAATGGTTACTGATTTAAGCCATCTTAAGCCAGGGTTTATTTCTTACTGCTTCTCTTCTTGTAAACACTGTAGTACAAAATAAGGAGATTACCAATTTACTTCACCATATCGTGCCCCTCCTGCGGGTATACTAATTTATCTGCGGTTGGGAGTTGGCACTGTACGCCTTCTTCTCAATCTCAAACTCAAACTCACAGCATTTATTTCAAATAAACTAATTACAGGCACTTTTGAATTGTCAAGGGGTCGGTCAGTCAGAAAGATGAAACTAGTTGCCCATTCTAAAGCGTAGTAGGTACCTGTGGAGCAGAACGGGCAGGAAACTCTACCAACACTCTTTTATATATTCTTTCATAGGTACAGACGCCAGCACATCAAGCTACTACAATCTGTCAAATTTCTTTAATGGATATTCAACTTTATCGCTAAAACATAAGGTTCAAAGTTGATTGGGAAAATTTGAAAGTTTCGGGTAGCTTGATGTGCTGGCGTCTGTACCTACAAATCTATAAGCTTATTCTTCTTCGTGTCGCTGTAATGACTGTATTTTAGATCTTGTTGGCCCGAAACATCGCCACTTCTACGGTGGCGTCGATGGTGCAGAGGAAATCTTTATTAGCTGACACGTAAGAAGGCACATTTTAGTCATATCAGCTTTCACGTAATCCATCCAACGTTTATTTAGAAGCCTTTTATCTTTTTTCTTGTCAAATTAAAATAAATTTTCCTATCATTCATGTATGACAGTAGACTTTGTCGGTTGACCTTTATTTCTTTTAACGGGCTTCCCTAATATTCGCTCCTTTTTGTTTCCAAAATTATTTAACGAAACAGAATTCAGCTTAGACTTTTTGTACAATGGACAACGATGGATCACTACGTTATTTATTTTTCCTCGAAACACAGTCCTTACCTCTACGAAATTCTCTTACCATTTTGTGGTAAACACCGAGAAACGAATAATTCAAACCCAAAACATGTAGTTGGGTGAAGTATATCTTTTCACTAAAATAGATTATTTACAACGGTCTGAGCCGCACTACAATCCATAAAGACTATTCTAATTCGTATTTAATAGACCCCAGCGGTTTCTGACCAAGAGAATTCCTAATTCGGTACCCAAATTATCTAGACACTGGCATATTTAGGGGTGGATCTCAGAGCTAGTGTAATGAACTTGCTTCAGCGGTTATTACCAAAATATTCTGGCAATAGCAAATGGTTGTATATTCGGAATGGGTGGTCGTATTGTGAGGTAACGTTTTGATGTTGGGATGCGCCTAATTTAGTTAATAGTTGAAGTGAAATGTTTTACAGCCATTGCTGTGAAATCAGACCGCTTGGATTCCTTTTGTACTAAATCCTGGTCCTTCGGTTTTTTAGTATCCAGTAGATATTGTTTGTTTTGAACTATGTATATTTCAACGTATGTAAGTTAGTCTAAGATAATATAATTCTTCTTAAATCTGAATCTTTACTAGGCACACATATATGTAGGTTTTAAGAATATGCATTCCTCATAAGAACTTTAATGACAGTTCACTTAGAATGAGATACAAAGTGCTTACATCTAAATAATAATATCAAACTTACACACACACACACACACATTTTTATCGTTTTTAATTCCAATGACAGTATCTTTATACTGGGTGTCCGAAAAGTCATGGATTACCTTTTACCTGCTGATGGGCCACATTGGAATCTACCAATGAAATAAAAATGACCTACCAATAATTTTTTTTTTTCATCAGGCCGATCAAAAATAAGGTAAAATTTTTTTTGGTGAAATTTTAAGTTATAACCTAAACTTTAGGTATTTAAAAGATGATATCTGTAACTTTCTTGTATTCAATCGATAGTAGGATGATTCAAGAAGAAAATAAAAAAAACCTGTACTCGAAAAAGTTTTCATTCGTAGAAATGGCATGGAAAAAACTGATCAAAGGTAGAGATTTTCCAAAATTTCATTAAACATCAAGATAAGACTTTTACATGGTCATTGTTTTTATTTGTAGATCAATGTGGCCCATCAGCAGGTAAAAGGTAATCCATGACTTTTCGGACACCGTATACATAGGTAGGTCTGTCATCTGGAAAAGTACCGAATAGAAAAAGGTAAAAATTTAAATTTCCAGAAAACCCAGCATCTTAAAATTCTCAGCTACCAGAGGCATAATAAATACCCATTTACGCCAAAACCCATCGTTTTAAATTTCCATTTTGACTATATTATATTATTATTTGCGAAACGTGAAGTGTCGTCGTTTTCATCTCACCGCGGTACAAATTGCGTTTGCTATCCAATTTCATACTGGAGTGTCGTGTGACGTGAAAAATTTACCGCGTAACTCTCGTGTGAGGTTTTATTATATTTGTAACACTTATCACCAGTAGATTAGTTGGTTCTTTAGTACGGTAGCCCATTTACACTCTTGCTTTTATAAGATAGTATTAGTGTGGTGGGTTGTGGGAATTTTCTCTTTGTGTTTTTAACAGAAGGTTTACCTAGACTGATTTTAAGGATGACGAAGGATTAGTTTTATAGGCTTATTTTTTTTTTAAGCTTTACGGAGCATAGTTTTCATTAAGACTGTTATAATAATACAGTCAATATAATTTGTTAGCTAAACTACTTTATTTTCTTCTTATTTTCGAGTTCTTAATTTGTATTTTTATTCTATAAATTAGTATCATTTTAAGACACTTTTACACAACAATGTTTTCGTCAATATCTTAATACTAGATGGCGCTGGATTATTCTAGTCCTAGCTAGTCCTAGTTGGGACATTATATATATATATATATATATATATATATATATATATATATAATGTCCCAACTAGGACTAGCTATATATATATATATATATATATATATATATATATATATATTATTATATAAAAACATTAATCCTAAAATCCATCTTGTGGTGTAAAATTGCACATAGCATCAATTCGTTCCTCCACTTTGCTATTACTTTTGTAGCAGGCACTATCTTCGAATTACGGTTCGCGTTCGGCTTCTCACACTTGGGTCCATTTCATTCTATCCGGTCTTGTGCGTGACCAATCTATCATTCAAAGGAAAACATTCAAAGCAAAGAGCATATAAATTATTCGTTGATCCTCCCAGATCATCAATTTGAATAAATTTACCTATGCGCACACTGTGGGGAAAAAAATATGACAGTGGAAGCACAGTTTTTGGGGGTAAGAGATTTTTAGGAAACTATAATATTGTTACATACCTTTGTTTATCTATAGCTTTTCCCACGATTTCGTGCGCGTGGAAATCGTAATAATTATACTAAAATAACAGCCACATTTTTATAAAACTTCCTCTGTACCCGACCCACATCGTTGCATCGCATCGTCCTCCCACGTTCTTACTCCGTTTTTCTTTTTGCTCAGCTCCTTAGGGTGGTAGCGTAATGTTAAAACCTACCTCAAGAAATGGGGTATAAAATGAACAAAAAAAAAATCTGACTGGCAGTTTCAGAAATTAGTGCTTGTTTGTTACGCTTTCACTTTAAACCAGCTGAATGAATTTGGATGAAATTTGGCACAAGAGTGGTGAACCATGGCCTGGATTAGGACATAATATGCTTTCGTCCCTATATTCTTCATGGGATCGAGACTTATGCGGATGAAACTACTGGCCGCAGCTATAATATATTTATTTATTTATTTATCCTCACACTGGAACGCCATTCAGCAATTACACCAACGGAGCACAAAAATCACTTCATGTGATGGATATGCTATATTATTATATGCCTGCGCCAGGCCAGGCCGCGAACCAGCGTAGCCTAAATAACGCCTTCAATACATTTTGATTATTTAAAATTTACCAATATTAGATTAAAAGTAAACATGTCATCATATATCTCGTAATAACGTTATCTTGGGTAAATTTTGTTAATTAGTTAAAATGGTGAAACGGTAATTTGTTCCTTTCTCACAGCACTTCATAAACTAGCCATAAACCTAACATCTTTATACCTCTCATGTTGTTATTATAAACTTTTATTTTTAGAAATACTTAGGAAAAATTGCAGAGGCGGGACGAGGGGTGGGAAGTAGGGCCCTAGGCTCAAACGTGAAGGTTTTGAAATTTGGACATTTTATCTTTGGCAAGTAAACCATACTAGGTGAACTACCTATTAGCTTACATAGATGTTTTCCGATTCCCAAGCCCTGTGAACTCGTGATCATGTTAATAAATAATTCATGTAAAACTTTAAGACTGTAACTTACAATTTTCCATCTCACTAATGCGTGTTACTTTCGCTTAGATAAGTGTCTTCCCTGACAACCTGATCTTTGAGAATAAAAACTCGTAGAAAACAGCATAAGCCATTTCCCATTACGACATATTAGATTCGTACCTAAATCAAATGGCAGTTACTTGAGCCATTTATGTAATTATAGGTAGGTATTTTACATCAGGTTGGATAAAAAATTTGTCCTCAAAATTCATATTTACGATTTCAATGATTGTACCAAGAGACCAAAATATTTACATACAAAATGTACCTATTACTCTCTCAAAGAGATTTCAACATTTTCAATATATAAATTAGGTATGAAGTAAAATGTTCACAGAAAATGGATAATATGAGTAAAAGCAGAATGTGTGGTCCGTAATTCATACAAGAATATGCATTTTGAAAAGCAACGCTTTCTATGCAAATCTTGTTATTTTCAGTCGCTTTGTACTGTCTACTTCGTAATGGTTGTAATTTGTATCTATGTGGACCTGTGTCGTTCGTATTTCGTATTATAAATGTGGATGGTATATTTACTACAGAGGATAAAAATGTACATACACTAGACATACTTCTTTTACTAAATTCACTAACTATTAAAATAAAAATATAATATCCTAACCTAACAAAAACTAGTAACAAACTAAAATATGGCGTCGAAAAATTCCTCCGCATCTCTGTCGACTATACCCAAGAGACTGGAGGCACTGCCACGTTCTATGGCAAATCCGGAGCCTTTGGCTAAGGCAAAAGCCAAGCTTTGGGTCGCGGGAAGTGTCAACGAGCCGTTTGGAGATTTCTTGAACAAATGTGGATTAAGCATACCACGTGCTCAATGCTATTTTATTTCTGCAGCCCAGAACTACTAGGATAACAGTTTACGTCAGACCTGGTGCCTTATTATGACGTTTTAATGTCATCATGATTCTAGTGTAATGGAGAGACGGAGCTATACATGACTGATGACATCATCTTTTTTCGGACTGGATTCATGATGGCATTAATACTTCATAATACGGCCCCAGGGTGATTAAAATATACTAAAAAAAATCTCAAACGTATCAATTTAAAACACTAGTAGACTTCAATCAAAACAAAAAAATCTAGAATACAGAATGCTCGAATTCATATCATCGCCTGAATGACATTGACAGGACGATATTGGTACAACATACATACATACATAATCAGCATATAATGTTCCGGCATACAGGCCTCCTCTCTATGAGAGCGAGTGGGCCGTACTCCACCACGCGGGTTCAGTGCGGGTTGGTAGATGTCACAAATGTCTTCGAATTTGTGGTTCTAGGACATACCGGTTTTCTTACGATGTTATCTTCCACCGTTTTGAGAGTTGAGAGCAGTGTTGATGAAAGAATATACACAAAGTAAACCGCCTGGGTTCGAACCTACGACCTAAACTTGTAAGTCACAGCCATTCCCACTGGACCACCACTGCTCATGTTCCACACCACAGTGTGACAAAAATATTGACAAATTCTCAAGTAGACTTGAAACAAAACGAAAAAATTATAGAATACAGGGTGCTCAAATTCATATCATACATATATACAACTTGCATCAAGCCACCGTCTTTACATACAGATCATTTTCACGCAGTTGACGCCCGAAAAAAAAAACATTCTGACATGATTCAATTTATTCGTGAGCTGCAAAGACACGAGAAAGCCGAGCTTGTAAAATATTTACGTGTCTTTTGCCCCTTTCACCTCCATAATGTATTCAAAAGTTCCCGGGGCTGTTCTGTGTAAAAATATTTAATGCTGAATATTTTTGCGACGCTTATTAGTATTGGTTGCTCGGCGATTGTGTGTATGTCATGATTTTTTTGGAGTTTCTTTTCTGATGATGGATTCAGTTCAGGATAATGAAATTAGGGGATGAATGTTTATTGGGTTAACGATTCTTAGACAGTGACACTTTGTTGTTTTATTTATGTTGTTTAAGTCTATTACTACTTTGTTCCAACCCACGATTACTCGTATCCGTATTTGTATTTGAGTTTCACGAAAATTAGCCTTCACTTGATCTAGTAGCAGTGGAGGGTTTCAAAAAATCAAAATCAAAAGTCATTTATTCAAACTAGGCTGAGAATGAGCACTTTTCGAACGTCGTAAAATTAAATAAAAATTGAATGACAATACCTACAAAATTAAACAAAAGACTTAAAACTAACAAGTAAAAAAAATCACAGTCTAAAAAGTATGAAACAAGAAAATATTGTCATTTGAAATTGTTATGACTATCACTATTGACTATTCAATATTTATCGTCTATTAAATAAACAACTTACACATTTTAATGTATTTAATACATATTCATACTGATGTTCTAGGATTGCCGTGGTCATATGCCACTTTGCCCTAACGCTTATGAACGCTTACTACTGTTACAATGTATTGTTTTGTAGGGTAGGCTCCATTTTGCTTCGCCGTAGTCGGGTAAAAAGAAACCTAAAAAAAAATATATATAAGCGATGTTAAACTATTGGATTTTGAAGCAAAAAAAAAAACTGAAATATATCAAGTTGTTGCTATATTATTACCATAGTCACCAAACGTGAGAATCATGACTTTAGTAAGTCAGTAAACGAAATTTGTAAGTCAGTACTGGAAGCAAAAGGAACCAAAACAAAACATACCTACTCCTTTTGCTTCGATTACTGATCGGATCATAGCGGGAGGCGTTCTGTAGTTTCAATCTACCCCAATGGGAAGAAGGCGTGAGTTTACATATAATATTATGTAATCATCAGAATTATTATGGAGGCTCCGATTTTTCTTGAATGTACAGACACAACCTATAAAATAGTAATGTAGGGGACATTACTATTTTATCAAACCAGTTAAAACAAAACTATTCAAGCCCCTTCAATTTGGGTACAAAATAAAACATAGACAAGATACAACGTGACCTCAAAACAGACGCGACAAATGGTTTATGCATGAGTGGAGTACCTCACTTTGTGCCTACATCTGGCGATCTCTCTGAGGAGTTCAACGTGATGCTTTTTGTGTTTGTCACTGGTGTCGTTTGAAAATTTTCTTTTAGGTTTTACTTTACATAAATTAAATACAGCTTTTGTAGTTAGACCGCCCATAAGGTGGACCGATGAAATGTCTCACTGATGGTGGCACTGTATGGTTGAGCTGGATAGTGCTGATCCACTTGTCATGTTCGTGAACGGGCGCCGTCGGTTGAGACTTGTCATTTCTTAACTTTAAATCTAGTTTCTTCATTAATTTTTTTATGTTGTTCTCACATACAGAAGCAACAAGAGTAATGTTCCCAGGATTTGTAATATCTTGATTTAAAAGAGTATCCTTGGAGTTTCTTGCTCATTCTTGTCCATAGAGATGTCGTTTTGGAATAGGCAACTAGCTTCAAATTTCTGGCTAACTGACCGACTCCTTTGTCAATCCAAAAGTACCTGTAAATTTTATTTTTTTTCCTTTGTCCTAGGGTTCAACAATAGGATGGACCCTAATCTTATTACAATCTAGCCTTATAAGTAGACTAATAAGTAATTTAATTATAACCATGTTGACTCTTCACGTGACCAGAGGGCTGGTCTATATTTAGCCCAAAGAATCAGCATTGCCATCCAACGTGGTAATGCTGCCAGCTGCACATATCCCATTGACAGCGATGCGGACGAATTTTTTGATGCCTAATGAGCTCCTGACTTTATGTTTAATTTTTTTATTAAATACGTTTATACAACATGTAACGTTAAATGCGCAAAACCTGAAAATAGTTTGATCAGAATAACGAGCAGAATTAATTGAACCACTTTTTAATATAGGTCACATTTTTCAAAAAATCTTCATTAAAAACGTTGACGTGTATTTCTCGGGTGTGTGTGCGCATGCTAAGCATCGGCGAGCGATCAAATGGCGGGGGAGACCACAACCGCGGTGTGCGCGGCCCAATGTGACGTCAGGAACAGTCATATTAAGTTTTAAATAAAAATCACCCATAATTAACATCAAACAAACCTTTGTAGCCCTGCCTTTGTCCCATAAATTACTTTGGTTCAGCACAAATTGTTCTGCTCTTTCATTCTTCCCTTTCTTTTTTTTTTTTTTTTTGTAGTTATACCGTCGTTATATCGACGGATTCGCATTACGTCCGTTACGCGTAACATCCGCTTATGACCCTATTGTATTCTTGAAGGTAAGTAATTTTTCTCGGATCAGTCGCGTTACAGCCGTTTTACCTAAAGCACCGTTATTTCAATGCTAGAAGTGCTTATTATTAGAAAAATAACACGCAGACCAAATTGACATTTTGTAAAGCATGGTATTAGGTGAGTAGACTGGAAAGAAACTTGCACTGGTAGGGACCAATGCTAACCTTTGCAGTCTAGTTGAAGTAAATGTTAGCCAATAAAAAAATGGTTACAATCCGATCAATAGTTTTGGAGAAATGCGTGGGCAAACATAAAAATGTGCGTGTGTGCGGGCGACAAAAAGCATCTCCTAATAAGTGTGCTCACTGATCCAAGAAAAAATCACCTTTAAGAATACAATAGGGCCATAAACGGACGTAACGCTTCACGGACGTAAAGCGTAACGGACGTAAAGCGTAACGGACGTAACGCGACTCCCTCATTACGTCGAACTCCTTCTGACTAAAACCCCGCTGTTCCTTCCACTACCATGAGTAGGGGCCAGAGAGATAGTCGTACATTCGCCGCACCCCCGATTGTTTCATTCCCCCCTGCCAACCGTCATGACACAATTCACTCCGTTGTCATCGATACTTTCTTTGGTCTTCCTCTCCCCCTCCATTCATTAAATTAAACATTAAATTGAACATTAAATTCTTCAATCCAAGCTTTGTACCTTGGATTGAAAAAAAAAAAACTAGTTCAGTATTTGAGTGATTATACTATAGTTAATATGATCGTTCCCCTCCTGCCTAGTCTTTTCCCAACTATATTGGGATCGGCTTCCAGTCTAACAAGCAGTAGCTGAATACTAATATATTACATGGATGGAGCGACTGCCTATCTGATCTCCACAACCCAATCACTGGGTAACACGATACTCTTTGCTTAGTTAAGACTGATTGTCAGACACACGCAACGACTGTCAAAGATCTACGAATGACAGCCGGGTTCAACGGATTAAGGTTCTTTCCGAAGCATGAAGGGATGTTGACATGTCATGGACGGTCACCGATCCACGAACCGACCGCGGCAAGCAAAGCCTTAACCTTCGATAGACCCGTCCCGCTATTATTATTTAACCACTAGCCTTTGCTAGTATTATATAATCGCTAATACTTCCAAAAAATCAATACCCAGTTCCGTAAAGCAACAAAATAATCTAACCCAGCTAAACGGTACTCGTGGTTGAAACTTAGAAATGGTTCTAAAGTATAAAGGTGTACGGCCGGACTAGCGGTAGGAGTCAGGGGCCACAGTAATCCCCTGCATTCTGGCTAGGGCACGAACTTGGCTCAAAATATGGAAAAGATTATCCTGGAATGGTGGGAGCACACGGGTAGGTTTTGTGTGTGGACCCGCTTAAGCTACGTAATTTTCCTACAAGAGCGGTGGTCGCCACATAGCGTCTCCAATTTACCGACGAATGACGTCACTGAAACGTTATTTATGTAAGTAAGTTGGTGTGTTTCCTATACAACGTTTTTTGACAACGTAAAGACACACCCCACTGCCATCATTTTTACGACGGCAGTCAATGCGTCCGTTATATGGCGGCCACTGCTCTTCTAGGAAACAGTAGCATTATTCGTACCTTGTCATGCCATAAGTGGATAGATAAAATTTGAGTACCTTTGCTCTACTAAAAGTAGTAGGTAACTTGAAATTTCAAATTCATTTATTTATTTATCATAATTTGTACAAGAAGAGATTAGACGGTGACCCCAAACTAGGAATTTGCCTGTATCTTGATCTTGGAGTCAGAGTTGCGACATTTTCAAAGTGTGGCAGGTTCATAGTGATTATTGCAAGACAGGAAAAAAAAAAACTAAAATTTAACTAAACTAAAAATAAAATACTTAAATGTAGAGAAATTAAAATAAAGATAAAATACTTAAATGTAGGGACTACAGGTAGCAATAATGCTAACAATGCAAAAAGCAATGTTCCTCGCGCACAGAGTTAGCGGCCAGTCGTCGTCCCAGCGCCGTGACAATAACTTGTGCACTGTTTAGCTTATTAATAAGTGTCAGAGTGCTTAAGAATTATGGTCATCTAAATAGACATTTATTCTGTATACTGGAATTTTATTTACAACCTTTTCCAACCACGATACTCATAAGGTCCCAACATTAAAGTATACATTGTCTTCAAAAGATCGCTCTTAGCGGTAAGACCGCCCATTGTGTTCAATACCTTTGTAAAATTTCTACATATATATCGATGCTGTAATTTATATGGTGTACATAATAAAGAGTATTCTATTCTATTCTATTGCCATCAGCGTGAGATCAAAAAAAGTTACAAGACTATCTTTTAGTTTTGAAGGTTTTTTCTTCATCATCAGCATCTACCAGCACAAACCGTGTCCCTATGTTTCCATCTCTAGGTATAGTTTCATTACGTATGTACATTGTTAATGAAAAAATGTTTAACCAAAAACATTTTGTTAACTTTTAATACGAGAATTTCATGCATTTGTGAAAGGTTCCTTTGTATGCCTTTAGTTCAGTGAAGAGAATCTCATAGTAATGTGAAAAAGATTTTGCTTAAAAACAAATTGATAAAAGGGAGCATTATTTTTTGTTTCCTCGTAGGTTATGCTACATCGTAAGTTGCCTTTGTCTTTATAGACAAACATAAGAACTACAGGTAACGCCTATAGGTATACTAAATAAATGTACCTACCATCCCAAATGAGTATTTATTTATTTATTTATCACAAACACTGCTACCATTAGGTACAGGAAGTTCCTAATGCGGTAGCGTGGTCCTTAATTAGATTATATTAAATAACTAACTACGAGTATAACATAACACATATGATATTATTTTTGTGAATTCATTCAGAGAGCATGAAAATAAATCGATCTTGTCAGCCGCGTCATTCAGTGCATGTTAGGCGCCGTCAGTGGCGCTTTGCTGAGCAAGTTGGTTCGTGCATGTAGCACTGCTAGTAACCGTGGCTTCCGGCGCGTACAAATCAAGTCACAAAATCAACAGAAATACTATGTATGATAAAAAAAAATTGGTATCCAAAAAGTGGTGGCCTATTGCCACAAGATATGAATTAAAATTTACGACAGGAGTATACTATACGCAATTCAGTGTCACCGATCGGCTGGAGCCGAGTACACCCGATTCAGCACCACCGACTCGAGTGTGACGTTTCAGTTTCAGTCACAAAGTGCGCCAAAAGAAGTTTTCACTTAAAAAATTAACAAAACAATGTAGGTTTGGAATGACCTGAGAGAAGCCTTTGCTCATTGGTGCAGTTTAATGCAAAAAAAAAAATAGGTTCGGTAAAGTAACAACACTCAAAGATTAAAAAGTAAAAAGTAAGACGTTCTGACTTCAAAGGACTTTGATTTATTCGATACTGCTTAGTGGCACACTGAGAGTAAAATAAAACTGTTTCAGCCTTTTCAGTGTGGTCTTTACAGCATAGTTATTTAACTCATCATCTGTCTAGCTTTTTCCCAAAAATGTTGGGGTCGGCTACCAGTCTAACCGGATGAAGCTGATTATTAGTACAGTATTTTACATGGAGCAACTGCCTATCTGACCTCCAAAATCCAGTCACTGGGTAACACTCACGATACTAGGTAAAACTAGTTGTCAGACTTTCGAGCTTCTGACGACTCGTAACAGCTTAACGCGCTTTCCGAGGCACGGAGGGGTCTTGGTAGGTAAAGATGGTCACCCATCCACGGACCAACCGCGGCAAGCGTAGCTTAATCTGATCGATCATACCCACCCATCAAGACACATCCATAGAACCGATTTTTTGTACCTACCTAATTAATGGTATGGCCAAATAATTTATTAATCTATTTAAAAAGTTTATGAACACCATAAATAACCACACGAAATTTTTATCTCGTGTGGTTATAATTATGTGTGTTCATGAACTTACATTTTTCAAATGTTGAAATGTTGATGTTGTATGTTAAATAGAGATGCTTATTTCTAAAAAAATCTCTGCCATCATTCCTGTGATAGGCGATTAGATAAAAACAGAGGAAATTTTAAGACAAATGACTGTTTCTGAAGAGTTTAAATCCTACTCACTGATTTACATCATAATACAACTCAACATTTCAACTGAATTACCCGCTTTATTTAGAAAAGTTTTCTACGATGACAAAATTATAATTTATTTTGATATATTTCTTGTTTCATTTTTCTCAGTGACTCGACTTTAGCTATAGAGATGTCTACCTTACATCGCCTTGTCAAATCTCAACTTGGCAAAACTCGGAATAATAAAAGTGTTTCCTACACAAAAACTGTATTATAAAGTTAAAATACAGCCGTTATTAGGCTATTTTGCTTAAAGCATTGTTTATGGGTTTAAAGATACTTTATTTATTCTAAAAGAACATACATTGCTTACTTAGTGAATAAATACATAACTAAGGTAAGGTTTGTCCAGTAGTTAATAGTTTTGTTTACTTAATGTAGGTAGGTACGATGTCGACATATTATTGTGTGAAAGACTAGGGTAATTGCTTAATTTAATCGTTTTGCGCTTTTCATTTATTCGTTTTATCGTTTTTTTGTTTTTCGCTTTAAATAAATTGAAAGAAGATGTGCTCCTGATATCTGCCGGTAGATTCTTAGAAAGTTGAACACCTTCGTACTTTATACTTTTCCTGCCATATTGCGTCCGTGGGGGGCGCGTCTGTATTTGGTTAGGATTTCTTTGGCTGTATTTGGATGTTTTCGTGTTGAAGGATAACTGTGTGTGTATGGTTTTGTCAAGAATCTTTCTAATGAGAACGCAGGAATTGAATGTGTAAAGTTGATGAATACTCATTAGTTTGGTGTTTTTGTACAGTTCGGAGGTGGGTGTGTCATAGTCGTAGTTGAATAGAAGCATAATCATTTTATTTTATGCTATTTGTAGGTCTTTAACTGTAGATTATGTAGCATATCCCCAGATTTCGATTAGATAGTTTATGTGTGAGCGAATTAATAAGTTGTAAATGTTGAAGCGAATTTTTTTTGGATGTTATTTATGTACCCGCGCATTGATCCCATTAGCGATGTTATTTTATTTAATCAGTGTGTGCTTGCCAATTGAGTTTGTTGTCTAATCTAAGTCCGAGGTATTTTTCACAATTACTTTTGGCGATTTATTTCTTAAGAAATTTCTTCCAGCAGACCTGCGAAAGGAGAAGTAAAAAAAAAATGTACACAATAGTGTGTGAGCACATGAAGAGAAAAATATGAATGTATGAAGTCTGAAACTAAAATATTAAATATACCTACACATATAATGCAAAAATTAACATAAGAATACATAAATAAATACATCATGCTAAAATATTTTATTTTTTTTTATTTTATTTTATTACTTAAGAAAACTTACAGCTAGGATACAGATAGTTGACAGTTAGTGAAAGAAGGCCAATTAAAAGTTTTCACAGACAATATTAGGGTAGTACAAGAAACAGTAGACACGCAAGAGAAAGTAACACGTAGAGAATTAAGAAAAGACTAAACAAGTCTAACTAAGACCAAAGAAGTTTTTGCATAACGTTTTTTTTAGTTTCGGAACACTGGTGGAAAATAAATCGAGATCATCGACACTCTGGCATATCGAATTGTATGCTCTGCTAGCTCTTATCATATAAGAGTTTTGTCGATAAATGCACCGCACAGAGGGAACATACAGAGGTTGATGGTTCCTTAAGGTGAAGGATGGAACACGCAGCCCAATTTTGCTCATCAGTTCAGTACAGTCAGTTGAACCATTAGCCAAATTGAACAGGAATGCCATATCGGCAATTTTTCTCCGCTCAATTAGTGGAAGAATGTGAAACCTCCTGCAGCGGCTGTAATAATTAGGTAAATATGTTTTAGACTTAAACTGAATGTACCTCAAGAATCTCTTTTGAATATTTTCGATGCGATTGACGTATGTGTGTGTGTTGTAAATTGGATTCCATCTTCCATTCCATTGGATCCATCAAAATATATAAACATATATTTATATACCTATCTACATATATACACAACATTATTTTTAGTATATTGCAAACCTGAATATATTTGTTGAGAATAAGTAAATGAATCGATTCCAATAATTTTTACACCATGTTATATTTTGTCCCAAAAATATTTAAAAAGGTAACAAGTTGGACACCGAGTGATATTAAGTACATATCCGCAATCATATGCGCACAACACAGGTCACAGCTGGTCGGCCGGCGGCGTGTGTAAAGTGGTAACCAACTTTTTGTACTGACATCCAGGTAACATAACAAGCTTATAACTTTGTGATTTTTCATGATACAGTTTTGAAATTTTGTACATAGATTCTTTACATAACAGACACGTGTTTCGGGTTTCGAATATACTAAACATAATGTTGTATAGAGATATACTCACAGTATAGAGGAAAGGTTTTAATTTTTTGCAGCAACGCAACAAAAAGGGTTATAAAGAACAAACGTGGAAAGGACACCACAATCAGTTTGTTGCTTCCCGTGTCATAATTAACACCGGTTTACTTAGGACCACTTGTTATTACGTGTGTTTGGCTGTGAATTTAAGAGAAAAATGTTCAAATGAAATAATTTATTACCTAGTGTGACCGCTGCTACACATGATATATAAATTTTTATTTTCTTTTGTGTAATTTTCTTTCTACCGATACCAAGCTAGCTCTTGACATGTACTGTAAGGTGTTTATTACCAGAGAGTTACTGTTATTGATAGCCTGTATTATGCCACACCATCTAGCTGGGGGGCGTCCCACACTACGCTTGCCGATACGTGGTCTCCATTCCAGGACTCGTCTGCTCCACCGGCCATCGGCCCGGACGACCTAAAGAAGGTGGCTGGGGTAGACTGGATGCGGAAGGCGGAGGACAGGGTGTTGCGCATGTGGCGCAGTCTGGGAGAGGCCTATGTCCAGCAGTGGACTGCGATAGGCTGAGTTGATTGATTAATTGTTTATCCCGCCATCTTCTACGGGGTCTGCGACGCTTTCTAACTATCTCAGGGCTCCGCGTAGTAGTCATTTTGGCCCACAACTAAACAAGGAACACGTGCAAGCGTGTGCGTCGTACAAGAAAGGCGTGGCCAGCACAGTCCTACTTCAGCTAAGGAGCTTTTTGAGCAATGTCTATGTAATCTGTGTTGTAGAACGCAGTGTGGTGTTGCTAATATTATTATCAGTAACACATAAGTATGGATATCTGGCACGGATATCGACCCGCAAATTGTAAACAAAAAAAACTGTCGGTTACCAAAACAATCTGCTGTTTCATAGAAAAGGGAAAAATACCTACGCGGTCAAAATGTATGGAGGAGCTACTTTACTTTAAAATACAAATTATATCTTTCTAGTACTAAGAGTCTCTGACCTAAGCTGCGGATGGACAGACGGACATAGCAAAACTTTCGTTTTTGGGAAGTTTATTAACCACATCTACCTGAGTACTTCCCAATTTATGGTTGAATAATATTGGGTTGGCACAAAAGTAATGAGACACTCTACAAAACTCTTTGCATATCCTTATTCAAGTTAATTGTTTTCGATAATATTCTAGAATGTTGTTGAATATTTTAGGTACTTGTGATGTGGGGGTAAATACAGCCGCCCTCGCGATCGGTTTAGTCAGTTTGAAGAAAAATGGAGAAGCGATAAGTTCGAACACTATACTTATACGAGTACTTGTTAGCGCCGCCTGCGACTGACAATATCAACACTGCGTTGGGCGCTGGAAGTACAAGCCATGCGACGGTGTCCCGATGGTTTGACCGTTTTAAATCAGGAGACAGGAGCCTTGAAAGTCAGCCACGCTCAGGACGACCACCCGCAGAGAATGATGACGATTTACGCTGCGAACTGCAATCGAATCCGGATTCTCAAACGAAAGCACTTAACTACAGTCACCACGCCGTGGAATACCATCTGCATGAGCTTGTGTATCGATAAGTTTTGGCTCGGTCGCTACCGCAAATCGTTACAGACGCCAGTCGTGCAGTCCTGTCAATCACTTTTGCTGCGACACCGACGTAAAGAGTTTTTGTCTGATCTGGTTATTGGAAATGAATCATGGATTTATTACAAGAACAATAAACGTCGTACTTTTTGGCTGCCTCGAGAATAAACGCCACCAAATCAACCGAAACTGAGTCAAAAGAACCGCTTAAAAGTTCTGCTTTGCTGTTTCTGGGTCGCACAAGGCATGCTTTTTATGAACTGTCACACAATGAAACTATCAACGCTGACAAATATTCAACCCAGCTCACCAAACTATCTACTGCTATCAAGAAAAAACGTCGAAGACGAGTCAATGTAATATTACTACACGATAGCGCTCGACCTCACGTCGCATCTGCCGTTCGCCAACAGTTGGAGAACTTAGGCTGGGAAACGATACCCCACCCATCTTATTTCCCAGAGCTCGCCCTATCAGACTATCATTTGTTTAAAGCCCTGAAACAACATTTGCGGGGCAAACAATTGAATTACTTCTCTGATGTAGAGGCGGAGTTGAACCACTTTTTCGAGGCACAGCCATCAGAGTTCTGGGCGAAAGGCATCCAAACTTTGCCAGATCGTTGGCAAGAAGTCTTAGATGCTAATGGTGATTACATCACTGAGTAATATTTTTGTATTGTAATAATAATCAAAAATAAACGTAAACCAAGTGTGTCATTACTTTGGTGCTAACCTGATATAACATAGCATCAGATTTGTTTGCCCTGAAGGGTAAGTGTAGCGGTGACTCATACTAGGGACACCTATTTCACCAGTTATATTTACGTCCCAAGTAATAGGGGCGAGCTTATTGCCACCCACCGGGCACAAATCCAGGCTCCTGGCTGTTACTGAGATATTCCCAATAAAAAAAAAGCAATAATGCTTTGCCCGTCCTGGGAATCGAATCCAGTACCTATTGCTCAGTAACCAACGAGGCAGTCAAGGTTGAACAACAATATACCATTGTAATCGGAATAAACATTGATGATAATAGTACCAAGTGATCAAAAAAAAAAAAATACAATACTAACAAAGCTTGCAGAATTTGAATTCCGAGTTCATCCTACCGTCAAAGAAAAACAGCAATACTTTGATAAAAATCTTCATTACCAGGAAATGTAAAGCACTGCGCAGACGTTGACACTTTTTTTGCCGATTCGGGATACGTGATAAAAAGATGGAGCAATACGTCCTGTATAGTTATATCTCTATCCTACACCATAGAAAGATTAAATTAAAACAATGCTTAGTATTTAATTTATTTATTAATACTTTAAGCACACAAATGTACAGAGGCAAACTTAATGCCTAAGGTTTTTTCCACCAATCAACCTTTAGGTGATGCAGAGGTTATATATTGTGAAAATTGTGGAACAAATATTGAAAAAAAAACCAAAAACCTATTAAAACAAACCTATTAGTAATATAACTTATTAAAAATATAATATAAATATTAGTTTTAGTACGAGTATTTGCGAAACCCGAAACACGTGTCTAGTATTTTTATGTAAAGAATCTATTTACAAAATTTCAAAACTTTATCATGAAAAATCACAAAGTTATAAGCTTGTTATGTTACCTGCTTGTCCGTACAAAAATATGGCTACCACTTACCACGCGTCGCCGCCGGCCGACAAGCCGTGACCGTGTTGTGGGCATATGATTGCGGATATGTACTTAGTGCGCACCCTGCGACTGCGCGCCGCGCTCCCCATCGACCTGAAGCGCGCCGTGCCGCCATCCGCAAAATTCGTTGGCTCAATCGCCTTTGAAGAAAGCCACGTCCTTCGTGCCGCTTAATGAAGGAAGTTGCCAAAAGATACCGCTGCTGACGTACACCCGCAGGAAATATAGGTGCGTCCCGGTGATAAATTGTGTTTGTGTAAATTGCAAAACAACGCTTCGGCCGTGGCAGGTCAAGGACGTTGTTCAAGAGGTAATTTTGGTCTCTTGTCTGTGAGAGTTAGTGGGCCGTGCCGTCACAGTAAGTAATAAAATTCATAGAGTATCGAAACCAATTTACTTGCGTAGAGCATAGGATCTTACGCATTCGGGCGGCGTGGGTCCGTGTTCGTTGGGTACCAGCGAATTTGAAACCAACTCAATACCGCAGTGGTTTCCTACGCTTGAAGTGATCTAGATACTACGAGTATAAGTTCTGCTGTTAGTTAAACACAAAAGTTTTAATCAAGCTTAACGAAGCTTGATTAAAACTTTTGTGTTTAACGAAACATTCTGGTTCTTCAATTTAGGCGGACGAGGCTGAATTCAAAGCGTGCATCTACCTATGCCAGGAAACAGAATGCCAATTTCCGTAATTAAAACGGTTGTAAATTAAATCACAGTCTCACCTCAGCGACAGTCAATGTCAAAAGCTTGTAAAAAATGCAGGGAGATTCTCTCTCTACAGTTTTGTTTTTTTTTTTTAATCTGGTTATTTAACCTGTCAAAATATCTCTGTATTTTTACACATTGAGACTTATATCAAGCTGTAAATATCCTTAAAATTACTCGAATTACCCTTCAGATCTTTTCCCGCTATTGCTGTTGCCGCGTACTTCTATCCGACACAATTGACAAAAGTGTCCACCTTTGCGCAGACTCTTAAGCGTGCACTGAAATATAGGCCATTTTTCAGTCTGCGCGGAAATAAAAAAAATAGTAAAAGAAAAAAGAATAAAGAAGACTCAAAGCTAGTGTCTGTATTGAGGATATTTTCATGCAAGTATTATGAAAAGAACTGGCAGAATTTCTGAATTGGAAATTCTGTCGCTGATAGGAACGAGCAAAAAAATTCGGTGTATTTTTAAGGAAGTGGAAAGAAGGATTTTACTCCAAAAATATCGTAGCACTGACGTCTGGCTGACTGTAGATTATGCTTTGAGGGGCAGCCATTTTTTTTATTTTGGGTGGGAAATTATAAAATAACTTCTCCCGCTCTGGGCGGAGCGGGAGGGTGTGTCAGACTTTCACTGACTAAAACCCACCCGTGTTCCTTCAGTTGCCTGTGCTAAGGGCCACGGTAACTCTTTCGAACAATCCGCGACCCTGGCAGGCCCTAGCGGACCCCGTCAGTTACTGACTGCTGACCTCTCTTTGAGGCGCGCGTGGAACACAACGCGCTGTCGACCTGGGTCTGGTGCTTACCGAACGGCGAGCTGCCGATTGTTCGCCGTCTGCAAGCCCGCGCCTACGGTGGCCGGGAGTCAGCTCTTGGCTCCCGACGCCCGGGGCGTCTCCTGCGGCGACTAGAGGCGTGAGGGCGCAAAGATTACCTCCCCCTCACGCGTTCCACTTCTACAAAGAAAATTTTAAACCAATTTACATGGTCCTTAAAGATTATGTCCGGATTTTTATGTACACATTGACATTGATGAATTTTATATAAACAATGACATGGATATTTACTTTGTAGAGTATTTTATTTTTTATTATTGTGAATGTGAGGACTATGTGGGTCATTATTATTTCTGTTTTCTTCTTAGTTAGTTTTAATCCTGATCTGGCAGTTTGAGTAATTTATGCGGCCTACCCAAATGACCTTTCATTGGTATTGTTCGTCGAATCGTGAGGCTCCTCTAGTACTGAGTTGAGCTGCACAAATGCGTGCACTGATTGGACAGGTCCCCTCAATCTGTGTGGTTCTTTACTGAAAAGACCATTTCAGACATCAACCTACATGGTCTTCACATGATCTGACCAAGATTATGTCTGGACTTTAAAAGAGACTGTGACCTCTGAGTTTGTTTCGGCCTTTCTTTTCAGAGTAGTCAGATAGGAAACGCCGACCTCATCTAGTTTAAATAAAAATGTGATTGACATATAAAAGTGTTTGTACCTACTTACAGAAAATAAATCATTTATCATTTACACTTGATATGGGTGAAGAGGTCCTCTCATGTCCATGTCCACTAACTCTACATTGATTTGAATATTTTATTCAAATGGGATCCATTTCTATTTTACTTTAGTAAATGTATAGTCGACCTTGTAATAGATAGTATTTATTTTTATAAGCAGGTTTGTACAATACTACCTACGTACTTACATACTTTTATATGTCGCCAATTTTTTTTTTAAACTATGTAGTTGGTACGAAAGCATTGAGGGGACCGTGGCTAAATAATAACAGCCACACAGTACGATCGATCAGGTTAAGCAACGCTTGCCGCGGTTGGTCTGTGGATGGGTGACCATCTTTACATACCGAGACCCCTCCGTGCCTCGGAAAGCATGTTAAGCCGTTGGTCCCGGCTGTCATTTCGTAGATCTTTGACAGTCGTTACGGGTAATCAGTAGCCCGAAAGTCTGACAACCAGTCTTACCTAGGGGTATCGTATTACCCAGTAACTGGGTTGTGGAGGTCAGATAGGCAGTCGCTCCTCTTAAGATGCTGGTATTTAGCCGCAACCGGTTAGACTGGAAGCCGACCCCAACATAGTTGGGAAAAGGCTAGGCAGATGTTGGTACGAAAGCATCCACAACTGCGTAGCCTTTTGCCAACTATGTTGGGTTCGTCTTCCAGTGTAACCAGATTCAGTTGAATACCAGTAAATTACATAGAGCGACTAAAACGTCAAGGTATATTGAGCCACGGACTCCTCAATCTTTATTGTAGGTCAAAATCAAAATATTTTATTTCACATATGGGCACATACATAATTATGCACTTATGAAACGTCAGAAGCTAGGTGCCTGGTTCTAAAAGTCGTTTCCTATGGAGAAGAACCGGCAAGAACCTCCACGGTTACTCTTTTAATCTGTAAGTACATCTCCATTTATAAAAACAAACACGAAAACGTACTTAAAAAAATAAAATCCAAGCATTGTTCTGAACTAAACTTCGCTAATTCAATTCTAATGTTACTTTTGTATCTGTGAAAGAAAAAGTTTTATCGCGCCCCGCGTTGAAAAAAAAACAAAAGGATTGCCGGTGAAAATTATTATTGTTTCGAGTTTTTTTTTCGTATAGCTTACAATAAGCGAGTATAGGCCTGTAAGGCTGGTTGCATAAAGACTTTTTTTATTTTTAAGTAAACATGATTCTACAATGACTTTTTTTTTTAATGAAGAGATGATTCTAAATTAATTTGATTTTTTAAATCTTTTCGAAATTATCATGTCAAAGAATCATATGAAACTGTCATATAATAATAATAATAATAATATTCCACAACTTTCACACAACGCCATCTAGTCCCAAACTAAGCAGAGCTTGTGCTACGGGTACTAGACAACTGATAAATATACATATATATTTCTAAATACATACATATTATAGATAAATTACACCCAGACACAGAACAAATGATCGTGCTCATCACACAAACATTTGTCCTGGGTGGGAATCGAACCCACGACCTTGTGTATAGGCCTGTTAGTCTAGTAGTCAGGGCCACTGACCACTAGACTAACAGGCCTGTCAATAAAAATGACAAATATGTAGCTGTCATTTGTAGATCTTTGAAAGTCGTGTAGTCAGGAGCCCAAAATTCTGACAAACAGTCTTACCAAGGGGTATTACGCAGTAACTGGGTTGTGGAGGTCGGATAGGCAGTTACTCCATGTAAAATACTGGTATTCAGCTGCATCCGGTTAGACTGGAAGCCAACCTTAACGTAACAGAGAAAAGGCTAAGCAGAGTAAGTTACATAATCATAACATAAGGGAAGCAAATCTCGCCATTTTTTTTATGTCCTCTATATAGGTAATAGCGGGCAAGTCTATTGCCGTAAACCGATCACAAATCCAGACTCTGGGTAGCTACTGAAAAAATCCTGGTGAAAAATCCAATAATACTGCCCGACCCGGGAATCGAACCCGGAACCTCATGCTCAAGTATGTTAAAGGTCCTATTTGATAAGAGCCAAGACAGAGATTCCGATGTTTCCGATAGACGTCTTAGACGTGTTTATTTTCTTTAAAAAGATACAATGATAGTAGATTGTACAACTAGTTCATAAAATAAGCTATTTTACTCCGAGACGTTTATATCCACCTTCGCCTGTGGACAGTTAAGTCGAGGGGTACCGGGGGTCGTTAATGCCCTAATTATGAGTTGCTCGCTCTTAGCGATAAGACCGCCCATTGTGTCACCCTCTGTAAAATTTCTATATTTATGTCTGTAATCTATATGGTGTACATAATAAAGAGTATTCTATTCTATTCTATTCTATTCTATGAGTTGGCACTATGAAGTATTATACATTATATAGAAAATTAAAAAAAAAAAACTTTTAAAAAGTTTCTTGGCGGGAATTAGCTATGCTTTTCTTCAATTTTGCAACATTTTTGAACAGTGAAAACACTGAATAATTTATGCCTGTTTCATTTTCTCGCAATCGAAGTGAAAAGCAGAGTATATAACTCGGGCACAACAAGCCATTTTGCCCCTCGACTTGATATAAATGTCTCGGGGTAAAATAGCCCCCTTTATGCACTAGTTGTACAATCTACTACTAACAAACCAAGTTTTGAACTCCACGATTGTTATAAATATAATTATTTTCCTAAGCCTGACTTTTTCCAACACCTTCGCTTCACAGCCGAAAATATAATGAAAATCAATTTAATTTCCTCTGAAATCTTGATCATTATAAAACAACCCTAAGGCAGAATTTACACCTCCTTACTGATTAAGATAATGTTCCGTAATAAAGATTCGTTGGAAAAGAATTCTGTAGGTACCCGAATAAAAAAGGGGTTTAAATTTGTGAAGAACAAAATTTATTTATGTTTGAAATTTTTTAGGAGCACTTCGATGACTATCTTCATAGAAGATGGGTGTTGTTTTGTTTATTTGTTTTTTATTGTTTTGATATTCATTTGTCAATTTTTTTATAAACGACTTTAAAATTATTTTTTTGGCATTAATATGCATAGTTTTGGAGGAGATCTGGCGGTGTTAATAAAAAAAAAACAGTGATCCCTTCACTTTCGAGTGTATTTAAATGTAAAAGGAAATAATATTTTTTAAATAATAATAGCTGAATTAAGAGAGTTGAGAAGGTCACAGCTCATAAGAGCCACCCGGCACCCACCCCGCACCGCCTCGTCGCACGGCGTCCACTCGTTATCGACAGGTGGTCCATGGGTGGACGCCGCGTTATCACCAATAAACGTCGCGCGGTCAAACAGTGGACCTCGCGTCGTCAACCAGTGGACCCCGTGCGGTCAACGAGTGGACGTCGCTTAGTCCACGAATTTTCGAGTAGTCTGTTAACAATTGGCACCTAATGTGTGTTTCATAATTTCAAATTTTACAAACCGTGAATTAAATGAAGGGTGGGTGGAGAGCGGCGCATCGCCAACGTATCGTCCTCGTGTGAATCATTTGCGGGCAGCGCGCGGTCCACTCGGGACCCGCGCGTTGGCAATGCGCAGTCAACTCAAGGCAAGCATGCGAGCAGCAAGTTGTCACCGAGTGCTCCACCCGCCGTCCGCGCGTGGAGGTCTTACGACCGAGGCAATCCGATGACGCTACGGAGTTGATGTAGTGAGCGCATACCCATACAAGTCCATATAAAGAATACTAGCCGCAGGAGGCGAGGCGGTGCGGAGTGGGTGCCTAGTGGCTCTAATGAGCTGTGACCTAAACTCGGTTTAGGACATGAGAGCAAAGGCTCAACACTAACATACCTTAAGACTATCTCCAGACAACCAACAATCCCTTAACTATGATCACAAAACTAAGTTCAAGTTAAGTTAAGTTCAAGCTAAGCTAGTTAAGTAAAGTGCTTACTTAATTTATGGAGGAATAACTAGTGGTATCCCTTGGAATGGTGTTATGGTAATCTTGTGGTCACTGATTTCGGGGGTTGTGGGGAGATTGGATCAGCCACTGCTAGTTATTAAGTGTTACTGAACATTCAGTATGGTAGGGACATAGAGCCAGGGTCGGTTGTACGAAAGAGTTACTGTGGCCCTTGGCACAGGCACACGGGTGGGTTTTAGTCAGTAAAAGTCTGACACACCCTCCCGCTCAAAAAAAAAGCTTTTTATTTATTTTCACGTTTGAATACAGACAAAATTAATATATATTAAAATTAGTTTCCCTTTTTAGGAAATAAAAATACTATTTTTGCAAAAATTAACAGAAATTATTATGATTTTTCAATCATAAAATTGCGACGTGTTTTTTTCGTGGCCTTCTTGTATTCTGCTTCTGTAACATCTCGAAAAACAGTCCAGCAATAAACCACCAACATTGAAACGTTCTGATGTCCTTGATACCGTTTTTCAATGTTTGCGATGTCCTGATGGAAGCGCTCGCCATGTTCATCGCTAAAAGCTCCGCAATTATCCGGAAAGAAGTGAGAATGTAAAAACTGGATTTTCAAGGACATGTTGCAACCGCGTTTTTTGAATGATGATAACATATTTTCGACAATTTCAGCATACTTGAATAATAGTAGTAAAATAGTGGTAGAATCATTAAATTCAGAAAATGTCAAGTTTCGCACAAAAAAAACTAATAATAGTACATTACAAAAACTAATGATATAAGTGCGGTAAGTTGAACATTACAGCTGAGGCGATATTGCTAGCCCGAGCCGTAGGTGAGGGCTATAAGAAAGAAGAGGCTGTAATTATCAAACCGCATGTGTGTCATACGACGTTTTATAACATATTTGTGAGGAAATAAATAAAACTCGGACTTTCTTAAACGAATAAATCTTTAATTACTTGTTAAAACAGTTATTAAAATTCGAACAATTTGTAAAATTAATTATTACGTTGCCAGTTGGCATTTTTAATATTGTCAAGCTATTACTCGCGCGCGCATCAGCGTCTTTTGTTTATGGCAAAGGCACAAAAAACAGCCAGTATTATTAATAAAGTAAATTAATACTTTTGTGTTTTTGTTAGAGATAAATGGTTGTAATGAATTGTCAAAATTAATTAAATTAAAGAATTAAATGTTTATTTATTATATTTTATCTCCCAAAGTTAATTTTATTCATAAAATGTTGACCACTTTTCTGACATAAAAACTCTTTGCTAAGATTTAAAAAAGTACCGTTCGTTTTAGACGGCGCATCTTGATAAACCGTGCGCTTTACATTACAATTACGCACAAGTACGTAATGAGATACATTACGATATTGAAATTGGTGCAGTAAGAGACCTTTTACAAGCAAATGTGTTATAAATGACTTTTACATATCAGCTTATATTTAGCATGGGTAGATAAGTGGAAGTTACTTAAAATTATTTCGAATACTTTTCTATTGTAGACCAGTGTTATTAGTCGGTTATAAAAAATAAAAGAAAAATAACAGAAAAGTGCAATATACAGGGTCCCATTAAAATAGATGGACAAATTTTAACACAGCACACAGTACGTCTAACCAAAGATATTCAAGCAAAAAAAAAGCACTGATTAAAGTGATTTTATTTTGACCTAAAAATAAATTGCCGGCACATTAGTGTATTTTCGTTAGCTGATTATTTTTCTTGTAAGTGTCTAATGCGTTTTTCTTATATATTTTCTCACCGGTGTCCTTATTCTGAATGATTTCTAAAAGTTTGTCCATCTAATTTAATGGGACCTTGTATAAGCTATAATGTTTTCTTGAATAACCGACGAAAATTTTCAACGCTAGGTAGTCTAGTGTCATGTGCTGAATCCATGGTAATAGTTTTCGCCTCCTTATCCCTGAAACTCTGTATTCTTGTAATAGACAGTTAGGTATTTTTTAGGGCTTCGTGACTAAAGGATAAAACGTGACCCTATTATAAGCCTATTCCACCTTCTGCCTGTCACACCACTGCATCTTTTTAACCATAACAGGTAAACAGTTCAAGTCTTATTGAAACTTTATGTTCGAACCATTAGGGTTTGAAACACTAGGGTCATGGGGTCCGAGTACTCACTTAGTTTTTCGATACATTGCCAAGCGGTTGGTCGACTCTTCACGTGACCTTAGGGCTGGCCTATTTTAAAAAAATCAAAATCAAAATTTGTTTATTCAAACTAGGTTAAGAATCAGCGCTTTTCAAACGTCAAAATAACAAAAGACAGTCCCCCAAAACGTCCATCATTCACCAGTTCCTAGTGCTTTGGCTGGAGAGAAGTGGCGCAGGAAAGCTGTCTGTTCACTATTCAGTTAGAAAATACTTGATTGAATACAACACACGGTATGCAATGTAATTAGCATTACAAGACACAGAACACCAAATGAAATTATCTGCTTTATGTCAGCTAGCCACGCCAATATAACAATAAATACAATAAAAACTACACATAATCAAGCAAAAAAATAATATATTCAAATCAAAAATGTAAACAAAAACATTCTATCTAAATAAAAGCCTCCAGCTATAAAGGGCGTGACCGCTTAAATATTTATGCAATACTGGGTTCTGTTTACATAGCTGTCACTTGAAGTCACAAATGATAAACTAAGACCATCGAAGTAAACTAAATGAACAAGTTATTACTAATGACAACAATAAAACCATATTAGTCAGCAAGCTGAAGAATCAGCATTGCCATACAGCGTCACCCAACGCTGCCAGCCTTTTGGGCACTTTTTCTGTTGACAACGATAAGGGCGCACTCTTTGATGCCCAATGATTAGTTTCTCTTTTAATATACCCCTACATATTATTATTTTAAGACGGTTAGCTTTTAAATTATGTAAATATTTTAAAATAGTTAAAAGTAGCCAGTAGAAATATTCACAGAATACTTCTTGTAATTAATTACCACAGACCGTTCACTATTTTGTTTAATGAGACTTAATTTCCAAGAGTAGGTAGGTGGGTTCATGCATTGCTCTTATCACACAAACTGTATTGGATCAATGGCTAAAAGAACCAAGCCAAACCAGGGAATTAACACAGTAAACGTAAACGTCTATTAAAATATAACGGAATATAATTATTGCCTAGTGATAAAATTAACGCCTCATCCCTTTGCTTAATGAGGCACTAAAAGGTACATTTTATTAGTCCTATGATGAAATAACAAAATTTTGTACATTTTGTTAACCCACTGAAAGAGGAGTTTCAGATTATTTTAGCTGTTTTAATGCTTTTCTTATCTTTAAGAATTATACAACGTGTAACGTTAAATGCGCAAAACCTGAAAATAGTTTGATCAGAATAACGAGCAGAATTAATTGAACCACTTTTTAATACGGGCCACATTTTTCAAAAAAATCTTCATTAAAAACGTTGCCGTGTCTATTTATTAATAGGTCAAACAAGCCAATTTCAGCGCGGCGCAGCGGCCCGGTGACGACTCCTCCCTCGATAAAGCGTCGTCGCAGACGCAAGAAACGATCAGAATGGCCAGTAAAACTAAAACAGCACATAAAACCTTTACATTTTTTTTAATGACTTATTTTCTCTCTGAAATAGGTCAATTGAATTAAAAACCAGTTGGGGTGTCTGAGATTTTGCGCATTTAACGTTACACGTTGTATAACAGGAAATACTGAATCAGTCCTTGTGTTCGAAAATAAATGATTAATTTTGTATTATTTATACACAATTGGAAAGCAGCGACGGCCCAGAGGTAACGGCTGTACTTACGAGTTGTAGGTCATAGATTCGTACTCAGACAGGCCAGTTTGTGTTAATTATTTTGTCACCACAGCTCTCAAAACGGTGAAAGAAAACATCGTGAGGAAACCGGCATGTTCTAAAATCAAAAATTCTAAGACATTTGACGTATCACTCACCAAGAGGAGGCCTGTGTCCCAGCAGTGGTAACACTGTAGGCCAATTGATTAACCTCTACACAAAAATAAATATATATTATCCAGGTGACTTGTACATACCACAGGCGTTGCAAGCAATGCCTTTTTCAAGCACCAGTCTCACACAAATGTAAACTTATTATTAAGCTTATTTCAAGCGCTATCACTGTATATTTGTGACGGGTAAATAAATAGGTACAGATGATTAATATTATTTCAAATGAAGACAAAAATATTAATAAATAATAATATGAATTTTGCGTTACCAATATTGGGAACGTAATAACTATGTTATCTCATATTGAATTCATATTCTTGTAAAGAATATCCTTTGAGTCTGGATTTTTCTGACAGCAGAAAGCTAGCTAGCTAATACTATACCCTAT
This sequence comes from Eremobia ochroleuca, assembly GCA_949629135.1. Classification (NCBI taxonomy): domain Eukaryota; kingdom Metazoa; phylum Arthropoda; class Insecta; order Lepidoptera; family Noctuidae; genus Eremobia; species Eremobia ochroleuca. The sequence goes on from OX451404.1 coordinate 15,566,164, forward strand.
GGACCCTATGGTAAGACTGGTTGTCACACTTCTTTCGTGCTCCTAACGACACGTAACGACTGTCAAAGATTCACGAATGACAGCCGAGACCAACGGCTTAACGTGCTTTCCGAGGCACGGAGGGGTCTTGCTATGTAAAGCGACCCATCGACGGACCAGAGCAGCTGTTAAAAATAACCATTGGAAAATATTTCTCAAAAAAATTAATTTCCTTTGCTGTTGTACCAATATCGGTTTTTTTTACAATATTTCCCCGAATTCTAATCACAAACAGCCGCACGCACGTTTCAATCGAAAATAAAAGCCATGTCACAAGTTTTCATATCCAAGAAAAAAAATCTAACCAAAAATATAAAGATAAACTTTTTATGCTAATTACGAGTCGAAACAACGTGAAGGGATAAAAAATTGTAATAAATTCCTGTCTCAAGTGTTAAACGGTAGAAAAAAGTTTATGACCGTATCTCCTCTTAAAAGGAGGGTTGAGACGTATTAATTATCTTGTTTAAAGTATTTTTAAGGTTTAATCGGCCGGTGGGCATGAAACAAGGTAATTTAATGTAACTTTGTGTTAAAATGTTTCGATAAAACAGAATGTCTTTTTGTTTTTGCTTCTAATTTTATCATGTTTTAGGAAAAGGAGTTTAATAATGTAAGGATCGTAGCAGGTGGCATTCTATAGTTTCTGCCTACCTCCACGGGAAAAAGGCGTGAGTTTGTGTATGTTTTAGGATGTGGATTGCTACTAGCAGTTTTAGGAAGGATATATTTGTGAACATTTTTGAAGACTAGTAAAAAAGGAAACTGCTTTATCGGGTTTTTTATATTATTATTTCTATTTCTATTTGCAAAATCCATAAATAATCCATAAATAATACAGCGCGCACCTTGTAATGATACAATGTGTAATACCTTGATACAACTTGTAACTTCAATGCGCTCCAAATTGTAATTTGTCCGGTGGGCCGCGGAGCGCTCCCCGCCCCGCAATCTTTAATGTTACATTACACGCGAATGCTCGTCAGTCAGTGAGGTAGTATTGTAATGTAATGCTCAAAATCGAATTTGAAATGTTACATTACAGGCGAATGCTCCTGATGAAGGAGCACCTTAAACGAATAAATAAATAATTCCATCTGACTGCAAGCGATTTCCTTATTTAAAGATATTATACATAAAAAATCATCAGCAAACGTATCAAGAATTTCGACATCAACTTACCGAAACTTGCATACCTGTCCTTTGAGTTCACGACAAAACGCTGGCCACCTATTATTAGAGCATCGTACTCAATATACTTATAAAGTTACTCCCAAGTTTCTGGTCTTAAATTAATTTCACACTCGGTAAGTTGTCTGCCTCGACTTGAAATTTACTGCTTCCTCTGTTTTCTTGTTTTCGTCGGTTTGGAATTATTGCAGCGGCGGACATATTGTTTTTGGGTGAGACGATGATATTAATGATCGTGTTTTGTTTTTAAAGGTTTCTTGCGCGTTCATTGGAATCTACTACACTTTGGAATGAGCAACTAGCATCATCTTTCTTCATGACCGACTCCATTGAAAATACAAAATACGTAGCCTCGTACTCCAATATTTCTGCAATAAAAGGTTGACAATTTTGTCTATTGCTTGATCTCAGGGCCAGGGACCAAAGACAATACACATTAATCTGTGACTGTAAATGGTTTAATTAAAACAAATGCTTTGAATTTCAGTGATTTGTGATAGGTGGAAGATAGTGCTGGATTATCTATGGAAGTGATTAAAGAGATTTTTTTTTTTAAGTAGGCAGTATTATAAGTAGCAGGCAGTGAGGTTAACATAGAGAAGATCCCTGAACTCCCGGAGCGTATTTTTAACATTATATATATATTTTTTTGTTTTCTACATTGTTCGCACATAGAAGCAACAAGAATACTGTACCCAGGATTTTGTAACATCTTGGTTTTAAACAGTATCCTTGGAATTTCTTGCCCGTTCATCTCAATAGAGATCTACGCTTTGGAATGCGCACCTAGCTTGATCTATCTGAATGACCGACTCCTTTGAAAACTTAAAAGTGAGAATAAATGCTTTGAATTTTACCTAATTTAGTACGAGTGTTTATCTTTTCTTACTGTCCGCTTATTCTTATGTTATCATCATTCAGATTAAAGTTTGGGACAGTTTTTTAAATAGTATCTTTCAACCAATCAATCTGCCTAGCCCTTTCGCAACTATGTTAGGGTTGGCTTCCAATCTAACCAGATGCAGCTGAATACCAGTATTTTACATGGAACGACTGCCTATCTGACCTCCACAACCCAGTGAAACAAAAAGCCAGGCCAGCTCAGTTAAATAGTAATGTCTTTGTGTGATGATAAAACTGGAATATTTTCTAAAATTATTAGAAATTATACCATTGAAATTGAAATTGCTTATTGAAATAGTTGACTTACATCAATATTTACAAAATAGGACCAATCAATATTTAAAATAGAGGTAGGTTGGTGAACTAGGAATAAACCTGTATCTCAGGTATCTCACTCAAGTAATTATACATATTTAATATCTAAAATTCCTACTAATAGTAAATAATTTATCTACTTTAATTAAAGTTATTTAATTATTATTCAAATAATTCAGCAAAATAGTATGTACTTTTTTGCATCATCGTAAGACATTTTTACGACCATATATTATCATGATTTTTGCAATGTAACATTTTTTTATAAGGTCGCGTCTACTTTGTTATACAGAAAAAATTACCGTGTCAACAAAATGAAAAAATGTATTTTTTTCTTTTTTGTTTACTTATAATATAAATTGTAAAAACTAATATAAACTAAAAAATAATTTTACGGATTATTACCAATGAAAATAACTAAATAAGAATAACTATATTATGTAAAATTATATAGTCTCTTATTGCAAGTTCTTCACACAGCATTTAATACAAAGAAACTGAACAAGAACTCATAAACTAAACCAATCATCCTCAGTAATATCTTCTCTTTTATCAAAAACGAACAAAACTTAAGATATTGAATTCCTTTCAAAATAACTCTTTAGAGTTTAAACTTCGTCATTGGTACAAGTTTTGGAGCGAAACGATATGAATCAATAGTTTCCAAGTGTCCTGTCAGAACGTAGTCCGTTCTTGTTGTTTCAAATATTATTACAAGGCTATTTTCTTTGTCTTATGTATTTTCTTATGAATTTTTAGAAGGGCCAAAAAACTCTTACTTACAAACATGAAAAGTGTTTAAGGATCAGGTATTAAGAAAAATGATTTATTGCCGTGTTGAAATTAAAAAGAATGCCTGCTTCGATTTTTAAAATAAAATGTTTTTGTATGTGTATATCGACGAATTACTCTCTGCTTCTTCTACCTAATTTTTAGTAGCTCAAAATCATTCACTCAATATCATTCACTCACAACCATCATTCACTCGAAATCATTGTTCACCTTTATCTATTACGTGTCTAGGACGTTTTTAGCAACTGTAATGTAATATTTTAATATTCATCGTTGTATATTTGACACAATGTGTCAGCGGCACTTGCATCTGTGTGGAGGGTCTAAGAGCAGGGTCTCTAGGCACGTTTGAAATTGTGAATGTTGCTGATTAGTGCTTGTTATTGCAGTGTCTTTAGTTTTTTTTTACCTTTGAGATATGTTTATATAACCATTATGATTGTGAACACCGTTAGTATATAATATATCTCGCGAGATTGTAAACTGTCGCTAAATTGTGAACTGTACAGATGCCAGCACATCAAGCTACTACAATCTATCAAATTTCTTTAATAGATTTTCAACTTTATCGTTAAAGTATTAGGTTGAAAGACGATTGGGAAAATTTGACAGTTTCGGGTATCTTGATGTGCTGGCGTCTGTACCATACTGCTTATAATATAACATATTAATTTTCGATAGTTTATAATCTATCCATGTCAAACCATCAAATTGTGAAGAAATCTGCACTTACTGCGGGGTTCACAATCTGTCCGATCTTATCATCCATAAAATTTGAGCCGTCCCTGATTTGTCCGTTTAGGTGGTAGCCGAATTCGTCGCAGTAACTAAGCCAGGACATCCCAACCAAATGGGTTAGGTTAGAGCCATCTTGCCCTCATATCAGGAGTAGGCAGTCACCTGTCACTGCCGGCCGTAGTCGACTCAATGGTCGGCAGCGAAGAGTCCTAGGATACGGTGGTTTCCTATTGCGAAACAGTCATCTCGCAGAGGCTGCGGGAAGGGAGAGGGAGATCTCGTCCACTCACCCGGCCCGCAGCAGGCGCACCGAGCGTCGGTGGAGGGCAGACAACAACCTCTTCCAGCCCCCCATTCAACCGGACCCGAGGCGGCAGCGCGTACAGTTCCACGCGCGCCCCTCTTTGACGTCGCGGAGGAAGGATCGGGTTGTGGAAGGATCGTATGTTCCCGTGACCCGCGGTGGACGGAGTCACTTTACGTCCGCTACGTAACGTCCGTTTATTGCCCTATTGTATTCTTAAAGGTTAGGCGAGTTTTTATCGGATCAGTCGCGTTAAAGCCTTTCTACCTAAAAATACACTAAACGCCAAAAGTTATTGTGATAAGAAAAACATCACATAAATCAAGTTAACATTTTGTGAAACATGGTATTTGGCGAGCAGACATCCATTAGGATTTCCCACACCGGAAAAAAAAAAAGGTTGGAGCTGTGACCAACCGTGCGCCAGCCGAACGAGTGAAGCGAGCGGCGCCGCGGCAGGTAGCCCGTCATATTTAACATGGATCGACTGGCCACCTAACCTTCACATCCCAGTTACTGGGTAATACCTCTGGTAAGACTGTTTTTCAAACTTTTGGTCTTCTAACCACCCGTAATTACTGTCTAAGATCAACGAATGACAAACGGGATCAACCACGGCAAAAATAGCTTAACATTCGATTGACCCGTGCGGATCTTATCATTTAGCTATGAGCCCCGTGAACATTGTGTCTTATGGATCTTTTCTTATCCATCCATGCATAAAAGAGTATCCATCGTATCCATGACTCAGCTAACGAAAGTTTAAATATGTAATAATTAAATGATATAAGATATAAGCACGCGACTTGTATCCAAAATCATCTAAATAGTATACGAAGAAATGTGTGACAACTCTAAAGAAAAATGAGCAAAACTCATGTATCCAGTTACAAATTCTTCATACGCGCCTCTCACCGTCTACCCATAATTAACGCTGATGTATAAACATCAGCGTTAATTGAATGTGAGAAAATTATATTTTCTAATAATAGAAAATATAATTTTCTCACATCCCTCAGTATTCGAGACACGTAATACAATTATATGACAATGGACTTTAAATTACTTGGAGCTCCGAGGCCCAAGATGTGTCTCGCAGTATGGATATTAAAAATAGCTTTATCTTTCATGAAAAATACACCTTAACTTTCTAAAGATAGGGTTGAATTTTAAAAGATGTATTAAACACGTTGTATATACAAGAAGATGTTGATGTGGGTTATATAAACTCGGCTTATTTGAGTGTTTAAAAGTGATAATATGTTTGCACGCTTATCTTGAAATGGTAGAAAAAGTGGAATGTGTTGTGATTTAGATTATAGGTAAGTCACCTTTTGTATTTCTATGTTTATGTCTGTAATTTATTTAGTGTACGTAATAAAGAGTATTCTATTCTATTACATTCTAAATACTTTGTTATATTAATTTGCTGATTGTCGTATTTGCTGGGTTAAGTAATGTATTAATGGATTTTATATTTATTTATTTTTTATTGTTGAATTGGCCTGCTCTTAACCACGATCACGCCTGATGGAAAGCGATGGATGAGTTCTATAATGGAACGAGCAGATGTCTGTCTGAACAGAAGATGTCTGTCCGCCAGACGTCCAGAAGGTGTCTGATTATCGCAAAAAAATAATTTGAAAAAGGAAATGTATAGAGTTTTATAGAGTGTCTCATTACTTTTGTGCCAACCCAATATCTTCTGCTAAAGTGAATTTTGTAAGTCTTACCAACGATTATCATGTTTCCCAGGAAGTGGTTGATAGACGTCAGAGAGGTAGCTCTATGTAAAACACTAGTACTCAGCTACATCTAAGCGGCTTGTGACTAAGTAATAACAACCACACGGGTCTAAGCTACGCTTGCCGCGGTTGGCTCGTAGATGGGTGACCATCTTTGTATATCAATACCCCTCGTTGTCTTGAAAGCACGTTAAGCCGTTGATTCCGGTCATTCGTGGATCTTTGGCTGTGTTACGAGTCGACAACCAGTTTTACCAACGGGTATGATATTCCCTGTAGCTGGGTTGTGGAGGTAAGATAGGCAGTCGTTCCGTGTAAAATACTGGTGCTCAGCTGCCACTAGCTAGACTGGAAGCCAACCCATAAATATGGGTAAAGTCTAGGCAGATGAAGCATTTCCAGTTCTTTGTGAATTATTCCGATGTTAAAAGTTTATTTTGAGAACAAAAGCTCTAAACAAAACCATTTCCTCAAAGTACAGTCATGCATAAAATCTCCGTACAGCGATTCCAAATGTTTTTTCGACCCTTGACCCTCCTAGCAAGCGAGACTCTCATTATTCTGCAGAGAACAACTCTTATCATCGTACAACGGCAGTACTTGGCAGTAATTATTATTTTTCAAGTGTTCAAGGAACGAACAAAACCTTTTCCTACGACATTATACTTGAGGTGATTGAGTGCGTGGAACACTTTGTCATGTCGGGGACTTGCGCCCTTTTGGCGTAACACGGCTATAATGAAGCTACAGGTTTTTAAATGCTTTCGTTGGCATTTAAATGTTTGTGAAAATTTCGTTACATTTTCTCTGTAAAACGACTTTCTGTTTCTTTACGAAATTGTTCTTCAAGTTATATCACGACTGTATTCTCCAAAGGATGGGCAGAGGTGTAAAGCAAAGCCCGCGTTGCAGCCGTAACGGGCCGTAGGGCATTTGAATACAAAAAAAAAACCGGCCAAGTACAGACGCCAGCACATCAAGCTACTATAATCTGTCAGATTTCTTTAATAGATTTTCAACTTTATCGCTAAAGCATAAGGTTCAAAGTTGATTGGGAAAATCTGACAGTTTCGGGTAGCTTGATGTGCTGGCGTCTGTACCACAAGGCAAAAAACGCCGAAAAAACACGTTTCTTGCATGGAAACCCCCTAATTTTTATCTTTATGTTATTTTTATTTGTTTATACTCTGTGAAAATTTCAACTATCTACTTATAAATTACGTTTCATGAGACACATTCCGCTGACAGACAGGCAGAAGGACGGACGGGCGGATAGTGGAGGCTTAGTAATAGAAGTCCCTTTGGCACCCTTTGGGTACAGAACCCTAAAAAGTGCGGTGCAGCCCGTCTGAAGTTTGCGTTAGTTCATAAAAAAAATGTACGAAAGTGATGAAGTAGGATTCTTGCAATGCATTGCGTTGGGCCGAGGCCCGCTTCAATCTGCGCTAGCCTTTATTAATTGTTCGCTCATATTTTTCCAGCTATGTTTAAGGCCGCGTTCATACACAAGCGTGTAGTCGACATAGACTGTGAGCAACCGGGCGACCAGTCATTAAGCTTTATGAAACAAACAACAACTTTAGCCGCTTGACTGTCCTTTGTTTTCTAATCATTTTTACAGTCAGTAGCCGACCATACGCTTTGTATGAATGCGGTTTGGGTGCCATGAAAAATAGGACGAGCCTTTGGTCCTGCACCTGAGAGGCAATTCTCGTAATTTTAACACTTTACTGCATGATATATTAACTAAGTGACAATTTTTTTTTTTTATGTTAATGTCTTTATTAAAGCTTCATAATTAATTTTAGTGTATTTTTTTTATTTTTTTTTTATTACAAGTGGTATGTGATGATAGACAAAATAGTTGTGTTTTATTATTGCTAATGATATGAAAAACAAACCCCATTAGGATTTATACGCTAGTTTTTTATTTTTTTAGAGTAAAATAAACTGTAAACATGTCAAACCATATATGGTTTCCTATGCGGTAAAGGGTTAAGAATGTTCACAGTGTAATCTCAGTCTCAATGTGTCAAAAATACCTCTAATTTCCCTACATTTTTGACAAGTTTTTGACATTTATTTGTCGTCGAGACGAGACAGCGACTAGATTTTGAAGCCTTCAGCCGAGCTGAAGGCTTATTCTCATAATTTCAAACGATTCTGTAAAAATCTCACCGTGAAATCATAATTGAAGTGAGCACGTAATAGTGTCAATCCCTACCATTACGACATGACAGAACACACTTCCCACTCACTTCACCTAAGTTCTCACGGTGAGATTTTTACAAAATAGCCCTGCTGATCTCTCTTCGTTCGTATTGGGTTGACGTCCCATTGGACTATGAGAGTGAAGGAAGAGTGAGTGCACCTGTGTCTACGCGCACACTTGTGCACTATAATAACTCCCGCGTTGCTAAGATTGACTGGCATGCCCGAAATTTGGTCTGGAAGACTGTTAAAGCTCAAGGATATCCTAAGTTATTATACGTTACGCTATAATAATAATATAATAATTTATATAATTTCATTTATTTCAGGTCTGTGACCCATATAAAACAAAAATAGATAAAAATACAAATACAAAACACATAAATTATTGATCGGCTAGCCAAATCCAAAAGGTCAGAATTGCTTCATAAACATTAATTAATTAATTAAATTAAATTAAATAGTCAAAAGTCAAATACACAATCGATAAGGAATAAATTAATAGATATCAAATTAAAATTATCATATTATAAAAATAAAAAAATAAAAAATCCAGTTACAAAATGAGCAATTACAAAGTGATTAAATGTCAAATAAGGATAAATGTCAAAATAGGATAAATGTCAAAATAGGATAATAGCTATTAGACCTTAGCAACATGCCAGTTACAACAGTGCCTCATATAGGGACAATCAAGTCTACCTGCAATCATTGCCAGGACAGCGTTGGAGCTGGTCCGCACCCTGCGCACCAAGGACGCGCACCGCTTGCGCATGGTGGCGTGAAAACAGTCGGTGCGCGCTTCCGCAAACATGCCCGAGGCACTGCAGAGACGGGTCAGCCCCAACACTGCCCTGAACGCATTGTTGTACTGGACGCGGAGGGCACTGTAGCTAGCTTGTGTGTAGCGAGCCCACAGGCTGCACGTGTATAAAGAGGTGCAGTACGCCTTGAAAAGGGTGATTTTAACTGGATTAGAACAACGTGCAAACCTGCGGGCGAGCATGTTTGCTCTTTTCGAGAAAGCCCTCCGCTCCCGTTCGATGTCAGCATGATCCCTGAGATCAGACGTGACCAAATGCCCAAGATACTTGAATTGATCCACTCTATCCAGAGCTATGCTACGATAAAAACAATGTCGTTCTTTAACAACAAAAATGAATTAATTATTATCGGTTCAAGAAATTGTTTCATAAATAATAAATAAAACAATTTAGCTGAAAATATTGTCGAAAACAACTCATGAAAATCCCCAATAAAACTTTCATCGTAGTGTCAGAACTTATTTAATGAAGTATATTACAAATATTTCGAGCATATACAAAAGAGTATTGTAACTAGGGTTGCTAGTCGTCATAAATTGTTTTCTGTTGCACTACGATAAGCATAGGCTTACACATAGTATATTCAAGGAATTAATAAATGACTTATAATATAAAATAACTAAAACTCTTATAAAAAAACAGATAGAAAGGAAATAAAATAATTAATATATAATTATAAGGAAAATCATAAAATTTCAAATAAGTAGGAGAGAGAAAGATCTCTCTCCTACTTATTTGAAATTTTGCTGTGCTCGACAGGGTCCACAATTGTTTATGTTATTTAAAACTTACCACTTGTGTGTGTACACCTGTTTTTGTTATGGATTCCAATAAAGATTAATTAAATTGAACTGAATACGTAAGATGACATTTTGTGTGCTTCAAATGTCGTTGGAGAGACTTTAATAAATAAATAAAAAAATTAATAAATAAATAAAAATTAACTAATAAAGAATTTAATAAATAAATAAAAAATAATACATTTTGGCATACATAAATCGAGTAAAATAAATACCTACAGTTTTGTGTAGTTTTTTCGAATACTGCCTTAAAAAAATTGATACCTACTCGTACGTAGAATAACAAGTCATCTGTTGAAAACTAATCAAGTTTGTTTAAAAAAAAAAGGGAAATGGCTTTGTCGGTTATTTACGACGCGCGTTTTACTTGTGGTAACTAAATGTACAATTACGCTGTCATGTGTAGGTACGTGAAGACGAGCAGTGTCAGCACATTTCACACACACGCTCACACACATCCGACTCCGCTATTGTCTCGGACTGTACCGAGAGCTCCTGCGCTTAAACTTATATTCACGGGGTGTTATTACACTTAGTAACACACTTGGTAACCACAAATAAAGCGCGCGTCGCTTTGTGGGATAAAAATAACATATGTCTCAATACTTCCTGGGTAAACATCATAAGCAAAACAAAAAGAAAAAGTTATCTGGACATTACAATTTTCTGAATTTCTTGAAAATAGTACCATCCAACCAACTTATTAAAAAGCCCCAAAAAGGTTGACAACCCTTATTCTGGCTTCCCAGATCTCGTATCAAATTGTCTACGATGAAGGCGCTTTATTAAACCGGGAAGTTTTCACATATCTTATTTATACAGCTTCACATCTGTCGATATTGTGCAGAAATTATTTTGTAGGGAAGGTAAATAAATAAACTCCGTATGTGCTTCAGTTTATTATGTGACCCTACTTCTAATTCCTGTTTACTTGGCTAAAAGGTTTACTTTCTTGTAGTAAATAATTATTTTTGTGTGGAATTTGGGTCACCAAGATACAGACTGTGTCTGTGACTGTGTGACTCTGGGTTCAAATTAATTTGATTTGAATTCGATATGGTGATTGAGAGTCATCATCTGCCTAGCCTTTTCCCAAATATGTTGGGGTCGGCTTCCAGTCTAACCGGAAGCAGCTGAATACCAGTATTTTACATGGAGCAACTGCCTATCTGACCTCCACAACCCAGTTACTGGGTAACACGATACCCCTTGTGAAGACTGGTTGTCAGACTTTCGGGCTCCTGACTACCCGTAACGACTGTCAAAGATCCACGAATGACAGCTGGGACCAACGGCATAACGTGCTTTCCGAGGCACGGAGGGGTCTCGGTATGTAAAGATGATCACCCATCCACAGACCAACCGTGGCAAGCGTAGCTTAACCGGATCGATCAACCTGTGCGGCTATTATTACGTTCTTACTGAAAATACACATAAAAATTCTAATGGTTAAATTTAATGTGCCCGTAAATTACTGACGTCATATTCCGAAAATATAGAGGGGCTTGTGGCTAAGTAATGCTAGCCGCACGGTTCGATCGATCAGGTTAAGCTACGTTTGCCACAGTTGGCCGGTGGATTGGTGACCATTTTTAATAACTAAGACTTCGGAAAGCACGTTAAACCGTTGGTCCCGGCTGTAATTCGTGGATCTTTGACAGTCGTTACGGGTCGTTAGAAGACCGAAAGTCTGACAACCAGTCTTGCCATGGGGTATGGTATTAGCTAGCTAGATTTTTGCCGTCAAATAAATCCGCACACAAAGTATATTCCAAGGGGTTTCATATTACCCAGTAACTGGGTTGTGAAGGTCAGATAGGCAGTCGCTCCATATAAAATACTGGTACTCAGCTGCATCCGGTTAGACTGGAAGTCGTCCTCAATATAGTTGGGAAAAGGTGACGCAGATGATGATATTCCGAAAATATAATTTTTCGTAGGTATCGTTTTCCAAAACCCCAACAAAACCTTGTCAAAATTTCGTAAGATGAAACACGTAAATACCAAACGCAGGTCCTTAATTAAATTAATTAACTCAACAATTTTGAGGCGAGAAAATATCCATCTTAATTTAAATCTCAATTTTAAACCGCGGGGGCTATATTAGATGCCCAGTATAATACCGAAGTACTTAAATGTCTTTTTGCCCGTCTTTCCCATCTGACAAAGTTATCTCGTTAAATGCACCGAGAGTTTGCAAGACAAGAGGCCAACTTTGAAAACTACAACCGTTGTAAGAAGACCCTTGTGAACTCCAGCACTTGTATTAGAAAAGATCTGAATGTAAGGACTGCGAAGGTCTATGTAATTTGGACGTTTAACCCGTCACAGACTTTGAGGGGTTCATATTTGTCTTGGGTAGAAGAAAAATTGAATGTTTGCGCATTTCTCAGTGTTGATGAATAAGTAAGTAATATGTTAATGGTGGACTCGAACTCAAAGCATTTATTTAAAATAAACCAAAGGCACTTTTGAATTGTCAAGTGATCGATCAGTCAGTAAGATTAAGCTCGTTGCCCATTCCAAAGCGTAGGAGGTACCCATGGAGAACGAACGGGCAAGAAGCTCCACGGACACTTTTAAATCTTAATCAAATAAATTTATAATTGTTACAATATTTTGGTTACATCATTCATGTTGGAATTATAGGTACATGTGAAAACGATGTAATAGACGTGCGCACTAAAAGCGTCCGTAACATAAAAGATTAAAAAAAAAAACAATTCAGAAAATATAATCAATTCAAATAAGTCAAGAAAATGCATATGGCATTAAGTCCGCCTCTGTACATTTATGTGCTTGAAGTATTAAATAAATAAATAAGTCATCGCAGCTAAGAGATGACCGGTCCCTAGTGACGGTACCCGTTAACGATCATGACGTATGGATCAGCATCATTCAGTTCAAGCATTTTGAAGGGAACTAAATGATCGAACACGTCTCGATCCGTAATGTCTGTAGTAGTTTATTGAATTCGCATTTCTAATTTTAGTGTGAGACTTTATAGATAACTAGGCGTCCGCGGCTTCGTTCACGAGAATATAATAATTAGGCACGGAGGGATCTTAGGATAAAAAGATGGTCACCCATCCACGGACCAACCTTAACCTGATCGATCGACCTGTGCGGCTGTTATTACTTAAGGTCACAGCTCATTATAGCCACCCGGCTCCCACTCCACACCACCTCGCCTCCTGCGGCTAGTATTCTTTATATGGACTTGTATGGGTATGCGCTCACTACATCAACTCCGTAGCGTCACCGAATCGCCTCGGTCGTAAACCCTCCACGCGCGGACGGCGAGTGGACCACTCGGTGAAGACTCGCTGCTCGCATGTTTGCCTTGCGTTGACTGCGCATTGCCAACGCCCCGGTCCCGAATGGACCGCGCGCTGCCCGCGAGGACGATACGTTGGCGATGCGCCGCTCCCCACCCTCCCTTCATTCAATTCACGGTGTGTAAAATTTGACATTACGAAACACACGTATAGACCTGGTGCCAATTGTTAACAGACTACTCGAAAATTCGTGGACCAAGCGACGTCCACTCGTTGATCACGCGGCGTTCACTCGTTGACCGCACGGGGTCCAATGGTTGACAACGCGAGGTCCACTGTTTGACCGCGCGACGTTTATTGGTGATAACGTCCACCCGTGGACCACCTGTCGACAACGAGTGGACACCGTGTGACGAGGCGGTGCGGGGTGGCTGCCGGGTGGCTCTAATGAGCTGTGACCTTTAGCCACATTTGTTATAAGAAACATCATTCATTATTTGCTGCATTTTCCACCTTTCGAAAATGTTCAAACCTTATTTTTTATTCAATAGATACCCCTCTTTACTCCCCGTTTGATAATGATTCTTTTAACGAGAGTCTAATCTTTAAGTTCAAAAGTTCGTTAAAAGAAATCCCCTGTAATAGGAACGGCTAAGCAAAAGATTCTAAAGAAATAATCTTTTAAAACATAATCTGAGCTTTTACTTACTTTTACTTAGTGAAGTTCAAACGGAGTGCTAAGTAGCTGGGGGATTTAAGTTTATAGATGTTATTCTCAAGTTTTTATTAACATTGGTATTGTTTTTGCCAAAAATAATGCCTATTGACTTATCCTTATGTTATGATATTTATATATACTTTATTGTACACCACAAATATACACAACATAAAAAAATACATCAAACACTACAAAATATACAATGGACGGCCTTATCGCTTTTTGCGATCTCTTCCAGGCAGCCTTGGAATGGACAGTGATTTTCCTGGACATAAAATGGGGCTGTCTTTGGTGCAAATATTATACAATACACTAAAATAGATACACATATATATATATATACAACGTGTAACGTTAAATGCTCAAAACCTCAGACACCCCAACTGATTTTTAATTCAATTGACCTATTTCACAGAGATCAAAAGTCATTAAAAAAATTGTAAAGGTTTTATTTGCTGTTTTAGTTTTACTGGTCATTCTGATCGTTTCTTGCGTCTGCGACAACGCTTTATCGAGGGAGGACTCGTCACCGGGCCGCTGCGCCGCTCTGACATTGGGTTGAAAACAACAACAACATTGGGTTGACATTGGGTGGTCATTGGGTGCCTATGGATAAATAGACACGGCAACGTTTACAATGAAGATTTTTTGAAAAATGTGACCTATATTAAAAAGTGGTTCAATTAATTCTGCTCGTTATTCTGATCAAACTATTTTCAGGTTTTGCGCATTTAACGTTACACGTTGTAGTTGTATATATACAACGTGTAACGTTAAATGCGCAAAACCTCAGACACCCCAACTGATTTTTAATTCAATTGACCTATTTCACAGAGATCATAAGTCATTAAAAAAATTGTAAAGGTTTTATTTGCTGTTTTAGTTTTACTGGTCATTCTGATCGTTTCTTGCGTCTGCGACAACGCTTTATCGAGGGAGGACTCGTCACCGGGCCGCTGCGCCGCGCTGACATTGGGTTGAAAACAACAACAACATTGGGTTGACATTGGGTGGTCATTGGGTGCCTATGGATAAATAGACACGGCAACGTTTTCAATGAAGATTTTTTGAAAAATGTGACCTATATTAAAAAGTGGTTCAATTAATTCTGCTCGTTATTCTGATCAAACAATGTTCAGGTTTTGCGCATTTAACGTTACACGTTGTATACATATCCAACATTATAGATACATAAATACATACTTACTTAATATATAAGCAACGAAAATAAAAGCCTACCTACATATTCTTTAGCGTCGACTTATAGGCGCAATCGTGCATTCTTCAGCGTCAGGCACCAGTTGTCTGGAATTTTTTGCCGAACTGGGCCTTTTTGGCGCAACCGTGAGGCACACTTTCCTGTTAATTTCTTACATCGGACTTTAATCGTTTTATTTGATTTTTATTTGTTTTTTATCTGGTGTGTCTCAAGTGTAGGTACTGTGTCTTATACTTATACGCCAGTAGGGACTGGTCATCTCTTAGCCGCCACGGCTTATTTTTATTTTAGTCTAAGTATTTTCATTTCTGAACTGTTATTTTTTTTTTGTTGTTTTTATCTTTTTTAGTACGGACCCTTTTAACGTGCACATCTTTCTACATCGTTTTCACATGTATAATTTCAACTTGAATCATGTAACCAACATTTTGTAGCAATTTTTATGATTTAAAAGAGTTTCCGTGGAATTTCTTGCCCGTTCTTCTCCACAGGTACCTACTACGCTTTGGAATGGGCAACTAGCTTCATCTTTCTGACTGACCGACCCCTTGACAATTCAAAAGTGCCTGTAATTGGTTTACTTGAAATAAATGCTTTTAGTTTGTTTGAGTTTGAGTTTATAGTCTGTGTTAAATAAGTGTATTTTCTTTCTCTCTTTAAGCAAAACCTACTAGAGCAGCACCCTAATTGCGTAACGCATTTTCAATCACAATCTGAATAATTTTGAAAGATATCATGCCCACATAGGTATTGCATTTTTCTATGAAATAGTTTTTTTTTTTTTTTATAACCGACGAAAAAATTCTACGTCTAGAATTATATGCTGAATTCATGGTCACAGTTTGTACGTCGATGTGGGAGTCACCCTGTATAGGTACCTACATATTTCTTTAAAGTAGCATTGCTGTGTTTTTCTATCATGGACCAGCCCTTCCACAAAGAACTCTTTAACTTATTTTCACTTGAGCATCAAGGGCCAAAAACATAATTCATTTACGTCTCAGAAACCATTACGTATGTCACATATACATACTTAATGAAACACCAAGACAAAGTTCCAGTGATATTTCTCAAGGAATGTGTTTTCACCAATGTATGCATTGTCAACAGTTTACGAATCACAACGGTGGTGGGTGGGGTGACCAAATTAGTTGAGCATAGAGAGGGATATTTCTTAAAGATAATAAATAAAAAAACTTTATTCACCGCCGACTTCCAAACTCCGGGCTGTTACTAAGAAGAAGAAAATCCTAATGAAAAAACTCAATAACATAACCGCGCAGCTAGTATAACTATCGTCAACTTACCGACATCAATCGTCGAGAAATTGCCCACCAGACACGACACCAATCTGGTCGGAGTATTCTCCCTTTTGAGGATGAATGAACTTTAAACCTTGTTTCTCATACTTCTATTCAATAAACTGTATGACCGGAGAGGTAATATGACGATAGTCCAATTTGCGTACGAGTTTGTGCGTGTACGTGTGATTGTGGATTTTTCTGAAGTTGAATTTGACTAGTCTACTGACGTCTGTCACTGTCATTGTCTGTAACCGTATAAGGGCTGAATTTTGAAACAATTATGTCCGACTACTTCGTTTCTAGTTTGGTCACCCTACAGTTGGGGGTGAGTTCCGGATGTTTTTACACCTCCATCCCTTATTGGATTTCTTTCATTGTCATCTATAAGTGGTAATAAACTCCAGACCAAAAATAGGTTGATCGCCTTTTTGTTCTTGAATTGTGTTTTTTGCGTGGCAACACTATTCCGTTTCTCTTATCAACCAATATAATAGTTACATTTAACGTATTGAGACGATAACGAACTAACTACGATTTGTTTCAAAAACTTGTACCTAATTGTTTCATTTCAGGCTAAAAGTTACTACTATTGATAGAATTGGCTGTATTTATCATCATCATTTACACTACCATTCATCATCATAATTATATCATTTGTCTACTGCTGTTCATAGGCCTCCTCTAGACGTCACCACATTGACCGGCCCTGTGCCTCTCGCATCCAGCGGATCTCCGCGATCTTGACCAGCAGGCTAATTGCGTAACACACTATTATTAGCAATGGGTTTCATTTTGACAGTTCAACAACATTCATTGCGTTATTTACGTTGTTGAGCAGACACACTTTTCGAACATATGGAGCAATGGATTAGCAATATGCTTCAAAATGATTCAAATTGAGAGTAATAGTGTGTTACGCAATTAGGATGCACGTTATCCGTCCACTTTATGCAAACGCTGCGCCTTGTCTGTATCATTAGGTAGAAAAAACTAAACAATAATGATTTAATATTGAAACCTTAAAAAAAAAAAAATTAAACTCGCTACATGTGCTTAACCTGTTAACCGGGGAGTTCCCTTTTTAATTAAGCAGCGTATAACGGGCGCGAACTTTTTCACTAGGACGTGTCAGTACGTCACGCCCGGAGAACGTAATTTTTTTTTTATTTAAGCTTAAAATAAATGAAAAGACTATGAAATATATAATTATATTCTCGTTTATTTATATATATAGCACAAAGGAAAATATGTATCGATGACTAATACCTTTGTTATAGGTACGAAACTATACGTCCCACCCGTTCCAGGGCGCAACATATATTTCAATGACGTATTCATTTATGTCCTACCCGTACACGCTATTGTTTACGTTTGACGTATTCATACGTCCCGCTCGGTTAACAGATTAAGGTGGGTAAACTTTTGGCTGTAAACACTTTTGATAAGATAAGATAAGATATTTATTTGTAGAGACATGAGTATACATACAAGGCATGCAGGTGGTTTATAAACAAAAAGTATCCGTCATGTTCGGCCTTTGTGGCATACAAATATATAGGTAAGAAAAGTAATTCATAGGTATTTAAACAAAGCTAAACATTAAGCTAACAACTAAAATATATAAATTTAAGTAATCAATTTGAATTAAATTGACCTATAATCTAATTATAAATTGTCAATATTATAAAATGTCAGTAAGTAAATATTTGTTTAATTCGTAATATTACACTCTGTCATTTAACAGTTACTACTTAACTTACCTTACTAACAGTTGTAATACTGTAGTTTGCTTGTGAAATAATTGTATAACGCGTATCTATTTCAAACCGCTCTCGCCACAATCCATTTGTCCAAGAAGGGCACAGCTTCTAAAATGTTCTAGAAGCCGTGTGCGAAATAGACGACGCGCACCCTTCTTTTGGACATCAGCCGTGACGATGTCCGTCAACTGGGCTGCGCATCAAAAATGACTCCCAAAAATTTTACAAAACTTTATCTTCGCCCCGAACCCTATCTGTATATTTATGTTAAAAACACTTACAGTACATAAAGTTAAATGTTTTATTAACACTAAACAGCACAATAGACAAATTATATAATTTTACCAACTTACTCTTATTTTAATTCTTTGAATATGTAGAGAATGCAACATAAATGAATATACTTACTCCAAGACATTTTCTCTCTTTATTATCTTCGTAGAACATCAAAATTATTTAGCACATCTCACTTAAGTGCAAATAGTCTTCATACCAGCGTCAACGCCCAGTTAATACTCCAATATAAATGCGACTAACTTTTAATACAGCACTAAACTAAGTACAGAAGACGATGGTTAAACTGCACTAAGTCACTATTTAGTGCTAAGAGGTGATTGTGTTCATAAAAGTGAACGGTATGTTCAAGTTTCAGTGTTCAAGAATTTTCTTTGTAGTTTTAATATACCTAAAGATAATTTTGGCTCATGTAAAAATATAAGAATATTTTTACATGAGCCAAAATTATTATCTTCTATGAGATACTAGCTTCTGTCTGCGACTTTGTCCGCGTGAAATTTCGTGTTCCCAACCCGTCGCTCGCATCAGACGCCTGCCCGCGCTATTACTTCGGGTCGGCTTCCAGTCTAACCGGATGCAGCTGAATACCAGTGTTTTATTTTTTACATGGAGCGACTGCCTACCTGACCTCCACAACCCAGTTACTGGGTAATACGGTACACTTAGGTAAGACTTCTAACTACCCGTAACGACTGTCAAAGATCCACGAATGACAGCAGGGACCAATGGCTGAACGTGCTTTCCGAGGCACGCAGGCGCGGGGTGCGGTATGTAAAGATGGTCACCCAGCCGCAGACCAACCGCGGCAAGCGTAGCTTAATCTGATCGATCGACCTGTTATTGTTTAGCCACGGGCCCCTCATCTTTATTATTGGTATGTATACTCGTATTACGTATACAATATAGATCTAGGAGGATCTTTTACAGGCTAAATCAGAATGATGTGGTCAAATTTAATTTATAGACTATAAAACTGAACTACTTTATCCATGGGACCAACATCGAAATTGTACTGGGTCGAAGAGATACCTATTGAAGTTTTTTATGGGACAGTTGATATTTTTATTTGTGACTACTTTGTTGGTCTGGTGGAGAAAGTTGTTTAGTTTGATGGTATATACTCGTACCACACCCTTAAATTTGACTACAATTTTCTGATACATGCTGTATATTTTGTCCAGTTATTTTTTGGCCCCTATATGAAAGATTGTAAGACCCATTTCCCTACATTCTCCCATAAAAAAAATCTTCAAAAAACGTTAAGCAGAAACTCAAAACTATTAATAGGACACACATCTTTACTTGGTAACGCTTCGGGCCGTTGTAATTTCCCAAGGGAAGGTCTAAACACAAAATATACTGGTACAGAAGGCCAAGTCTATACAACGGGCGAAACCAGGCGCAAACATTGACCACACGTAGGGCTTTTATAACTAAGTGCAACATAGTACGTCACCTCACGTCGTTTCACCGTCATAATAAAATCAAAATCAAAATTCATTTATTCAAACTAGGCTGAGAATCAGCACTTTTCGAACGTCAAAATTACAAAAGACAGTCCCCCAAAACGCCCGCCCTTCACCACTTCCTAGTGCTTTCACTGGGAAGAAGAAGTGGCGCAACAAACTCCCCAGCAGCACAGCTGTCTGTTCAGTTAGAAAATACTTGACTGAATACAATACAAGGTATGCAAAGCAATTAACATTACAAGACACAGAACGCTAAATTAAATTATTTGCCATATGTCAGCTAGCAACGCCAATATACCAAGAATATGATACAATAGCAAGGAAAATGTATGAAATTGCATTGCTTCGCTTTTATAGGTCAGGCATTATACCATACATTTTCCAATCGTACATTATTGTCCCAACTGCTGGAACAAGGGCCTCCAGCTAACTAACCTCCTTTTTTTTTTTTGTTTCGGGGTGGAAAATCCTCATGGATGTCCGCCGCCCTGGGGCGGGCGGTGGGGTCTGTCAGACTCTTACTGACTAAAAACCACCCCGGTGTTCCCTCTCTCACCTACGCCGGGGGTCGCGGGAACGCCGGGGCTCGCGGGAAGCTAACTAACCTCCTAACCTAACCTAACTTTCAGAATACAGCCTCTTAAACGCGTCCATAATTGGAGAACCAATCCAATACTGGAGTTACGGACATAGCTTGGAGAGTAAGCAGGCTCTAGAGTCCTATAGTGGAAACGGCGTATCGACAAGCGTAGCTCCCCCAGCTAGATGTATCAGCGACCTTGCGAAGGTGGGACAGACTGGATGTCAAAGGCGGAGGACAGAGTTGTGGTGCAGGCCTATGTCTAGCAGTGGACTGCGATAGGCTGAGTCGAAACGCGTCTGTAGCCAAGTACGTACGGTGAACTCAAACTTACTAATGTCGAACAAATGAAATCAAGAATTTTGCATAGATTGTGCGCTTGCAATCGATGTGTGCGTAGTGTGGCGACATAGCTTGCAGAGTAAGCAAACTGAAGTGGCAGTGGGCTGGCCATGTCTGTCGAAGGGCCGATGGCCGGTGGAGCAGACGAGTCCTGCAGTGGAGACCGCGTATCGGCGTAGTGTGGGACGCCCCCCAGCTAGATGGACGGACGACCTAAAGAAGGTGGCTGGGGTAGACTGGATGCGGAAGGCGGAGGACAGGGTGTTGTGGCGCAGTCTGGGAGAGGCCTATGTCCAGCAGTGGACTGCGATAGGCTGAGTTGATTGATTGACTCGATGTATGTAGGTATGTAAACGCGTGTCTGGGTGTGTGTGCGTCTTTCTCGTTGCATATAGCTGATCTTCTGTTCCTATCTACTCTGTGGTCTAAGTCCCCCGATCCAGTAGGGCTGTTTAATCAACGCTCTGCTTATGTTCCGGTTTGAGATTACTATGTAACTTGATACCTTGATGGCGGTAAAGGCTTTTATACGGTATATTTGGGTACTTTGAAATGGGTTTTGGATGGGGTAAGGTAAAATTTTGATGGAAATTATTAATTTTGTGTATTGAGTGTTTTCAGTAGGTGGATGGATCGACTCTTGACAATGTAAGGCTGTTAAAATTACCATTTTATATTTCAGGCCTACTTGGTCAGAAGTGGTTATTGGAACGAGGTTTTTTAGCGGCTTGCAGTAGGAGTTGATTGGTAGAATTCGTCAAAGACACATAAAGAATCAGCGTTAGCAAGTGACAGAAAGAGAGAGAGAGAGACAATTTCCAGAGAGAGAGAGAGACAATTTCAAGAGACAGTTTTCGAGGGTGCTAAAGCCAAGGTCAACATTAAAATCCAAGGTGGCGACAATTTTATGACGCTTCTAAAACTTACACTAGATTGTTCTGTATTAAAAACGCAAAAACGATTATTAAATTTACAATTTTGCCATTGGTCCCAGCTGTCTATGGTCTTTGACAGTCGTTACGGGTAGTCAGAAGCCCGAAAGACTGACAACCAGTCCTACACTTCCTCATTTGATCTTGATTAAAGCCGCAGGCTATCACAAAATCACTTACACGATAAATTGCACTTAATCTCCACGTCTGACAGTTGCTATTTCTTTGTGTTCTTGGTCGTCTGTAACAAACCTTTGTCGCTTACGGCCAAGTACTTTTCGAATTCACAGAGATCAAAGTTTATTCAATGTTGCTTTAATACTTATTATCGTCGAAGCGGACCACGGCGAAGGTGGTATGTCGATCTGATAAGGTTTCCAGGGTCAACATGACCAGACATCGCACAAGACAGATAGGTTTGAATGGAAAACTGGAAGGCCTTTACCCAGCAATGGGAAAAAAATATAGGCTAAGAAAAAAACATAAATAATTGCAACGCAAATAATGCAACTACCTCTAACTAAGGTGGAAGCTCTTGCACAGTCATCCTCAGTCCTAGCAGGTGACATATCAATATACATATATCAATATCAATACCCTCATATCAATGCAGGCATCGTCACCATCTGTTCTCATCACCCTCTGTGGCCGTTACCCTCTATAGTCATTTATACGGCTGCAGTTCCTCATGAGAGGCGGCAAACGCATTTGAGAATGTAGGTAAAGGCATTTTTCATATTCTCAGTTCTCATTATTTATCATTCGCGACCAATCGATCAAGATCGCCTGCGACAGCCGTACCGGTAACCTAAATAAAGCTTAACACCCGGTACATCGCATTTTAATTAATCAATTTTGACTAACAATAATTCCTTGACCAAAGACATTCATTAATATAAGCCAAGTTTATTATTTTCTTTTACCAGATTTTTAGTTTTATAAGCCCAGGAAAAAAGATTTTTGATCTGTGTCTGTCATTTTGGTTTGGGTGGATTTTCGAGAAATCTTTCTTTGGCTACGTAATTTTTCTCTAAATAAATGTTTAAATAAAAATAGAGGAGTTTGATGTACAGACGCCTGCAGGTCCACCTACTATAATCTTTCAAATTTCTGTAATAGATTTTCTATTTTATCACTAATGTGCAAGGTTCAAAGTTGATTGGGAAAATTTGATAGTTTCGGGTAGGTTGATGTGTTGACGTCTGTACTTATAGTTTATTCAAACTTATGGGGTTACCCCCCATAAGTAGAGCGGTCGATGACCCCACAAAAAAACATAAAATTTATTTATTTTTTGTTTTATAATGTTTAGATATCGATACCATCACGTCTGCAGAGCGATTGGACCTTGTAGAGAGGTTATGGAGAAATGTCATAGAAAAACTGTGATCCCATGTTGCAGTGACGCCATCTAGCCTAATAAGTATAGTAAAATAAAATAACAGTGAGTTTGACATGTTACACTTTAACCAACCGTCAGATAGTTTGACAAGTCTATGAAAATTATTTATTTTAACTAAATACTTGGTAAACTACAAAATACATACTAACGAAAATCAACCGTGGGTAGGTCCAGTCGTATTATAATTACGAGATTTACAATACCACACATATGACCTTCTAAAATAATTTTCTTTTAGCTTACAACGCGACCGGTCATGCGGGAAGTATGACGTGAGATATAGAACTAGGCTGAGCGAAGATTGACCTGCCGGTCGATTCTGTAAAAATCTCACCGTGAAATCATAAGTGAAGTGAGCACTTAA
This sequence comes from Eremobia ochroleuca, assembly GCA_949629135.1. Lineage (NCBI taxonomy): Eukaryota > Metazoa > Arthropoda > Insecta > Lepidoptera > Noctuidae > Eremobia > Eremobia ochroleuca. Next base: position 15,589,691 of record OX451404.1, read on the forward strand.
TAGTGTTAATCCCCAGCGAATGACAGCTCACTCCAAGCTCACTTCACCCAAGCTTTCACGGTGAGATGGTTACAGAATCGCACGGCAGCACCCTAATTCATGACTGATTCACGTTGAAGGATATTGCTAATCCGTTGCTTCATGTGTTCGAAAAATGTATCTGCTCAGCAAAGAAAATAATACAATGGATGTTGTTGAACCGTCAAAATGGAACCCATGGCTACTGATAGTTTGTTACGCAATCACCCCGCTGTTGGTAATTGCAAGTAGATTACAAAGTTCTTCGCTTTGTTCCGTCTATCGTAAGTATATTTAAATCTCTTTCAATACAACAGAACAAACACAACAAAACACACAAATAAAGAAATAAAAAAATAAATAAAAAAACACTCAAGATATGATGTATATGAAATAAATAACAGAATATAATATTATAGTGACATAACTGCCTTAGCTTTTCATTCACATTGTATTTGATGAATACGACCTTAGCTTAGAATTATACAACAATGGAATTAAAATATTCTTTTTCAACGATTTTATTTGATTAAATCAATGTTTTGCAACACTTGTTTCGTTTCCTACAGCATTTGTTATATTGTACTTGTCGAATCTGACTTTGACTCTCACATACACTTGGAGGCGTTTCAGAAGTTGCCCCATTTCATCATTTTCATTACATTCTGAGCTGTCTGAGTCTTCTTCTTCATCTTCTTTATCCTCTTCGTTTTCTTCAGAGTCCTCTGGTGGTGCAGTAGTATTATCTTCGGGAGTAACATCATCTGGTTCCTGTTCCTCAGAATCATTTGGTGGTGCAGTTGTATTTTCATCGGGAGTAAATTCAGGGGTAGTTGTGATGGTAGAAGTGGAAGGAGTGGTGATAGAAGTGAGAGATGTGGTGGTAGAAGTGGGAGGTGTGGTGGTATAAGTGGAAGGAGTGGTTGTAGAAGTGAGAGATGTGGTAGTAGAAGTAGGAGGTGTGGTGGTAGAAGTGATGGAAGTGGAAGGAGTGGTGGCAGAAGTGGAAGGAGTGGTGATAGAAGTGGTGGGAGTGGATGGAGTGGTGGTAGAAGTGGTCGAAGTGGAAGGAGTGGTGGTAAAAGTGGTGGAAGTGAGAGGAGTGGTGATAAAAGTGGAAGGAGTGGTGGAAGTGGAAGGAATGGTGGTAGAAGTGGTGGAAGTGAAAGGAATGGTGGTAGAAGTGGTGGAAGTGGCAGGTGTGGTGGAAGTGAAAGGAGTGGTGGTACCTTCAACTTCTTCATCATCTTCTTCTTGTAGATTTTCGAAATTAAGACCCGTTATTTGTTGGAACCAAGGCAAGTAAGGTCCCGGACGAGTGTAACCTGGTAGAAATAAATGATTATATAGTATTTATAATGTACGAGTATTTATCAAACAAATAGGCCGTATGTATTTATCAGACAAATAGGCCGAATTTTTTTTCTTAAAAAACCGCTTGAGAACAATCAATCCATCAATATTGTCGAGTGCAATTAGCTAAAAAAGGAGAACGAAGATTTTAGAGATCGGATTCTCATTTTTTTATTGAGTCAGGAGAAAAACAAAAAAAATCTGTAACGATTATTATTTTCTTTTCTTTTCTGAGTGCATTAGTTGTAATTCAACGTTTTACTTATAAGGCGTTTGGTCTACCTGTAGTTTACACTACCTCTGTATTATTCCTGTGCGGTATTCACAAAACCGTGGGGTTTTGTGATTGTTGAGTGTTTTCTTTGCATACCTTGTATTGTATTCAGTCAAGTACTTTTTAACTGAACAGACAGCTGTGCTGCTGGGGAGTTTGTTGCGCCACTTCTTCGTCCCAGCGAAAGCACTAGGAAGTGGTGAAGGGCGGGCGTTTTGGGGGACTGTCTTTTGCAATTTTTACGTTCGAAAAGTGATGATTCTCAGCCTAGTTTGAATAAATGACTTTTGATTTTGATTTTGTATTTGAGTCGTAGTACCTACTTGTTTTTTTGTCCATTCTACAATTTATCAGTCACACATAAACTTCCTTCGACTTTTTAAGGATTTTTGGTCAAATTGCAACTTTGTTTGATTGTTTTAATATTTTTAGTCAAATTGCCAGTAAATATTACCAGTAGGCAAGCCACGAGGGCAGGCGTTGTCTTCAGAGGTTGTAAACACGAAGAGGCCTATGAGGGTTGGAACGCCGTCGGAGTCAACATGCACCAGTGGCCCCCCAAAATCACCCTTGTACCAAGAAAAAAACATAGTAGGTATAAAAATTAACGAAGATAATTAATATATTGTGGTAGGTATCGGCAAATGATTAAATCATTAAGGTTCAGAAAACATCAAACACACACACGCACACACACGCATTTTTTCTTGCATTTCCATGTAATTTAATGTTCTTACGAATGATACAGACAAAAGCTCAGTTTCCAAAAGTATTTCCATATACTGTAATGTTCCTGCGAATGCTCGACGCTGCGTTTGACATAATGTTCACGGCGCATTTTAGCGTTTACGTCTAACATTTATTTCTACCTTGCGTTTATTGTTGATGATTGTGCATTGTTGATGGCTTATGTTTTTGCTCTATAAAAATGTTACTCCAATAAGCTCGTTACTTTTTAAAATCAGTTTGTAACAAAACATCGAGCGTCGTGTTCGAAGTGCGGTCCGATATTTAAATTATAACATGGCAAATGCTCGATGTTCTGTAACAAGTAAATGCTATAGTCTATACTCACCTTTAGATTTTCCCTTACCTTACTAAGTCGTGCGAGTGTCCATACCAAGAAGCTTATAGATAAAAGTGGAGGCAATACTCTAAATACCTAAGTGAAGACGACTGTGGTCGGACAGTCTCTTTATAAATACACACATAAGAACGAGACAGTGATATGTGTTTTCCGTTTCTTATGTATGTATTCAGAAAGAGAGAGCGTCCGACCACAGTCGTCCTCACTTGGGTATTTAGAGTGTTGCCCCTACTTTTATCTATAAGCTTCTTGGTCCATACTAAGAAAAGTGAGCACGGCATTTCCGTGACAATCAAGCCTATTTTCTGCAACATTGTGTGTTTCAGAAGTGTCAAAACGAAATAGAAACGTGCCCATCTTCTGACACAGCAAAGCGAATTAACGATTTAAATCTCGTTGTTTTGGGATTTTTAGGATTGGAAGATGATACCGCATTTGTAATTCTTCAAGTGTGACCACAGCTTGTAGAATCAGTTTTTTTTTTTTTTTTATCAAATTGGGTACATCACGCCAAGACATGTTTATAGCCATTCCATAAAACTGTCAAACAATGACAGTTGTGATTTGAGTATACGCACAATTTAAGTTGGCAGTCGATTTGATAAGCAAATGAATTCCCTGACTTAACTATTCAATTTAAACCTTACCCGGCAAGCAGACTGTGAGGTGACGTTAAAGAATTGTGCGCAGACGATGGTGTTAAGGACGGTGCCGCTCGCGAAGGACTTGGCACAGTCAATGTTAGAGAACGCTCGCAGGTATACCCATCTCAGCACATCGGAAACGGGAACTATAACACGACAAGAAAATATATTGTTTATTCTATATTCCAAATTAATCTATTTCATTTTTAAAACATACATTTGCACCCATGAAACATCAGAAGTTAGGCGCGCAGCTCCAAATTAGTCGTTTTTTGTGGAGATCTATCAGTAAGGAACTCCTTGGTTACCTACTTTTTTTAAATACTATGGTTACCCCTAAGACTATTTGTCAAACTAACCGTTCACAGTTATTTTTCCTCTGATTTTGCATCACTGTCCAAATCAAAATGATCTTTATTCTCACTCTTCTAGGATTGCTGTTGGGTTGCTAACACTGACAAATCTGTCAAAATCATTGTGATCTTTATTATCGTCATAATAAAGTTGCTATGAGGTTGCTGCAGCGGTACACAGGTAAAATTGCGGTGAGCGGACCTACGGCTTAACGTGCTTTCCGAGGCACGAAGAGCTATCAATGGGTAGTGGATGGCCACGCATCCACAGACTGACCCCGGCTAGCGTGACTTAACCATCAATCGACATGCGTGACTATTACGACTAAGCCACTAGGTACTTGGTGTATAATCTTAGTTCTGGGTGATAATATAAGATACACTGACCTGAGGTTGACGTCCTGCCATGTCCACTTACGTAGACCTGCTCGCCGTCGTAGTCACGGTACGCGTCAGCACTCGACTGTACGCGGATCGGTTGCACTAACCCTGAGTGAAGAAGTGACGCCAGAATTACATTGATACATTTCATTTCATTTATTCAATAACAATTTACATTGTGTCTGAAGGTTTTACAAAGATACCAACGCAAGTAATAAAATTAAAATAATAACAAATTAAACACATGATTAAATTAGTTCAAGACAATGTCATTACTTACCTACGAGTACATTAATATTATTACATTCATAAAAGTATGTATGTATAATGTAATTTGTCGCCTGGAAGTGACATAGTTACTGTATGCAATTTGTGATTTGTTTAGAAGAAAAGCGTAATCTCGCCTTAGGGCGTTTGACTAACGCAGAGAAAAAAATCGACATTATTCGGTCAGATCGTGACGTCCCGATGACGGCAATCTTGTGTCCACCGCTACTGAACTCGGCATGATAGATATAGCAAAAACCGGCCGAAAGGCGGAATGCAACGGCAGAGTGTGGACAAGATCAAACGTTTTATATCTTATTTTATATTGCTGGCACTTCGGCCCGTCACAATTTCGGGCCAAGTTTATGCTTGATAATTCGTCATGTGTATAATAAAAAAAACTCACTGGAATACGTAACAGGGCGTTGAAGCTTCACAAGTGTAATGTCATTTGGCTGCACATGAGTCGGTCTTGCGTCGTCAAATGTAGGAAAATTGTACCATTCTCTGGTCTCAAATATGTTCTCCGGGTTGTTGTCACTGAGGGACACCACGCCAACGCGAACTATCAAATTTACGCGGCTGAAGAAAAAATGAGGAATTATGTAATTAGAACATAAATAATTTAGGTAACCATAATGAAAGAAAAAATAAAGGAATAAATAATAAGCAGGTTTCATATTAATGTATTTTACTGCTGGGACATAGGCTTCTTCTCTGTGAGAGGGATGATCACGTTATTTTACCTTCTGGAATAAATTCTATAAATGATAGTGGAAACTATCAAAATCCGTTGCATAGTTAAAAAGAACAACGCAATCACACAAATGTATACACAAAAAGTGACTTTAATTTATAACATTTATTTTTTATTTATTTATTAATTCAACATCACTATCATTACAGAAATTTCCTAATGCAAAAGTGTGGCCACAATTAGAGTTTTATTATTTGCCATAACATATAATGTACAGACGCCAGCACATCAAGCTACTACAATCTGTCAAATTTCTGTAATAGATTTTCAACTTTATCACTAAAACATTAGGTTCAAAGTTGATTGGGAAAGCTTGGCAGTTTCGGGTAGCTTGATGTGCTGGCGTCTCTTCATCGTGGTTTTTGGGAACTCACTCAGAGAACAAGTAAAAAGATCTATGCCGTCTGCTACGTCATTAAATACAACATAATTTTATGTATACTATGTATATATGTATAAGAAAGTCAATCTCATTATGGATTTTCAGCCCTATGGTTACTAACCCAGCAGTACACTGAGCAGCAGTAAGTACCCATCGTCTGGACACAATAGCTCCTCCACATCGGCCCACAGTACCAGCTGGGCTCACCATACGAATGGATGCATGATGAGGGAGTTGGCCCGGCTGAGCCTCCCATCCTGATACTATTCGAGATGACAATGGTAGCGCTTCGGGTTCTGGAGGAAGAAGACATTATAGTGATATTACAGGCCTATCATTTAACCCTTAATTGCATGACTTTTACTTTTTAAGCAAATTAAATTTATTTGGACGTAACATTAGCTCTATAGTCAGGAAAAAGTATTTAAAAAATATAGTCATAAAATACTTTTTTTTTCCAAATGGCTTGGTGGAAATTTACATCTTTATGTAATCAGAACTAATCTACTGGGAACAAAATAAATTGAATATCTCTAACAATTGGGGAATCCCCGTGCTCTGTGGAAACGAAAATATGGCATTGGATTGGTTGATGGAAAGGGTCTCACCGGGTTTCCATATGAAATCTGCACTGGCGTCTTTTTTGACATTAGTGCCTTTCTTAAGTTGCTAGTTGTTGAAAATAATTTTAGGCCAATTTTGAAACCCCTAGCTGTATTCGTTTTTGGAAAGCAGGGGTTGCAACCCCTAACTCTAAAATTATTTTTCTACTAAACTATAATATATATTCGAATGAAACCATAGCGACATTAAAACTACTAATTAGGTTCACGTTATATATTTTTTCATAATTTTCCGAGCAACTATAGGGCAGCAAAAAAAGTTTTTTTTTTTAATTTATGGGTGGTTTTTCGTATCTATTTTTTGAGGTACACCAACCAAACAAATCGAGTATAATCGGTAAGTATCCAACTATAATGCGTAGCAATTACATAGATGTGTGATGGGTGGAACGTATTTAAAACATTAACTCTTAAATGCATAATGTTGCCATATGGCAACAAAGTACGTCATTTAATTTTTTTAAGAATGTGATAGCTGTGAGTTTCTGAACGCACTTCTTTTTGTGAAAACAATATATATACTCTATGAATATTAATATTATTGTATAATTATTAAATATTTACTATCCAAATTCTATAGATAAATACCTATACACTAGCATTTTTTGCAATACCATAAAATAAATCATGCATTTAAGGGTTAAAAGTTGTAAGTAGGTAAGCACATAGTAAAACAGTATTATTTTTGAATATTAGTAACTTTTATTTTCTATAGAAAAATATTGAAGTAATTTAATGTTCGTCACAGATTTCTTCTACAGTTATATTTAATTACGATGCAGTTAAGGGTTAACTGAGATGGAACTTGAGGTACAATGCTACAAGGTCCCGATTAAACCTGCCATCTGGTTTTGTCAAAACAATTTCTATAACAAATTCACAAATGCTTACCACATATTATATTGAGGATGTTACAAGAATGTTTTGACGACTGAATAATGTTGATAGGGTGGCCATTTCCACTCACAGAGAGGAGGCCTATATCCCAGCAGTGACTGCATTATAGGCTGATTGCAGTGGCGGACTAAGCCCGTCAGAGGCCCGGGGCGGCAAAGCTGAATGACGCCCCCCAGCTTTAAAAACATGTAGTTTTAAGAGGGTTCATCCGTTAGAGCCATGTTGGAGATTCAAAATTGATGATTTCCGACGGACAATAAAACCATAATGTGTTTAATTTATAGATGAGATATTGACGTCATATTATTGGGAATTTCATAATCTAGTGCATGGCTGAAAAACATTTTCAATTTTTTGTATAGTTTTCTCATCAGAACCGTTTTTATGCAAGCCTTTTTTTTTAAACTAGCGATCGACGGTCTAAGCAGATGCGAGATATTAGTAAAACCATATACGACAAACTTATAACAACATTATTTTATAAAAAATAATAACATTTATTAGTGCATGGCTGAAAAAAACACACGATTACTGTAAGTTTTCATTCAAGAAAAGTATATTCAAAAGTGTCAATTGTAACGACTTTTCGAGATAATAAACGTGTTAGTTTAGGATGAAATCTGAAATATTTATATTTTCTTTTAGACCTAGTAAATACATTTATGTTCATATATGCATGTACACATATTTATGTTCATAAATTTGTTAAGACATTTATGTTCTAAAACATGATTGAAATATTTTTTTAATAACTTATATGTTTATTTTACTATGAATTATTTAGTATTGCTATATAATCGGCGCGGATTCACGCAACCGCTCAGCGCGCCGCTCTGGAGTAACGCTCTTAAAAGCTTTTTATTCGGTTCACATTTGTATGTATAAATAAGTGTTTATGTTTATTTCGTTAAAATCTGGCAAGTGAAATTTAAATTCGAATTAAATTATTTAGGCTAAATAAACATACATACCTACAATATGGAATGGATATGGGTGAGGAAAATAAAATACGAATCGATCGACAAAAAAAAAATGAGATAAAATAAATAAGTTATATGTGTTTTCGTGTCTTCAATTTACTGAACTCCTCAATAACTTCTGTGAAATTGATGTCTTTGGAAATTTTTCTTTCTATTGAAAGCACGGCTAGGTTAACAGGTCGCTCTTGACCCATTGTACATCGAAGATATTTTTAATAGTTTAAGTTTCGAAAAACTCCTCTCGCATGATGCAACCGAGATGCAAATGGTCAAGAAGTATATCTTGATGGAATTATGTAGGTACTAAGCACATTTTTAGTCTTGTTTAGGATTTGATCAGGGGAACGCGGATTTGGGGGCCCCCCAAGACCGGAGGCCCGGGGCGGGCCGCCCCTTCCGCCCCCCGGTTAGTCCGCCACTGGCTGATTGATTAGATATATTATGTACCTTGTAACAACAACGCCTCCAGTCAAAGTACTCACGTAAGGCACCAAAAGATCTTTCTAGCACTCCAGCAGTGCAGTGCAAGAGGGGTGCTAAAAAGCGATTTTTTTTTTTTTTTGGGTGGGAAATTATCAAATAACTTCTCCCGCTCTGGGCGGAGCGGGAGGGCGTGTCAGACTTTTACTGACTAAAACCCACCCGTGTTCCTTCAGTTGCTTGTGCCAAGGGCCACGTTAACTCTTTCGAACAACCCGCGACCCTGGCAAGCATCGGCCCCAGCGGACCCCGTCAGTTATTGCTGACAACTCTTTGAGGCGCGCGTGGAACACAACGCATCGTCGACCCGGGCCTGGTCCTTACCGGACGGCGAACTACCCATTGCTCGCCGCCCGCAAGCCCGCGCCTACGATGGCCGGGAGTCGGCTCTTGACTCCCGACGCCCAGGGCGTCTCCTGTGGCGACTAGGGGCGTGAGGGCGCAAAGATTGCCTCTCCCTCACGCGTTCCGCCTCCTCCTTCGCAAGCATTACTGCTTCGCAGAAGGAGGTGACTGCTTCCCATGCACTCTCGCTCCGTACCATGGCCTGGACCAGGGCCGGACGCGACAGATCGCCGCCGCCGATCGCCGCCGTGAGGACGCGGCAGTGCTCCACCCAAGCAGGGCAGACCTCCACCGTATGCTCCACCGTGTCCTCCGTGCGATCCACACAGTGGTGACACCCGGGCGTTTCCTCCCGCCTTATACGGAGCAGGAACCTCCCGAAGCAACCGTGTCCGGTGAGGACCTGCGTCAGGTGGAAGGTGAGGACGCCGTGGCGCCTCTCTAGCCACTCCTCAAAGAGGGGACTTATCACCGCAATTGTGGCGTGCCCAATGCTGACAAGCGTCAGCTGGCGAATGACTGAGGTCTCGCGACACGTCAACACAGCTACCTCAGGCACCATCTCAGTTAAAACTGGTCCAGTACTTCAACAATATTCCGGATCCTTATTTTCTAAGTACGACCTATTTCTTGAGTACAATTTTGTTTTGAGATTAATTTTACTTACCGAGTTCGATTCCATCCTCTTTGAATTCTGGTACCACGTTTTTGTATCGCGCAGACACCTGCAATGTTTGAAATATTTTTTTAAATAAAGCAGTTCACAAGTTAAAAATATATTGGATTGATGTAAAGTAACGAAAACCATAATAAATACAGTTGGAATTCATCTAGGAATACGAATTGTTTTGAAAGCGATAGTCAGTTGTCTAGGACCCCTGGTATATTGTCACCTAAGCATTGTTGGAAGCCTTGCCTTTGTTGAAGCAAAGGCAAGGATTGCAACAATGCATCATACGAGTTGATGATGATTGATTGTTTGTGCCTACGCTGTTCCACTCCTGGGTAAAGGCCTCCCTTCACGCCTTTCTACTTTCGCGAGCCTGCGCGTCCTCCTTCCTGTTTTGACTGAACCTATCCAATCCGTTGTATTATAGGTCTATATTTTTATAGAAAAACATATAAATTCACCACAGCTTACGACATACCTTGCACAAAGCCTTGTATTCACCATAATTTAAGTCATGCGTTTAGATATGTAATCAGTTCTGTATAAACATTCCCTTCGGTAATTTGACATAAACCAACTGTTTAAATAACTAACCGATGGTTTGAATGCTGTTGAACACAGGCCTAATAACTAAAGTGATATTGTTACCTGAAGAACAGTCAGCATAAACAGAAACAAGCCCGATTTCATTAACATCTTTAAAGTTAATGACAATTTCCGTCAATATCCACAATGAAATTAGAATATTTAACTACGGTTATATTGAGAATTATATCAATTCATTAATGAACACGATAAGATAAAATAAAATTACATGAATCTTAACCCTACAGTGCGTGATTTTTCTTATCGGCTTAAAAAAAATACATTAGCCTGCAAATATGATGCCATTTCTCGAAAAAATATTTAGAAAAATCATAACTCAATAGAAACGTATGTTTTTGTGCATGGCACATCATGCATTATAATGTTGATATGTGTTACGTAGTATCAATGAAATTACAAGATTACACGTAAAATGACAAATATGAACATGAACTTGCCTCTACTAATTATTTCGACCCTGAAAATTCTATCATTTTAATTTTATAATTTTTTTGCGATTATTACAGGCCACTCGTTAATCGTATTCAAAGTACCTACCGATTTGAAGAAAACATAAATAAATGTTTATTCAAATCTATCCATAGTATATGGTACTAAATTCGAAACTCAAATACATAATAGTTAATCTTGTGAACACTAGATCACGCTACTTGGATCGATTTTTTGAAATATAAGACATTTTTCTGTATGTCCCGTAATATGTGGGACACTATGCGCTGTAGGGTTAACATTTGCAGATAATTTAGACCTATAATACGGATCGTTATCTGATTTCGATTATCTGAACGATTTGAGAATGTACCTACTCACCAGACAATCATACATTGCCCATACAATATACCATACTGAGTCGTACACAATCAGCCTATAATTATCCCACTGGTGGGACACAGGCTTTCTCTCTGTGAGAGTGAGTGGGCCATAATCCACCACGCGGGCCCAGTGCGAGTTGGTAGATTTCACGTTATAGAATCGAATCGCTCAAGGACATGCCTTTCTTGAATGTTCTCTTATTGTTTTAAGCAGAAGATAATTGTTTTAGGATTCAGTTCAGACCATCAATCAATCAATCAAATCAGCCTGCTTTTGGCATTCAGCCACCTTCTTAAGATCGTTGGTCTATCTAGCTGGGGAGCGTCCCGTCTTCACCGACCTTCAGCGGTCCATCGACAAACATGGCCAGTCCGTGACAGACCGTGACATATTATTAAAAGATTTGTAGCACAACTGAAACTGGACATGACTTTTAGTAGATTTATAAAAAAGGGGAAAAAGGTACTTAACAAAATGAAACCATTCATTACAACGAAAAGTAAGTTTTAATTTTTTTTAAAGAAAAAACATGAGTTAGGTTATATTGAAGTAAAACATATTTTTTCCCGTACTCGTCGTAAGGATACAAAACTTGCCTCACTCACCTAATTCCAGGCAATTAAGGCGCTAAGTACCCCTTAGGCGCCTTAATTGCATTGCATTTAGTGCTTGGATTATAATTGTGTGAATACAAAACCGAAACCAGGTGTTATGTTATATTATAATACCAAAGTCCGTGGCTAAATAATAACAGCCGCACAGGTCGATCAATCAGGTTAAGCTACGCTTGCCGCGGTTGGTCTGTGGATGGGTGACCATCTTTACATATCGAGACCCCTCCGTGCTTCAGAAAGCAAGCTAAGCCGTTGGTCCCGGCTGTCATTCGTAGATCTTTGACAGTCGTTACGGGTAGTCAGAAGCCCGAAAGTCTGACAACCAGTCTTACCTAGGGGTATCGTATCACCCAGTATCTGGGTTGTGGAGGTCAGATAGGCAGTCGCTCCATGTAAAATACTGGTATTCAGCTGCATCCGGTTAGACTGGAAGCTGACACCAACATAGTTGGGAAAAGGCTAGGCAGATGATATAATACCAAAGTTATTTAAGTGACCTTAATGGTGATGTGCTTCAGAAAGGCCAAGTGCGTAATAATCGTAACTGGCGTGCGTGTTTGACCAAGGCCCTAATTCACAATGACCATTTAAAGATTCCATACTTCGAAACCACGTCAATTCCTTAGCTATATCACGACATCTGCTACTAACGTATTCTCTATGACACAATGAATGAAACCGCGCGAAAAAACGCAAAGTTTGCGTGGTTCGAACTGTCAAAATACCACGCTTGACAATCGTACGTAGTTTGCAGGTGGTAAGATTACGCGGGGAATAATAATTAACATACAGAATTGGGGCCCAAATGTATGAACGTAAATGTAGCAAAGGGAGTCGTAGCAGGGGGCGTACTGTCGTTTTTGCCTACCCTACGCCCCCATGGGAAGACAGCGTAAATTTATGTATGTTTTGTTCTGTAAAATTATATTAACCACCGGTCATAGTTATAGCCGGGAGCGAGAACGCGTGTGACGCCAAAACCTCCTTTTGCGAGGAAAGTATGGAATTTTAGGAAATTATGACCGCAAAAGAGGAAAATCAGCTTAAGATTACGTATGTATGTGTGTAAACACTATCTCTCTCCTTAAACACCATTTTTATTGTTCTTTGCACTTGTTTCATGATTATTATTATATATTTTTCTAGATAAGTAAAATAATTATGTTTTTGTATCAATGCAAATGGTACATACATCACAGACTACATTTAGTATTGTCTTTTTTCTGCCTTTATTCATCCAAGACCGCCCATTGTGTCACAGCTTGTAAAATTTCTAAATTTTTGTCTATAATTTTTATGGTATACACAATTATGGTATAAACCTATAAATAAAGAATATGATTCTCTCTATCTATTTAGGTCAAAGTCATAAGGTTGACTGGTAGAAAATACCTGTGGCATTAAGTCCGCCTCTGTACACGCTGTGTGTGTGTGTGCTTGAAGTATTAAATAAATAAATAGATAATCAGCAAATCAAAGCAAAACATAAGTTATCAGCAAATCAAATTAATTAACTACATATATAATTATTGATAAGTATCAAACAGTATTAATTTATAACTAATTTATTAATTTGTTTATTGCTTCTTAATGCTCTTCCTTGTTGTTGGATTATCAGATAAAAAATCTGGTAAGTGTATTCTCAAATTATTCAGTAAAGTAAAGTATGATAGCGATCTTTAACCCGCGCCAGTAAATGGGTCAAAATGACCCATGATTAATTTGGCACATTTTCTTTTTAAACTTTGTCCCACACTCGGAATTTCTCCTGTATTGTGGGTGCGTTTACAAACATTTCAACTCACATACACAAACAGCCAGACCAAGAACAACTAAGTACTTGTAGGTCATACAAATATTTCGGCAGAAGTAATCTGTATGTTCATGTGGATGAAGTAACACATCGTCTGTGTCTGTCAGAATGCATAAACCAGTGCATTATTTGTGTCTCTGTGTGTATGTTAGAGAGCTTCAGCGCCTTCAGCTGCTATCAACGGGTCATTTTGGCCCACCGATATAATTATAATTTCGTGCTTGTTTCCGTTCAGTTTATATAATATGTAAGGTAACAATGAGTAATTTCCGTGTTTTTATTTTAAATATCTAAACAAAGAATCATTACTTTGTATGTTTCCATAATATAAAACTAAAAAAACATACGGTTTAAAAACAAAATATGGGTCATTTTCACCCACTTTATCGGTGGCATAATTTTTACCACGTTTCTCGTATCGGGTAAATTCATGTATTTTATCGTGATAATTTATTTGATATTAATCTCAATATCTTGGCAATGCCAATTTCTAATCAATTTTAATTGAAGTTATTTATAATAAAGTAAGATTCGTTTACAAAAATTGTCATTTGCATATAAGATGTTAATGAAACCGTGCTTGTTTCTGTTCCTGCTGTCTGTTCTACAGGTAAATTAATCACTATAATAGTTTTAAAAATCTGGCCTACTAACTAAAGGGTTTAATTAAGTTTACACTATTCAGTGATTCTTCCATACCAACGTCGTATGGAGCTTCCTTACTCTACTGTATGACAGTGCACGGACGGCTACACATCAAGATATTGTATATCTATAACCAGTATAAGCTGACTTCTGACTGTACGAAAGACCTATACAATGCGAGATTAACTAAAACTGGAAATGTGTGTACATCACACTATTATTATAAAGGCAAAAGTTTGTGTGTGTTTGTGTTTGTGTGTGTGTGTGTGTGTGTGTGTGTGTTTGTATGTTTTTTTACTTCTTCACACTCAAACGGCTGGACCAATTTTGATGAAATTTGGCGCACAGATAGTTTATAACCAGGATTAACACATAAAACACTTTTTATCTCGATATTCCTACCGGATCGAGACTTTGCGGCCCCGGGGCGCAATTAGTTTAAAAATAAAAATGATGTCCCTATGTGTCGTCATTATTTAGCCCTGTACGGACATAGAATCTAAAAAAAAAACAATATTGGTTTAAAAGTTATGAGCGTCGAAACTTCCTTATTACAACACTAATTTTAACGCGTCTTTGGGCGTAAATGAATAACCCTCGAAGTATGAAAATGTAAATTGTTACCGTACAGGGATACATAATTACATTTACAACAGTACAACTAACTATGATGCAATTAGCTACGCCCACCTACGAGTTCGAACCGCCGACACGTCGACGGTGACCTTTAGGTATTGTAAACGTTGCTTCAAGTACCTATTCATGTATGCGTCCATGAGGCAATTATTATCTAAATGCTGTGCACACCACTATGTGATAACTTCACTGTTTACATAATAAGACTAAGCTCTCTGTTAATGCTTATGTGAATTATTAATCGTTGGAGTGCTATAATAAATAAATAAGTATTACATACAACTGCGGCTCTTAAACAAATGAAAAAATGTGGGTAAAAATAAAACATCACGCCTGGTAATCTTACCAGGCGTGATGTTATGTTTTGTTATTTTGCTTAACACTTTGTAAAACTAAAATTCCTATTGTGTCTCGTTCAACGATAAAATATTGTTGGATTGTATTCAATCATCAAGGATTTCTATCAAGTGTTTTTCCACCTTGGTTGTCAAGAGGAGAAGGGAGTCACCAGATATGATGAACAAAGTAAAAGCACAACTATTTCCAACCGCTCCCACCATAGTCCGCGCCCTTATACTCGTAGCAAAAACACCTTTCGTTCCCGGTCTTCCAATGAGGGCGAGTCGAAGTTTCTAGAACATTCTAGAAGCTTTTCTTTAAAAACATACGAAGCGCACTCATCTTTTGACATTAGCCATGTGATGTCTGTCAACTGGGCCGTGCACCGCATTCTCTGTTATACAATTTACGAAACTTTATCTTCCCCTCGAACCCTATGGTTTTGATGTATATTTATGTTACTAGAAATAAAGCCTTTGCATTACAAATAGTATGTAAAAAATATAATTATTAAGAACGTCACTTGATGCTACCAAACTTTCTTACTTTGCAGGTATCCGCGCGATACAAAAGTGTGGAACCAGACCTGAACAAGAATGTAGTCGAGGGTGGTAAGTTAACAAAATACGTTATTGAATTATCCCACAATGAAGCAAAATATAAATTAAAATTCAGAACATGCGTCCTAACTATAAAATAAGGAAACGAAATATAAACCAACGTATTATAGGTACCTACTGGGCTCGCGATTTAGTTTAGAGTCATGTAATTTTTTTTTTTGCAAGTCAACTCATACACCTATGTTTAAAGTTCAGATTTCACTACAACGTGTAGTTGGAAACAACAACTTGAATTGACTTAAACTATTATCCCTTGTTCACCCAGAATCCGTGGCGATATCATCATCGTCATCTTCGCGTATAATATCGGGTTGGGAAGCACAACCAGGCCAGATTCCTTACCATGCAGCTCTTCGTTTGGTGAACCCCAGTGGTGATCTACGACAATGTGGAGGGTCAATTGTGTCCAAGGAATGGGTCATCACCGCTGCGATTTGTACTGTTAGGTTAGTAACACATACGACACCTTCCACTTCACACACACACTTCACACACTAACATACCCACATACGCATTTTTATTTCTTTTTGATTTTATTTTATATAGTATCTTTTCTTGCTATAATTTTCTACAATAATCCTACATGTCTTACATGCTATAATTTTTTTTGTGATAATTCCAATCTCGGCGGGGGGGGGGCCTATCCTAGTTTTACAAGTCCTAGTATCTCCAATATTTGTAACACCTCTATACTGTAATTTGTACTTTGTGGGGAAAAATAATAATAATAATTATTATTATTATTAACCAACCGAAAGGCCAATTTCAAATACAATATACAGTTCTATGTCTAAACTCTAAACCGGTCAGAAGTAGTTTTGACTGTGACGTTTACAGTGTGGCAATAAGGTTATAACACTAATTGAAACCACGTATTCTACATTACTTATTTCAAACATACACAATTAAAATAATAATTAATATTGACGTCGTGGTGGGGCTTGCTCGCTCTGAACTGTAAGTCTATGCCGATAGAGATTACTTTGCCGGAGCAGGTATAGGGTGAGGAGCCAGACTAAGAGAGATACAGGAACCCGCAGGGCAGCATGGGGCGAGCTGTTGGGCAGTAGCGACCACACGGATCCTATTTGCCGGAAGTAGTCTTGTTCCTCACCTCTGGATTGCCTTTATTGGCCGGCTGGAGTGAACACTGACGAGGAACAGAGCTCCTACCTCATTCTTGCCTTCATTGGCCAAGAGCAACCGTGCTCGGAGGAACGAAGTATTCTAGGATGATGCTGTTAGGGATCATGACCGTACTTCTGGGATTGTCCTGATAGCCGTGGAATACCTCAGTACATATTGGCTCCTTATCGGTACGACACGATGTGCTAGTGACCGTCATTGGGGAGGCATTATTGAGTGTGCTAGTCACCCTCTACCGTTTTATATATTGTTTATGTTCTTTCTCCAGAATTAATTTACAAAGAATTACTGATAGGTTATATGAGCTCATTATACAATTGTTTTTTTATTGGGCTGTGTAAGTCAAATCAGTTTAATTTAATTTAATTTTAATTTTATTATTGACATAATCAACCCATTGCAATGTTTTCTAATGAGTTGATTGCAATATGTGGTTAGCTAGTGACCTCGACAATTGATCATATTATTCTTACCTGAGCAACCGGCAGCAAGTTCGTCATGCTCCCTTAGATGTCACTGCTTGCGGTAGCGTCGGGGGTCGGGTTGTCTCCTTCCCTCAAATATGGCGAGGGGGGTAATGGCTGACCTTTGCGTTATGCTCGTGAACGGGTGCTGCTTGTGGTGACTGGTCGTCTTGCTGACCATGGTTTTATCATTGTTATCATTATTAATAACTTGTTTATTTAGTTTCCTTATGGTCCTAGTTTATCATTTATGACTTCAAGCGACAGCTATGTAAACTGAACCCAGCATTGCATAAATATGTTAGCGGTCACGCCCTTTATACCTGGAGGCTTTTATTTAATTTCCATTTATTAATTTTTGCTTGAGTACGTATAGTTTTTTATTGTATTTCTTGGTATATTGGCGTTGCTAGCTGACATATGGCAAATAATTTAATTTAGCGTTCTGTGTCTTGTAATGTTAATTGCTTTGCATACCTTGTATTGTATTCAGTCAAGTATATTTTCTAACTGAACAGACAGCTGTGCTGCTGGGGAGTTTGTTGCGCCACTTCTTCTTCCCAGCGAAAGCACTAGGAAGTGGTGAAGGGCGGGCGTTTTGGGGGACTGTCTTTTGTAATTTTGACGTTCGAAAAGTGCTGATTCTCAGCCTAGTTTGAATAAATGACTTTTGATTTTGATTTTGATTTTATCTGTGTAATTTGTATGAAAAATTGGTCAGACAGAGGCTATAAGATAAGACAAGATATTTATTTGCCCAAACATAGTCTTTCCATAGTCCTAAATAACCAGTTCACTTTAACCTAACCCATAATCCAATATCTTTATTTACATATACTGGAATAGTCCTACACCAACCTAGGGATGTCCTTCGGTGCACTTGCATAGTGCGAACAGGGATAATCGTCAGTTGGTACCCCATTTCATTAAAAACGTCTAACGGGCCTCTGCGAGTTGGCTTTGGCCCCTCGTACGCCTTCCGAATGTGCGGGATTCCAGGGCTCTGAGAAATATCAAAGGCGTATAAATTAAGATTCTAGCCTTGGGACCTTTTTTTCGTTTTACTATTTAATGATTTGGTAACAATACCAAAAAGCTTGTGTTGAATTGTTGATGCCACTGCCTCGCGCATGTTTAGTGCCTTATAATCAAGGGTAGTTTAATTCATGAGAATTTTTACGCTATTTATTTATTTGAATAATTCACTTTTCTATATTTAGAAAAATTGTTAATTTTATTATTTTAACATGCTAATAATAACTTGTAATAACTGCCGTACTATATGATAACCTAATCGCCACTCTGTATATCTGTCAAAAGACAAAAATCTTTTTGCAATCATTATAACAAAATCCTGGGCTGGTACGATTTTATTTTGGAAGCTTTTAAAAACATTTTTCTTTTTTAGTGATATCAATAAAATTATCCTTAATTTCTAATTTGGGCGTCCTAAACCCTATTTTCTTCTTCAGCCGCGTTCTTGCAGTGGTTCGTGCAGGCGTGGTATCACTCACCAATCCTGAGTACATCTTCGAGACCACAGAATGGTACCGCCATCCTGATTACAACATTTTCGCGCCCTCTGGTCTGCAGCCGAACGATATCTCACTTGTGAAACTGCAGCGCCCTGTCGTGTATACAAGTTAGTAGTTTGTAGTAGTAGTATCTGTACTTAGGGGATAGTAAGTATATTTGTAACTAAAGATATAAAAAAATGGCTAAATTGCACATGACCATATTTTCAAAACCTTGAAGAAAAGGGTTTAGGTTAGCTAATTGGAAAAAAATATGTATAGACTGTTATAACGCGAAGCTATTTCTAACCGCTCCCGCCACAATCCACGCGCATCAGGCGGAAACGCTTCGTTCCCGCCCGGCCAATGAGATGAGTGTACAATATTTTTACGAGTCTTTATCTTCACCCCAAACCCTATTGTTTTATATATATATATATATATATATATATATATATATATATATGTGTGTATGGTGTGTATGTTAAACTGTTTTTTTTATTAATGAAAAGGGTTGGATCTTCATCATCATCAGCGTACACCATTTAATTCGATTCTCGGTAACTCTAATCCAACTGCTACCAGCCATCCTGCGAAGATATCCACATGAACATGATCGATTGGAACATGATTTTCCTTATTTCCAAAAGTCAAGGTCAAAGTCAAGTCAAAGCCAAATAATGTGTTTTATAGATGATTTGTTACTTCAGTACTCTATCTTTCTGTTTTCTTAATAAGCTCTCTCTTTCTATAAAAACTGCAAATCTCGCGAAAAATTCGCTTCAGTCTTCTTCGAGTTATGAGTTGAGTGGTCATAGCTACGAACCCAAACACACTCCACTTCATTTAATTCCCTCTGCTCTTAAAACGGTGACGTGAGGAAACCGCTTGAACCGGCTTGCGTGTTGGGTTACGGCCACTCCCTCTCACAGAGCGGAAGCCTATGTTCCAGCACTGAGAAAATTAGAGGCTGATGATGCTGATGCAAAAATGTTGCTTATGCCTTAAATATTTCAATTTTTTAATCATGTTTTGATGCTTGTGTAGCGGTATCTACAACGCCACATGCAAACTACGCGTCATACTGACGTCACGCAA
The DNA here is from genome assembly GCA_949629135.1 of Eremobia ochroleuca. Classification (NCBI taxonomy): domain Eukaryota; kingdom Metazoa; phylum Arthropoda; class Insecta; order Lepidoptera; family Noctuidae; genus Eremobia; species Eremobia ochroleuca. The sequence goes on from OX451404.1 coordinate 15,609,510, forward strand.
AATCCTGCATCTCGCAAGCAGAGTTTACCACAACTAGCATATTATATACAACGGCCCGACATGAATCATCGGGCAGTTGCCCGCCAGAAACGACACCCGTCTGGTCGGAGGATCCTCTCTGTGGCTATGGAGGATGAGTGAACTTTACAACCTGTTCCTCATACCTCTATACTTCTTTGATCATGTTTGACTTATATTCATGTTGATTTTGACATAACATCTTCATCCAGGGTTGCTGCAACCGATCCGAGTACAGTCGAGTGCTGATGCGTACCGCAATTACGACGGCGAGCAGGTGTTCGCTAGTGGACATGGCAATACAGGGAACTCGGGTTGGTATTACTTTTACAACCAATCATTATGAGTTTACGTTGAACTGCTTAAAGAAATAGTCGCAATATTTGATAATATTTGAAAAATAGTTGATCTTATTGTTGTAAATCTGTTGATTTTCATGTTTGCGCATCTATCATTGTGTTGTAGACCTTGTGCTAGTCACTACATAGTATAAAACAAAGTCGCTTCCCTGTCTGTCTGTCCCTATATATGCTTAGATCTATAAAACTACGTAACGGATTTTGATGCGGTTTTTTTTAATCGATAGAGTGATTCAAGAGAAAGGTTTATATCTATAATACATGCATAATATAGTAGAGAAACACTGATAATTTTAGAGGTTTCTAATGTGATGTCGTAAATAAACACATTTTTTTGCGCTTACATTGTAAACGCTGGCTGAACCCTTCGAGATAGATCAAAATAATGTACTACAGTATTGTACACCTTAAAAAGGTCTTCAAAAAAATCCGCGATGGTATATGTCTATCTCTTAGGGATAACCCACAATAACCATTTTTTTATCCTATACTTTTTACGAGAAATAGTGGCTCTAAAATTATCAGTTTCTCCATTGCACGCGTGTGAAGCCGGGGCGGGTCGCTAGTGACTAATAAATAAGTAACAAGTATTAAGCACGTGAGGTGCAACGACTAAATGTGTATTGTATTTCTGAAACAGCAAGTGCGCAAGTACAAAAAAGAGGCAACAGCAACGTTTGAAAACGTGCCGATACGTGTACGATGCTCAAATATAGCCTTTGTACCTTTCGTGCGAAAAGTTTAAATAAATAAATATAGATGCGGCACGTTGTAAAATATACATATACACGTATTATAATCTGTAAATTGTTCGACAGCTGCAGTTGTCACTGCCGCTAACGCGTGCCGCTTGTGTGAATAAACAATAGCCTTACATTTATGAACCCGACGACCGCGTACTTTTTGCGACCGCTTGTTTTCCCACAAACATATAGAATAACAAACGTTGGTATAGAAGTAAAACAATTGCACGCACAATGACAGAAACTATTGTATGTGGCTAAAGAACTGACATGTTTTATTTTGTGATGACTGTAATATTTATAACGTTATAGGACCCTTATCCGATGTACTGAGATGGGTATACCTACGGGCGATCTCCAACAAGGAGTGTGCCAGAATATATTCGAGGGGCGTCTACGACACCACCATCTGCGCGCAATACTTCAACGTCACCTCACAGGCTACTTGCTCTGTAAGCTTTCAGTCTTAAGGTCCTCACTTGAATTAAGTTTAAAATGTAGCAGAAAAATCTGTGGATCTACTTGAAGAAGTCTATTTCTGATAGGTTAAATACCAATTCTGCGACACTTAGATATGTTCATTATAAATGATAAATGATAAATGATAAATGATTTATTTTCTGTAAGTAGGTTTGTACAAACACTTTTACATGTCAATCATATTTTTTAAACTAGATGAGGTCGGCGTTTCCTATCTGACTACTCTGAGAAGAAAGGCCGAAACAAACTCAGAGGTCACAGTCTCTTTTAAAGTCCAGACATAATCTTGGTCAGATCATGTGAAGACCATGCAGATTGGTGTCTGAAATGGTCTTTTGAGTAAAGAACCACACAGATTGAGCGGACCTGTCCAGTCAGTGCACGCATTTGTCAAAAATTGTGTAGCTCAACTCAGAACTTGAGGAGCCTTACGATTCGACGAACAATACCAATGAAAGGACATTTGGGTAGGCCGCATAAATTACTCAAACTGCCAGACCATGATTAAAACTAACTAAGAAGGAAAAAAGAAAAAAGAAATGACCCACATAGTCTTCACACTCACAATAATAATAATAAAAATAAGATACTATACAAAGTAAATATCCATGTCATTGTTTATATAAAATTCATCAATGTCAATGTGTATATAAAAATCCGGACATCATCTTTGATCTTTGAGGACCATGTAGATTGGTGTCTGAAGTGGTATTTTGAGGGAAGAACCACACAGATTGAGTGGACCTGTGCAGTCAGTGCACGCATTCGTCAGTAACCGTGCAGCTCAACTCAGAACTTAAGGAGCTCAACGATTCGACGAGCAATACCAAGGACAGAACATTTGTGTAGACCGCATAAACCACTCAAACTGCCAGACCATGATTAAAACGGAAACAATGACCCACATAGTCCTCACATTCACAATAATTAAAATAATATAAGACTTTAAACAGTAAATGTTCATGTCATGTCATAAATAGATATTAAGAAAGAAAAAAAATAACAAAAGTGTAAATCAGCAAAATAAAAAATAAACAACATTCACTGTCTAGACCTATTGGAGCAGCTCAATCCCAAGCGTTTTTGTCCTCAATATAGTCTTTTACAGTATAATAGGCTTTGTGGCATAGTTTTAGCTTTATAAAAGATTTGAATTTATTAATGCTTAGTTCTTGAATGTGGCTAGGAAGTTTATTATAAAAACGTATACATTGGCATCTAAACGAGCCACCTATTTTCTTGAGCCTTGTTGTAGGAACAACAAATTTATGTTTGTTCCTAGTATTTATATTATGGATATCACTGTATTTCTTAAACAGATTAATATTTTTATGTGCATACAAAAGATTATCATAAATGTACTGAGAAGGCACAGTCATTATATTAATCTCTTTAAATTTGTCTCTGAGGGAGTGTCTGGGACTTAATTTATAAATGGAACGAATTGCCCTTTTTTGTAAAATAAAAATTATCTGAATTTCGGCGGCATTTCCCCACAACAGAATACCGTATGACATCACACTATGAAAATAACTAAAGTAAACTAAACGGGCTGTCTCTAAATCAGTTAAGTCACGAATTTTCCTAACGGCGTATGCTGCAGAGCTAAGCTTTTTTGACAATTTATCTATATGGGGGCCCCATTGAAGCTTGGCATCCAAAGTTATGCCTAAGAATACTGTGGTATTTTCGGGTTTTAACTCTTCACCCTTTATGAGAACACTAGTTTCTACTTGTCTAACATTTGGTATCGTAAACTTAATACATTTGGTTTTTTTTTCGTTAAGAAGTAAATTATTAACATTAAACCAGTTAACTACTTTTGCGAGGGCACTATTTATACTGTCAGTAACCAGCTGTTGACGTTTGAGTTTAAATAAAAGTGAAGTGTCATCTGCAAACAAAACTATATCATGTTCATCCTTTATGAGGTAAGGCAAGTCATTGATATAAACAATAAATAAAAATGGTCCAAGTATTGAGCCCTGTGGGACCCCCATTCTTACTACAGATCCGGGTGACCTTTTCCCGTTAACATCAACTCTCTGAATCCTATCACTTAAGTAAGAAGTGAGAAGATCCAGAGAGGCGTTCCGGATTCCGTAGTGGTGAAGTTTCCTGATTAAGGTTTCATGAAGAACACAATCGAATGCCTTGGACAAATCACAAAAGATGCCCAAAGCATCGCATTTGTCCTCCCATGCATTATAAATATGTCCTAAAAGTTCAACTCCGGCATCGGTAGTTGAACGACCCCTTGTAAAACCGAACTGTTTATTATTCAGTAATTTATTGTTATTGAAAAATCTTTGCAATTGATTTAAAATAAGTTTTTCATAAATTTTACTAAAGGTGGGTAGTACGGAAATAGGTCTATAATTAGTAGGGTCTGATGTACTACCTGATTTAAACAACGGTATTATTTTACTGTGTTTCATAAGATCAGGAAACTCACCACATTGAATACAATTATTAAATATAACAGCTAAAGTAGGTGCTACAATGTTTATAATTGTCTTAGCAACATCCACAGAATTACCCCATAGATCTGCAGTCTTTTTTACATTTAACATGTGAAAAGTTTTAATTATTACTTTAATTATTATTATATACATTTTCACCAACACTCTTGGCGACATCTTAATTTGTACTGATTGAGCTCCTTAAGCTTAGCTGCACGATTACTGACTATTGCGTGCACTGAATGGACAGGTCCCCTTAATTTGTGTGGTTCTTTCGTCAAAAGACCATTTCAGACATGGAAAACGATATGGTGTACATAATAAAGAGTATTATATTCTATTCTTTCCAGACATCAATTTACATACAAGGTCTCCACATGATTTGAGCAAGATTATGTCTGGACTTCAACAGAGACTGTGACCTCTGAGTTTGTTTCGGCCTTTCTTTTCCGAGTAGATAGGACACGCCGAAAACATCTATTTTTTAAATATCATTGACGTGTGAAACTGTTTTCACGAACCTATTTACAGAAATGATATTATTTTTCAATGCATAAGCAGTCTTGGGTGACTGGTAAAGTTATTAGTGAGTGATTACTGCTTGACCGATTTGCTGAAGCGTAATGCCTAGTAACTCAAAGCCCTGACTTAAAGCATTTATTTTAATGAAATCTTTTACAGGCACTTTTGAATTAGCAACGAGTCGGTCAGTCAGAAATATGAAGCTAGTTACCCGTTCCAATAGCAATGTGGTCCTTACTTTGGAAGAAAGAAATAGAAAGTATTTGTTGGAACTTGCACAGAAAAAAACATAGGCATAGGCTGCAGAAAACTGCAGAGCAAAAAATAAAATTGCTAGCATTTACCCAAGATTCATTTCAGGGTGACAATGGTGGGCCACTAGTGCATGTTGACTCCGATGGCGTTCCAATCCTCATAGGAGTCTCTTACTTCTTTAGCATCGGCTGCGACAGAAATTTGCCTTCAGGTAATATTTGCATTACATGCACATAAATCGATTTTTCTCAGCCTTCCTTTTGAGTACATTATTACGAGTATAATGACTACAATCCATATATTTAATTAAAAATATTTATTTCTACCAGGTTTCACTCGTACGGGACCTTTCTTACCATGGTTCCAAGAAGTAACGGGAATTGACTTCGAAAATCTACAAGAAGATGGTGAAGATGTAAATAATACCACCAGTACCACCATTCCTATCACTTCTATTACTACCACTCCCGTCACCAGCACTACTACCGCCATAACCAGCACTACCGCTCCCGTCACCAGCACTACCCCTCCCGTCACCAGCTCTACCGCTCCCGTCACCAGCACTACCGCTCCCGTCACCAGCACTACCGCTCCGCTCACCAGCACTACCGCTCCCGTCACCAGCACTACCGTTCCCGTCACCAGCACTACCGCTCCGGTCACCAGCACTGCCGCTCCCGTCACCAGCACTACCGCTCCCGTCACCAGCACTACCGCTCCCGTCACCAGCACTATCGATCCCATCACCAGCACTACTAATCCCATCACCAGCACTACCGACCACATTACCGGCAGTACTGATCCCGTCATTAGCACTACCGATCCCATCACTAACACTACCGCTCCCGTCACCACCACTACTGCCACCATTACCAGCACTACTGATCCAATCACCAGCACTACCGATCCCATCACCAGCACTACCGATTCCATCACTAGCACTGCCGATCCCATCACCAGCACTACCGCTCCTATCGCCAGCACTACCGATCCCAACACCAGCACCTCCGATCCCATCACCAGCACTACCCATCCTATCACCAGCACTACCGATTCCATCACCAGCACTATCTCTCCCATCACCAGCACTACCAATCCCATCACTAGCACTGCTAATCCCATCAGCAGCACTACCGCTCCCATTGCCAGCACTACCGATCTCATCACGAGCACTACCGATCCCATCACCAGCACTACTGCTCCCATCGCCAGCACTACCGATCCCATCACTAGCACTAGTGATCCCATCACCAGTACTACCGCTCCCGTCACCAACACTACTGCCGCCATCACTAGCACTGCCAATCCCATCACCAGTACTACTGATCCCATCACGAGCACTACCGATCCCATCACCAGCACTACCATTCACATTACCAGCACTACTGATCCCATCACAAGCACTACCAATCCCATCACCAGCACTACCAATCCCATCACCAGCACTACCGATCCCATCACCAGCACTACCAATCCCATCACTAGCACTACCACTCCTATAACTAGCTCTACCACTCCCATCACCAGCACTATTACTCCAATCACCAGCACTACCACTCTCACCACCACTGACTCTGGGAAACCAGATGATCCAGATGATTCCGTTGAAAGTACAACTGCACCACCAAATGACTCTGAGGAACAGGAACCAGATGATTTTACTCCCGAAGATAATACTACTGCACCACCAGAGGATTCTGAAGACAAAGAAGATGAAGAAGAAGACTCAGAAAGCTCAGAATGTAATGAGAATGATGAAATAGCGCAACTCTTGAAACGGCTCCTAGTGGATGTCAGAGTCAAAGTCAAATTAGTGAAATACAATGTAACAAACGCTGTAGGAAACGAAATAAGTGTTGCGAAGCATTGATTTAATAAAATGTAATCGTTAAAGAAATTGAGTTATTTTAACTCCATACTAAACAAATTAAAATGCTTTAATTGCATCTGATTGTGTTAACATAAATAATTAAAAAAAAAACAGATTTATTGTTTATTACTCGTACCGTCATCATCTTTTAACGGTACTTGTCCTATCCCTTTTCCTTTGATGCAAGTATGCAAACTTTGTCGTTGTACTCGACACAAATGAAAGTTCATTTGTTGACAAAAATAAATAATTTAATAAAAAATTAATGTTTATTTATTTATTTACGCAGTTTCTTAGGGTCCACAATGATCATGTCTTTGTAAAACCACCAAACTACGTTCACATGGTGGAAGGCATTAAACATATCAAGTATAGAGGAACTGCAGCCTAAGTGCGTTTGTCCGCCACAGCCGTCACTCGGACGTCACCGAGAACAAGGTGACAGCGCCGAAGTAGCGATACATACATACATTTATCATGGCTTCATATCCTCCGCACGTCCACGACCCGATTGCCGTCATCCCTGCCGCTCGGGCCAACACCTAACACATGTTGCTTTTTATTTTGACCTTTCTAAAGCTTTTGATGGAATGAGCGTGCCCAGAAGATGCGTAAGGCACTAGAACTCCCACGCATCAACTAAGCACAGCAGGCTGCTTGACGCCGGACTCCGGTGGGAGGATGGTCGCAAACCAGGCGGGCGTTAGCCCTACCACCGCAAGGGAAGAATTGGCCAGACAAATAAGGTGTTGGGTGTGACTGTCGAGGATGATAGATAAGTTTTACTGTACTGCATTTCTATGGATTTCAAAGTCTGAATTAAAATTCATTTAAATGTAGGTTAAAACAAAACCAACATGTTAAAATTAAAAACAAATACATAAGGCTTTCAAAGAGTTTTGTTTTTGTGAGGTTGAACAACTTTACAATATATTTTTAAATGTAAATAGCACTTAAATTGTTTTGTTTTATACCTTAAATTTAAACATCATAAACAGCCTATAAATGGTCCCACTGCTGGGACACCAGCCTCTGTGAGAGGGAGTGGGCCATAATCCACCACGCTACTTAGTACACCACGCGACAACTGAAATACTCGCTTTGAAATTGTTATACAATGATCAATAGAATGAGCATAAAAAATATTATTGAAATCTAGATTATGATTGTAAATGTCGCCTCTTTGCAATAACAACGTGATATTTCGAAAACTGCAATGTTTAAAGATGCCACGTTGTTATTGCAAAGAGGCGATGTATGCTTGGTCAATCCCTAGCATCAGTGGGATGACACTGACAGCTCAATCCACGCAAGTTTTCACGGTGAGATTTTTTCAGAATCGACCGGCAGTTTACGTTTTAGTATTTATTTAACATAACATAACTTATCACCACGCCTATATTTTCCGAAGAGTTAAGCAGAGGTGTAATGCGCCCACATTTCACCAGTTAGTACCTAAATCAGCCTCAAAAACTCTTAATAATTATTAAATGTAATCTGATTATCTAAGTATATCTTCAATTTTTTTATATAACGTTATAAGATGCATCGATAACGCAATCAATTAAAAGCAATTAATCAATTAAAGGGAATGGTTTCTTGTAATATTTACAATATGGCCCACGAAACGTTGTACTTGTAACTAATGAATGGCTCTGTAAGTGACGGATACGTGCCAGTGCACCCAAGTCCAACCACATCACCTTTGCACCGAAAAGCACGCTAAAGCGCGCCGGTAACACATCTCCTGTTAGACTTGGTCAGGACCCAGAACTGTGTGTGATAGGGATTATACTTCATCTCATCTCTCATATCTTGGCTTCCACACGGAGAGAAAAATCTTAGAATAATTACTGTGCTGTCTTATAATCTGAGTGCATTTGAGTGATAATGTAAAAATTACCATGCTAGCACAGTCAAAAATCTGTTGTTCTACAGTAAAATTTATTGGAAAAATAGTGAATTTTTCCCAATCTCACTCAGAAAATTTTCTGTGGATGTCACTTGCACTCTACAGTGACGAGCACAGTAATGTTTCTAAGAATTTTCTCTCTGTGCATTTAGATAAGCGCCTGACATGCAAGCATCACATTAAAAATAATAAAAGGGATGAGATAAACCATAACTTCAGCAACCTGTATCGGCTCACGGGAAGACACAACAAACTCCTCATCTACGACTCGATCCTTAATCCATTATGGAACTAAAAGATCCAATTGTGGGGCGTTGCCAGCAAAACCTACATACTATGCCTACAAAGAGTCCAAAATGTTATCCTAAGATCTCTTCACCACCCTCGGTTGACTGGTAGAGAATGACTAAGGCATTAAGTCCGCCTTTGTACCTTTTGTGCGAGAAGTTTAAATAAACAAATAGCAAATGCACCTTCAATTACTTGGAATAGTACAAAAGACAACACAAGGCACTCCTTACCTCCAAACCCACTAGTTACTGAACTGTTAAACCAGGCGGACGTGGTGAAATGGCTGAAGAGAAACCACCTTCTATAAGTGGGAGGCGCAGCACTGGCTGATCTACCAGAACACCGTTTGTCATGAAACGACGGCCGCATGGTCTGACGACCAATTGCAAACGGACTGAAAAAAATTAACATAAAAAAAAAGTTTACTAAATCGAGTAGGCGCGCTGTGAGCAAATTGCCGCCACGCGATACCTGATGGTGAAACCTTTCTTCTCCTGTTAACCCTCACGCACAGATCGAGTTCAACGTTTCGGCACCGGTCGTTGACGAAAGTACTTACTGAAAAGCCCAAACTTAACGAGCAAACATTTTTTTTTTTTTACCGATGGCGACCATTATGCTATGAGCATTTGGTCGACGCACGACCACCCTAGGGTTAAGGGACTAAAAATAAATCTATAAAATGTGTGTGTGTGCGCGTGTAAAAAACTGTGGTTAAAAAGTAAGTATAATTAATACTAAAGATGTTATCCGTTACTAAAGATAGTATTATAAACATTTTTATGTGTATTTACACTTAAAAGTTTTTATCTGAATTGATTCATATCTATTTAATTATGTTAACTGCTCGTCTTGTTAGCTCTTCCTTGTTGTCGAATTATCAGTTGGGATTTCAGGTACGTGTATGCAAATGTGCAAATCCCTACTTAATATTATACTAGCGACCCGCCCCGGCTTCGCACGGGTGCAATGCTGATCACTATCACTACATAGTATAAAACAAAGTCGCTTCCCGCTGTCTGTCTGTCTCTATGTATGCTTAGAACTTTAAAACTACGCAACGGATTTTGATGCGGTTTTTTTTTAATAGATAGAGTGATTCAAGACGAAGGTTTACATGTATATAATATATGCATAATATAGTACAGAAACACTGATAATTTTAGAGCCATTATTTCTCTTAAAAAGTATAGGATAAAAAATGGTTATTGTGAGTTATCCCTAAGAGATAGACATATGCCATCGCGGACTTTTTTGTAGACCTTTTTAAGGTGTACAATACTGTAGTACATTATTTTGATCTATCTCGTAGAGTTAAGCCAGCGTTTGTAATGTAAGCGCAAAAAATGTGTTTATTTACGACATCACATTAGAAACCTCTAAAATGATCAGTGTTTCTCTACTATATTATGCATGTATTATACATATAAACCTTCCTCTTGAAAAAAAACCCGCATCAAAATCCGTTGCGAAGTTTTAAAGATCTAAGCATACATAGGGACAGACAGCGGGAAGCGACTTTGTTTTATACTATGTAGTGAAATGCTAAAGTAACTCTGTCTGTCTGTCTGTGTGCTTTCACGTCTAAACCACTGAACCGATTTTGATGAAATTTAGTACAGAGATAGACTAGAGCTTGGGTAAGGACATAGGCTACCTTTTATCGCGAAAAAAGGCTTGGGGGGGGGGGGGTTTAATTCGTATGGAAGTTCGTCATTATCGAAGATGACACCATGAAACTTTGTATTTAGGCACTTGATAAGGAATAAATAAATATTTGTTCTAGCGTTTTTGAAATTTCGACCTGTATGGGGATGAAATAGGAAATTAAAGTTTGCAGGGAAGTCCAAACAAATCTGTCTATGTTTACAATACGTATATTCAACGAAAACATGTATATTATTAGTGAAAAGTGTGCCGTCTTAATGTATCAGGTGGCGCGAGCGCGGCAACTCAAATGTAACCCGGGTATCATGGGAGGGATGGTGGTACTTTTAGCTGGTGACTTCAGACAGACCCTGCCGGTCATTACTAGGGGTACACCGGCAGATGAAATAAATGCCTGTTTGAAAGCGTCTGTATTATGGGTACACGTAAAAAAGTTTTGTCTGACTACAAATATGCGAGTACAATTGCACAATGATTCTCAAGCAGGGCAATATGCGGCTGCTCTTCTAAAGATCGGAGAAGATTGTATGCCAACAGACAGTAACGGCATGATTTCACTGAGACGTGAATTCTGTCAAGTTTTCGATAACACAGATGATTTAAAAAATAATGTCTATCCTGATTTACAAATAAATATGGCCAATCGAGAATGGTTGTGTGAAAGGGCAATTTTGGTGCCGACAAATAATTTGTTTTTCCCATGGGCAACTCTATGTGGCGTGCTCACGAGTATCAACCCCGCAAAATCTTTATGTTTTAGCAAAGGAAGGATGGAAAAACAAAAAGCGTAGTTTCTAAAAATGTATTAAAATAAGTTATTTACAGTTAACCACAGCAGTTTGTATGTGTATTATTTGCAAAGTAAGTATCCTAAAAAATAAAAAAATGTAAAACTAAAAGTAACTATTTCACGCGGACGAAGTCGCGGGTAAAAGCTAGTTGTTTATAAAATAAAAATAAGATAGCGATCCTTTACCGATACAAACTAACCGATAATAATAATTATTCCTTTGCTTGAACTTGGCTTGACACGCTACCGCCTGTCTAGATCCGCCTGACAGAAATTCGGTCACGATGGCCAATCTCAATCACTATTAGCCAAGTATGCGGGAGATATTTTAGTGCAAACGTGTAAGTGCAAACACAGCGCCCTGTTTTCTCTCTCTCATAGTCCGATGGGACAGCAATTCGTCTGGCTGCTGCACCCAGAATTGGCCCCAGAGGAGGAAACTCCTCGGTGGTCAACAGCAGAGACACAAAATCGTCTATGCCTTTAATTATGATATTCCGTTTCAAAGTCCGTCATGATCTGGTTGCTGCACCCAGGGATGACTCCAGACGAGGCAACTCCTAAGCGGTCAACAGCACAGACACTTAATTTTATGTACGCATTCATATTCCATGACCTGTCGGCTGACCCAGGATTGGCTCCTGAGACATCTCCTTAGCGGTCAACCGCATAGGCACGGATAAAAATTGTTTTTTTTTTTGCACGTCTTTTGATGGAGGTCCTTAATAAATAAATAAATTGTAGTAAAAGAAATGTCGTAATTGTTGTAATTGTGTTGCACGTTTTTGGTGCCAGGTTAGCTAATGTATTTTATTATGATAAGTATTTGATTTTAATCTCGCTACCTAACCATATTAATGGAAGGTGGTATAAAAGATTGCTTGTATTCAGAATAATTGTCATTAGCATACAAGATGTTAGTTAAATCGGGCTTGTTTCTGTTCCTGGTGACTGTACTTCAGGTAATGTAAGCGCTATTATTTAACATTAATTAGTTATTTTTTTTCTCTCACTTCACTTTGTGTAAATTATTTCATCACCACTGCTCTCAAAACGGTGATGGAAAATATCGTGAGGAAACCGGCATATTCTAGAACCAAAAGGAGAAGGGGACTTCTGGGCCCAGCAGTTAACTAGTTGAAATTTGTATTAAAAAAACCGTTATATTTTTCTAAACGAAATCACAAAATATGGTACCATGTTTCTATCTAGGAAGCGAGAAAACTTAAATTAAGATATTAAACTAAATAATCGATTAAAATGTTAGTAATCGATAATGAATAGCTCCGTAAAATCTGAGAATAATGTATGAAAATCGAGTGACAAGTGTTTTTTCTTGGAAACGATTCATAGCGAATAGAATTCCTTTAATTTTTCTTGTGGCAACACCTGCCTGACCTGACATCACTCATCTGTCAGTCACCGACTGACGCGTACGTATTTTCGATATTTTCCAAGTTTTATTCTTTAACCCCACGACCTCGACTTTGCATAGGACTTTTGACGGATCTTGCTACTCGTACTATGTACGTGCTTCGTAAAAAACAGCGATGTTATAATATAACCTCACTTTTACTATACTTCATATAACTTGATTCCTATATAGCCAAATTTCACAAAATTTTCACTGAGGCCTTGTTAGTATATCCTCTTACAACTAAGGCTAGTTTGATTCAGTTAACACCTGGGCCCAGGAATGTATGGAGTCATTCCCTTCTCCTTTCGAAGACTTGCGACTTCCCGCACTGGGCCAGCGTGGTGGCTAAAGGCCCACTCCCTCTCACAGAAAGAGGAGGTTTGTGTCCCAACAGTGGGATCATTGTAGGCTGATTATGCATGTCTAGCGTTTATATAATTAAACAATATATACTACTAAAAACATACTTATAAACTAATACATTCAAAATTATCACAAATACTATATTTATTTATAGTATTTTTAAGTTATATAGTAATATAACTTAAAAATACTATAAATAAATACAACATACATTCAGGTCACATATGGGTATTAAAAAACCTCATCTAACAATACTTTCGTACTTTACAGGTATCCGCGCGATACAAAAGCGTGGAACCAGACTTCATTGGAAATGAAATCATCCCCGGTAAGTGAAAAAAAAACGCATTTCACTAACAAGGAATAATAATAATAATAATATTTTTTTGTTATAATAATAATTTTTATTCATAAGTTCACATAAGTATAAATTACATATAAGTTACATCATTACAAAGTTAGATATTAATATAATATTATGAGGAAAATATTCAGCTATGCCTAAAATAAAGCTAATGTATCACTTATGACTTACGGAATGAAGCTCAATAGAAAATATTATGCAAAATAGGTCCACGACATTTAGTTTCCAATCATGTAAACAAATATTGTTACCTATGTATTTTTGTAAGAACAAGTTTAACACTCACGAATAAAGTACAGTTTGGGCTACATTTGCGCTACAGCTCCAAATATTTGTAAGACTTCTTCAATAGTAGTCAAGCTCAAATGAACTTAACTTACACTGACATAAACTTGATTTCCGTTCCGTTTTATTAACACCACTTGAAAACAAGAACCAACCGGTCGATTCTAGAAAAATCTCACCGTGATAACTAAGTTGAAGAGAGTTTAGAGTGAGCAGTGAGTCATGCTGATGCTAGGGATTGACACTATTGACGACTCACTCCACGCTCACTTCACCTAAGTTTTCAAGGTGAGATGGTTACAGAATCGCACGGCTAAATAGACTTTAACTGATATGCCTTGTTCATTTTTCATAGAACCGTCGCTATCATCGTCGTCACGTATAGTATCAGGGTGGCTGGCAGAGCGAGGTCAATTCCCTTACCATGCATCACTTCGTTTTGTGGCACTTAACGGTAATGTGCGACAGTGCGGAGGCTCAATTGTTTCCAACGAATGGATTGTCACTTCTGCGTCTTGTACTGTCAAGTAAGTAACCAATCATTGAATCTAGAAGTCAATTTTAAACGTATACCGGCTGGCTTTTTTGTAGGTGAACGGCGTAGAAGCCTGCGACATAGAAATCCATTTTTTTTTAACTTTAAATTAAATTACCCTATCAGAAAATACCATTAATTTTATGAACTAAACTTAAAAAAAATATATAATTATATAAAAATTGAACTTACTCTACGCGTGGAAATTATCGATGAATTCGTAAAAAAAAAAGTTTTTTTTTAACAAGAGATTTTTGTGCTTCTTTTATACTCTGCTTTTTTCCAGACGGTAAAAAGTCAGCCGGTAGATATAATATTATGTATCAGTCAAAACTGTAAACCGGCCGAAACTATTTTTGATAAAAAAAAATCTGTAATTTTTTTTTTTGCGAAATTTCGTAATATTAATAACCTCCCAATAATAGTCCTAATAATAATTCCTAATAATAATTAGAAACCTTAGGGGTTGGTAGATCTTTTAGTTTTTTTAAAAACAACATCTTTTTTGTGGTTATTTGCATGCTGTATTACTCTTATAATATTTACATAAGTTAACAGAATTCAAATAATATATTAATTAATATTTGTTGGAATCGCAATATAAGTGGTATGAACTACTATGCTGCTAAATTAAACACTTCAATAACTAAAGATTAAAACCGTTGCTAGGCTATGTTACGCTAAGTGCGTTTGGATGATTTGCTAATAAGTTCGAATGCACCCGGTTTGCTGTCCGATCAAACACGACAATAATATACTGTGTCCGATTGTACTATTGGCAAAACGTGTTCGATTGTAATTATTGCATCGAACAAAAATATTGGAATGATAAAATTATGACACCTTTTTAAAAATGATTTTAGATAAAACTAAGGTGTTACGTAAAAAAATTTTAGAGCGAAAACGCGCTTGTCAAAAAAGTACTTTTTGTTTTCATCTTCTTGGGCAACTGAGCCGATGTAGACTATTCTGCCAGCGTCAAAATAAGTACTTAAATTTGATATGTACGTGTATTTTTTGGCGCTTGTATGACATTGCCGGGAAGGCGCTGTTGGTAGTCATTTGTGAAATTGTATTGAAAAATGCCCGTACATGTTGGAGAGTTGAACTCGCGTGGAGAGGGTTCCGTACGATGAATATGTTACCCACTAAACACATTTCATGTAAAGTATGTTGCATCAATATTTTGTTGGTCAATATTTTAAAAATAGATGGCGCCGGCATTTCCTAGCTGACTGATCCCTGAGAAGAAATGTCGAAACAAAAGTCAAGAGTCCAAACTTACTTTCTAATTTGACCATCCTGACCCTCATTTTCTCTTCAGCCGCATTCGTGCCGTGGTTCACGCTGGTGGGGTGATCTTTACCGTCATGGAGTATTTCGCCGGGACCACAGAATGGTACAATCATCCTTTATTCCATGGTTTGAGGCCTGAGGTGCAGGCGAACGACATCTCACTTGTGAAGTTACAACAGCCTGTTGTTTATACCAGTAAGTATGTTCTGCTAAATATATGTACCTAAAGACTTTTATAATGACTTTTGCACATATTTTCGAAACATAATGGGTCCTAAATATTGATATCAAACAAAAAAGTAGACTGTCTTTTTAATGAAAATTATTGTGACGTGTTTCCTTTTAATCCGAACGTGTGCTGTAGATGATTTATTACTTCAGGAGGTCCCGTCTATAGCAAAATGATATTTTTAAACTCCAAATTCCTCACAAAAATGACTTAAGTTTTCTGTGGGTTAGGTGGTTCGCTCTTAAAATGGTGAAGGTAAACATCGTAAGGAAATCAGCATGACCTTGAACACCAAATGATCAAATTCAATGACATGACTGTGACATCAAAAAACCAGCAGTTGGTTAGTGTGATGGATGGAAAATGGATGGAAAATCAAATGTCTCCGTTTTGTCATCGATAGTATGAAGTCCATAACTTCATACTATCGATGACAAAACGGAGACATTTGATTTTCGCAATTTTGGTGTTGATAGCAAAGTGAGCGACCACACATAATCAGCCTATAATATTCCCACTGTTGGGACACAGGCCTCCTCTCTGTGAGAGGGACTGGGCCGTAATCTACCACGCGGGCCCAGTGCGGGTTGGTATATGTCACATGTCTGCGAATTTTTTGATCTAGGACATGCCGGTTTCCTCACGATGTTTTCCTTCACCGTTTTGAGAGCAGTGGTGATGAAATTATTTACACAAAGTAAAGTGCCTGTCTGGGGTCGAACCCACGACCTACAACTCGTAAGTCGCGGCCGTTACCACTGAGCCACCACTGCTCTCTCTAAGTGAGCGACCGTGAAACTAAAATTTTTGATTACGAGTTTTACAAAATGCGCATAATCTCCCGATAAAAATGTTAGTATCTAATGTAAATATTCTAGATATCTCGTACTAAACACAAAACACACAAATATGTCTTATTCCACGATTTAGACCTACATCATCAGAGATGTACAGACGCCAGAACAACAAGCTACTACAATCTATCAAATGTCTTTAATAGATTTCAACTTTATCACTAAAGCATCAAGTTCAAAGTTGATTGGGAAAATTTTACAGTTTAGGGTAGCTTGATGTGCTGGCGTCTGTACCAAAACAACGCAACGGCCATTTGCAACAATGTGCCAATTTTAGTACCTGAGACGCTCGAGTGGGGGCGCTTTGAATCGGCACAAAAATAACTGTCATTTCGTATAGTGTATTTATTTCACTTGTATAATAGAGGTCAGTGGTTATGGCCCACTCCTTCTCACAGAGAGCAGGCCTGTTTCCCAACAGTGGGAACATTATAGTTCGCTTATACGTATGCTTGTTCATGTTTGACTTGTATTACATGCTAAATCTGACGTGACGTCTCCATCCAGGGTTTGTGCAACCGATCCGCATACAGTCGAGTGCTGATGCGAACCGCAACTACGATGGCCAGCAGGTGATCGCTACTGGAAATGGCAATACAGGGAACTCGGGTCAGTACTTCTTTTACAACCAATATTTATGTTTTCTTCAGGTACACACTCCTGGCTGTACCTGAAGAAAACTCATAATACTCGTATATTTATACAACATTATTTTTAGTATATGGAAAACTCGAAACACGTGTCCAGTATTTTTATGTAAGGAATCTATGTACAACATTTCAAAACTATATCATGAAAAATCACGAAGTTATAAGCTTGTTATGTTACCTGGTTGTCCGTACAAAAAGTTGGTCACCACTTAACACGCGCCGACGGCCGACCGGCTGTGACCTGTGTTGTGCGCATATGATTGCGGATATGTACTTAGTGTCGCTCGGTGTCCAACTTGTTACCATTTTTAAATTTTTGGGACAAAATATAACATGGTGTAAAAATTATTGGAATCGATTCAGTTACGTATTCTGAACAAACTATATTCAGGTTTGCAATATACTAAAAATAATGTTGTATATAGATAATCCGACGAAGGAACCATAAAAAAAATCTTCTTCATCTGACGTATTGGCACGAACTCTCTAAGAACAACAGACGCATGTCGTGGTGAGGTTCACATTTGCGGCTTACATTGTTTCAGTACCATATTATACTGTATAATTTTGGTATCACATGCCATTTTCATACGGAATTTTTGGTTTTAAACCGTATTTATGAGTAGTGGGTCGTTTTCGTGTGATTCCAGCTTTTAATTGTAAATTAATATAATAATAATTCTTGGCAGAAATAATTGTCAGTCGTCAGTGAGTAAGTCGTTGCAGTGTCAATAAATAATAAATAAATCACTCCAAGAGTCTTTTAGCAGTATACATAAAGGTAACCATTGGGTAACTAATTGATCAGTAGTTTTTTTCCTTATTTTTTAACAATATTTAGTGTCATCACTGTAATATTATCTTTTAACCTTGCAGGTCCTTTATCCGATGTACTGAGATGGGTATTCCTGCGGGCGATCACCAACAATGAGTGTTCCAGATTATATTCGAAAGGCGTCTTCGACACCACCATCTGCGCGCAGTACTTTACCGTCACCTCACAGGCTACTTGCTATGTAAGCTTTGAATCTTAAGGTCCTCATTTGAATTCAGTTTGGAATGTAAGCGAAAAAGCTGTTGTTCCACTTGGAAAAGTGCAAATGTATACTCTTTTTTTTTTTTTTAAAGACCGAATTTCAATTCTTAGATACTTAAGCCCGTTTTTACTAACATTTCAATCAACTCAGCCTATCCACTGCTGGACAAAGGCCTCGTCCAGGCTGCGCCACAACTCCTTGTCCTCCGCCTTCTGCATTCAATCTACCCCAGCCACCTTCTTAAGGTCGGTCCATCTAGCTGGGGGGCGTCCCACAGTACGCTTGACAATACGCGGTCTCTATTCTAGGACTCGTCCGCTCCACTGACCATCGGTTCTTCGACAAACATGGCCAGCCGATACTAACACTTAGAGACATCTAAATGTGATCTCTAAGCAGGTCACGCAAAAACCATTTCACCAGCGTTACTAACTCGGTTCGAGGAGGCGTAACTCTTTAGAAATTGTTGCTAGGCAACGCTTACACACCGAATTTGTTTTTAAAAACCACAGACAATTATCGAAAATCTAGATTTCAAAGTTTACGAATTGTCTACTGAGAAACATACAGTTAAATAGAAGTGCTTGCTTAAAGATCTGTTTACGTTAAACATTACCTAATTAGATGTTGCTAAAGTGGATTTAGTGAAACATAATATTCGTTACTTTGCCCCCATTAACCCAAGCTTCATTTCAGGGTGACAATGGTGGGCCACTAGTCCATGTTGACTCCGATGGCGTTCCAACCCTCATAGGAGTCTCCTTATTCTTTAGCGTCGGCTGCGATAGTAGCTTGCCTTCAGGTAATTTATGCATTGCTTTAAATCAATTGTCAATCAATCATTATTATAGTTCCTACAGTCATGTATATTAAAAAATATCTTTCTACCAGGTTTCACCCGGCCGGGACATTTCTTACCGTGGTTCCAAGAAGTAACGGGTATTAATTTCGATACCACCACTACCTCTACTTCCAGCACCACCACAACCACAACAACCACCACTCCCACTACACCTATCGCTCCCACCACAACCACCATTCCCATCACAACCACCACTCAAACCACAACTAGCACAATCACCACTCCCACCACAACTACCACAACCACCACTCCTACTACTCCCACCACTCCAAACATTACTACCACAACCACCACTCCTACCACTCCCACCACTCCCAACATTACTACCACAACCACCACTCTTACCACTCCCAACATTACTACCACAACCACCACTCTTACCACTCCCAACATTACTACCACAACCACCACTCCTACCACTCCCACCACTCCCAACATTACTACCACAACCACTAGTCCTACCACTCCTACCACTCCCAACATTACTACCACAACCACCACTCTTACCACTCCCACCACTCCCAACATTACTACCACAACCACCACTCCTACCACTCCCAACACTACTAACACAACCACCACTCTTACCACTCCCAACATTACTACTACAACCACCACTCCTACCACTCCCACCACTCCCAACATTACTACCACAACCACCACTCCTACCACTCCCAACACTACTACCACAACCACCACTCTTACCACTCCCAACATTACTACTACAACCACCACTCCTACCACTACCACCACTCCCAACATTACTACCACAACCACCACTCCTACCCCTCCCACCACTCCCACCACAACCACCACTCCTACTACTCCCACCACTCCCAACGTTACTACCACTTCCACCACAACAACCAGTCCCTACACTCAGACCACTCCCACCACAACAAGCACTACCACTACAACCACCACTGACTCTGGGAAGCCAGATGATCCTGATGATTCTACTCCCGTAGCGAGTACTACTGCACCATCAACTGACTCTGAGGAACAGGGGCCAGATGATGTTACTCCCGAAGATAATACTACTGCACCACCAGAGGACTCTGAAGAAAAAGAAGAGGATAAAGAAGATGACTCGGACTGCTCAGAATCTAATGAAAACGATGAAATGGGGCAACTCATGAAACGCCTCCAAGTGGATGTCAAAGTCAAGGTCAGATTCGACAAATACAATTTGACAAACGCAGTTGGACACGAAATAGCTGCGAAGCATTGATTTAAGAAAATAAAACTGAAAAACGAATTATAAATAGGAATAAACATAAGTTTAATCAGACTATAATGTTCCCACTGCTGGGACACAGGGCTCCTCTATTGAGAGGACAGGACAGGCCTGAGGGGGGGTGATTCAAATGTAATTTATAGGTCACCGGACCTATAAAATAAATTTGAAACAAATATAAATGTTGTGTTCATTAATAATACACTAAATACATTATTTTTATGCAGCTCGTTTATAGATTTTTTTTTTATATTCCTACTACATGAAAGCTATCCCATGATTATAGTAGTTTTCCAAAAAACATATTGTAATTTACCTGTCATCACAGAAACCACACGAAACAATAATCTTCACACTATCCTCACAAATCGTTTGATATTCCCCAACACGGTCTGAATGGAATCCCCCAACAATTCTCCACTGCTTTAACATTCATAGAACATAAAGGGAAACATTCAATACGGAATTCTTACATTGGTTCGGCTCCCCCGATTTTGTATTCGATATTCCCGTCCTACCTTTGGGAAAATAGGGGTAAATATGGGATAGATAGTGACCGAAGTCATCTAAGTAGAAAAGTGGGCTTCGAATATTAATGCAAGAGTGAACGGGAGAAGTGAATTGTGTTATCAATTTATTTTCGGGAGCAAAAGTTGGTAATTTTTCGTCACGGTCAGGACAAAAATATCGAAGGCCCGTAATTAAAAACGATCAAAATGTAGTCTCAAGACAAGTTTTAGACAATCAATGTAAAAAATTTGTCAAAAATGTTGGTATTTTTGACAGATTGAGACTGAGATCAAAGTGTGAACGTTCTTAAAATAACGAGAATTGCCCGTCAGATATGGATGCTTTTATTTATTCAAGATAATCTATCAATATAAGTCAAGGACACCGTCTGGTCCAGCAGTCGTTTGTTTATTTTTACTAGATTTTGATCTTAAGCGTGGTGCTTTTAAAACTAGGTAATTCCTTAACCCTACAGTGCATGATTTTTCTTATCGGCTTAAAAAAAATACATTAGCCTTCAAATAATATGATGCCATTTCTCGAAAAAATATTTAGAAAAATCAAAACTCAATATAAACGTATGTTTTTGTGCATGGCACATCAAGCATTGTAATGTTAATATGTGTTACGTAGTATCAATGAAATTACAAGATTACACGTAAAATGACAAATATGAACATGAACTTACCTATACTAAATGTTTCGACTCCGAAAATTCTATCATTTTAATTTTATCCTTTTTTTGCGATTATTATACGCCACTCGTTAATCGTATTCAAAGTACCCACCGATTTGAAGAAAACATAAATAAATGTTTATCTACAGATCTATCCAAAATATATGGTACTAAATTCGAAACACAAATACATAATAGTTCATCTTGTCAACACTAGATCACGCTACTTGGATCGATTTTTAAAATATAAGACATTTTTCGGTATGTGCCATATGTGGGACACTATGCGCTGTAGGGTTAAATATTGTATTTTTGATGACTGAAGAACTCTGTCTAAGTGCATGCACACGAACGAAACCCATCGACGACAGAGGCAACGCGACACGCGTCGACTGCAACCGTCAACACCCGTTGACGCTCGCTGTCGACACGGCGGCGGCTGCTGTTGACAACGTATCGCTCGTGTATTTGAGTACGGTGCTCATACACACTAGCGACATGTTGTCGAGCGTCACGTGTCGGCGGGCGCAGTTGGCTCTGTCGTCAATGCGTGTCGCTCGTGTGTGTACACTGGCACCTGGTTTTCAAAATGAGAATTTTAAGTTGAAGGCTTGTCAAACTCTACTTTAGCATTATTTAAGGAGATTCCTTGAACGTAGACGGCAATTTTCAAAATTCCTTATGTTTTATGGAAGAGTTTGACAAGTTCTCCAATTAAAATTCTCGATACTAAAGCCAGGTGTAATTCTCTTATTGCAAAAAATAATACAGACAGACATAACCGATACCTACATTAGCACCTGACCCTATTTGCCGAGAGCGATCTCCCATTATTAACTTTGTCCCTCAGCACCGGATTCTGCGAAGATTTTCCTCATATTGTCACTTACGTGGTAGTAAACTTAGTTGCTCTTTGTCCCTGATCGACTTTGGTAACTTTTAGTAGTTCAAGTGTGTATCGCTTTGCAGTAGTTACACAATGACATATCTTGGCAAGAAAGGGATGGGGTTTGGTCAATTCAAGTTCAACGTTTTTAGAAAGATAGGAGCTTTGTTTATTCGACAGGCCTTTTGGTCTAGTGGTCAGTGGCCCTGACTGCTATGCGCAAGGTCGTGGGTTCGATTCCCACCTAGGACAAATGTTTGTGTGATGAGCACGATCATATTTGTTCTTTGTCTGGGTGTAATTTATCTATAATATGTATGTACATATTTAGAAATATATATGTATGTTTATCAGTTGTCTAGTACTCATAGCACAAGCTCTGCTTAGTTTGGGACTAGATGGCGTTGTGTGAAAGTCGTGGAATATTATTATTATTATTTGCGCCTTATACGACGCATAATCAGCTTGTGGTGTTCCGACTGCTGAGACACAGGCCTCCTCTCTGTAAAAGGGAGTAGGCCGTAATCCACCATGCAGGCTCTGTGCGGGTTGGTGGAAGACACATGTCTTTTTTTTTTCTGGGACATCATGGTGGTTTCCTCACGATGTTAAACAACACAAAAATTAAAAATAAAGCGCAACAAAAAAAAAATTACAGACGGGAAATTATACGTCACATGTCACATTATTGCAAAGCGGCCTTTTTTTTTTTGGGGTGGGAAATTATCAAATAACTTCTCCCGTTCTGGGCGGAACGGGAGGGTGTGTCAGACTTTTACTGACTAAAACCCACCCGTGTTCCTTCAGTTGCCTGTGCCAAGGGCCACGGTAACTCTTTCGAACAACCCGCGACCCTGGAACAACCCGCGACCCTGGAAGTGGCCTTCGCTCAGCAAAATGTTGTGGCACTATGCAAGACAGACCCACAGCACTGGTTCTTAACGACAGCCGGCGTTGACGTGATGTCCTCGATCAATGCATATAAACAACCTAGAAATTTTAGCCTTTCGGAATATATTCTCTAAGGGCAAATTCCATCAAACTTTTGTATCCAGAATAAGTCTTATCCTGAGAACAAATCTTGAATTTTTGATAGTTTTTCCATACTAGAACAGTCAGCCGTCAATTTTATTCCACGGATAAAATATATCTGACTTTGGGAAAATCCGCCCTAAATGATGTTGAAAAAACCGGTCCATTGCGAGTCGGACTCGCGCACCGAGGGTTCTGTACAAATTTGTTGGTATGTAACTACAAATTTACGGTTTTTTGGATTTCTTTCCTTTACTTGTGGTGGATGACATTGCTTCTTACCAAATTTTATGATTCTAGGTCAACGGTTAGTACCCTATAGGTTTTGATTCCCTTGCGAGTGTCAAAATATGCGGCATAAACGGAACATAAACGGCCGTTTCTTTTGACTGCGTTGACTTAGAAGTTTGGTTTTTTCACTGCTTCAAGGGATTGCAGTCTGAGTATTTATATTAATTTCAACTTGATAACTCTACGCGTTCCTGAGAAAAAGTTTCTTGACAGATGGACAGACAGACGGACAACGAAATGATCTTATAAGGGTTCCGTTTCTCCTTTTGAGATACGGAACCATAAAAAGGAATCAAAATCCATTACACAGCTTAGAAGAAAAACACTGTCACAAAGACCAACACGAAAAGCGACTTTCATTTATAAAAACCATTTATGTCTTTTTTAGAAAAAAAGAATAATTAAAACTGTTACCTTAGAAGACAAATCAATAGTGATTATAGAAATTGGCACTAGGTACTTTGTCTGCTAAGATAAAAGTTTGTTTGCGATTATCTGAGGATCTTCCATCTCTAGAAACCATTTTGAGTGTTTTTCGCCTCAATATTACAGGTATTATGAATCCCTATGACAGTCGATAACGGTTCACAAGAGTCCCGAAAATCTGACGACCAAGCCGGTCGAATCTTAGGATATTGATAATATTACCTTGGTTACTAGCTGGATATTGCCTAGACAGCATATCCTAGGGTTAGGCACCTGTCTCACTGCGAAAGGAAGCGTCTAGCTATTAACGATTTTTTCACTCAAGAAACTTACAAACGGTTTTAGGTTTCGTGTCAGTAAAGGAGATACATAACATTAATAGTTGGTCATTGACAGGTCACACCGCTGGCGAGTAATTGTTTGTTGCAGAAACAACAGCTATAAAAGAGAGTACTCGCTTAGCGACGCTCGTTTGGGGGGGAAAACAATTGCTGAGAGACTCACGCTTGGACTGGTATATACGCATACCAACGAGTAATCTCTCGTCACCGAAAGGAGGCTTCTGTCCCAGCAGTGGGAACATTATACAATGTGTAACGTTAAATGCGCAAAACCTGAAAATAGTTTGATCAGAATAACGAGCAGAATTAATTGAACCACTTTTTATATAGGTCACATTTTTCAAAAAATCTTCATTAAAAACGTTGCCGTGTCTATTTATTAATAGGTCAAGCAAGCCAATGTCAGCGCGGAGCGGCGGCCCGGTGACGACTCCTCCCTCGATAAAGCGTCGTCGCAGACGTAAGAAACGATCAGAATGGCCAGTAAAATTAAAACAGCACATAAAATCTTTACAATTTTTTAAATGACTTATTTGCTCTCTGAAATAGGTCAATTGAATTAAAAATCAGGTGGGGTGTCCGAGGTTTTGTGCATTTAACGTTACACGTTGTAGGTTAATATGCATCATCATATGCCTGGCCTTTTCCCAATTATGTTGAGTTCGGCTTCCAGTCTAACCGGGTGCAGGTGAATACCAGTATTTTACAGGGAGCGACTGTGCCTATCTGACCTCCATAACCCAGTTGCTGGGTAATACGATACCCCTAGGTAAGACTGGTTGACTGACTTTCGGGCTTCTGAATATCCGTAACGACTGTCAAAGATCTACGAATGACAGCCGGGACCAACGGCTTAACGTGCTTTCCGAGGCACGGAGGTTTTTGGTACGTAAAGATGGATATTAGGTTAGACTGGTGTAATCACTAGATTATTAATTAGCTTTAGGTTATGTAAGGTAGTATGAAATGAAAGTTTGAATAATCTCACAAGCATTTAATGGAACCATTATTCTACAGGATATTTAACACCAGAAATGACAATAGGTACACCTTAGGCTTAAAGTACACACACGGCTGGTTATTTAAGTTATTTAGCAATATTAACAACCAGAAACACTCAGATATTTAAATATTAAAAACAAAATTAACTGATCTGGCCTTGATTTAACGGATAGCAGTATCTTTTTACAAAGTGACACGCTATGACTTTTTATGGTCTATACACTTCGGCGTCGCAGGAACAACTGACTGCACGGCCGTTTTCGTCGTTTAAATAATCCAAAAGGCGCGCGCACAGTCGCGATTCGCCCGCCGACCGTTACACGATTCGAACAAGAAGGCGGTAGTTGATAAAATAAATGTGTTTAACTTAAATGTAAAACGCATTTATTAGATCCACTAGGTATAATTGTGTATTAAGTTTACTAAAATCCTAACACTGGATAGTTGGAAAAAGCCTTGACCCTTAAAACAGGCAGGTAAAGTAAGGTTGCAATATTTCACTATAATATGCCTTCAAACAAAGTTTGCTATTTTATTTTTTAACACACAATACCCCTTCTCTCCTACTCTACCTTGTGTGCCGTAATAATTTTCAATCGGCCCGGGATATGTTCCTTAGTATACTTTCATGAATAAATATGAGCATTTTATATTTAACGTCGTGTTAAAGGAAAAGGTTTTTCGTATAGGTTTTATAGCAATCGGTTTTATGTCTCAGTTTCATAATAGTGCTATAATATTATGAAAGTGCTTCTTTTTATTTGGTGGTAAATATTATTGAGGGAAATAATAATATTAGTTTTAGATTGTGTTTGTTTAGAATATAATTAAGAAAAATTTTATGGAACGGAATTCTGTAGTAATAGTTTTAATGATCATCGTCTTTTCGCTATTTCCCGATGTTTATCCTGATTTAAACATAGGCAAGAGCGCGAGCGAGGGAAGGAGGCCTAGATCTGTTACAATCCTAGTAGGTACAGTCACCAAAAGATATAAGTAACCAGGGTCATCGGATATAGTTGAAGTTTAGTATGAAATTTTTAATGAATTTTTCTTTTTAACCCATGGATGTTTTCGAATAAAATGTTATTTAATTAATAGAAAACAAACAGTACAATCAAATCGCTTGCGTAATACTCGTGCGCACCTCATTAAAAACTCCCAAAAAACCTTAATCTTTATAAAAATTACTAAAAACAGTGACTTTCCACAACTTTCGTCTACTTTCGACCTATTTTAGGTTCTAATCTACTACTAAGTACTGTTTAACTACCAACGGAAAATGTGTGGAGGTTGCGATAATTGCAGTGGCTGCTGCGGGGGATGCTGCTGCCCTTGCATCACAATCTACACCTGTACGAAGCTTTGCTAGTGGCACAGAGTTGCGCCCCTTCGCGCAGACAAGCCATGATGTCTCACGTCGAAGATGGCGCACAGACTCCTCCGATGTTTGTGTCTTCGAAGTATAGACTCCCGTGCCGTTTTGTGGAAATAAACTAGTTCCTTTGTCAAATTAAATTTAATTCCAAAACATCTATTGGTTTCTTCTAAGCTTCAATTATATCTGACGACCCTGGTTACTTATCTCTTTTAGTGATCGTACATACTTGTATAAATAGTTAGTCTTTGTCATCTTTCTGTGGTCTTATATTACTATTGTGGGAAGATCAGCCATTTTACATGATTCGTTTACCTTTCTGTGTTCAGCCATTCATTACCAATCCTGTCTATGTGCCTAAAAATAACATGGATACAATATCCTGTACAACAAATAACAGCCACCTCCAATATAACGGGTGTGTAGTCAAAGAGATCGTATCGTAGTCTGAGAGCTGATATCTATTATGATTACAATATACACGCTTCAACTCACATTGGGTCTAACAAAATACTTTTTCAATATTGCTCTATCTTCTTTTTATTTCGTTAGAGGTGGGTTTCTGAATATATTATTATTTACAATATAGATTATTTTTCACTAGCTAGGAAGATAAGCATTGCGTTTTTATCTTAAAGATTGATGTTATTTACAGACAAATTGCGTTGCGGTTTAAAAAACAATGTAATGACAAACATTAAAAGATGATTCTTATATGATTTGGTCATGTTGAGAGGATGGGGTGAAAGAAGAACAAGAGATATTTACAAGGAAGATGTGAGTAGAAACTCCAGGAGAGGACGCCCTAAAAGGACATAAAGGTGAGCTTATTGGTGGTTCTTTAGAAATGTCAGGTGTGTAGTACTTGCAACCGGCGTGTGTGTATGACCAGATGTATGAAAATAAACGAGGCAAAACAATTAAGGATCATAGCAGGTGGAGTTTCCATATGGAAACGCTGGGAGGGGACGCCCTAGGAGCCTTCCTAGGGCAACAAAACCCTTCATTCATCCTCTCAACAGGACCAAACCGTCTAAGCATACTCTTTTCAATGTTGGTCACTACATCGTCAAAAGATCTTGGTGAATATTGCATCGCTAGATTATTCATAAAATTTCTATCATCGTCGTACGTTACCGAAAATAATGGCACTTAAATTCGACTTCTATGTTCAATGGACGATTTAAAGCCTGATACGACATAATCAAACAACTCACGTTCATTTCACACAGTGAAAGCATCGCTAACGGACGTGAATATCAAAAATATATCCTACCATGCCTTATAACGACAGTTTTGATCCCGTAAACTGTTCATAAACATCATAAAATGCCTCCATTGTGTACTATTAATCGCTAATTTATACCCAGACTTGGAAACAATGGGTATTTGATTTTCATTATTCGCAGTTCTAGCTTAAGTTTATTGTTTCATAGTAATAAATACAGGCCATTGTTGTAAATACCTTTCTTTAATGGATAGATTGTATTGTGTCTAGAATGTGGATGAGTCGTTTGTTTGCTGTTGTATATTCCAAGGGATAGGTTCTAAAAAGGCATGTATTTAATAAAACACACTTCGCCGACAGGTCATAATTATCTCGCTCTGCTCGCTCGCCTCACGCGTTCTGTGGTCACAGTTCTAACCTAACCTAACCTAACAGTTTCTATTTTGACTAACTGTTTACTGTCTAAGGATTGTTTGCTGTAATAAAGATTATGTATGTAATAGGTAAGGTGTCCAGAACTCCACGTCAATGCGTGTATTTTGCGAACTGATTATGTATGTCTACACTAATATTATAAAGAGGAAAGATTTGTATTTTTGTATGTATGTTTGTAATGAATAAACTCAAAAAGTACTGAACCGATTTCAAAATTTTTTTCACCATTACAATGCTACACTATCCCTGAGTAACATAGGCTATATTTATTATTAGAAAAAAATTAGGGGTCCCTACACCCGTACGCAAAATACGCGCATTGACGTGGAGTTGCGGACACCAGCCCGTGTTACCTAGGGGTCCCTACTAAAACTTCAATAATGTAACCCAAGGTGTAAACACATTAGCCATAAAATGTCTTTCATCGCATGCCGATATTCCCACGGAATCGAAACTTACGCGGGTGAAACCGCGAGGTGCAGCTAGTATATTATATTATGCCCTGTCGGCGAAGTGTACTGTCGGCGAAGAGTCTTGTCGGTGTTCAGTCTGTCGGCGTAGTGTCTGGTCGACGTTAAGTCGTACACTGATTTAACTTAGTTTAATAAAATAACTTTTAAATTCAAAACGCTAATAAAAAAATAAATGAAAGCGAAGAAACCTGTATAGGATTTTTTTTACGTTGACTAGAACAGCTTGTCGATTCTGTAAAAATCTCACCGTGAATTCATAAGTGAAGTGAGCTTGAAGTGAGCAGTTTCAATAGTGTTAATCCCTTATGACAGCTCACTCCACGCTCACTTCACCAAGTTTTCACGGTGAGATGGTTACAGAATCGCACGGCTGGTCTTCTAATGAGCAGCCCAGTAGCGAGCTCAGATTTAAAACATTACGTGTCACTAACGTACTTAGCAATAGATGTTTACGGCTTAAATAAATACGTGTAATATTATTCGTGTACCTTCATTATTTGCTTGTATAATATAAGCAAATAATAACAGCCCGTGGCTAAATAATGACAGACGCACAGGTCGATCGATCAGGTTAAGGTAATATGTAAAAAATAAATCATCGCTCGAGGGGTGTGGCTTAACCGAAGACGCGGGGAGCGCCCCCGCTTGAATACATTGAATACATTGAAGCCGGATCCACACCTATCCACACGTTTGTATAAGGTTGATAAAAAAGTTTTGTTGCAAAAATTTCAACGATGTTTTTTTAAGTATTGACACAATGTGACATCGAGCTATGTAAAGGATATTCTAGACTGTTTTCTACTCTTCCGCGTGACAGGGTATAAAAGAGCGAGCTTGCGTTCTAATGGACAGAATTGGCTTCGATCTCACAGGTGCAACTTCGGGCGATCATGTTTTATGTGTGGCGGCGCGGCATGAACGCAAGCACAACTACCAAAAATATACAGGATGCATTCGGGGAGGACGTAGTTTCTCATCGAACAGTCCAGCGTTGGTTCAATCGTTTTAAATCTGGAGACACAAGTTTTGAAGATAAGGAACGTTCCGGACGACCCTTGAGCATCGACGACGACGCATTACTCTGCTGCATCAAAGCAAATCCGGAAGCAAGTACGCACGAGCTAGCCAGAGAACTTGGCGGCACCCAAGCATCAATAGTAAATCACTTACTCAACTTGGGATACAGGACAGTTCTAGCTCAATGGATACCACACCGTCTCACCGACGATAATAAGAACTGCCGCGTGACCATCTGTCAGTCTCTGCTACTTCGTCATCATCGCAAGGAGTTTTTAGAGGATCTTGTGACGGGGGATGAAAGCTGGATCTTGTATGATAACAGAAAGCGTCTAGGCTATTGGCTTCCAGTCGGAGAAAAACCGCCACAGCATCCGATTGATCCTCACCCACAAAACATTTTGTTGTGCTGTTTTTGGGACGCAAAGGGAATGCTGTTTCACAATTTTCTCCCTGCAGGCACACGATCTCCTCTACACAATACATTGAGAATCTCCAGGAATTAGCAAAAGCTATATCGTTTCTCATCCACCATACTCTCCCGACATGGCGCCATCTGACTACCATTTGTTGAAACATTTAAAGGCATATTTGAGAAACAAAACTTTCAAAAACGTCGACGGTCTCAAGAAGGATGTGTTCATATTCTTCGAGTCACAGCCGCCGTAGTTTTGGGCAAAAGGAATAAACGTCTTGCCTGCTAGGTGTGCAGTGTCATAGAATTAGATGGCGAATATATGGTTGATTAGAAATTTTGTGTATAAGATATATGAATAAATTAATTCTACTGAAATTATTGCGACAAAACTTTTTTATCAACCTTATATTTGTGACGGCTTGTTGAGGTTTGGCAAGCGTGTGGACCTACGAGTACAATACTATTGCGTAATTTAGAAATTTATAGAAAAACATTATGAAATAAAAGATGTTGAATTTTTTTTGTCATAACTTTTGCACCAACCCGATATTTTCTTTGTTTGTATCCTTGCCCCTATTTTTATTAATTACATATTTGACATAAAAAATATAATCACGATTGCGGGAGGAACGACACAGGTCCGTTACTGACAAAGCCCGCAGGCGATCTGGGCGGGCATAAGAAAGTGACAGAGTCAATTACTTCCACATGCGAAAAAAGAGATCGCAACAATGCGCTGG
This sequence comes from Eremobia ochroleuca, assembly GCA_949629135.1. Classification (NCBI taxonomy): domain Eukaryota; kingdom Metazoa; phylum Arthropoda; class Insecta; order Lepidoptera; family Noctuidae; genus Eremobia; species Eremobia ochroleuca. The sequence continues at coordinate 15,640,865 of OX451404.1, forward strand.
AACCAAAATAAAACAACGTAAGCGCCAAACCAAATAAAAATTGTTTAAAAATAAATTAAGCTATGTATCAAAAATTTGTACAGTCAGAGTTTTCAATTACCTATTACGCATATTTTGAATGCAATTTTGCAATGAAATTAATTGGGATTTTAGAATTACAGGAGAAAATATAAAAAAATAGACGTCTTTTCGGAATTAAATTCTATCGAGGAAATTTGAAGCAATTGCGTTTTCCTTCAGTCAGAGTCTTAATCAAATAGTCAATAAACATATAACTAAAAATCAAATCCAAACATGCTGTAATAGTGAAATAAATGGATTCGAAAAACACCCAATTTATTTTGATATCGCCTTAAGCTACGCTTGCCGCGGTTGGCCTGTGGATGGATGACCATCTTTACATACCGAGACCCCTCCGTGCCTCGGAAAGCATGTTAAGCTGTTGGTCCCGGCTGTCATTCGTAGATTTTTGACAGTCGTTACTGGTAGTCAGAAGCCCGAAAGTCTGAAAACCAATCTTACCTATAGAGGTATCGTATTACCCAGTGACTGTGTCGTGGAGGTCAGATAGGCAGTCGCTCCATGTATTATAAAATACTGGTATTCAGCTGCATCCGGTTAGAATGGAAGCCAACCCCAACATAGTTGGGAAAAGGCTAGGCAGATGATGATGAATATAAGCAAATGGTGTGAGTACATGAATGATATACATACATATAATAAGTAAATATTAGTTATACTCGTACTTGGACTTACTAAGTAATCATTAAGGAGTGTTCTTATAGCGAATGTGAGTACCAACACAAACCATTTCTGTACTAATGGTACAAAACAAACATAAACCTAAATTAAAACTATGCATAGAATAATAAAAAAAAAAAATCTGGATTGCGTAACCACACATTGGTAGGCACACAAAAAAGTCATTTAAGAATCCATTCATTTAATTTTTCATATTTGTTTCATTTTCTGATAAATATCGATAATAAGGGCTTTGTACAGAAACGTTGCATAAAATTAAGAGACCTTTAAACGTCAAAAATGTATGGGTAAGCAGTCACTTATCAGTAAACTAAGTAATGTTTATAAACAAAGGGGCAAACATAAACTAATAACTTATTAACAATGAAATGGGACAAAAAATTCAAAACGTCCCAACTCAATTTAACCCTTTCTAAAAACTTAAAATATGTATTATATTACTCACATAAATAAATCCCATTGTTTGGTTCCAGCCATTACATTAAATTATCACTTGGAAACTAATTACAAAGACAATGGGAAAGTTTGCAAATAACAGAAGTCTATCGCCAGCTTTATTTAAGTTACAGTAATTGTTCCTTTAATTAGACGAGTTTTAATTTATTATATCAGAAAAAAAATTGCCAGCCAGTATTTTTTTTTTCGAAGACAATGGCTCTTTTCCTACAAATATGGAACGAGAATCAACTGAACATTGATTTTAGCCCAGATTCAAATTCTACTTCTATATTTTACATTATTTTGTCTTTATTTTTTACTTCTTCTGTTGTTTGAACTGCCTCGTTAAAATAGTGGTCGTAAGCGCAATTGCTGAGCATGGGATCCTGGGTTCGATTCCCAGGTCAGGCAAATTGTTGCTGGGTCTTTCTATGTGGAATTTTTCAGTAACAGACCGGAGTCTGGATTTGTGCTCGGATGATGTTGATGGTAATAGGATCGCTCCCATGGGATGGCATGGGATTTTGGCATCACATTTTTATTTTGTTTTTAATTTTTGAACTTATTTTATTATTTTAATTTTATAAGTTTGCGATTTTATTTTATTTTTATTTGTGTAAAATTTACGTATGGATATTTATCTGAAATAAATGTTTTGATCTGATTTGACTATAGGTAAACCTCTAGCCAAGCCATCAGGGAAAATAAGACGTAATGTAATGTTATTCTAAGAAAAGCTTACAGACTATAGCTAAATGAAAGATTATGAACCAGTGAAGCAGACGAGTCCTGGAGTGGAGACCGCGTACCGGCAAGCTTAGTGGGACGCCCCCCACCTAGAAGGACCGACGACGTTAAGAAGGTGGCTGGGACAGACTGGATGCGGAAGGCGGCGAACAGGGTGTTGTGGCGCAGTCTGGGAGAGGCCTATGTCCAGCAGTGGACTTCGTTGGGATGAGTTGATTGAATCATTATAATAGTGAAGATAGTAGTAGATTATTAACCATGGGGATAAAGTCTTCTGTCGCGGGTGACGATTTAAATCGCGAGCGTAATGAAGGACTTGAGGTTTACTCCCGAGCGTAGCGAGGGTGTTAAAAACTTAAATCACGAGCGAAGCGAGGAATTTAAGACGAGTCCTGAGTGTAGCGAGGGATTTAAGTTCACCCAAGACTAAGACAGCTTTATCACCGAGGAAAATACTCTACTTTTCGTACCATTTGCGAAAAAATTAACACAATAATAATACGAGATAAGCATTTAGTAAAAATAATGACAATTAAAAATAAATTAAAATAAACTTAACGTTTATGTATTTGAATGCGTATTCCTTTTTCAAAAAGATGTATAATGCTTTATACACAAACTCAATGGTGTAAACACAGATGTAGTTCAGTATAAATTTCGGTAAGTATTCCATATTTAAATCACAATCTCCCCCTAGAGGATGAATGAAATTCAGTACAATTATTTTCTTTCCCTGTTTTTAACAGATTAAAAATGACTATTGTTATGTTCGCTTTTTGTGGCATAGAATGTCACTTTTTTGAGCGAGTGGTACGAAAAGATAATTTATTTGTCCACAACATGAATATGGCATGCAAGATGTTACGTTGTTGTTGTTGTTGGTGATGTTGTTGTTGTTACGATAGTTGTTTAATCATACGAGCCAATTTATTGACCTTATTCTTTACTTTCCTGAAAGAATTTCTACTACTTACTCTTAGTTCATCGTACTAAAAACGTAACCCCTTTCCTGCTATAAGTAAACATTATTTAATAGAGTGTCAGTTACCGGCTAACGCAAACACCTGGAGGCTACAATAACATCTAAAGGGTTTACTTTGAGGCTAACGGTTAGACGATCGATTAGACAGCGCGGTGTCAGTATAGCCGCTGTTGTTCGTAGCTAAATGAGGGGTTGGGTTAATCGATTGTTTAATCAGCGATACCTGGAAACTGGATACTAGGAAAAACCGCCACGATCCTAGAATATACAGGTGTGTTATAATAATAATAATAATAATAATCATTTATTTGCAGACATTGAAGTCCATAGAATTAAATTAATTGACATTGACACATAAAAATAACACGATACACACACATAAAAAAAAAAAAAAACACAAAATAGGCAGAATAATAATAATAATAATAACATAATAGTAATAAAGATAAAATAAATAAAATAAAATAAAATAAATGCAATAAATGCACGCACAGTTACCTAACCAACCTGTGTGTAAAATAATTGTAAGGCAAATTGACTGAGTACCAACTGAAGAACAAATATGTATATGTAAATTAAAATAATAAGTAAGCAAATAACAACTTATACCTAACTGATTAATAAAAATAACAAAATTAAATCCTAACTTAACTAAAACTGTACACAAAAAAAAATACAGCGTCAAAAAATTCATCCGCATCGCTGTCGACTGGTTATGTACTCATGAGACTCATGAGACTGGTGGTATTACTACATTGTATGGCAATGCTTAGCCCCTAACCCTTGGGTCGGGACGGGAAGTAACAACCGGCCGTTTCAAAATTCCCTCAAAAAGACCATAAGCACTCGGACCCCACGGTCCGAGGGTTTCAACACCAAACGGCTCGAAAATATAATTTCCGATAAGGTTATTATACTTTCACCGCTTGAAGCTTTCCGCAGCTGCAGCAGCAGCGCTAGCACAGCACGCCGAGCCAGGAAGATGGGATGGCGCAAGAGTATCAACACACATTGCGTCCCACACTAAAGACCTACCCATCTTCCATGGAAATAAAGACATACCGTCCGGTCTCTTGCCACTGTCGCGTGCCAAGCCATTGGGTTCTAATACAGCTGGAACGCCAACGGTGGCAAGAGCTTGTCGGATGACGTCATTAAAGTTCGCGTGCCGTGCTAAGTGACCTGCACTTCGGCTGCAAGACAGGCCGTGGTGTCCGAGACTGATGACATCTTCGCCACAGTGACAGCGATGAGGAGAACAGCAAGGAGCTCCTAGTCGCAGGGAAGCAGTGAGGTGGAGTGTCGTCGAACAAAGTGCCTATGTTCGGCGAAGGTAGTGCATGGAGCCAAAGAGCCAACCCCCACTTACACACAGCCATAAGGTACGCACGTTCCCCAGTAGCAGACGAGTCAAATAAATTGTTTTGTACTACACTGCAGAGCGGCTTACCGTCTTTGAGAAGATGGATTGTCGGGTGAATATGTATTCGGGCAAGCGAGTCTCCAGGCTCGGTGAAGTACGGCACATCAGAATTAATCAGTGTGGAGGCTAGGATTTTCCTGATTAATTTATCAGTGCCGTGGACCGAGTATATGAAAGCTGGTAAATTAATACTAGAAATTTAATTTTATAAATTTAATTTCTTTTAACAACTTAAATTGTCCGTATACTTATTCAAATCACAACTTTTAGTCTTTGACAGTTATATGAAATGGCTAGAAGATCGTAAATTGACGTAGTTTGTCACTTTGCTTAACACCGCGCCAATATTCCCCGAAGGGTTACGTGGAGGTACAGGAGTACACTCACATTTCGTCATTTAGGTTTAAAACCCATGTAATAGTGGGCATTAACCGGGCACTTCGGGCAAGACATATTTGGCATTGCATTGTACAGACGCCAGCACATCAAGCTACTACAATCTGTTATTTTTTTTAATTAGATTTTCAACTTTATCGCTACAACACAAGGTTCAAAGGTGATTGGGAAAATTTTAAAGTTTCGGGTAGCTTCATGTGCTGGCGTCTGTATTGTAAGAAAGCCGGGCCGACTTAATCTTGTTCACCAAGCTCCTTAAATATAGTATTCGTAGAAGATAGTTGCAATGACTGCATTATATTTATAAAAGAGTGTAGTAAATTGAGTAGTAAGAATGCCTTGCGGAGCGACTCAGTCTTGTTGACCAAGCTCCTTAAATAATGTATTACTCGTAGTAGAAAATAATTAATCCTAAATAAGAACTGAAGAACTTTATGAAATATTGAAAAGAAAGCTATAGCTATACGAAGCGACTTAGTCTTGTAGACTAAACTTCTTAAATTAAGATACCTATAAAAAGGGCATATGAAAATAAAAAAAAAAACTGCTAGTTACATGTCATCTTGTTTTTTGTCCCAACACTATTACACATTCGACACGCTTATTCACTCTAGTCGAAATAAATATCTAGAAAAAAACACACCTTGCCTTCGGCGGACCTCTTCTATTATGAATAAACATGGCTATTTTTCGCGACTACCTGACGTGTGATATCGTCTAGACAGTCTGTTTTCATCCCTGTCACCCCCATATGTCGACAACAGCCCGGTGATATATTTGTTTTTCATATTCAACGCTGATATTTCTTGCTGGACTCATTGTCAGATTTTGGATCGAGTGTTTTTGGGAGCAGGTTTTACGATATTTATGTGCATGATTGAATATGGGAATATTTTGGTGATATTGCCTATAAGGTATAAAATATAATATGAGATTACTAAACAGTACTTAAAAAGGTAGCTGAGACAGACTGAATGAAAAAGGCGGAGGATAGGATGCTGTGGCGCAGTCTGGGAGAGGCCTATGTCCAGCAGTGGACTGCGATAGGCTAGAACATTAGATACGAGTTAGCTCGTAATACCTACTTTATGACTTTGATAATCTTTATGGAAAAGCTCGAAACTTCGGCAGTCAGGTCGTTTTATTGTTAGCTTACATTGTTTCCAATTGCTGGGCCTTCCCTTTTCAGGGGAAACAGAGAGGTTTGCAGGGGCAAACCTCTCTGTTTTGTGCGATCTCTGGCCATGTTGGCCCCGCAAACCTCATTATTTTCTGCACCCAACCGTCAGTAATTGTAATTTTTAGTGTTGAAACTCGGTTGATTACCTACACAGGGACATATGATTTTTTTTACTAGCGTAAAAAAATCTTAGATATGTGATTGGTTTTTATCCACCCTGAAAAAAAGAAACAAATATAGAAAGAAATTTATTTTATTTGGGACACGAAAACAGTAAACGCTCTTCGTTTACTGTTTGCATTTAAAACTGACAAAATCAACATTCAAAATACAAAAAAAAAAAAAAACTACGAGACCAGAAAGGCTCCAATCTCAGCATAATCCAAGTAGCTCTCCTAATAAAAAATGAAATACAGTCGCCTCTCTACATTGAAGACTATCCCAAAGTACCGGACTATTTTCAAATAGTAATTACATACGAGTACATAGCAATCTCATAGGAAATTCCACAAAAAGCACTCAACTACTAACTCCCAAGCAGGTGCTATAAATACAGAAACTTCATCAACCACCTTAAATATTTCGCTTAACTCATCCCTAGGGATAAAAGGCAGTTTGTATTCATCCCTTCTGTTAAGGAGAAGTTACATTTTGCCGTCAAATAAATACATTCTTAATTTATCACAACCAACTTTCACGTCTTCAGTCATTTTTTTGCGACAAGACGCGAACTTTTCGACTGATGACGTCACACATAAAAAATGGCGTTGCTCGCGAATTTCTTGATAAATTATTATTGTTAAGGAACGAAGGTGGAAATGTGATATTTATACGAAATGTGAAATGAAGAAATTCGCGTGTGAGTAAATGATTAATCATATTTGGATCCTGTGTCTCTAAGATGTTTTTTTTTGGGAATCATTAACCAATTCGTGTTAGAACTAATATTACTTACTGTATATTCGCATTATCAGTCTGTTGTGTTCCCACTGCTAGAACACAGGCTACCTCTCTTCGAGAGCGACTGAGCTATAATTTTCCACGCCAGCCCAGTGCGGGTTGGTAAATGTCAGATGTCTTCGATTTTTTTGGTTCTAGGATATGCCGGTTTCGTCGCGATGTTTTCCTTTACCGTTTTGAGAGCAGTGGTGATGAAATTATAAAGCACCTGTCTGGCTTCGAATCCACGATATACATACATCTCGTAAGATGGGGCAGTTACATCTGGGTCACTAACTGCTCTCACTATACAGCGTGTAACGGAAGGGGGGTATCAACCCTGAAGGAGGTGAATGAAGGCAAATTTTTTTTTCATATTTCGACCTATGTTCTTTGGGGAAAGTTTTTGAGTTTCATGAGCACATTCACCTCCTTCAGGGTTGATACCCCCCTTCCGTTACACGCTGTATACTATTTAGTAATATCGAAAATTGATTTTATAAGCTCGGCTTATGAAACCTTGTTAATCTGTAAAAATATTTAGGTAGGTACAAGTAACATTAGCTCTAGTGTTTTGAAAGGACTATGACTACATATGTAAAATTCAAAACTTTCGATCAACTTTTAAATGACGTGCTCAACATAATCACTAAGAGGTGGAAGGTAAACCTGAATGTGACTGTCATATCTACTGTCTGTTTTTTGATGCGCCTCCCTTCTCGCTCGCGTTCGTGGCAGTTCCAACACTATACTGGGTGTTTTTACTGATCGGTGGGAGTCCCCCATGCTGCAAAGTTGGGTGCGGCTCCATGTCGTAATTTATTTTTGTTGCCAATACTAATATTAATTTTTTAAACATATTGTTACTAAAAAAATATGGACCTGGTCTGAAATAAATGTTTATTATTATTATATTTGGTGACGCATGATCAAAGAGAGAGCTTGGGCTTGGCTTTGGCTTGGCATTATAATTCATTATCACGATGGAAAGACAGAATAACAAACTTTTTAAACTGAGAATGAAATAGATTAGAATACTTTTTATTATTTATTTATTCATTTATCCTCACACTGGAACGCCATTCAGCAATTACACCAATGGAGCAAAAAATTATTTCATGTGCTGGTTTCCGTCCATCCTGTGCACCGTGGACATCGAACGGGCGGCGATGGATCACGTACGCTCACGCATCGTCAAGACATTTCTCCAGAGCCCCATCACTCCTTCCATAATGCGAACATTATTTGCGAATTTTTGAAACACAGTGAATTTTTCAACATAAATACATTAAAATTGAAAAAAACAGAGAATTTTAAGGCGTCATCCTGACTGACGGATGTATGTACATGATTATGTACACCATACGAATTACAAATACAAATGTAGAAATATTTCATTGGGTGACGCAATGGGCGGTCTTAATGCCAAGAGCGATCTTTTTAAAGACAAATTCTGGATGGATTTAAAGGGATAAGAAGATAATACTGCAGGTTGCCCTATGGTGTATTATTGTCATTTGCAATAAATACATTGATACGTGAAGCATATTGTATATGAAACTTTGTGATGGTCATACAATGACAAAACGTGAAACGGAACTGCAGATACTCCTCAACATATTTATAACCCTTAACAACAAACGAGAAAAACGCTATCACAAACAAAAAGCTAAACTAATAAGAAAATCCAGCAAGAACAGAAAAAGGGCTAACGAGAAAAATCCACACTTATGTAAAATAACACAGAATGTACAAGCCGTTCTAACAAGGCTCCGCCGGCTAGATTCAATCTTTACCAAACATATTGAATCTCTTCGGTTAGCAGACTGAGACAAAATGGCGGTGCCAAGTGTGTACTAGAAAATGTAAGCAAAATACTAGTACCGGGGAAAAGCTTCTTGAAGAAAATCTACGTATTCTATATATTTCTTACGATTTTCTCCTATTTTATTAAGACTTTCAATATCGAATGCAAATTTTGCTGTGAGTAGTAAACATCAGGTGTGGACTCAAAGAGAATATAGTCCACGTCTTTTTCTAATAATGCATTTTGCAGGGGTCGTGGCTAAATAAAAAGCTAAATAAGCCGAACGGGTCAATCTTCAGCGCTTGCCGGGATCGGTCCGTGGATGGATAACCATCCTTAACATACCGAGACCCCTCCGCGCTTCGAAAAAGCACGTTAAGCAGTTGGTCCCGGCTGTCATTCGTAGATCTTTGACAGTCGTTCCGAGTCCGGAGAAGCCCGATACTTTGACTACCAGTCTAGACAAGGGGTATCAGCCAGTAACTAGGTTGTGGAGGGCAGACGGGCAGCCGATCCATATAAAATACTGGTATTTAGCTGCATCCGGTTAGACTGGAAGCCAACCCCAATATATTCAGGAAAAATTTTCTAGATTGATGCATTTTTCAGGAAATAGACTTCTCTTCTTATGAGTAAACCCAGAATTCAGCTTTGACATTCATATATCAGTAAATGTGTGCTTAAACACACGATAAAAATATATGTCAGATATAAGTAGGTACTTAGTTTAATAATAAATGTACAGACGCCAGCACATCAAGCTACCCGAAACTGTCAGATTTTTCCAATCAACTTTGAACCTTATGCTTTAGTACTAAAGTTGAAAATCTATTAAAGAAATCTGACAGATTGTAGTAGCTTGATGTGCTGGCGTCTGTACATGACACAGAAACTAGTAACTTCACACAAATAGTGCCTCTACAAAACTAATCCAATCACAAAGAAATTTTAATCTGTCTTGAAATAATGGACTCCTGAATTAACAAGAGCTCCGCAGATTACTAAAACATTTGGCAAGAGTCGATAGTTGCACTATACCTACACAGGTGAATCATAAAGGTACGTACTTTCTTGGCACGGAACCTTGGTTAGCAAATCGATAGTCGAGGAGTAATAAAAATAAATGTCAACGTGATACCAGATAGTCGCCAAAGGGTTGAAGTTTATTTATTTATTTATTTCTTCAACAAATTTACATTTGTGTCGAACAGTGGTTTTCAGGAAGACAAATATCGAACTATATTGAAATATATCGCTCTTTTTTGTGTGTGTTCATTCAGTATATTGCTTTTATACTGGATGCTTTTTTTTACAGGCTCCAAATTTTTACAGGGTGTTCTACTCATGAATATGAACAACTTTCACTATGACAGTCTATATAGCCTGGAAGCTGACCCCAATATAGTTGGGAAAAGGCTAGTCAGATGATATTATACAACATGTTTTCTTTAGCGTGTCCAAATTTTTACATTACGTTCTACCCATGAATATGAACAACTTTCACTATGACTCAACTGTGAACCAACTCTGAGATCACGAAAAAATATCTGCTATTTCATACATTTTGGTCAAGTAGGTATTGAACGTTTGTTTTCTTTGTGTACTTTTGTATTTCGGTTGGTAATTTTTCAAGGTGTTGTACTCGTGTACAACACCCTGAAGAATTTGCAGCCAGTACATCGTAGCCTTCCTCGAGAATTGGTCTATCAAATGCAACAAGAATTTTTCAAATCTGATTGGTAGTTCCAGAAATTAACGCGTTCAAACAAACTGCTGCTTGGATATTGGTTAAATAGAGTAAAGTTTTTAGGGTTCCGTAGCTAAAAGACAAAAATGGAACACTTCCGTTTTGTCCGTCTATACGTCTGAATGTTGCACAATCATGTTACTCGGAGACTATTTGTACTATATCGATGTAAAGAATAGGTACAAAATATAGTTACTGTTTTAAAATATTTTTATACAACAATATGTAACTATTCATTATATTTCTTATTGATGCGTTTCTCTTTTCCATACTATCCCCAAGTCTCCTTTTATGATAACCACTAAAAATGAGAATGACTTCGACTGTCTGTCTTCAATCATCTGATAACTTATTCGAGGAATAATTTTTAAATTTTTAAATTTTTAAAATAAAAACTGTGAAACGTCAATTTTATTCCTCGAATAAAAGTTATCTGGCGATGGAAAAGTCAGCCCTTAATTGATTACAAATAGGGACTACTGACCATAGGTGTCAAAAATTATCAAATTCTAAACAGTAACAGTAACAGCTTGAAATAATACAGAAAGAAATTATAATATTACCAGCGAGCGCAAAAGAAAAATGTATTAAATTACATAAGAGCTGTCATCCGTTGATCGCTTTTTATACCCACGCATACTCGACGAACTAACTTTACTTATATTTGTATCATAGAATTCTCTTGAGAGAAACTCGGCCTAGTTAATTTCTTTGTAAGTTAAAATAATATTATGCTTATTGGTAACATCAAAAAATATTCATGAGATCCGTTGTTTTTATTTATGATGGTATTGTGTATTTTTCGTGTTCATCTACTATCTTCATCTAATTCCTTTTCTGTATCTTCAATCAACCAATATACTCAGTCTGAGTCGCAGTCTACTGCTGGACATAGGCCTCTCCCATGCTGCGCCACAACACTCTGTACTCCGCCTTCTTGTTATTACATTTGCGATACTTACTTCTTCAATTGATGTTTAAATCTGTATTACGTAGACGTCCAGGTTCTTTGAAAATCACCTTCGCTCTGCAATCGCCAAGAGTTGTGCTATTTTGGGAACAAGTCTTATGATGTACTGGTGTTTTTGCTTGATAACTTTTTATATGATATAATTGTCTCAGTAAAAAGATAAATCTTTTCATGTATATCGATACCTATCGTGTAAGATTTGGATCGTATAGATGTCCAAAAATTGATTTTATTTCAATAGCGGTTGTTACTGAATCTCTGGGTATAGACATTTTCCAAGATTTAATTGAATTTATGTGAGTAAGTAGCATACATACTTGTGTCTTATTTTTCCTACGAACTACCTGATATGAGTTCAATTGAAATTCAAGCTCTTGTTTTTGTTTGATATTTCGAGGTAAAGCAAGTGGTTTTTGAGCCAGCATATGCAGGGCGAAAAGTTTATACATATATTCACTAAGAGGGTATTACTTACTTATTTTAATTGATTACTTTAAGCTTTTATAGTGATTATTTCAAGGATATTATAAGCAAAAATATTTTATAATAATAATAAATTTCTTTATGGTGGACAGCTATGCCATGAATCTTCAAAGACCTTTTCAAATAAATTTTCTATGTTCTGTAATCATGCCGCACCTATTCAGCTATCAACTTTTGGGGCTGCATATGCTTGCTCAAAAGCCCTCTGGGCTCCTACCAAAGTTAAATAAAAATCAACAAATAGTTTTTCAAATTGTTTTTTATTAAACTCATATTTTTTTACAAAGAAACTATTCACATGAAAATCATTACAATTACCTTGATATTAACAGTTGACAAATAGATCCGATAAAAGATGTCAGACATCAGTTTCTATCACTAATTAATTATAATATTTACAACACTATTTACATAATTACAGTTGACAAAAGTAAATTTGACAAAAACCATTATGATATTTCATAAAATTGTATAAACTAAGAATTATTTTTCACAGCCAGAAAAAAAAAAAAGAATAGAAAATAAAATTAATCGAAAACCTCAAGTCTTTTTACATTATGTGTTAACATGTTCCAACATTTCAGGTAACGCATTGTATGCTACCATATTACCAAAACCTTTAGGCTCTTTCTTGGTTACTATTGCAACAATTTCTTCTTCTGGTGGCGGGGGTGGGAACTCTGCATTAGAGTCCACGGCCGCCGATATATCATCTACACTAAGAACTACTTCTCTATTGTCAATTTCGATTCTGTTACGCTCTAAAGAACTATCTTCCATAATGCTGTACAGATTTTCTGACTTACTCTTACTATACATTTGTCAGGAGTTCATGTAAAATGGATCGTTTATATTGACTCCATCATTGACTGTATTTCCCTTTTGTGACCACTGTTTTTGTTGATGCTTTATCCTATATATAATTTCGTCATGTATTACGCCGAAGCACATGGCTGTTAGTGCCAAACCGGTTAAGGTGTACGCAGAACAGAACCACAGAGTTGTAGATTTGATGGTGTAGTATCTAACACCATTTATTGTTGTATATGTCATACCAGGAACAATATTACCGAACCCAATGGTGCTTAATGCCATGAAACAGAAATAGAAACCATCTATGATACCCAAATTGTCTATTTTGAAGAGAACTACTGCTCCAATCACTATGTATATAAATATTGCAGCTAAACACAAAAGTACAGGAGCAAGTATGCTGAGACCATGCATGGAGAGCTTTGAGTCTGTGTCGGGCCAACTGATGATGTCATCTTTGGCTGTGCTGGTTGTCGGTCTTTCTGAAAGCGACAAGTCTTTCTGACTGTCAGGTTTTAGAACGTAACATTCTTCTGTAGGAGTTTTGCTCGTATTTTGACTATTAAGAATTTCTTCTTGTTGTCTTTTCATCTTCATTCTTCGTTCCTTCTCCGCCATTCTTCGTTCGTCATAGCAGCAGTAGCCGCAGTTTGAACAGAGGCAGCAACAAAGTGCCCGGCTGAAGACGCTTCTTGCCATTTTGGAGAGCAGGGATCCGACGCTTGATAGGTAGACCAGTGTAAGTGGTATGCCAATCAAAGCGTATATGATTGTTACTCCTTTTCCGAGGATTGTTCTCGGTGCGATGTTGCCGTAACCTGTGGAATAAAACGAGTTATTATTATTTTCATAAGGACACTGAAAACTATTGTAGGTTGTTATTATATTGAACGGCATCAACGTCAAAAGTCCTGAAATGTTTTCATTGATCAGGGGTTTTCTTGTATTAAAATACATACAATTTAACAGACCAGTAAATAATTGTGTGAAAGAAGTGGAAGCTTAAACGTTGCACGTGTGTTGTGTTTTTCTGTTTTTGTGTGCTTCAAACATTTCAAACATTTTATCTGTAGTGTGTTTATTTGTAGTGCGAGGGTCATACAAAAGATACGATTATTGTGCACTACAGTTGTAAAACTAACACTTCAGGTCCTTCTCAACCTGTAGAACAAAAGTAAGTACACTAACCTAAAATGACTTCTACAATTTTAAAACAAAGTGCGAAAAATTCTCACCTATAGTAGTTAAAACAGTGAGCGAGTAGAAAAACGCAAGCGCCAAATTCCATTCGTGCTCTTCATAATGGTTGGTGAGGTCACTCCCAAATTCACCGAGCGCCATCTCTCGGTAACTAACGCCATACTGCGACGCCATTTCGGTAGTGACCCTTTGTACAAGCTCGTTTTGAAACTTCAGAATCTCCTGTGCAGCCAACCGTGTCCAATTCTCTCTATACAAAATATTTAGAGACACTGTTATCTCCCAAATATTTTCAACCGCTCTGCTTCTGGCGTCCCAAAAGTAATTTGCTGACAAAGTTAGATTCCCGTAGTCATATTCCTCGTCTGTCTTTTTGTGTGTACTATTTGTATCTTTATGACTAATCCTCTGTCTATCTGGAAGTATTCTGGGCCTGGCTGGGACTTCTGCACCACCTTCTATGGCCAGAAAAATGAAGGATCCCAAAAACGTGTAGGCTAAAAGTACGACGAATATTACAACGTTGGTTAGGGAGCCGATGATGAATTGTTTTCTTCTATACTTAGTAGTTTTGAGACAAAAGCAGCAAACAACTTTTTGCCGTGATGTTTGTGCTCTTTTTCTGCTATTTGATACCATGGAGTCGGCATCTTGGCATCGGTCCAAAGGGATCCCTCCGTTTAGCGAGGGCTTTGCCAATGTGTACTGTTCAAAACGACTGATTGCTTCTTTGTCCAATACTACATGATCTATATCCATTTTGGTGTGTTACGTTCTACCTTCATGTGACGTCATTTTATCGGCTCATCTGTAACAAGAGATAATGCAATTATGTATCAAATATAGGCTATTGGTACCTAGTTATCAGGGGTAAGAGGAGGAACAAAAATATATTGTACATTCAAAAGTACCCTTTCGTCCTTATCCGGGTACCTTTCTTTCTCATCAAAATCGGCTTAGTTAGTTTGGCCGTAGAAATCTTCTAAACAGAGGAGAGATACAATTTCGAATTTATAGTGGCTTCTATGTTAGACTTTTATCTGAATTTTTAATAATACTGGAACCATTCATTGAGAACTGGAAGAATTAATTGAGCGTCAATCAATATCGAATGATGAGTGTCGTTGACAGGTACTATCAAGGCATCGCGTGTATGTACAGACGCCAGCACATCAAGCTACCCGAAACTGTAAAATTTTCCAAATCAACTTTGAACCTTATTCTTTGGCGATAAGATTGAAAATATATTAAAGAAATTTGACAAATTGTAGTATGTTGATGTGCTGGTGTCTGTTCATCTTTACTAGTTATAAGGTTATTAACTTGAGGAGAAAAACAAAAACCATTATAATACAACATAACAGTCATCTCTCACCACATACACACAAACACTCCCACGTCACTCACACCACAACACAATACACAGCAGAACACTGGACAACACCACACACATCCTCTTACACATCACACACGTACGTGTACATCCCCATCTCACACAAATAAGAGGCCCTGCATGCAAACACTACACACAAACTCTTTTTCTCTTTATGTTTTTGTATTTTTTTTTTCTTTCTCTAATCCACACGTAAAGAAAATATAGTATTAATTGTTAGAAATATTTAAAAATGTAATTTATAAGTTTTTAAATGAAAAAAAGAAAAATAAATATGTTTATTTACAGAAATTTAGACATGAGTTTTAGCCTCTATATATATATATACAACGTGTAACGTTAAATGCGCAAAACCTGAAAATAGTTTGATCAGAACAACGAGCAGAATTAATTGAACCACTTTTTAATATAGGTTACATTTTTCAAAAAATCTTCTTTAAAACGTTGCCGTGTCTATTTATTAATAGGTCAAGCAAGCCAATGTCAGCGCTGTGCAGCGGCCCGGTGACGACTCCTTCCTCGATAAAGCGTCATCGCAGACGCAAGAAACGTTCAGAATGGCCTGTAAAACTAAAACAGCACATAAAACCTTTACAACTTTTTTAATGACTTATTTTCTCTCTAAAATAGGTCAATTGAATTAAAAATCAGTTGGGGTGTCTGAGGTTTTGCGCATTTAACGTTACACGTTGTATAGAAATTTTATTATTATTTATTACTTGACTTTTATTATTATTTATTATTATTATTAATATGTCCTAGCATATTAATATTTCGCGAACGGAGTCACGGACAGAAACTATTCTGTCCGTGACTTCGTTCGCGTGAAGTTTCTTTTCCCCCGACGCAACCCTTCATCGCATCGCGCTGTTAATTCGTTTTTCGCCTACCTATCTTTCTGCTTTTTTTCTTTTGCTCAGCTCCTAAGGGTTCTAGCTTGATGTTAAATAACTTATACAGTTGGTCAGAAATTAGGCTATCAAATGTGTAAAGGATTTTTCAAATCCGACTGACAGTTCCAGAGATTAGCACGTTCAAACAAACAACCAAGCAAAAAATAAACAAACTTGAAGCTCAAAAATCAATCACTCGAAACTCAATCTTTATTATTAGTAACAGATTAACACAAATCTATTTCTACCGACCATAACTTTTGTATTTATTATTTCGAATTGCAATACGGAAACATTTAAGCGGATAACCGCCCCGACTACTTAAGTGGGTAGTCATTTTTCAAAGTCTCTCAGAGGAGAGGGGGATAGGTGACAAATGAAGAAGTATAGAATTAAAGGCATGATTAATGACCGCTCGATATCCTCTTGTGCGGATATCGCGAAACAACTTATCTGACGTTATGCGAAGGATTTTTTGTAGGAAATTGGTGTTATTGAATACGGTTTGTTATTTGAGGAATCATTAGGTATTTATTTGAAGGGGCTCGTGGCTAAATAATAACAGCCACACGGGTTCATTCGTGGATGGGTGACCATCCGTTAGATATGGAGACCCCTCCGTGCCTTGGAAAACTCACGTTATTAAAACATACGTTGGTCCCGGTGTCATTTGTAGATCACTGGCAGTCGTTGCGGGTAGTTAGGAGCCCCAAAATCTGACAACCGGGTTAGTGGTGTGGAGGTCAGATAGGCTGTCGTTCCATGTCAAATACTGGTATTCGGCTGCAAACGGTTTGACTGAAAGCCGATCCCATCATTGTTGGGAAAGGCTGGGCAGATTTATTTACTGGCTATTTGTCTTTGGAGCGAGTTCTGATCCACTAGTAATTTAGTAAATATTTAATATCTTATTTCTTTTGCTTATATGTAATGTTAATTAATAAAATACCAAAAGTTTTCAGTTTTGACCATATCAACACGCCGTACCACCGTACTATACCGAACGGGCGTTCAAACTACGCACCCTAGACGCTGATACGAAACGGAGGTACGACACGGACAAAAGAACATATCTCTACACAGTTCAAGAGAAGTAGCGTGATGTTTTAATTTAGAATGTGTATCATCTGGTGTCGCATAGTGGTTTATACGACATGCATTTGGACTCTTGTAGCCCTTTGCAACCAGGAGTAAAAAAAAAACTCGCATAGATCAGTAAAAACTAAGTAATCGCTTGGAAAGTGTTCAGAGGTCCTGAAAAAAATTTGATGCAATCTGGTCGTCAGCAGTTAGACCCTCACATACGTGAGGTTCAGGAATAATTTGCTAGTCTCAAGATCGTGATTATATGTGCTCATCCGGGTTTCAACGAACTGGCAGGACGAAACGTGCGCGCAGAGTGCAAAAGTATTTTTGTGTCATTCTTAAATAGTCATATATATCTACGCCAGTTGCGTCCGCTAAAGTTGTTTACATTTTTGCTCAGAATTTTGTACTCATATGAAACTTACGATCACTTTAACTCGGTTGGAAAGGGGTAGGTATTTAAATAAAATTTAGAATGATCAAAAAACTACGCTAGCATACTCTGATCTACCCTTGTATTAATTTTGGCTGATTTTGTTCATGAACAGGCAGAATATCCATCAAAAATCTTTGTTTTATCCCTTGAAGAAGCGCTCAGCTAAAAATCTCAACCAAAAAAGATGTGGGCATCCCCATAATAGGTCCGTCTACCACCGCCCTTAAAATAACGACGGACTTTGCAAAGATCGTAAAAACAAGCTTCTGTCAGAGGAACCTCAAAAGTGAGCCGATGAAGTAAATTAGACTAATTTGTTACACTTTAATTAGGTAGACTGAAACTTTGGGAACTTTTTGCTGAGCCCTAAAATTGACTTTTTTATTTGGTTAGTTAGTCATTTCTGTTTTAATCAGAGATGTTAATTTGTTTTCTGTAAGGTTTCTGCCGTTACTAAAATTTTACATATTGGACTATGTCTTTGCTGTCTCGTTTTACCCTAAACAAAAATGTATATTGTCTAAAAAAGTATTTGAGGAAGAAAATATGAAGAAATCAAAAGTCGACGAAATGAAAGACAAATAAAGAAATCCTTTTCTTGTCAAAATACTTCTAACTTTACTTAACTTAATTTTAATATTGGACGATATTTTAAAAGGGAGGTTCTGTTTAGAAAATAATAAAGTGACAGTCTTTGTAGTACCCTTAAAGGTACTATAACTTTTTCGCTTACAAAGGGCCGGGCTACGAAAACCTTTTGAAAACTTTTGGCTTCCATTTTTAGAGAACGGTAAACTTTTTGGCGGAAAGATTGATTTATTTAGTTATTGTATTTTTTATTTTAGACTTTAAAGTAACAGATGGAAATATGTTTTTATGGGGTTTTCTATTTTTATAACTACTTTTTTTTTCAACTTTAGTGGCAGTGGGCACATTGCTCGCAGAACAGATGGCCGATGGGGCCGATGGGGCCGAAAGGTTCTGGAGTGGCGACCGCGTACCGGAAGACGTAGCGTTGGAAGGCCTTCCACAAGGTGGATCGATGACCTGGTGAAGGCCGCAGGAATCCGCTGCATGCGAGAAGCACAGAAGCAATTGAAGTTACGGTGGTTCGGGGAGGTTTATGTCCAGTAGTGGACTTTTTTCGGCTGAAATTATGATGATGTTTATTTTCAAGATTTCTATATCAATGTTGTGGAATTTGAAGTACCTACAGATCATTACCAAAAATTGTTACATTATTATTCCAAACTTCTATCAGAATATCATTTTCTATTAGGCCTTCCTTTCTTTTTTTGATTTCAAATGGAATGGTATTTCCGAAACCGGACTAAAAATATGGACTGAAAAACATTTCATCCTTGGTTTTTAGATTAAACCAGACCACCCGGTTTGTAATCAAAGTAGGTGTGATTAATTAAGTTTTATCAGAGTTGAATCAAAAATACGTAATAAATCATAAAGTTTTGGTTCACAAACAGATGTTAATCATTTGAAAGTTAGTTATAACATTGGGCAATTTAATTTATTCGCTTTTTATTATCTATTTTAATAGCGAAACAAAAAAATGGAACTTTGTTTGTTTTTTCCAGTTCACAGGTTTTTGTGTTTTGCTTTCCTATAAGGAAATGTTTCGTATTTAACGGTTTTAAAAACAATAGAGTATTGAAATGATTCAGTCTACAATAGAATTAAGATGATTCACTGATTGCGATATAAAAGACAACCTGTAATTGGCTTTCAGACTAATGTACAGTCTTTGATCTGTTTGTTTTAGCTGTAAATCTCCCATGTTATTTAAATAAATAAATAAACACGACACAGTATACTGTTAGGTACTCGTATTATGTTGCCTAAGTGATGTCAGACATCACCAAATTGGATAATACTTTTTTGTTGTGTTCGGTATTGCGAGGACAAGGTTTGTATGACGAAAATTTCGGGAATTCGAATAAACATTGCATCCGTGCGAAGCTGGGGCGGGCCGCTAGTGTTTAATAAACAACGAGGTATCACATTCTTCTGAATTTAACTGAGTAGGCAGATATTTATAATAATGCAAGTTTTATCCGATACTGTTGCATTCTAAGAGGCTTACACATCTTTTTGAAGCCGTTGCAGTAATCAATATTTTGACATCACTTGTCTTGTACGATTTTTTTGGTGTTTCTTCATGTCACATATTTGTGCTGAGACTTGTATATACCTTCTACAAATGATTACTTATATTTACCGTCATCTCGACCACAGATATTATTAATACATGAATCATGAAATCAGATAATATTGCCGAGCTGGCCTTAATAATATATTTATACTAGTGATATAATAAAGAGTATCCTATTCTATGTTTCGAACTAATTGTTTTTACAAACAGTTAAGTTTAAATCGCAAAGAAATGGACTCCGT
Source organism: Eremobia ochroleuca (assembly GCA_949629135.1). Classification (NCBI taxonomy): domain Eukaryota; kingdom Metazoa; phylum Arthropoda; class Insecta; order Lepidoptera; family Noctuidae; genus Eremobia; species Eremobia ochroleuca. The sequence continues at coordinate 15,660,969 of OX451404.1, forward strand.
AACAGAAAAAATAATGCGATAATACCTGAGTTATTTAGATGAAAACCATTATATCAACCGAGCCACCTACTAGCATTATGACCACAAGAACTTTCCACGCCTTTTATCTAAAATGAGTGCCACAGTCTCCCCTTCATTTATATGCACATACCTAAATTACAAGGACACGGCGAATATAAATTGTTTATAAATGTCAAATTCTATAGACAAAGGTGTCCGTCTAAGACAGGCGGTCAGAATAAAACCAAAAAATATAAATAATAAAACATTCGATATTTTCGATCTCCATATATCTGATCCGAAGGTAAACATATGCACATAATTCACATAAGTTTCAAACGTTTCTGTACTGATAGATGAAAACCGCAAGTTTTTGTTTATAATAAATTCGCTTTCAGCCCACGTACATTTTATTGGACGAGGGATGTATGTGTTGGGTGAATTGGAACGGTTTCGCGAATAAAACGTGGATGAGTGAGATGCGCCTGTGTGAGTGAGATGAATTGTGTTTCGCTACCTGACTTGGTACGTTTTTGTCTGTATTTGTGTTTTTCTGACGTCATAAATTCATGACCGAAGCGATGATAATTTATTTATAGAAGATGAAGGGACGAGCTTCACTCCTTTTGAAAGGACTGGTCTGGAGTAAACAGAATATAGTGTGTAGAAAATGAAGAGGAAAGACATATTGTTTCGTTCTGCGGCGACACAAAATTGACGGTAAATCACTAATACTGGATAGCTAACAGGCACAAAAGAAGCATTACTTCTATTCAATGTTAGTGCTTTACCTAACATGACGTGTCCTCATAAGTAGATAGATTATAAAATAATAAAAAAGAGGATCGAAAATATAGTCAAATTGAGAATCTGTTCCTTTGTTTGAAGTACCTAGAGTCCGTTTCACAAAAGAAGTCCCGCAGACCTGACGCTACAGGTATGTGACGGAGACATAAATCTTTATTAATTTGTTTATTAACTCAATATCTTAAAAACTTTTAGCTTGCTCATCGCTTTTTACAAAATATTGCATTTCCCGATGTTCCCGACGTTAATTGTTAAGGAGTTCTCCAGGTATTTCACCATCAGCTCTATTTCACCATTCGCATTGTGACGAGCATAAATAGCTTGGCAACCATATTAAAGTAATCAAATCGCAGCCCGTGAAATATATGTTATTGAGTAGTTCCGGTGGCCATCTGTGGTCTTCATCATCAGTTCCACTTCACCAAATGGTACTTTTCGAGAGCAAATGCACGAGTTACCATAAAAAATACCCAAATCGCTATAGATGTGCCTATAACATTTGATGAGTTCCTGCGAATTCTCCAGGATCCCATCATCAGATCCTGACCTGATGACAATGGGACCACCTGGAAAGCATACATTTTCAAACAAAAAATATATTTTTTTAATGTCTTCGAGTAATCGGGGAAGATACATAAAAAAAAAGATTCCCACAAACTGAGAAACCGACTTCAAAAAAGGAGGAGGTCCTTTTTTGAAGTCGGTTAAAATTGCACAATCTTATATAGAGAAAGTTGTGTGGGATAAGATGTTGTTGGAATGTTGCTAACTAACTATACAAAGTGTAACAGAATAAACACAAGTCCAGAGAGTAGTTTGTTCATAATTGACTACAGAATCGATTTCAATAGGTAACTTTTAGTATAGGTGTTTTTTTTGTCATAGCAATCAAATTGAGCCAAAGAAAATCTTATTACAAGGCGATAACACTAAATTTTAAATGCATAAAATAATGCTACGATCAACACGATTTTCTTAATAATTATAGTTAGATTAAAAAAAAAAATGAGTTTTGGTCATTACATTATGCTTTCAACTCAATACTGTACTCATAATTGGGTTGTATCGGGTTTTGCGTTACATATCAATCTTCGCATCATCAATTATATTCAGGTCGAAATTGATATATTTACATGTCACTAGGGTGAATTCGCAAAAGTACTATTGGTCACAATATGTTACAAACAATGATCTTTATTTTTAATTATGTGTGCGTGACTTGGCTATCGCATTAGGTTTAGACCTGTAATGATAGTTTTAAGGCATTTAAATACATAAATAAATATTGTATAATAATAATATGTAAATGTACCTATAGTTCCACTTATTGCCGCGGGACTTCTTTCGTAACATGGACTTAAGGTTAGATGTATGTTCATTTCAATACCGAAACATTTAGGTATATGCAACCAGGAAAAAGATTTTCCACTCTAACGGTTTCACCTCCAAACATGAATATTTAGATATTTTTCCCCTCAAACTGTTTCACACTTTCACACCTTCAAAACGAGGGCTAAAATATTGGTGTATCGATGGGGTATTTACTCACCGTATGGAGAATTACCGCATCGGTGCAGAGTGCGGAAAATATTCTTGTTTTTATGTGTTCGTATAATTGGGGCAGTCTTATGTTTCGGCAATAGAAAGTAAACATGAGTTGCAAATTAAAATGAATGTTAACAAATGATAAATGATGTGTTTATGTTTGCAGCTCCTGGAATTAATTTTCCAAGCGATTTTCTGCAATCATATAATACTTATCGTAACACAAAACCAAAACTAGCAATAGCCTTGACTTTGACAGCTTTATCATGTGATAGTTTATTAAATAAAGCTATAAACCTCATTGTTGCTGTTTTTTTTTTAATATAATTTTCCACAACTTTCACACAACGCCATGTAATCCCAAACTAAGCGGAGCTTGTACTATGAGTACTAGACAACTGATAAACATATATATGTAATTCTAAATACATATACATATTATAGATAAATTACACCCAGACAAAGAACAAATGATCGTGCTGATCACACAAACATTTGTCCTGGGTGGGAATCGAACCCACGATCTTGCGTATAGTAGTCAGGGCCACTGACCACTAGACCAACAGGCCTGCTTGTTATGAAAAATACATACGGAAAAAATACATTAAATTATTGAAATCCAATCCAAACCATGAAGACTATAAATTATTCAAAATCGTAATCCAAAACACCTCACACTGATCGTAAAAACACACTGATCCGAGGCTTGCTACATAGACGACTTACTAAATAGACGAATCAACTGTCACCCAGGTCGCTCCAAAGTGCAATTTTATTAGCTTTTAAACCACCACGTTTATAGCAAGTGGAGGCAGGAGATGGTATTTAACTCTCGACATTTACAGGTTGTTATCAATGGATTGTAGCTCTTGGCAACAAAGTCACCTCAATTGCTTTTACAATCTACAGAGAACATTAGCTAAGGCTTCGGAAAACCAAAGTACTTGGTTTATTGTTTCCAAAATAATTAATTAAAATTTTGCGTATGTGTTCCTACATCGTGATCAGTGTTTTTCCCGTGAGTGTATTTTAATTACGTAATCAGATATTCTTGCATGCTTTTATAAACTCAGCTACTAATTGCTTTGGCCAACTTAGTTCATCATACTAAAATGTTCCATACAATTCTTATTTATTGTTTCATTATTATTACCTTCTGCAACGATCTTTGTGATTCCGTACAAATATACGACTTCTTCGCGAACATGAATACTTTTCTTCATTTACTTGCAAAACGAAAAAGAAATTCAATATGATACTTTCAAAACTACAACTATTAAAACAACCATTCAAATGAAACGGAAACTTCGAATTCCGAAATTGACAATAAAGATTTAACAGGAAGCAGGTGTATAACTAGTTAAAACCAGTTTAAACTGGTGAAAACCTGTGAAATCCGGCGCGAACTTGTGTTTTAACGACTGGCCGCGAATGTGCAGTCAATTATAGCCTGGGAACAATATGTGCGGCTCATTAAAGACCAATGTATACTAATGACATGTTGGCACGAAAGCCGTTAGTCTGTAAACAGCTCATGGACTGGGTTGGCGGAATTATTGAAGCTAGTGGTTGAATGGCTTTCATTTTTCCCTAACACAATAATAAGATGCAAACTCTTCACTATGTTGGTCCGCTACTGTACCTATCACTCTATAAACACCTATCTGATTTATGCACTATGTAAATATTTATTTCGAGACTTAATTTAATTTTTATCATCATAGAAACCTGCGCTGTGGAATGGGCAACTAGCTTCATATTTTTGACTGACGGACTTCCTGACAGTACAAAAGTGCCTAACTTATTGCTTCGCTCTAACTTCAACAATAATAGAAAGATATCTTCAACAATTCCAATATTTTCAACAACAAAAAAGCCGCTTACACTTTCGATATTTTTTTTCACAAAAAAATCTTTGATATGTTGATATTTCGTCCAGTGTTATTTCCTTTCTACTGCTGTCGAAATCCTGAGAAGGGTCTGCGCTTATTAGGTTATTTACTGTGGTAGCTCTACTAGTAATAAGTAGTAAATGTTATCAACACAGCCTGGTAAATAAAACCTTTGTATTGGTTTAGGAATATGAGGATTTACTAGATTTTTTTGGGTTTCTTGTATTTACAAGGGTTCAAATAAATATAACGGCGCAGGATAGGCTTTACCAGAGGTGGTAATCGTACTAGTGGTTCCGCAGCTTCAATATCGTCAGGATTGTGTCACAATATAGTACCAGTATTATAAAAGTGCTTTGTGATATACAACGTGTAACGTTAAATGCGCAAAACCTCAGACACCCCAACTGATTTTTAATTCAATTGACCTATTTCAGAGAGAAAATAAGTCATTAAAAAATTGTAATGGTTTTTTGTGCTGTTTTAGTTTTACTGGCCATTCTGATCGTTTCTTGCGTCTGCGACGACGCTTTATCGAGGGAGGAGTCGTCACCGGGCCGCTGCGCCGCGCAGACACTGGCTTGCTTGACCTATTAATAAATAGACACGGCAACGTTTTTAATGAAGATTTTTTGAAAAATGTGACCTATATTAAAAAGTGGTTCAGTTAATTCTGCTCGTTATTATGATGAAACTATTTTCAGGTTTTGCGCATTTAACGTTACACGTTGTAGAAGCTCGTCGTGGACGTGGTAGGATAACGGCTACCCTGACAGCATCTGTCATAAAACAGCCGCTACGCCACTATCGATCGACGCTCTGCTAGAATGACTGTCAACAGCCAGTGTCACTCTTATCTCCCTGTTCGGTGATTCCAGCAACAAACCCGTCTGCCTTCAAAACAAGAGTGAACAGACATCTAGGCATGCTCGTTCCATAATATATCTCGTCCATCACTTTCTATCAGGTGTGATCGAAGTCAAAAGCAGGCCCACTAAGCATTAAAAATAAGAACAAACTAGACGGTGTCACTTGTCGCACCGTCAAATATTTTTCAGAAAATATTGAGAAAATTAGTTTTGAGAACCATTCAAGTTTTTAATAGCCAATCTATTTATAAAAACTGTTAGTCACTTTTTAAAACGCCCTTTAAGACAAAATTAACTGTGCAAGACTTGCATGCCGTCATGGTAACCCCAAACAATTTACGGCAATACCAGTCATTATCTGCCTAGCCTTTTCCCAACTATGTCGGGGTCGGCTTCTAATCGAACCGCATATATTCAATATTGTAAATGGAGCGACTGCCTATAATCTGACCTCCACTCTTCAATATACGGCAGAGCCAATATTGTGTGGAAATTGCTAAGAATATTGCAGTTTTAGTTACCTATGTATGCACTTATGCACCATTGTCCGTATGATATGATAAATTATAATTTATCATAGCTGTGTGATCTCAAAACTAATTGAAACAGAAGCCCAATTCCCGTAAATATAAACGTTCAAAATCTAATCAAAACCTCATCTCAGTGACAATCAATTCCCAAAACTTTTTAAAAATGTTTTTATTTATTTATTAAACTTACACACACTATCTTTACAGGATGACCCCAACACAATAGTGGTTTGCAAACACATACCTACCAGATAAAATAGAAAATTCAACTTACGGTTAGTACTTAAAAATCTAAACTTTAAAAAATACAAAGCACTTTACACAATACATAAAAATCTAAACTTTTATTTTGTAGTATTAAGAGCGGCCGGTCGATTCTGTAAAAATATCACCGTGAAATCATGAGTGAAAGGAGCTTGAAGTGAGCAGTGTCAATAGTGTTAATCCCTAATGACAGCTCACTCCACGCTCACTTCACCCAAGTTTTCATGGTGAGATGGTTACAGAATCGCACGGCAGTATTCCTAGTGCAAATGAAGTGTGACTGTGACAAGCGTTTGGGTTGACGGACTTCCTGTATCTATCCGCTCCAGGCATCAACACACTTAGCCAATAATGTTCCCACTGCTGGCACACAGGCCTCCTCTCTGTGAGAGGGAGTGGGCCGTAATCCACCACGAGGGCCCTGTGAGGGTTGGTAGTCGTATGTCTTCGAAATTTTGGCTCTAGGACACACAGGTTTTCACCGTTTTGAGAGCAGTGCTGAAGTGCTGATGATATAATTATACAAAGTAAAGTGCCTGACTGGGGTCAAACCAACGACCCACCACTACGACTACTCATAAGTCGTGGTCATTACCACTGGGTCACCACCACTTTGGCCATACAGGCGTGATTTTATGTTGTTTTGATGCATTTTTTTTAACCATTTCTATCTATGTATGTAAATGGGCTTTCATGTAAGCCCATTTACAAAACAAAACGTTAATTCATTTCAACATAACACATAGATATAATCCTGCTGTGTTAGTGACAAATATTTCACATTAGCCGTTCTGGTGAGTTATCATCTTTTTGCTAACAAAAGGGATCCATTTACAGACACATTTCGGTCTCCTTTCAATCTTAGGTTTAAAGCGGTTGTAGCAAATGTTCGTCGGTTTCGGTATTTTGTTTGTGTAACAATATTATTTTACATTGTGTTTTTGGGCTAAAAATACGGATAGTAGTTTCACTGTATCCATATTCATATTTATAAATTTATTTGCATTCCATAATGTTGTTGAGGTGTTACAATAGCTTAAAGCTGAATTACAATTAGGTATAGACCCTATAGAGCACAGTAAAAAGTATAAAATTAATTCTTAAAATAAAAATATTTTTATTTTAAGAATTAATTTAAGACACAAATTAACAAATTGCAATTTTTTAAGTAATTATTATTATTAATAAATTATAAGATAAGTTATTGTCATTAAATAAGTAAAAATAACATTTTATTTTATTGAGGTCTGATAAATGTACAGACGCCAGCACATCAAGCTACCCGGAACTGTCAGATTTTCCCAATCAACTTTGAACCTTATACTTTAGCGATAAAGTTGAAAATCTATTAAAGAAATCTGACAGATTGTAGTAGCTTGATGTGCTGGCGTCTGTACATAATAAATAAGTATTGGTCAATTAAACATGTGGGTCTCTATCATATTATAACATAATTATCTATGTGCATATGTATCTATACGACTAACTGTCTGTCCGTTGCCTAGATATAAATAAAGTTATCGAAGGGTGTGGTTACGTAACTTTTTACGTAAAAGTCCTCTTTCTTCTGAGTACGAATACGAAAGTTATAAAATAGATTTCTACAATGCACATTTAAGGGACATAAATTGCAGTAATCACCCACACCTGGCAGTGAAATTGGAGATATCATTCAAATTCTTAATTTCAAAGTTACAGTAAAAACCAACAATGCTTTAAAAAAGATCGCATTCTTAGAAATCCTTACAATCGTTTAATTTTGAATACATATGCATGCAGATTTTACATGGAGCGACTGCCTTTCTGACCTCCACAACCCAGTTACTGGGTAGTACGATACCACTAGGTTGTCAGACTTTCGGGCTACTGACTACCCGTAACGACTGTCAAAGATCCACGAATGACAGCCGGGACCAACGGCTTAACGTGCTTTCCGAGGCACGGAGGAGTCTCGGTATGTAAAGATGGTCACCCATCCACAGATCAATCACGGCAAGCGTAGCTTAACCTGATCGATCGACCTGTGCGGCCCGTGGTCTCGAACCTACCGATTTTTCGGTATTTCTACCGATATGGGCTCACATAATTTATAACAATCATACTTAAGTATGATTGTTATAAATTAGTCTGTAAGTTAAATAAACGAATTTAATAATATAATAATAATAATAATATTCCACAACTTTCACACAACGCCATCTAGTCCCAAACTAAGCAGAGCTTGTGCTATGAGTACTAGACAACTGATAAACATACATATATATTTCTAAATACATACATATTATAGATAAATTACACCCAAAAATTTGATAATTATATATATATATAAATTTGATTGAATATTGTATTTTTTTGTCAAATACCTACCGATCTACCGATCTCACTCTACGACGTTCGAGACCACTGTGTGCGGCTGTTATTATTTGGCCACGGGCCCCTCTAATTGAGAAAATGCCCGACTAACTTACATAATAATGACGACCAAACCCAGGTGTCTCACTAAACAAAGTTATATTAATATCAGCGCGCCCCCAGGCTTCCCCCGCCATTTATCAAACTCGTGCAGTATATACATGTCACCTAATTTTATGCTAATTATTCGAATAAATCTGCAAGCTTCATTAGTAAGTCGGAGATTTTTCGAAGAACTCATCATATTATGCAAGTTCGTATAATTTTGAGTAATTTTGATAAGGGTCTTTGTTAGGTTTGCCTCCCTGGGGAAAAGTGGGTTTCAATAGAAATCCTGAATAACAGACAGTTTTAAATGGTTTTAAATATGTCTCGAGTGTTTTTCTAAGAATTAGGTGACCGCTTCGTAAGACTAATGGTCGCGTGTGCAACTGCTAAGCATGAGGTCCTGGGTTCTATACCCAGGTCAGGCAAAGTGTTATTGGGTTTTTCTATTAGGAATTTCTCAGCTGTTTCATCATCATTTCAGACAAAAAACCGTCCACTGCTGGATATAGGCCTACCCCAAGCACCACGTCGAACGGTTTTCTGCTACTCTCATCCAATGGGTTCCTGCGGCCTTCACAAGATCGTTGGTCAACCTAGTGGGAGGTCTTCCAACGCTACGACTTCCGGTACGCGGTCGCCACTCCAGAATATTTCGGCCCCATCGGCCATCTGTTCTACGACCAATGTGCCCTGCCCACTGCCACTTAAGTTTGGCAATTCTTCGGGCTGTGTCGGTTACCTTGGTTCTCCTGCAGATCTCTTCATTTCTGATTCGATCACGCAGGGAACTCCACGCATAGCCCTCTCTATTGCCCTTTGGGTGACTTTCGACCTTCTAATAAGGCCCATTATGGTGTGGTTATTTCATAAAAAAGTGCAATATCTACGCGTTGAACAACATTTTTTTTTTTTCTAATAGCTGACGAAAAATTTACTGATTCAACGTTCTTGTCACCAAGTTTAACCTCTCGTTTATTAAGCAAGCTTATTAAGTTTGGTAACAATAGAAAAAGTGATCGTGTCTCATTCGTGACAGTTGAGCTCATAACACATCAATTCTCCACTAATATTCTCACTGATTTTCTTTTACATTTAAATTGAACCATTATTTTTCCTGTTTGATATCTAAAGAAACTCGACTTCAATAACCTAAACACGAGCATTTTGAGACCAGAAAGCAAACAAAGCGAAAACCCCAATCTCCGATCTCCCATTTTCCAAATGGCGGACAAAATAGCGGTAGCAGGAAACCGGAAACGACGCCATTGTATTGAAACGAAAATATATCGAGAATGATTGATGGATCAACAAATGGACTGTGGTTAATTATACGTAATTCGTTAAAATGGAGTCTTTGTGCGAAAATGGTGGTCGTATATCATAGGTCGGACAATGTGGAAGTAGCCTTTCATACAAAATATGTTTACGTTACTTATGTGAAACCAAATCAGGAGCGATTTCCAAAGGTAAGTACCTACTACCACTAAGGGCTTATACACACGAGTGTCACGTCACGCGTCATTAGCAGAGTCAACTGCAACCGTCGACAACATGCCGCTCTTGTAAATACACGTAAATGTACCGTACTCAAATACATACAATGGTCTACTTGAAGGACTAAGTGCGGAAACCAAACCCGTAACATAGAACATAGAACCGTACTCAAATACACTAGCGGCACGTTGTCGTCGGCAGCCACCGGCGCGTCGACGGGGGCTACGACACTCGTCGGTGACTGCAGTTGACTCTGCCGCTGACGCATGTCGTTCGTATGTATGCGCGCTACGACTACTACGTACCAAGATTTCTACAAATTAATCTTCGAAAAACTACTATTAGAAGTACCTACTGACCGTTAAAATATGTGCTTGAATGACAGTGATGTTTTAAGACATGATCATGTGAAAATGCTTCATTGTTTCTCTTGAATTGTATTGTATTATTAGAGACTATGTAAACCTTATCTCGAGAACACAATCATATAATACATACATAAGCTCACACGTTCTACCCTAGGGGGTAGGCAGAACCTACAGAACGCCACCTGCTGCGATCTTTATAAATTACTAGCTGTGCTCCGTGGTTTCACCCGCATAAGAGTGAGCACTAAAAGAGGTGACAGACACACCTATAGGACCAGAAATAGGGACCAATTAGTTCAACCAGGTTTCAGACTGGCTAAAGTAGACTCATCCTTCATAGGGTACTGTTTAAAATGCTACAATAAAATACCTCCCCACATACTCCAACTCAACGAAACTAAATTCAAATCTTACATAAAACGCACACTATGCAGCCAAGTATATTATAAGTTGGGGGATTACATCGCTGACAAAAATGCTTGGTTCACCGCTGGTCCTGCTCCACAAGGGCGCATAAACTAATTAATTAGCATTCGAAAATATAGTTGTGAGCTGCTGAAGATTGAAAAAACTATCTTTGTATTGTATAAATTCAATCTCTTAATATTTTATAATTGCATAACACACGTGTGAGCACTATGCACCTAAACTATAAAGCTACCATTTACTGGGTACGTCTTTCATTGACTTGAATGTGCCCTGGCGGCTGAGGGTATGTCATGCTCACTCTAATGTCTCGCTGGTGGTGGCGTGTGTGTTGGATCATTGAGTTCCCTTCAAAATGGTTGAGCTAAATGGTGCTGATCCATACGTCATGTTCGTGAACGGGCGTCGCCAGTAGGGACTGGTCATCTCTTAGCCGCCACGGCTTATTTTTATTTTAATCTAAGTATATTCATTTCTGAATTGTTATTTTTTTGTTTTTGTTTTAATCTTTTTTAGTACGGACGCTTTTAACGTGCACGTCTTTCTACATCGTTCTCACATGTATAATTTCAACTTGAATGATGTAACCAAAATTTTGTAACAATTTTTATGATTTAAAAGAGTGTCCGTGGAGTTTCTTGCCCGTTCTTCTCCACAGGTACCTACTACGCTTTGGAATGGGCAACTAGCTTCATCTTTCTGACTGACCGACCCCTTGACAATTCAAAAGTGCCTGTAATTGGTTTAGTTGAAATAAATGCTTTGAGTTTGAGTTTGAGTTTGAGTTTGAATAAGTCTCGATCCCGTAGGAATATCGGGATGAAAAGTATTATATGTGTTAATCCTGGTTATAAACTAAATGTGTGCCACATTTCATCAAAATTGGTCCAGCCGTTTGAGTGAGAAGAAGCAACAAACATACAAACACGCACACACACATACAAACTTTCGCCTTTATAATATTAGTGTGATACTCTTTTAGGTTCGATTACGTTCATACATCTGAGGGGCAATTTTCATATTTCTCTACATTGTTGACAAGTTATTTATTATTCACACAGTCCACCCATCGTTTCTTTGGTATTCCCCTACTCTTATATCCATCGAAATTCAGACTCAAAACTTCTCCCTCTGAATAATGGCAAAAATAAAGTTGGCTACCTCCTTAAGTTACCTCCGAGTTGCCTACCCTGTATTATGTTTTTTTTTTTTAAAGCCCTGAGAGACCGACCATTTTAGAACAACTCTGTCCATTTTACGATGTTGTCTAAGGACGGGGGTAACAATATAATTTAGGTACACCAGGGTATAACCGTTTACTTAATAGCTAATGTAAAGACTTGCTTTTACGATGGTCCACAAGCAGTTTACGAGTCACTTCGACTTGGTTTACCTTGGGTGTCACTTAATTACTACTGCAGCTTCGTTTCTAACGTTTCAATAGCTAGTTATGAGTGCCCCGTTGGTGTTGCGGTCACGTGGGGTCCTTCCTGGGTTCGTCCCGGGTCTAGCAGTGTTATTGGGTTTTTCCATTGGCCATTTCTCAGTAGTAGCCCGGAGTTTAGAAGTTGGTAGTGTGATAGTCGTGCCTCGGATAGCGCCGAATGCGCCTGATCTTTTTCCGGACGTGTCGGATTTTCGTCCCATCGGAAAATGAGAGTTAGGAAACAGAGAGTGCACCTGTCTGCGCACACTCTAAACTTGTGCACTATAATATAGAGTTTTCATGTCTGTGTGTGTGTGTGTGTGTGTTTTTGAGTGTGTGTGTATGTGCGTGCGTGCGTGCTTGTGTGCGTTCGTGCGAGTTTGTGTGTATTGTGTGTGTTTCTGTGTTTGTGAGTGAAATAGTGTGTGTGCGTGCAAGGTTGATTTATACGGCAAGTGGTTTGTGTAAATAGGAACAGTTTAATTTATATTTAACAGCAGATTCTCTGTTTCATCATAACATAACTTGTTTATCCATTTAACCAGCAACGATTTGCATTCTTATCGATCCTTCTTATCTTATCGATATCTATTACTTTATTTATTTTATTATATAAGTAAGACGAGCGTCTGTCGTACTGAATTTTAGCAAATTCTGTTTTTACCAGAGTGGTGCAAGCAACACTGTGTTTTCTTCTACTAGCTAAGATATTGGAATCTAATGGTAGGGTTTTATGTTTTTTTTTTAGTACTAAGTGTATAATGTTTTCTCCTGCCCTTACCCTAAATAAATTGGGATAAGCGCTGGAAAATGATGATGATTCAGAAGGAGAACATTCGTATTCTGATCTCACTCTTAATCTGTCAAAAATACGTCTAATGTCCCTATATTTTTGTATAGTCTTTGACATTGATTGTCGCTAAGATGAGATTGCGACGAGAATTTGAACGTTTTTAAAGTACAGACGCCATCGCGTCAAGCTACTGCAATCTGTCAAATTTCTTTATTAGATTTCAACTTTATTGCTAAAGCATTAGGTTCAAAGTTGATTGGGAAAATTTGACAGTTTCGGGTAGTTTGATGTGCTGGCGTCTGTACGATTCTGATTTGGCGGGCACCTGCAGTTGTTCGATAGCAATAATTTCGTTAAGATGCGACAAATCCGGTATCAACCAATTCGGTGTTTGAAATGATTACAAATTATGTGAACTGCGGAGAAAGTTTTCGAGAGAAAGAAATATCAAAATACTGATTTTCTATTTATTTCTTTCGAAAACTTTCTCCCACGATGTCCCAATTTCTCCTGCATTATGTATACATGATTTGTGGGCACATTTAATAATACACAGGTATCTCTATTGCATAGATACCTGAACCAAGAACAACAGTAACTGTCCAGCCATTTGTTTTTATTGATTACTAGCGACCCGCCCCGGCTTCGCACGGGTGCAATGCTGATCACTACATAGTATAAAACAAAATCGCTTCCCGCTGTCTGTCTGTCTCTATGTATGCTTAGATCTTGAAAACTACGCTACGGATTTTGATGCGGTTTTTTTTATAGATAAGAGTGATTCAAGAGGAAGGTTCATATGTATAATATAGTAGAGAAACACTGATAATTCCCATGGATCCCAGGATATTATTTTAATGCATCCCAGGTTATATTTGCTTAAAAAAGCACGTTGACAGGTAGGTTTTGAGAGAAAGAAAAAATAAAAATTGATAGGATAATTTGTCACAGAAACACGTGCATATAAAAAAATAATTCACTTGAGTAGGTATACAGAAAAATAAAACAAAATAGATCTAGGATGATAATCACAAGACAGAAATAGCCGGCAGCTGCACGTCATAACTATGACAAGAAGGCTTCCACTCAGCATAATGCTGTGCTATGGGGGGCCCACAGCACAGCGCTGACTTTCAGTGATCACCCGAAAAAGACGTACAGAAACCAAGTCAGGTTTAATGATTGGTGCATACCTACTCGTAAACAGATAACAAAAATAAAGGAAGAGGTTGAAATGTGCGTTCAACATTTACCTAAGGTAAGTTTGTGTGGCTAAATTGGCCTACAAGTAATGATTGTCATTACTTAACTTATTCCTTACGATGCCAACTTTAAAACTTTAACCACACACATCTGTCTATCATATTTTCCAGTACAGTGACCTCTTTTTGCAGCACATAACCACTTCATATGTAGGTACCACATTTACTTCCTAAACTCCAACATGGAAGGTCTATCAAAAGGTAAATTTTCTTCGAAACTTTGTCATACGTAGGGAATTTGCGGAATCCCGGACTGTTGCGGTCAAAATGCCAAAACTTGCGTACTGTTGGAGCAGTGTTACACGTTTACTAACTTTTAGGAGATCTGCCGTTTGTGTTAGTTTTAGTGCTGGGAAATGTGGGTTTGTGGCGTAAAATGGCTGAAAATTTACTAATGGATTAATATTCAGTATTTCAACGAAACAGATCGGGTTAGGAATATTAAAATTCTCTGCAAAGGATCACTTTGTTAAGAGCTTTGGAGTGAAACAGATCGAAAATTCAAGTTCCTTCATGACACACATAATAGATATCTGAGGTCATCGGAAAACCTGAGACTAGAGATGCCGATGCATTCCACCAGTTTCTATGACAAATCTTTTACTGTTCAAGCAGTACGGTTATAGAATGACTTGCCCGTGTCGGCAAGGCGTGCTCAATCTTTGGCCACTTTTAAAATTATGATAAAAAACACTTCCTCTTTCCTTAAACAGCATCATTATATTTTCTTTACTCCTGTTTCATGTCTATTGTTATATGTATATATTTATTTAGATTAGTATAATATACTTTATGTATGTATTAATTGTATCGTGTAAATGGTATCCCACAGACTACCTACAGTATTTGTCTCTCCTTTCCTTTTTCAATGTATCCAAAAGTTGTCTTTAAAAGATCGCTTCTTTCTTTACTCCTTCTTCCTTTCTTTTTTTAAAAAAAAAACGTTGCCGCACACTAGGAATTTCTTCTGTTTCTTGCTTTTACAAACATTCTGTTAGCGATAAGACCGCCCATTGTGTCACCCTTTGTAAAGTTTTTATATTTATGTCTGTAATTTATATTGTGTACATAATAAAGACTATTCTTTATATTCTATTCCATTCTATTGGTTCTTCGATAGTGGATCGTTTACTACAACTTATAGATATCGATACATACTGATTTAACGTTAAAAGTAGACGTATTAGTGAAGTGCGAAATCGAACAATGAAAAGAGCTTCATATTTTCATAACGCTTAGTGTGCATACACACGAACAACACACGTCAACGACAGATGTAACTGCTACCGGCGCACGTTGTAGGCTATCGCCGACACGCGTCATTCATTTGCAGTTGTCTCTTTCGTTGACGTGTGTCGCTTGTGTGTGCACACTTAAGATTCCATACCGTCATTCTCCTACCCTTCATGATCTGCCTAGCCTTTTCCCAACTATGTTGGGGTCAGCTTCCAGTCTAACCGGATGCAGCTGAATACCAGTATTTCACATGGAACGACTGCCTATCTGACCTCCATAATCCAGTTACTGGGTAACACGATACCTCTTGGTAAGACTGGTTGTCAAACTTTCAGGCTCCTGACTACCCGTAACGACTGTCAAAGATCCACGAATGACAGCCGGAACCAACGGCTTAACTTGCTTTCCGAGGCACTGAGGGGTCCCGGTATGTAAAGAGGGTCACCCATCCACAGACCAACCGCGGCAAGCGTAGCTTAACCTGATCGATCGACCTGTGCGGCTGTTATTATTTAGCCACGGGCCCCTCTCCTGATTCTTCTGTCCTTATCTCAATTTATTTGTGGTCAGCGCATCATGTCTTTTTCTACCATACTTCTCTATTAGTCGTAGTCTCGTTCACACAGTCCTTCCATCGTGTTTTTTTGGTCTTCCCCTACTCTTAGCTCCACCTCTTCGCCGTACAGTGTCTGGAGCTAATTCGCCTATACCCCACATGTGCAATCTCATAACCGAGCGCAGCGACCTGGTTGACGTCCACGCAGACTAAATATCGACGTTTGTCAGACGTAATTAGTATTAGTATTTGATATAATTATCTAGAATTTAAGTACATTGAGTCTGTAAAATGAAATGTATAATTACAAAGAGCATTTTGCATGTGCTGTTTGTCTGTAATTGGTTGTCCAGTTAGATTTAAGACACAATTACTTGTATGTTCCTATCTAAGGATTTTGCAGTATCATTATAATTAAATTATAATGATACTGAAAATATCCTTACAAAGACCTAAACACAGAATCACACACTCTAATACACCCACACACTTACACACCCACACACCCACTCAATCACAAATACTACACATCTACTAACATTTGTCTCGCATACTTAATCTAGATATTAATTAAAATAAATCCTATAAAATGTCATATCTTACTACATTCTGTCAGCGTGCATAGTACATAATTTGTAAAATGAAAATGTAAAGGGGTGGGATCCTGGTGTCCTGAAACACAGGCCACGAGCCTAACTTAGGCACCAGTCTCCCACACTATATACTCAACTGAATTATATGTCATTGTTGAATCTGACCGATGTAAAATAACATGTATATTGTGGTGAGAAAAAAAAAAGTTTATCTCTATAAAATCTGTAGCAACTGTTGGTGAACCTTAATTAAATAAATAAATATATAAATTATAATCATCCACATTCATAGTAAAAACTTTCCCCGTGACATTTTCATACGTACGAAAAATATGCCTTTCGATAAAAATATCATCACTTATTTAAAACTTTTCATAAAAGAAAACCAATAACGTCTTTAATCTAACCGCGCCACTTTCCTACCATATTTTCCCTGAGAAGAATTTTAATCGCCCCTTTTTATTCCCCTGCATGCAACGAACAAAGTAAAACAAGAAAATTCATTTTTCTCACAGGTATCGCTGCAAGTTTAGTGGTAATAAAACTTCACGACGTTACTGGGTGAGCAGAATTTATGGTGCATCGTTTGTATTGGGAGGTACTTATAAATCATAGTATGGAAGCAAACAGTGTTCGAGTAATAAACGGGTTATTTAGAGATGCTGATTTTCTTCATGTCAGGTGTGCGCCCTCCTGCTCCGGCCAGAGCAGGTGAAGTTATTTTATGATTTACCACCAAAAAAAAAAGGTATGTTCAGTCAGGGAACTTGACTTTTGAGCAGATTGATAAATGAGCTTTTTCATACGAATGATAAAGAATGACAGTTGAGATTTGAATTTACGGACGATTTTAATTGAAGGTCAGTCCCGTCGTCGAGAGAATGCGTTCCTGACACCTGTCAGTGCGACAATTCTAGCAGCTAATAAAGATCAAATTCGCAAAACACGCGTTCGTTCGTATGAAACTAACAAGTGTCAAAAATGCATTCTCTCGACGGCTGCACTGTAGACAGTTGTATATGGGCCTTTGACTGACCGCTGCTATGTAATAGTTCATATGTATTTTATCCAACCGTGTCAGGGGGATTGATGATATTTGCCGTTATAGGTAAAATAAAAGACGTTTATTCCCACCATTTTGTCATTTTCGCTTATGGGGTATTTCAGCTACAGCAGATGAACGTGGTTTAGGTAATTATGCTCATCGCGTTTATATGCGCGAGTTTCGTTGGTAAAATTTGCTCTTAGTTGATAATGAATGACACCATAGATAGAAAAAATACAAAGACATTTATTCGTCGAATATGGGTGCAAAGGTTGGTCGGTATACGGCATGATTTTTTTTTACAGGCTCCTTTATACAAGGTGTTCTACTCATGAATATGAACAACTTTTACTATGAGACCAACAGTGAGATCACGAAAACAAAATCAGCTGTTTCATACATTTTGGTCAAGTAGGTATTGAAATTTTGTATTAAACAGCTGGTTTTGTTTTCGTGATTTCAGAGTTGGTCCCATAGTGAAAGTTGTTCATATTCATGAGTAGAACACTCTGTAAAAATTTCGAGCCTATAAAAAAAAAAAAACATCCAATATATGGATATGTTCAGGACACATCCGCCGCTAATGGCGGCATACGAATATTTACAATATTAGGTACACGTGGGTATAAAACCTAACTTATATACAACTTATACACTAATAAACAATACAAAACACTTATACAGTGGACATTTTTAGGTACTCTAATATACAATATAAAATAAAAACACAACAGTAACAACATTTCTTTATACAGCTAAATAAATCTACCTTAATGAAAAAAAAAATGTTTTTTGCTTACGTAAAATATATTTTAGAGAAGCCAAGTTTTTAGATTTTTTTTTGTTTGAAAAAAAAATAAATGGTAGCTCTCTTTTTAATGGTAGCTTGCTGTTTCTGTAGTGGAGAGTACTGTTACAAAATTGTTTTTTTAACTTAGTGGATTCCCTTTTTGCAAATCTATTGTTTTCGGTTACTGTCGAGAAGAAGTGAGAGTTTTTCTTGACAAATATGGAAATTTCTGAAATGTTAGTAGAAGATAGAGAAAGAGACTAATCATCGGTGAAACTAATCATAGAACTTCACGACGTTACTTGGCGAGTAGAATTTATGGTGCGTTGTTTGTATTGGGAGGTGCTTATAAATCTTCGTATCGAAGGAAACAGTGTCCGAGTGATAAATGGCTTGGTTAGAGATGTTTGTGTTTCTTAAAGGGTACAAATACAAGTAGGTACTGGGTTTACGTTTCCCGCCGACTCGATTTTTTTACCATATTCTTTCTTACGGAGATAAATGTTATTTTTTTTTATTTTTATTAAGCTTCATATAGTCCTACTAATATTATAAACGCGAAAGTTTGTGAGGATTGTTAGTCTTTCACGCAAAAGCTACTGAATTTAATTGAACTAATTTGATGATTTTTTTTTTTTGGCACACAGATAGTTTGTAACCAGGAATGCATGTATACATAGGATATTTTTATACCAATATTCGCTCGGGTTTGAGACTTATGAGGTGGAGCTAGTTATAAATAAAGATTTAAGCTGAAACGGTGCTATTTTTAAACTGCTTCCCATAACTTCACACATCGTTTCTTAAGCCGTTTGTACACCGCCCCGTCAAAGGGACGTCAACGAACGAGATGACGGCGCCAAAGTAGCGATACATAGCTGCGTGTCCACCGCACAGCATCAACGGGACGTCACATTCGGTCGGAATAATCTCCTTTCTCGTTGACGTCCCGTTGACGCTATGCGGTGGCCACACAGTCTTAACGTGACCCCTAATCAATATTCACACAGTGGAATGAATTGATGTTTATACGGAGTTTTACATCTAAAATTAATATTAAGCCAGCTGATGTCTTTAGATCAAATAATGCACGCGTCCTTTTTCTGAAAAATATTACAAAACTTAAGTTTGGTCAAGTCCATAACACTAACATACATGATGCTTCATCATCATCTGCCTAGCCTTTTCCCAACTATGTTGGAGTCAGCTTCCAGTCTAACCGGATGCAGCTAAATACCAGTATTTTACATGGAGCGACTGCCTATCTGACCTCCACAACCCAGTTACTGGGTAATACGATACCCCTCGGTAAGACTGGTTGTCAGACTTTCGGGCTTCTGACTACCCGTGACGACTGTTAAAGATCTACGAATGACAGCTGGGAGCAACGGCTTAACGTGCTTTCCGAGGCACGGAGGGGTCTCGGTATGTAAAGATGGTCACCCATCCACAGACCAACCGCGGCAAGCGTAGCTTAACCTGATAGATCGACCTGTGCGGCTGTTATTATTTAGCCACGGACCCCACCACTAACATACATGCTTGTTTTCCCTAATAAGAAAGGCCCCTTGTACAGACGCCAGCACATCAAGCTACTACAATCTGTGAAATTTCTTTAATAGATTTTTAACTTTATCGCTAAAGCATTAGGTTCAAGGTTGATTGGGAAATTTTTTCAGTTTTGGGTAACTGGCGTCTGTACTCGTACACACAAGTTTTTTTGGTCGTGAAAAACTACGGTGTATTCGCCCTGTGTAGGCACCGTTGTCAGTGTTGTATGAATCACTATGGGAGCTTGTTGACGAACACATTTTTTCCATAGCGTGGTTTATATACCGTACCGTAAAGAAACCGAGTACAAAGAGCCTTAAGCAGAGATGTACCTTATTACCGACATTTCGACAGCGATCAATTCCATAATGATACCAAGTATATATATAACAAGCGCTATCTCCTCAACTGTCATAGGAGACACATAGCCTCGGAGCCAGTAGACAGGATTATTTCTTATCTCAGACTGCAGCTGCGTAATCTTCAACGTCACACGGGTTGTATTCTGGCGATATCTTGTGGGGAGGTTCGCTTTTAGTAATAAAGTGATGTTTTTTTTTTGTGATATTTCTGTTGGAGTAATTGTTTTCAGTTTGATGTAACACTTCCCTTCTTATTCCAAAAATCTTGACTTTTTATTTTGTCTTATTACGATTTTTTTTTAATTTTCGTGGAAATGGAGTGAGAGAGCAATCAACTTTAATAAATGTTCGGTACAAGTTATCAATTAGAAGGCTTTCTATTTATTAGACCTTTCCAAAATAACTGTGTCATTTGATTAATGAAAGAAATAGAGTGACAGATATACTGCCCAATATAGTGTTCAGTATAAATTATTTGGTAGCAAGATGTTTTTGTTTAAAATGTTTAAATAATAAAAAAATATGAACTAAAGGGTGCATTCTTCCTGTCTGCGCCACTACTGAGCACGAGTCCTGGGTTCGATTCCCAGTTCGGACAATGTATTATTGAGTTTTTCTGTCAGGGATTTCTCAGGAGTGTTTTTATAGTTAATAATTTAATTTCGTAGCTAGTGTAAATATTTAGTCGCGTTAAATATTATAAGAGTAATGTAAGTACTTTGATAAGTTACCACAATTTGTAGAAAGTTAAGTGGCTCACTCGCTCAGAATGTTTCTCAAAACAACAAGGACATAATGAATTCCGTATTTAAATTAAAGTTTCCTTCCCATCTTTCCCAACTAAAATAAAACCGCACTGGACTGCATAAAATGTAACAAATAACTAAGCATTTAATTAACTAATGTGATTCCACTGCGGCGGACTGAGGGTCGGGTTACATTGCTAGAGGGAATTTATAATTTGTGGCTTTTTATCTAGTGACTGCTTACTTAGACAAGGGACCGCAAGCGTGTTAGCTGAGATTTGAAAAGTTTTAACCCTATAATTTAAAAAGTTAACAGTCTTAAAATAATAATAATAATATTTAAAAGTATATAAATAGGAGGAGAAATAATCAAAGGTATTTAAATCCGCATCGCTGTCAATAGGAAACGTGCCCAAAAGGCTGGCAGCATTGCCACGTTGTATGGCAATGCTGATTCTTTGGACCAAAAAGTAGGCCAGCCCTCTGGTCACGTGAAGAGTCGACCATCCACTTGGCGATGTCTCAAAATACTAGGTGGGCACTCGGACCCCTTGGCACTAGTGTTTCAACCCCAAACGGCTTGAACATATAAGTTCCAAAGATATAAACCCTATTGACTGACTATTCATCAAATAGTCATTAAAATATAGGGTTATGTAGCAGGCCTAAGGGGAACAAGGAAAGCCGCCAGACTATTTATGTAACTGGAGAAATTTGGGTTCAGTTTGTGGGCCTTCAAAAGCTGAACTGCTGAAAGGTAGTATTTCGCGATGCTTGGCGGAGACCTACGTTTGTTTAGCAGTAGATGTCTTTCGGCGGAATACTGATGATGAGGATGCTGTGTCACTGATACGATAGAAGAAGATGAATATACTTCTGTGTAGCTCTTCGGTTATCTTTTAATTAAGAACATGCGTCAATTTCGTGTTGATCTTTTTTTTCTTTCCAGTGGAACCACACGTCGTGGTCGGGTAATATTTAAACTGTCTTCCACTATATAACACTTTAGTAAGTATGCGCTGAACTGAATGCTACAAGAACGGTTAGCGTTTGTGCTCTTTTGATCATATCGAGTGATGCCAGAATAGTGTTAAATTATTGTGACATACAATATGATTTATGGCGCGAAGAAATGTGAAAAGTTATGATTTTATTTAAAAAACTAAAGATTTCTTAACAGTTTTGGTATGGCTATTTCGAGCTACTCGAAGTTGATGAAGAATTATATAAAAGAAGAAATAATATAAAAATACTTCAATCGTTTTATGTTTTGAAATCACATCGTAAGAAATAAATTACCATTGCTTTATCAATTCATTTTCGTTCTTTTACGACACGAAATACGATCAAAAGTCATACTCCAACTTCGCAATTTTTCAATACCAACAATATTTTTCAGTCAATACAAAAACGTTCAAAATAATAAAAACAAACAAATCACGAAAACTCACTCAGAGTACTCCTCAACAAATCATCTATAAAGGCTTCATTGAAATCTAGTACAAAAATAAATAAGAAAAAGCTTCTAGCCATATTATACCCAGACATTTACGAGTATAAAAGAAATAAACTATAATAGAAAAGATATAAGTTATACCGTAACTAGATAAGTATGATACGTTTTGTGAAAAGATTGTATTGTACGAATATCCACGACAGTAATTTGAAATTGTTGGCGGTTGAATATATTATTATATTCATATGTTTAGTATGTTGCTACAGGACAAACGGCCTCCCTTTCTCCTTTCCACTCTTCTCTGTCTCATGCTGAGCGGACGTCCGGCGACATCGTGATACAAGCTAGAAGGCCAAAAGTTTGACGTCAAGTCTTACCAAGCGGTATCGTGTTATCGAGTAACTGGGTTGTGGAAGTCAGATAGGCAGTCCCTCCATATAAAATACGTGTGCATCCAATGCATCCAATTAGATTGGAAGCCAACCCCAACATAGTTGGGAAAGGAAAAAGCAGATTGAGATTTTAAATATATCCACCAGAAGGTAACCCTAGGCAGACGAATTGGTGATTGCAGTACCTACACCCCTCGAAATAATTTTATGAAAGCCTGAATTTGAACAAATCTTTTAACACCCGGAACAACAACAATTCTAAATGTCTGCATATTTCGTATTTAATCCTAAAAACATTTCTAATCAAAAACAAAACAGAGTGAAATCGTAAAAAGCGGTTTGCGGGAACATTATTAAATTAAGTCGAGAGTAATGCGTTTCCTACAAAGGATAAATAATGAGTACGGAAAAATCTGTTGGATGATATTAAATATATATTTTTGTGGTTTCTAAATGATTATTATTGAAAAGCTGGATGGGTTAGAGTTCTTTTTGGGTTGCCACGAGGTACATGATATTTTTTTATACGCATTTAAAAAAAATAAGCGAAGCTTGGTAACTTGGATAACGATCCAAAGCGCGCTGGAAATATATGTAACGTAACCTGTAAATACATATTCTACATGAGTGATAGTCACCAGTCTGTCACCGAAGACCTGAGGGATGTGGTGACTAGCAATATTGACTTTTCAACTCTGCTTCTACGATCTACAACCTTGAAATCTACAAAGAGATAGTTGCAGATGTCTACAAGCGGCAGTAATCAATTACATCAGGTGCCCCCATAGCCTATTTACCAACATAAATATCAACCTCAAAACCAATAAATTTTATCCAGCACCACCATTTTACGCACTCAAAAAATGGTAGCTCCAAAAACACAGCGCAATATTTTAACCATCCAAAAAGATTGTCATAGACAAAGCAAAACAAGTCAGGCCACAAACAGTTAGCCGACAAAAGCAGGTGTAGCTCATACCAACCAACCATTGTTCGGTTACCGCGATAAATTTGTACAAACCTAAATGTCGCGACCAAGACATATATTTTTTCATTGTCCTTTACACGAGCGACCATTGTAATTAATCGTTTTATTCTGTCATGTACTCTTTTATTGTGAAGCTGTGGTTTCTGCTTTTTGTTTTCTGATTCTCTGGTGTGAATAATAGGCAGCGCCATTTTCATGAACAGTGCAGCAACATTTTTTTATCTTGTGTGAGGTTTTCAATTAGTCAGAAGCCCGAAAGTCTGAGAACCAGTCTTACCTAGGGGTCGCTCTATGCTCTCTATAGGTAGTCGCTCCATGTAAAATACTGGTGTTCAGCTGTATCCGGTTAGACTGGAAGCCGACCCCGACATAGTTGGGAAAAGGCTAGGCAGATGATGTGTGAGGTTTTCAATTCATACATGTCTTATTCCAGTACCGATTTCGGTGAAGTTTGAGATGTTTCTTGTCGAGGAGAGTTGGGACCTTTGATATCGTGGTTGAAGAAGGTTGTAAATAAAATGACAGTATCCAGTATAAAGTCTATTGACTGATAACCATGAATAATGAGCACAATGACGAATTTGCCCTGCACTGGGACAACATAGGCTAAAAATAAATAACATTACATTTATAAATAATCAGACAGTGATAAATTAATTTTAAATTTATCACCAGCAACATAAAGCTTCCCTATCCAAAGAAAAAGATATAGATGAATATGAGTAAGTATCATATAAAACGGTTACGGCTGAATGGGCAGCTTCGCCATAGCATTGGGTAAAGGCCAATCGTAAAATAAAAATGTTGCAGTTACGATGTACCCTTTGTAAACTGTTTATCTTCGATAAAAGCTTCCGAATGCCGTTTCTAGTATTTATAAGGAGCTTTGGAATAGTTTGCTGTTTATTTCGTTCGCCCGTTTATTTTATCGTGATGTTGGGAATGGATTGTTTATGGTTCTAGTTGAAGAATTGGCTACTTCTCTTTTCTTATTAACACTAAAATGTGTCCTGATTAAGGTACCTTGATGATTGATATCATGTAGAAAACCATGTGTCAGACAGAATCTGTCTGGCAGTAGGTACTGCTGAAATGGACTTTTTTGGCGCAGCCGTGAGCCACACACTATGATTTTTAAAGCATTACATTTTTTTTTTTTTTTTTGTGTTCTTTGCTCCAATAACTGTTGCCAGATAAATGATACTTAATCTTTCTGTCAGACGTTTTGTGAATTTTTTAAATCGGGGCTTTGTTAATATTCATTTCTAGACAAGAAAGTCCCCATTCTTTGCGTTTTCCGTCCTCTCCACTTCACTTCATCAAGAATCATGAGAAGAGTCTTTTTAGATCAGGTCTGACCATGAAATTTTTAGCCTGACATTGTTTCTGGACCCTTGGATATTCATATTAAATGGTCTGATCCCTTTTTAGTTTGGTGATTTTCTTCTTTCGCCTTCAAAAGTTAAGTAAATATGAAAATGGTATATCAAGTAAAAGTCAAGACTCCTGAACACTATATATTTCAACATGATACGTGAAGAATGGGCTACAAATTTTCTTCCTTATTACAGTAAAGTTATTCTGGCAATATGCCAAAATCTAGACATTTGGAAAAAGACACGTTATTAACGAGCGCTTACTATAAAAGTTAATATCTAGCTTTATGTCCGAAAAATAGTAAAGAATTTAATAAAAGAAAAATAAAAGCTCGATAACATCATTCATTCAACAAATTAAATGCTAAATGACAAAGATATTAGTCGTAAACTTCTTGTGACCAAATTCGTTCGGGAAAGTTCTACCACCAACTACCATACCTATTACTGCCAAACAGCATTATCCCGAACATCACCCTAATTGCGTTTCAATCACAATTTGAATTGTTTTGAAGGATATTGTTAATCCATTGCTCCATGGAAAGTTCCAAAGATTAACCGTTAGCAATGTGTAGATTTAATATTATTATTATTGCATTCATTTGTATTATATTTTAGATTGATTTCAATCTTAATTTTATTTTTGAATAGGTTTTTTAATGTATTATGATTTTAATTTTGTAGCATAGTGCCAATTTGTATCATAGTTCTTATATGGGACATGCAGTGCTAACTTATAATAAACTGTAATACTAACCTTAGTTAATAGAAAAACATTTTTATAATATGAATAGCATTTTTATATATGTACGAGTAAATATAGTTGTTGGTTGGCCAAAATAAATAAATAAATAAGTTCAACAAATTTGTCTGCTTAACCACGTTAATAACGCAATAAATGTTATTGATCTATCAACTTGAAAGCCATTGCTACTGATAGTGTAGTAGGCAATGACCTCCGCAGATTTAAAGAATATGAGTGTTAGTAAAGTAGACACCAAAGGGAAGAAAGGTTCTAGAGTGGTGACCGCGTACCGAAAGGCATAACGTTGAAAGGTCTCCTGCAAAGTGGACCGATAACTTTGTGGATGCGCAGGAATCCGCTGGATGCTAGAAGCTCAGGGCTGTTTGATGTTGCGACGCTTGTCCAGCAGTGAACGTCTTTCCGTTGAAGTGCCGATTATGAATCCAGACACAAAGATTTTTTTTTTTTCTTCGATATCCTTTGATGATAATGTACACGTACTGGCAGAAAACATACATAAAATTTAGTCGAATTTCCTAATTTCCAGGAATGGAAATAGTGATGCATTTAAACAATAACAAAGGCTATAGGGGGATAAGCATGGATAGGGTGCCCCCAAACCGATTGCAGTGATTTTTTTTCTGTAAGTTCCTGACAATGTGAGATTAAGATTCTTCAAATATTAACCCTCTAAAATGCACCGTTTCGGAGTAAGAATTAATATTCGAAAAATCGAAAAAAATCGATATTTTCTGAACGGCTTGACCGATTTAGCTAAAATTTTGATATGTTTAGATACAACTACAATGTATTTAAAAAAAAATTGCCAACTTGTAAAAATATGTCTAACCTCAATTTTTTTATTAATTAAAAAAAAAATTCGGCTATTTGCGATCTTGGTACAACCACCAAAGTTTTTGTGCAAGTTTTTGAGCTCATCAAAAGTAACATATAATTAACTCAGATTTTTTTCCGGGTGCGTCATAGTTAAAAAAAAATAAAATATCAGAAAGTAATTTTTTTCTGAGGTTGTGTTCGACGTACAATCATGAAAATTCTCTCGTGTTTTTCTTACTTCATTAAAAGTAACATATAATTAGTACAGAACTTTTTTCCGGGTGCTTTATATTATCAAATTCTCAAATTCTCCCGACTTCTCAAAAAAAAAAATTGTTGTTATTTTTGTGAATTCCAATTTAAGCTGGGCGGGCTCTTTGATCTATTTGCAAACTCATTTCACGTCCGTAATCTCTCTTTACATATTCATGCAACCGATTAGTATGAATTCTGGCTGAATTACCTAGTAACAAAGTACATAATTTAGATTTTTGTTTATACACGTATGTTTCTTTAGTGAGAGTAGAATAACACAAGAATATACTTTATTATTGTACGTAACAATTTTAGAGAGCACAACTCATTTTTTTGGAAGACAATACTTTTTTTTTAATTTTCAATTTTTATTGTAAATCTGCAAGTTAGCTGTTGTGGACATACATATACTCTTACAATAGAATAGAATACTCTTTATTACTTACACCATATAAATTACAGACATAAATAGTACAGAAATTTTACAAAGGGTGACACAATGGGCGGTCTTATCGCTACGAGTGAACTTTTATAGACAACCTTTGGATGGATTGAAAAAAACTTAATCTTGACTGAATGACTAAATAATTTTAAAAATCTTACGAGTTCCTTAACCCTTTATAGGGCAGCAGATCCTGGCTTTAATGTTAAAAATAAAACTCTTAGATATTAAAACTAACATTTAATTAAATTTTATGGTACTTTGCATTTGACACACTATTTTGCTCTTTTTTCCAAGAGCTTTACTGCTGCATTTAACATTTAGTTTAGCCGCGAAAATTCAAAACGAATGGTGTCCAATATATGGACAGAGCCCCATAAAGGGTTAACTCTCAAAATAATACAAAACAGTTGGTACTTTGTAGGACATTTTTACTCGAAAACGGAGCTCAAAGTCGATACAATCAAAAATAGTGAAATTTATTTAATGCATTTTAAATACATTTTCTCATATTTTGCGATTAATATGGAGAATAATAAAATTATGAATGTTAGGTAAAGAGATTCAAAGTAGCGCATTTGAATTCTACTAAGCATTATTATGTTTTTTGCGTTTATTGTGATAAATTAAACAACATTTATGTCTTAAATGATCATTTATTAAAATATTTATGTTGTTATATTTAACACAAAGTATTCGTTTAAAGATGATTATGCCAAGTGTGGCATATTATATTATTATTAAAT
This sequence comes from Eremobia ochroleuca, assembly GCA_949629135.1. Taxonomy (NCBI): domain Eukaryota; kingdom Metazoa; phylum Arthropoda; class Insecta; order Lepidoptera; family Noctuidae; genus Eremobia; species Eremobia ochroleuca. Next base: position 15,689,221 of record OX451404.1, read on the forward strand.
ACATATTATATTATTATTATATATGATTATTGTTTATCGTAATGTTTCCATGTGCGAATTTACAATTGCATATTTTCAAGATGGCAGAATTTTATTTGGCATAATTACCTTTGCCAAAGTTAAAATAATGTTTATTTAGAGCAACGACTATTTGATAGGTACAATTTCACTTAGTATACTAGGTATGAAGATGGCAGAATTTCATTTGGAATTATTTTATCAGGCATAATGCAATTTCTATAAAATATCATGTTTAACCTTAAATTAAAATATTGTCTTAAAAAGTCAAAAATATTGTGCTACAAAAGTTAGTGACAGAAACGAATCGCTGCAAAACCGACTTCACGTAGTCTTGCCTGCCCTATCCTTAGAGTTTTATTTAAGCCCGCGTAGGCACAGAGGGGGGAAGCAGCTCGCGAGCTGAGGAGCAGGGTACGGTGGTGAGTGTTAAAACCATCTGCGACGAAAAGCTCGCTTGGGACCGCCAGAGCCGTGACAGAAACCATGCCTGCTGCATGTTACACGCTCACTTGCATGCTGCATGCATGGTGTATGCTTGTTTGCATGTTTGCATGCTTCTTACAGTCAATATCAATCAATTTTATTATTATGGTAAGAAATACAAAATTAAGTATTCTAACTATGAAATTCCTGTAATGTGATAGAAAAGTCTTTCAATTGTTATGGATATGAAATGTATGCCTAAAGATGATTCTGACTTATAAAATTATGAGTTTTTAATGTGTGATAAATGAGTGTTTGCCAAACGATTTTCTGCGAAACGAAGTTTATTCTATCCGCTGTTATGCAAAATAATGTAATATAATGACAACAAAAATGTCTGCTATAAAGACCCATATTTCTTAAATATATTTACCTATTAATGCAAAACGTAAAGCAAAGCATTTTTTTTGTAACTTAACAAGATTTTATAACATGGCAACATTATCAGTTCATCTTAGCTAAAAGGCATGAAGTCAAGCCAGTAAATATAAACTATGCCCTGACTCTTTTTGATCATCAATAAACTAGTCAATTAAGTTTTCAATAATGATGATCATTTTGCCAGACTTCGATAGGCCATAAGCTTGATTTGATAAAACTTAATTTCGTCGGTATCTATGACAGTGACATACGTAGAAGCTCAATAATTTCATCAATAATTCTCTCGCCAATGTGTGGACGTGGACGTCCGCTAATGTTGTCACGTTAAAAATCATAAAAGCGCACATTGGGTATCGAATTGCTTCACAGTTAAAACTTGACATTAAACAACATTAAAAAAAATTACCACTTCATCAATGATTAAAATCCACAACAAAACAGTCGTTCCAAAATAAATTCGGAACATTAAAAAAAAAACTCAACATTTATTACACATCTGATACAGAAACGATAAAAAATTTAGGTAAAGCGTTGCTGTGAGGGGTGCTATAAACGTCGAACATTAAAAATATCATGTCGGCTACATTGTAAAGGGTAGTGTAGAAGGACGATTTGCATTGCGATATAACGATGAACTTCAAAGTTGAGATACATAGTGGGGCTGAGACTTTGTATCTATCGTGGGCAATAAAAGTACCTTATTTTCGTTGATGCTGCTTATACAGTTTGGGGAAGCAGAAAACATAAAGCACAAACCACAAGCCCCTCTGCTTACAGAGAGTCTCGTGGCTAAGTGATAACAGCAGCACGGGTCGATCGATCAGGTTAAGCTACGCTTGCAGCGGTTGGTCCGTGGATGTGTGACTATCTTCACATACCAAGACCCCTCCGTGCCTCGAAAAGTACGTTAAGCCGTTGGTCCCATCCGTGTCATTGGTGTTATTCGTGGATCTTTGACAGACGTTACGGGTCGTCCGAGTAGCCCGAAAATCTAACAACCAGTCTTTCCAAGGCTCTTTAAGGGTATTTTATCTTATTACCCAGTAACTGGGTTGTGGAGGTCAGACAGGCAGTCGCTCCATGTAAAATACTGGTATTCAGCTGCATCCGGTTAGACTGGAAGCCGACCCCAACACAGTTGGGAAAAGGCAGGCAGATGATGCTGCTTATGCAGTTTACGAATGCTAAGTGCAGAAAAGTTCATTCATTGCTTCTGTCGAGTTCGGAAAAATGACTTGTTCTCTCTTTTCAGCATAGTCAGCCTATGATTTCAAAGAGAGGTAGCCTGTGTCCCAGCAGTGGGAACTGCTGAATGAATGAATGAATGAATGAATGAATGAAGAATGAATGAATGAATGAAGATTTTTATTCACTTAAAATTTCTTATTGCTAGGTACATTGCCCCCACAAAACTGCTTACGCAGTTTAACTGTGAGATCGTTGAGTCTCTCTTACAGTAAACTTAATATCAGGTAAATCTATAACATATATTTACTTAATCTACTCTCACAAAGAAATATTTTTTGAGTTTACGTGCGAATTTTACTTTACACTGGGACACAGGCCTCCTCTCTTCCAGAGGGAGTGGGCTGTAATCTACCACGCGGGCTCAGTGTGGGTTTTTAGATGTCACATGTCTTCGATTGTTTGGTTCTAGGACATACCGGCTTACTCATGATGTTTTCGTTCACTGTTTTTAGAGCAGTAGTGATGAAATTATTTACACAAAGTACAGCGATTACCTCGGCCAACACTGCTCTCACTGTGTTCAGCACGACCTATATAGGAATGTGTTATGATTATCAACGTTATAATATATTATAACCCTTTCCAACCGAGTTGAAGTGATCGTGAGTTTCGACTTTACAAAATTCTGAGCACGATCGGGCGACTATCAAATTATTCCTGAACCTCACGTATGTGAGGATCTGACTGCTGAAGACCAGGTTGCTTGAGATTTTTTACAGTATTTTTCCCAGGACCTCTGGACACTTTCCAAAGGATTAATAAGTTTTTAGTGATCTATGCGAAATTTTTGCTCCCGTTTGCAAAGGGATATCACACATTTCGATAATTTCACTTTAATTTGTATGTAATGTAAATTATCGATTTTTGGTGTGAAATAAAAAATGGTGCGGTTTCCATGCCTGTGTTTATTATAATTAACTACTAAACAATATAAATAAGCGGCTGTGTTTACTTTAATTTCAATTTTGCAAGTTTTATAGCGGGAATCAGCGTGATCATAAAGTATGCACAGGTTTGCCGTTTCAATTGTGTTGTAATGTATACACATAAATATGGGGTTTACTATATATTAAAACAGAACGTTTTTATTCATAACATTTTATTAATGTTTTAAAATCCAAATAAAACATTAACGTCTTGTTTATCGTGGCTAATCCGTATCCTGGTTAATAATTATAATTTATATATTTTATTAATATTTGAGTAGATGCCAGGTTTTTCTATACTGATTTACTTATAATATAAAATTATTTTATCCGATTTATTCATTTGAAGTGAATACATACCATCCCATCACTTAGTACGAAAGAATGTAATAAAATTGAATACGTATAACAATTTATTACAGTTTCTCATCAAAGCTGATATCATATTACGTCTTTTAAAGCTAACTTTTACGTCATCTGGAATAGTTACTTTCTAAGGCAGCTGTCAAAAAACGGTCAACCTAGTGGACAGTGTATATATTTGCCCAACTATGTTGGGATCAACGAAATACGACTGAATCTACTTTACAAGTGGAAAAAATCGCAAATATCAAAAGTTCTTCGCTTTTAACTTTTTCATTGCGTCTTAAAAATACTCGTAGCAAAATAGAATAGGACAAAAAGTAGAAGTTTTGAAGCGCCTGGGTACAACTTTGTCTCTGCATTTGTGACATACTGCCGTTGCTTTTGCAGCAAATATTGTTCTAATGTATTTGCAATATATGCAGTCAGAATTTCTTTATTATGTTGGCAAACAGGGTAACGGGACATCTAAAGTGAAATGGGTAACTTAAGACACCTCTAACAGCAAGGTGCCGAATTTGGTAAGTGCCTAAATAAGCATTTTCGTCGACGGCAGCTCATACCCAAACTAAATATCGTAGGAGTAGAGTATCGTAGTTGTACGTCCTCTCCAAACCTCTTCCAAACCTCTTAACTAACTGTCTTTAAACAAACTTGCCAACGCAAATAAATTATAAACAATAAAAAAAAAAGGTGATTTACACCTTACTTTGGAGTTATTCTACTCAGAGCACTGATTTTAACCGTACTTGCCCGAACCGCACCTGATATGTATATTAGTCATTAAACGTTACGTTAAAAGTCATTAAACTATGTATAGCCAGTGGTGCCTTCAAACATGTATTTTTCGTACATTGGCACCTTGCGGTATTTTTTTTTTTATTATTTGATCGTGTTTTTGTATGTTGTGCTATGTCTTTAAGAGCGTTACTCCAGAGCGGCGCGCTGAGCGGTGGCGTGAATCCGCGCCGATTATATAGCAATACTAAATAATTCATAGTAAAATAAACATAATATACGTTATTAAAAAAATTTTTGAACCATGTTTTAGAACATAAATGTCTTAATTTACTAGGTCTAAAAGAAAATATAAATATTTCAGATTTCATCCTAAACTAACACGTTTAATATCTCGAAAAGTGGCTACAATTGACACTTTTGAATATACTTTTCTTGAAAGAAAACTTACAGTAATCGTGTTTTTTTTTCAGCCATGCACTAATAAATGTTATTATTTTTTATAAAGTAATGTTGTTATAAGTTTGTCGTATATGGTTTTACTAATATCTCGCATCTGCTTAGACCGTCGATCGCTAGTTTAAAAAAAGGCTTGCATAAAAACAATTCTGATGAGAAAACTGTACGAAAAATTTAAAATGTTTTTCAGCCATGCACTAGATTATAAAATTTTCAATAATATGACGTCAATATCTCATCTATAAATTAAACACATTATGGTTTTATTGTCCGTCGGAAATCATCAATTTTGAATCTCCAACATGGCTCTAACGGATGAACCCTCTTAAATAAAAGGTCTATCTATTTTATTTTACGTTAATTCTCGTACGCTCACCCCAAATCGTCACAACACCACACTGTAACTCTAAATTCAAAAACAAGCTCAAAGCGACACGTCCGCCTTCGAATCAAACGTAACGATAGATTCCGGAGTCACGTTACGTCCAATGACAGGCTGTGAGGGGACTAGCTAAACCGATTTGCTGCAGTAACTGGACCGAGTTCAAAGCCAAAGCAGCCTTTGGACGTGTTAAGATCTGTTTACTTTGAGAACTAGGATTTGATGCAAGTGTGTGGGTAAACAGCTCAGGTGACTGCTGACGTGCAATGCAATTATTTGTGTGTCGTTAACGGGGATAGTGGGGTTTATTTGATCTTTGATGTGATAACAAATTACTGTAGGTACAAGTTTCAATGTTATCTTTATCACTATTGTTTTTATGTAGTTGACATGTTAAAGTTAGTAAGTAGAGGGTTTTTTTATGTATTGATGGAAAATATTTCCTTCATTTATCTATTAAAGGCAGAGCGATAATGATAAGGTACTGATTTTTATGACTTCTTAAAAGTTAATTGAAGATGCTGTATTAACAAAATCTCAAGATTGTTTGCACGAAATAATGAACGAGTACGTGTTGTTGGATGTTGTAAATATCGATTACTGAACATTTGATAGATTAATCAAATATTTACAACATGAAGATTATTTTACTACCACTTCTTGTGGATTTTCAGGTCACTTTCAACAAATTGTTTGTGCCCCAAAACATGTAGCCAATGTGACCTCTGCACTGCTACCGACGTCGCCGTGGAATTGGCGAAGCTTAGGGCCAAGAACATTTCAATAAATGTCGTGCCAGCGACACGAAAGAGAAAAAAAAAAAATAAAAATAACTCCAATTCAACGTGTGTTTGTAATACCAAAAATATCATTAGAAAATATAACTAAAAGAAAAATTTGTCAGGCAAACTAACCAACAGTATGTCCCGGGCCATAAATGTATCGTCACAAAGAACTGTTGGACCGAAGTCCGTCTGATTGGTGGCTAAGTGGAAAACTTGTCCGATGGCACAGAGCAGTTGCGTTCAAACGAGTTCAGTACAGCCGTGTATTGTGCAGCTGTTGTCAGCGATATTTTCCACTCTTTGATTGGAAATTATTTTGCACTGTGTCTTTTTTGTTTTTGGGAAACTTCAATTAATTGAACAAACTTAATAAGCGTTTATTGCATTGTTGCTAAAATAGTAAAAAAATATTAGCTTCTGCTCCTTGCAATTTTCTTTATCATTATAATAATCACCATTTCAGCTGAAAGACGTCCACTGCTGGCCATTGCTGGACATAGGCGTCCCCCAAGTACCGCCATTTACCCCCCAAGTACCCTAAGTACGCCAGATGCAAGAAGAAAAAAAATGAAAATGAAAAAGCGTTTATTCGTGGTGACCTTCTCATTACAAAAAATGTTACTTCTGCCAAACTGTAAAGCAGTTTGTTGGCAGATGTAGCTCAATATTGCCTATATTTTTATGTAAATACTCGTAATTACTTTTCCATCAATAACAAGAATAAACATTATAACTAAACACAAATATTTTACAATATCACAGAGGCTGACTAGTAGGTAGTGAATTGAAACGCCAATACGAAATTCAAAATGCTATCAGCAGGTCGATTCTGCAAAAAATCTCACCGCGAAATCATAAGTGAAATTCCAATTCGGTTCCAGAAATTTTCTTAGTCACAAATATTTATTGAGACGATACAATGCAACAGGACAAAAAGGCCTACATATGTACATACAACGTGTAACGTTAAATGAGCAAAACCTCAGACACCCCAACTGATTTTTAATTCAATTGACCTATTTCAGAGAGAATTAAGTCATTAAAAAAAATGTAAAGGTTTTATGTGCTGTTTTAGTTTTACTGGCCACTCTGATCGTTTGTTGCGTCTCCGTCTTTGTCTGCGACGCTTTACCGAGTGAAGAGTCGTCACCGGGCCGCTGCGCCACGGTGACATTGGCTTCCTTAACCTATTAATAAATAGACACGGCAACGTTTTTAATGAAGATTTTTTGAAAAATGTGACCTATATTAAAAAGTGGTTCAATTAATTCTGCTCGTTATTCTGATCAAACTATTTTCAGGTTTTGCGCATTTAACGTTACACGTTGTATATAAAATCACGCCTGTTTTTTTTCGAAGAATTAGACAGATCTCATTTACAGACATAATTATGGCTGCTCTACTGCATCTCAATGTAATAGTTTCATGTGAGAAAAAGAGCAAGAAACAGCAATGTTGAAGACAAAAACACTTAAACATCGACGAGTATTTCAGATAAATCGTAGATTTTTATTAAATACAGTCCAAGTAATTTCGTCTGGCATTAAAGCGTGGAAAACAAAATATAAAAAACTTGTAAAAACGAAAACCCGCCGAATTTATTCTACTAAATAAAATAATGGTACTTAATTTGACGTGAAATACTGCCATGCTACGTAGTTTCAGAGAGTACTACAAATAGGTCCAAAGTTTATTTCAGTGATATGTCTTATATCGTGATTTTTATTTCTTCTACAAACGTTGTCTGAGTAAATACAATTTATGGAACACTAAACTTATCCATCATGACATGAAGTCTGTTTTACTGTTTGACTTTAGGCTATTCTTCACACATAGTGATGTAATTCGGTAAATCAGTAACTGGTGGTTGTTCCGTGGATGGGTGACCATCTTTTCATACCCAGACTCCTCCGTGCCTCGGAAAGCACGTGAAGCGTTGGTCCCGGCTGTCATTCGGTTCAGTGGATCTTTGACAGTCGTTACGGGTCGTCAGAAGAGCCCGAAAATCTGACAACCAGTCTTTACCAAGGGGTATTGTATTATATTGGCAGGCCTTTTGGTCTAGTGGTCCTGGCTGTTATGCGCAAGGTCGTGGGTTCGATTCCCACCTAGGACAAATGTTTGTGTGATGAGCACGATCATTTGTTCTTTGTCTGGGTGTAATTTATCTATAATATGTATGCATTTAGAAATATATATGTATGTTTATCAGTTGTCTAGTACTCATAGCACAAGCTCTGCTTAGTTTGGAACTAGATGGCGTTGTGTGAAAGTTGTGGAATATATTATTAAATTATTATTCGTATTATTAACAGGGTTGTGGAGACCAGATGGGTAATCGCTTCATGTAAAATGTTGGTATTCAGCTACAACTGGTAAGACTGGAATCTGAGACCAACATAGTTGGGAAAAGGCTAGGCAGATGATGATTATCATCTATTTTGTGACATGAATATAAACATAGACGCCTGTATATCCATCTATGGCGGAGCTCAAAAACAGGGTACCTATTGATTTTTAACGAGCACTTTTCAAACTCCATGTGACCAATGTAGCGCAAAAACTAAAAATAAATGAAGCAGCTGACCTAACCCTGCTGGGAGTTGATTTTTACAGCATAACATCAAAACTCAAGGCTTATTTACAACCCAAAAACCGCAACTAAATTATAATAGAAAAAGAACGAACACTAAACAACACTGTACCCCATCCACCACCATTTCTTTCCGCCCATACCAATGTATCACGTGACATATTAAATGTTGCGACTAACGAAACATCTCGAATGTTTCGTAGCCATCGCTCAGAGAGCCTTTGTACTTGTAATACAACAGTGAAAAAGAATAATGACTCGGGAAATGGAGTTACGAAACTGTTACACCAATTTCCACCCTATTACACTAATGCTAGGGGATAGTTTGCCTCGAAAGGTATAGGCGTTAAATAAACTTGTAGCGGAAAGGAAGTATATTTTGCTGGCGATCTTCTAGATATATCGTGAGGGCTTATTGCAATTTTTATTCATGTTCTAATATATGATTTTGAAGGCTTTTTTGTTATTAAACTGTGGCGTTTTATGTGAATTTATTGAGGTTTGAAGTTACTGCAGTGTCTGGTTCCAAATTGCAATATGCCAGCATATTTTCTCGTTGTCATACGGAGCAACTCATAAAGCAAAGTATATTCAACGTTTATCATAGGGAAAATCGCAATATTGTGTTTACAAGCGCTGATTATAATGTTGGAGTAACAGTTATTTGTCTTTTATATCAATACCGACGGAAGAATAGACCAAATGACATATCTGTCATTTTGTCTATTTCTCAACAGACAGACATATTCAGACAGACATATTCTTCCGTTGGCAAAACCTGTGTCTATAGCGGTCATGCTACGCGTGCTGGCCATCAAACCAGTAGACAGTTTCCCAATTGATGTAAGAGACAGTCTTGGGCTTACAGAAAAACTTTTAAAAGTATACAAAAAAATAACATAAATTACAGTTTAGATATTATAATAACTTCTTCATAGTTTAAACCAGAACTAAACAACCGAAAACATCATCCAGATAAATAAGATAAAATAGACAACAAGACGTAACACTTGTTGCAGTAGAAGCAGCTTGCGCTATATATCTCTCCGTCACAGGATCCAGCAATAACTTAGTGTCGACACAGTTATGTAGGTACAATGTACACACAACTGGGGCTAGGCTATCCATTCTCTCACTAATATTTGTTGATATCAATTACCTGTGTCCATTCATCGCGCATGGGTCTTGAGATTCAGTTTCTAAATTGGTCATCATTCAATTATTAAAACTTACAAAAATTAATTCAACTTATACCACTTTACACCTATAATTCCGTCTCTTTCTCTCCTTTTTATTTTGATATATCATTTTTTTCCTTGAGTACGTATAGTTTTTATTGTATTTGTTGGTATATTGGCGTGAATAGCTGACATATAGCAAATAATTTAATTTGGTGTTCTGTGTCTTGTAATGTTAATTACTTTGCATACCTTGTATTGCATTCAATAAAGTATTTTCTAACTGAATAGGCAGCTGTGCTGCTATGGAGTTTGTTGCGCCACTTCTTCTCCCCAGCGAAAGCACTAGGAAGTGGTGAAGGGTGGGCGTTTTGGAGGGACTGTCTTTTGTAATTTTGACGTTCAAAAAGTGCTGATTCTCAGCCTAGTTTGAATAAATGACTTTTGATTTTGATTTTGACTTTTATAGTTAGTGGCGTAGGGCTACATATTTATTTGGGTATATATTTGGTTTTTCTGAAAGTTAGGATACTATATCATATTGTAACATACAAGTATAAATCTTTATTTCAATCTAAATCAAATATATCGATACCTAACTCACTACAGCACAATCGAAAGGCTAAAAAAAATCCATGAATATTTTACTTTTCCTTTTCGGGTCGACATATTCAATATTTAGATTTATATCGCGGTAAGCATGGAGATTACCTATTTGATTTATGGTAATAAATCCTGGTTAAACACTTTATTTTTAGGGTCACGGTCAACTGTTGGGTGGAAACGAAATGGTATTAAAATTGGCAGTTACGTGTTGGATTTGGATATTATATTAAATTATTGCTTCTGAATGTTTTAATATAATTTTGGTTCTGCCGGTCGATTCTGTAAAAATCTCACCGTGAAATCATAAGTGAAGTGAGCACTTAATCGTGCTAATCCCTAGCGAATGACAGCTCACTCCACGCTCACTTCACCCAAGCTTTCACGTTGAGATGGTTACAGAATCGCACGGCTGTTCAACGTTTTGGCAATATATAGCACAGGCAGTTCCTTCTTCAATGTCTAATTACGTTTGGTAAAATTAATACCATTATATCCTTCCTGTCTCCATATTTGTTTAGGGTTGGCACGGCATTATGTTCTTCTTCCATTCAGCTTACCTCATCATATCATCATCTATGTAGCCTTTTCTCAACTGTATAAGGGTCGGCTTCCAGCCTAACTGGATGCAGCTAAATACCAGTATTTAGAAGAGTTCTGGCCGAAGGGTGTTGTGTATCGCCGGTTTCGTTCGACACCAGTCAGCGAAACACGATGCCAACACTTCGTGTGCAGTAGTTTTAGTTGGTTATGTTGTATGTATTTTTAGTATTTTTAAATTATATTATTATAGTCTTGAATTTGTGATATTTTTTTAATTAGATTTTTGTATTAGTTTATAAGTATTCTTATGTTTGTAGTAGAATGTATTGTTTTTTTTTCTGTGGGCCCTAGTTGCCTGAAATAAAGGAATAAATAAATACATAATAAATAAAACGACTACGTGCTTTCCGAGGCACGGAAGTCTTGGTATGTAAAGATGATAACCCATCCGGACCGACTGCGGCAAGCGTGGCGTAACCTGATCGATCGACCCGGGGGACTGTTATGCCACGAGCCTGTCATCCCATTCATCTTATCTCTATCAGACAATCTTTTACGTAATCCATACATGGTTTCGTTGGTCTTCCCCCACTTTTATTGCTATCCTAATTCATCGTAAAAACTTTTGACAAAATCACTGTACAACATATTATTAAAATCAGAAGTACAAGCAATTATTTATAATCCTACGGCGCACTTGGACCGTGAGTGGTTTATACTCTAGTTTTAGACAATGGAAACGCCAAGAACGAAAACTTTCGTTGCCAAACTGAACTCCGAGTTTACACAAGCGACAGTCGGAGAAAAATCGACTTCAAAAGAAACCTCATGCAATGCAAATACAAAAACTTAATTCGCAGTGTTCACAACTTATTCAGTACATTAGGACTCTTGCAACACTGAACAAAGGTAACAACTCTGAAACATTCCGACTAGAGCAAACTACGTCTTTCTTCCACATAATTGGTTTTCAAACTCTGTACAAAATTGATGGATTGGCACCGAAGTTGGTCTTGCAAATTGTTAATTATGAAAATTCCCGCGTCCTCAATTTAATGGCAGCTGAACAAAAGTTACCTGTTCGGAACAAATTTGTTTTGTGGCGTTTTTAAAGTTGTTTAACAAGGTTTAGGGAATGGCCTTTAAGAATTTGGTTTTGTGAATAATGTTTTTTGATTATTTTCTGTTGGCTGGTGAGGAGTTTTAAAATGAATTTGCAGCGGGTTTATTAATGGCGGAGTTTTGGGTTTCTCCGTACAGAATTTTGTTTGATGTTGATGAACATTTTAGAATTTTTTGTTTTCAAGTCTTGACGCGACATACTACATATTTGTTTCTAAATACTTAAGCTATGATTCGTGTCTGTTGTTATGTAAATTATTGTTTTGTAAATAGAAAGAAATCACTCAGCAAAGTAAATTTTAACTTTTTATTTACCTTGAAAGCAAAAAAAACACGATCATCCTCGAAGAATCCATGTTCATAATCATTATCTTCTCTATTTAGCAACATCGTTTCCATTTCAACGAACAGGTAAAAAGCTCTTACTTTATGATAACAAATGCTTTACTTTTTTATTGTTTAAGCCTGCTTCTTTGTTCTGAATAATTTCTTTCATGAATGATTACAATATAAATAAAATAACAAACGAGTTTACGGATATAGAGTGCCTAGAAGAGATACTGTAAAATTGGGTGAAAGTAATATAATTTGTTCAAAACGGTGAAGGAAAACATCATGAGGAAACCGGCATGTCCTAGAACCGCGTAGTGGATTACAGCCCACTCGCTCTCATCTGTGTCCCAGCAGTGGAAACATTAAGGGTATATTATGCTAATATATTTGTACAGTAAACGTTCATCGACTATTAAGAGTAGTACATTTAGAAAGTTGGCAACTTAGCAAATAAATATGAAATATTTTCCTGTTCTGATTAATTGATCAGTGTTTATTAATGAAATTACGAAATACCTAGCGCTCTTTAGTACACTAAAAATTGATTATGAATACCAATATTTAATATCATTACACGTAGGTAACAAAGCATAACGAGAACCAAACATGAGGTCTAGTACATTTACCTCAGTTTCATCGAAGGGATACATCAAAACAGCCACCATTCGTGAAAGTTATTTTAAAGCCTTTAGCCAAAAGCTAAAGGGCTGGCCATGTACTTCTACGAACATAGGACCATATTGTGAACTGCCTTTCCATGGTTACAAAGAAGAGGGGAAGAGGAAGACCTCAAACCACATGGATGACGAAGTTTCTAAAGGATATGAGAGAGATGAGACTTACGGAAGATGACGCACAAGAATGAAATAAATGGCGTTGCATGATTGGGAAAGCCAACCGCGTAGCGGGAAAAGGCGAGGCCAAAGAAAAAGAAGCCGAAAGGGACATAAAACATATATAACACACAAAGAATATCACGATTACTCTCAAGCTTCGTTCTTGATATTATTATTAACACACATGTAGTTTCACTATCAGACTCGCCATTTCGCATTGAATTTAGGAGAAAAGTAAATTATTTAATCCAATGTAAGGTAGAATAAAAACTTTTGTTCGTGACTATGACGTTCGTACCTAGCCAGCTCATTTCACGCATCAGTGCTTCGCTGTTTCGCATCTATTCCTTTGTTTTACAGAAATTCAAGTGCGTTTTTATATTTAAGCCTTACAATGCCGAAAAGAAAGAGTTATAAGTGCGATAATTATAGTTATTTATGTAAAAAACTTAAAAAGTTAGAACGGGAAATAAAACGTGGGCGACGTACTCGTTGTGGAAGTACATCGTCATCGGATGGTGATTTTCCTACGCCTTATAACTTGCCGGGTGAGTCATTGACCTACTTATTTCATGTTTATATTTTAATAGGTTACTTTTAGCATAGCAACTAGGTGGAAGAGGGCTCGGTTTTTTAAAGTATACCGTTATGTAAAAGTGGTATGTTTGTGGTTTTGAATTCGTAACGGATTCATAACAATAATTAAATTGGAAAATCGGATTGTCCTTTGGGGGCCTTCCACTTCCAAAACTAAGTACTTGCTGCTCGGATCTACCTGTGGGGTTTTTCTATAGCATGTACCTACGTTATTCCTGAAGGAATAAATATTATATCGCTTATTGGGATTGCGTGTTTCTCACAAGGAGTCTCACTTCCCACCTGTAAATAAAATAATTATTATGTCACCTATTGGGATTGCGTGTTTCTCGCAAGGAGTCTCACTTCCCACCTGTAAACAAAATAATTATTATGTCGCCTATTGGGATTGCGTGTTTCTCGCAAGGAGTCTCACTTCCCACCCGTAAATAAAATAATTATTATGTCGCCTATTGGGATTGCGTGTTTCTCACATGGAGTCTCATTTCCCACCCGTATTGCTTGCAGAGTGCGAACCAATCCCAATCGATGACGATTGTGCCACATATCACGGCGACACGGATCCACAACCTGGATGCTCGTACTGGCAACAAGCCCCAGCGGAATGTGATGAGGAGGAGGATCCGGCCCCGATCGTCACACGGTCCCCTACTGCCGACATCATCTCGGCACACGTTAACATACTGCCGCCGAGCTCCGTGACCGCCGCACTGCCTCCTGCGCAAGTACTCGCTGCGCCTGCCGTGGAATCAACTGCCGTACCTCTAGAGAAGGCGTGTGAACTTGAGCCCCTCTTCAACAAGACGTTCCCGAATTAGATCCAGACTTAATGGAAATATTAGGTAATGACCCCACCTCGACTAAAGAATATGGCAGTGAAATCCAAAAGGATTTGGCGATTAGACTCAACCACATTGCTACCTCCGGTCACTCTAAAGAGAATCGCAAGGAGCTAAAAAATAGATATTTGGTACCGGTGAACTGCAAGTTCATAAAAGCGCCTACCCTTAATCCAGAGATTCGAGCATCTCTGATAGAAACTCAAGCAAAGCGAGATAAGGGTATAGAAAGTAAACAGGCATTAACATCTTGCGCCTTGGCCTCCCTCAGCGAGGCCATTACCGCGCTGCTCTCATCAGAGCATAAAAACCCTGAGCTTCTCAAACTGTTGATGGATACAGCTCGAATCCTCGGTGATATGCAATACACGGACTCGATCTCACGACGTGCGTTCATTCTTTCTACTGTCAAGAAGAAACTAAAAGATCAGTTAGACAAAACGAAAATAGATCAAATGCTTTTTGGCAGCAGCCTATCGGAAACCTTAAAATCAGCGAAAACGATTATAAAATCTGGAGCTGATCTAAGGTCATCTTCGACAATGAAGTCTACGGCTCATAAACCGGCTAAAGCAGTCAACAGACCTTTAAACTACCGAGCCCCTCCGGCGGGTCGCCGTCAGTTCCCACCACCGCCGCCGGGGGGCGCGAGATATGCGCGGGCGGCACCATCAACTCCGACTCAGAGGCAGCAGATGAGGACGACGTTCAACAACGCTTCCAAGACATCGTCACGTCAGCCGCAAACAGGTCACCGTCGTTAGACACGGTAAGCCCCGCAGGCCGTCTTTCGTGTTTCTATGAACAATGGAGTTTATTAACTAATAACCCTGTTATACTGTCTTGGATTACTGGTTATAAAATTGTTTTTTCTAACCCAGTTATTCAGACAACCGTTCCATCAGAGCCCATTTATTCGCAATCCGAATACGAGGCCTTCAAAGTATCAATACAAGACCTAATTAGTACTGGAGCAGTATCCTTATGTCAACCATGCGCGGGTCAATTTATATCCAGTATATTTCTTGTTCCTAAGCCGAACGGCAAACAACGTCTCATTTTAAATCTAAAACAATTAAATAAATTTATACCAACCCAACATTTTAAACTTGAAGATTTAAGAACAGCCTTGAAACTTGTATCAAACGACTGTTTTATGTCAACAATAGACTTAAAAGATGCCTATTTTTTAATAGGCATACATTCAAACTCAAAAAAATATTTACGTTTTAAATTTAATGGCAATCTGTACGAGTTTAACGTGTTACCGTTCGGCTTAAACACGGCTCCTTATATTTTTACAAAAAATCTCAAACCAGTCGCAAAATTATTGAGGTCTTTGGGATATTTATCTACATTTTATTTAGATGATTGGTTTTTGATTGGTCAATCATATACTGACTGTTTACAAAATATGAATGACACAAAACAATTACTAAATTCGTTAGGATTCATCATCAACACAGAAAAAAGTTCTGTTGTGCCGACAAATTGTTGCAAGTTTTTAGGAAATATTATAGACTCAAAAAGATTTGAAGTTAGATTACCCGATGATAAAAAACAGAAAATTAAAACAGAATTACTAAGAATTAAGAAGCTCAAACGATGTAAAATTAGATATTTTGCTCGCTTTATCGGTCTTTTAACATCCGCATGTCAAGCCGTGGACTACGGTTGGCTTTATACCAAATACTTTGAGAGGTGTAAATACCTAAACCTCAAAGATGATGAAAACTACGATAAGTTTATGAATTTACCAATCAAATTATCCCCTATCTTTGAATGGTGGCTCATTGCTGTAAATGAATCAGTATGCAAAATAAAGGTCGATACATATTCCTTAGAGATATTTAGTGATGCCTCAACAACGGGGTGGGGCGCCGCCTGTGGTGACGAGACTGCCAGTGGACCTTGGAGTCAACATGAGCAAACTCGACATATTAATTATTTGGAAATACTTGCAGCTTTTCTTGGGCTTAAAACTTTTGCACAAGATTTGAAAGATTGTCAGATTTTGTTACGTATTGACAATACAACGGCAATATCGTACATAAATAGAATGGGTGGCGTACAATTTCCTCATTTGACTGATATTACCAAACAATTGTGGAAATGGTGCGAAGCGCGTAAAATTATGGTTCATGCCAATTATATACGTTCTTCTGATAACATAGTTGCGGACGCTGAATCAAGAAGATTACACCCCGACATAGAATGGGAAATTTCTCAGATTGCTTATAATAAAATAACACAACACTTCGGCGTCCCTTGTATTGATTTATTCGCGAGCAGAATAAATCATAAATGTGATATCTATGTTTCTTGGCACAGGGACCCTGACGCTTACGTAATTAACGCGTTCACTATACCATGGACTGATTATTACTTTTACGCGTTTCCACCAATTTCGGTTATTTTAAAGACCTTACGTAAAATTATTAACGGCAGAGCCACTGGTATTGTCGTCGTACCAAAATGGCCAACACAGCCATGGTACCCTCTTTTTAAAAGACTCCTCACCTCAAAACCGCTAATTTTAAAATCTGAGGGTGATTTAATTATTTCTCGTTGTAGCGAACGTGCAATTCACCGACAAATTACACTGGTTGTCGGGAGATTGTCCGGACATCATTTCTCCGAAGAGGAATTCCACAGTCGTCCATACCCTTAATGCTAGCATCCTTGTCAGATAATACTGTCAAGCAGTATGATACATGCCTTAAGAAGTGGTTTACGTTCTGTCACAAAAACAACATAGAACCTTACAATGGTTCAACATCAAGTGTTCTCTGTTTTCTAACGCAATTGTTTAATACCGGAGCTCGGTATGGTACCTTAAATAGCTCCCGATCCGCTTTATCATTGTTACTTGGACACGATATAACAAACAATGAATATATACAAAGATTCTTCAAGGGAATCTTTCGGTTGCGGCCCACACTTCCTAAATACAATTTAACGTGGAACACTGATCAAGTTTTAAATTGTTTGGCTGAATTATATCCCAACGAAAATTTAAGTCTTGAAAAAATTAGTAAAAAGTTAGTGACCCCTCTAGCCCTGGTAACAGCCCATAGAATGCAGACTTTATCAAAAATACACGTCGATAACATTACCAAATCTGATACAGGGTTTATTATTAAAATACCGGATTTAATTAAAACTTCTCGAGTGGGTTCCTTACAACCAGTGTTTTCCCTGCCGTATTTTTTACAACGGCCGCAAATATGCCCTGCTAGTACTCTTAAAATATATCTTGATAAGACCAATCAGATACGTCAAGATCAATCACTTTTTATTTCATTTAGGAAACCATACCGAGCTGTAACATCGCAGACTTTGAGCAAATGGGTAAAGAGCATGCTACAAAATAGTGGCATTGATACCTCGCTGTTTACTGCATACAGCACCAGACACGCAGCCACTTCTAAAGCGTATAGCGTAGGTGTTAGTCTGGATGTCATACGTAAAACTGCCGGGTGGAGTTCAACTTCTACGGTATTTGCTAAATATTACAATAGAATTATATCAAACGATATGTCTTCCGAAGGTGATTTTGTCACAAGTGTGTTAAATGGATAATTATCTCATTTCCGTAATAACATTGTAATCATTAAAAAGCTATTCAATTATGTGATTGACTTTAATATAGATAAGAAACGTAGTAGATATTTATTATTTTTTTTATTCAAACTCCCAAAGCAAAGATACAGCATGTACCTATTTAAATGATTATATTTCACGACTGCGATCTCTAAACATCTACATGTGTGTTAATAATAATATCAAGAACGAAGCTTGAGAGTAATTGATGATTAAACGAACTTACCTGTACGTGAAGTTCGATCACAATTACTCGAAGAGCTTCGTTCGTAGATATTAGCATCCCTCCCACCCAGTCATCCTGAACCCCTAGTCGTGAAATAACAAACAGCTCAGCAAACCTCCAAACTAAATGAGCTGGCTAGGTACGAACGTCATAGTCACGAACAAAAGTTTTTATTCTACCTTACATTGGATTAAATAATTTACTTTTCTCCTAAATTCAATGCGAAATGGCGAGTCTGATAGTGAAACTACATGTGTGTTAATAATAATATCTACGAACGAAGCTCTTCGAGTAATTGTGATCGAACTTCACGTACAGGTAAGTTCGTTTAATCATCAATTATATGACACTAAAAGCGGCTCAAATTATACGCAAAAATAAATAAAATTAACTCAATGTCACATCCAGCGTGCTTACAATCTAGAGTAGGCAGTAAATAGGAGTACCCCATCTCGATAAGACCGGGGAGATGCCAGATATTAATCATCCCCTTTAGGATCGGATTTATTATTATTTTCTTACCCTTTGAGCAAGTATCATTGAATTTAATCGCGAAGGAATTTCTTTTTTTCTTTTGCTGTTTATTCTTATTGCGTATTGATTGCTTTTGTGCCTTTAAGTTCATAAGTTTTAGTTAAACGTTGTTCTTTTTAATCAGTTGTTTATTAGTAACTATTTGATTGTAGCTTTGTTCGATTTGCTGTAATTAAATAAATAAATAAAATAAATAAATCCCTGGACATTTCACACAGCACCATTTGTCCCAAGCTAAGCAACCTAATGCTTGTGTTATGGTAACAAGATGGCTGATAAACTACTTATATACATTTTTTTTTTTGTAAATACATACATATTATAGATAGAAAAACACCCAGACTCGGAACAAATACATGTAGGTCATACAAATATTTGTTTCGTGCGGGAATCGAACCCGCGACACGCAGCGCTGCAGTCAATCGCTTAACCACTACGCCAACCGTGCCGTCAAAATTGTTGTCATCATAAGAGTAATTATTGTCTCTTTGTTTCTGCTATACGAGTATGTGGATTCATTTTTATCCTCTTATGTTATATTTAATAGAGGTTTGTTTGGGTTATGCAAAAGGTATGTTATAAGTGAGCAGTTCATCATTAAGGCACCGCCTTGTTCAACCTCGAAAACAGATATACAATTTGTTTAGTTAAAAATAAAAAATGTTACCGATACCCATTACTCTTAAGTATCCTTCAGAAATGCTTGTAACAATGGTTTAGTAAATTTATTCGTTTTTAAGGAAAATTATCAACTGTTCATTAACACTTACCTATTGCTCAACCCAAACAGGCCTTTCGTATAAAAATAACCAAGAGAGTGGCATTTTCTTTCAATTTTTTGCAACTCCGTATCGTCAGAATACAAAGTTGAAAAAATTACTGTCATACCTACATCTTTCATGGCACTAACCTACGCATTTTTATTACGTCTCTTCTATCTAACAGTAAAAATAATTTGGTGGGTCATTTTTTTTCTGTTTTCCTTCTTAGTTTTAATCATGATCTGGCAGTTTGAGTAATTTATGCGGCCTACCTAAATGTCCTTTCATTGGTATTGTTCGTCGAATCGTGAGGCTCCTCAAGTTCTGAGTTGAGCTGCACGATTTTTGACAAATGCGTGCACTGATTGGACAGGTCCGCTCAATCTGTGTGGTTCTTTACTCAAAAGACCATTTCAGACATCAATCTACATGGTCTTCACATGATCTGACCAAGATTATGTCTGGACTTTAAAAGAGACTGTGACCTCTGAGTTTGTTTCGGCCTTTCTTCTCAGAGTAGTCAGATAAGAAACGCCGACCTCATCTAGTTTAAAAAAAAATGTGATCGACAGTGTACAAAGTGTTTGTACAAACCTACTTACAGAAAATAAATCATTTATTATTTAAATTAAGAAAACAAAGGCATGAATAAAGATATATGTAAGTATTAAAAATACTTTCCTTCCAATTTTCTCTCGAATCAAATTTTCTCTTCTAATCTTTAAACTAAAAATACTCAAGGTAAGAATACTCTGAGTCTCTAAATCTCAACTGTTAGCGATTCTCAATAGCAAGGTATAATTTACTGTCGTGGAAAGCAGTTTGTTATAGGAAAAATAAAGTTTTCTCCATCAATAATAAGTTGCTTGCTGGTTTGTTGAAACTGTTTTCGTTGTTGAAACCCATTTAGGTACTGATAATAATCCTGGATGGGACTTTCACACCTTTTCGTGTTTGTTCTTTGTTGAACATTTTAACTTTTCAATTATGTTGGTTTTAATAACCTGCGGGGTAGTTGGGTACCTAACACACTAACAGCAGCATCATCATCTGCCTATCCTTTTCCCAACTACGTTGGGGTCGGCTTCCAGTCCAACCGGATGCAACTGAATACCAGTATTTTACATGGGGGACTGCCTAGTGCCTATCTGGCCTCCACAACCTAGTTACTGGGTAATACGATACCCCTTGGTAAGACTGGTTGTCAGACTCTCGTGCTACTGACGACCCGTAACGACTGTCAAAGATCCAAAAGCGGCGACCAACGGCTAAACGTGCTTTCCTAGACTCAGAGGGGTCTTGGTATGTGAAGATGGTCACCCGTCCACGGACCAACCGCGGAAAGCGTAGCTTAACCAGATCGATCGACCCGTGCGGCTGTTATTACTTAGCCACAAGCCCCTCACACTAACAGCAGCAATGGCTTTAATTTCGACAGTTCAACAACATTCATTGCGTTATTTACGCTTTTGAGCAGACAAATTTTTCGAACATATGAAGCAATGGATTAGCGATATCCTTCAAAATTATTCAGATTGTGATTGACAGGGTGTAGCGCACCTAGAGTGCCTTTTTTTCATAGCAAGTGCCTTTCTATAATTTTTTATATCATATCCATTCCTCTTGCCTCGAAGGTCGTAAAGGACAAAATGGGACTTCCCAGGAGATGCAAAAAACTAAAATTGTTTTAATTCTAGTATATGGAACTTAGAAAGAAGTGCTTATTATTTGTGTTATTTTAAATTCTGTAAGAAAATGCTTTATTTTCTGATATAGATTTTTTTACGATCATAAAATTACTGCAAAATGATATTAACACGAGGAGAGTGGTTACTGCAGAATGACATCAACACGAGGAGAGTGGTGGCCCAATGATAACAGCCGGGACATACGAGTTAAAGGTTCGAACCCAGACAGGCTTTTTAATTTATGTAAATATTTCATCACCACTATTTTCGAAACGGTGAAGGAAAACATCGTGAGGAAACCGTTATGTCATAGAACCAAAAAATTGCAGACATGTGACATTGAGCAACCCGCACTGTGCCCGCGTAGTGGATTACGTCCCACTCCTTTTCACCGAGAGGAGGCCTGTGTCCCAGCAGTGGGAATATTGTGGGCTGGTTATGATGATGATAATCTGTACGACTCTCGAATATTCTTGCTACTTATGTATTACATCAAGCTACTACAATCTGTCAAATTTCTTTAATAGATTTTCAACTTTATAATTAAGGCATAAGGTTCAAAGTTGATTGGAAAAATTTGACAGTTTCGGGTAGCTTGATTTGCTCGCGTCTGTACAGTGGCCTCCAAAAGTTAGTTGACATTTTTCCACTTCAGCTGTGATGTGTCATTACGATTTAAAATAAAAAATAAGGGATTATTTGGTATTTTTTTACGATAAGCCAAATATAGTAGAATTAGTCAGTAAAAACGTTATATTAGTTAAAACATTTTTATCGCTAGAATTTTAAATCATAATGTGGTGTGTAAAAGCTGAAGTGGAATAATGTCAACTAACTTTGTACTCTTGGTTGTTCTTGATGATATAATTGTAAGTCTAATTACAAATAAAGCTACACTATTGTATTAGGTAAGGAAACCTGTGATGATAGTGTATGTGAAATAAATAAATAAACAAAAATTAAAAAAAAACTTTTGGAGGCCACTGTACATAAATAGCACACAAACGAAGACACAATAAGAACACACACACACACAAGAAGCACACAGAAGAAGGCGCAATAGAGTACATTTTACGTACTGACGTAAAATGTACTCTATTACAAAACTTTATACAAAAGCCAAGGAAGTAATGGACGAATGTAATCTTTTTTGGGTCATATAGGATTACTCTAGGGTATTCCGTAAGGATAATTGAGTAAGCTTGTAGATATGGATTATCTAACTCAGTTTAATCAAAAATCACAGAAAAGGACCGAAGATAAATATTAGTTTAGTCCTGTCAAAGTCAGATCAGACGTCAATTGACGTGTTTTAGGAGCCATTTTTTTTTTAATCACATCTAAACTTGTCTATGGAGTATCTTAATTTGACAGGACTAAACTAATATTAATCTTCTGTCCTTTTCTTAATGTAATAGGAAGAAAAAGATGCACTGAATTTAAATTTAGTTTACTTTGTGAACAAGGGAGTCGGCGCCATTGTCTGCCTGTTTTTTCTGCCTCATTGGTCACTAGTTTAATAGCAGCAATAGTAGTTTGCGATCACGTGGTCGCAAGTGCTACAGCTGAGCGTGAGTCCTGGGCAAAATACTGTTAGGTTTTCCATCTGGAAATTCTCAGTAGTAGCCTGGAGTCCAGATTTGTGACCGGTTGATTGCAACAGGGTCACAACAAACTATACGTAACTTAAACACATATAGCTGGCAAAATGTGGATGTAATAATATATGAGCACCTGTCCCTAGCCCTTCTGGGAATACAGGCGCGACGTTGTTTATTTAAACCAGCCCAGTTACTTTGGAACTTCTCTATGTTACACAGTAACTGGGCTATACACAGTATCTGAACTACGAGTTTAAACGGCATAATATTAAAAACTGCGAATAATTTTCATGTAGCCGAAATCTTGCTATAACTAGGAAGGCTAAATTGAATTAGCCCAAGCTAAATTCAAAAGCAAAATCTTATGTCAATTGCGTCAAGATTGGGATACTTTTATTTCGCATTTTAGGAAGACTTTTTTTCTTAATTTAATTAAATACTTTAAGATAGTACATTTTCAGGTTTACGTTTTTTTATGTAATAAGTAACCTTATTTTGTATGTGTTGTTTTTTTAGTTAAAATTGATTTGACACTTCGTATGTTTTTCTTGAAATTAAGTAATTATGTACCAATCTATTTTTACAGCTCTTATTTTACGTACAAACATAAACTAACGACTTCTTCCTAAGGGGGTAGGCAGAAACTACAGAATGCCACCTGCTACGATATTTATATACTCGTTCTACTTCGTATTTCGTCGTAAATTAATTAGATTTTTTTAATATTATTTTATCGCCCGGTATCCTGAATATGTGATGCACCTACCTGTCTACAGTATATTGAAAAAATATAATCAAAAAGAAAATCACTTTCATCTTACATGGTTCCGTACAAGGAATTCAGTAGGTATAAAGGAAATTGATTTCATAATACATCAAAGAAACAAAAACTTATAGGTAATCGTTTAGCAATTTGACTGTCAAATTAAATTGACCGTTAATTCAGATCACAGGTGTCATTTTTTGATAACTATATGGAATGGCTATAATGCGGCGTAGTGCGTCACTGACTGACTGTACTGTACAGACGCCAGCAAATCAAGCTACCCGAAACTGTCACATTTCCCAATAACCTTAAACCTTATGCTTTAACGATAAAGTTGAAAATCTATTTAATTTTCTGATTTCATTGCTTACTCCTCTCGCTCATGTAGATCGAAAAGATAGAATAAATAAGTTTCTCTTCAAACAATAAAACAAGGAAATAACTTACATGTTATGTTCCAGTTTTTTGTTTTGTATTTCTAGAGTTAAAAGCCAGCAACTAAAACTAAATCACTACTTAGTATAAAACAAAGTCGCTTCCCTGTCTGTCTGTCCCTATATATGCTTAGATCTATAAAACTACGTAACGGATTTTGATGCGGTTTTATTTAATAGATAGAGTGATTCAAGAGGAAGGTTTATATCTATAATACATGCATAATATAGTAGAGAAACACTGATAATTTTAGAGGTTTCTAATGTGATGTCGTAAATAAACACATTTTTTTGCGCTTACATTGTAAACGCTGGCTGAACCCGTCGAGATAGATCAAAATAATGTACTACAGTATTGTACACCTTAAAAAGGTCTACAAAAAAGTCCGCGATGGTATATGTCTATCTCTTAGGGATAACCCACAATAACCATTTTTTATCCTATACTTTTTACGAGAAATAGTGGCTCTAAAATTATCAGTTTCTCCATTGCACCCGTGCGAAGCCGGGGCGGGTCGCTAGTTCTAAATAAAATAAATGCCTAACTTCCCTAACCTCATCAGATACAATTACAGCATCTTGTAACGGAGTACGAAGTATAAAATAATTTATTTCATTATGTATGCTATGTCAGTGACACGTACATGTCATTTTCAGGAAATTAATTTAACATCCTCGAGAAAATTGAGATGAATAAAAATTTTCTTTGAATTTCATAAGCTTATGTTGGAGGGCATGTGAAGTGATATGTATGTTTTTTTTTTATATACTAATCTAAAGAACTGGCTATTTACTCTTGATTATGAGGATGTCGAGAAATACCTAATAAATAATTAATCTCATTTTACAAAGGAACACATACACTACTCACGAACAGGAACCCACCCACTCGCACACGTACACTTTACACACCTCACACACACACACACACACACCAGCAGCACCTTATAATAAGTTAAGAATAAATAAACTTTATTTTGCATTTTTTTTTATATGTTTACATACTTTTCATTCCTGTTATTGTATTTTTTTTTTTTTTTATTACTTTAAACTGTATTTTGTAGCACACAGGTTTGTCCAATCCTATGTTGACATTAGCACCTAAACCAAATAAAATGAGAGAGGGCGCTGACTCCTGACATACAGGTACACCTAGTTCAGGAGTCAGAGGATTCAAACAATTTTCTGTAACCATAATAGGTTACAGAAAATTCAATAAAAAAATATTATTATTTTTCATAGCTTTATCCGGGCAAAAGTGACAATCGTTAGAGGAGGCCTCTGCCACTAGCCACGCCGAATTGAGAGATATTTTATAGTTTTTTTTAATGGTTTTTTGTTTTTTTAGTGTTTACTGAAAATGTCCCTATATTTTGGAATATAAGGCTTTATTTTTTTTATTATTCTACAATAAATATTATTAAGATTCTGCTGAGCGTTTTAAGAATGTTGGCAATTAATTGTAGCAGTTTTAGGCTATTTCGTTTAATTTATAGGACCAACATCCCAATTATGTAACACACTTTCTATTGCAAATCGAAGGATTTTGAAGAAATGACTAATCCATTGCTTCATAAGTTTGAAAAGTTCGTCTGTTCCGCAGCGTAAATAACCCAATGAATGTTGTTGAATTGTCAAACTGAAAGGTATAGTCATAGTAAGAGTGTTACGCTATCACCTTGTGGAATTGTTTCTAGAGCTCGGTATCAACTCAAAAGCAAGCTGTGTCTGTAAACGTTACAGATATACGAGTACAGCTACCGTACAGCTACCGTTCCCTTCTTTGTGCACATCGCCCTTTGATTCGTGGTAAACACCGATAGTCGTATTTGTAGTTCGCCGCTCAAAGTTCACATACTCACATACACAGACTGCTTGTTTACACACATACATCCAAATCCAACGAACACACTATGACGTCGCCAACGAGCGGCGCGGCACGGCGCGGGGACCGGGAGGCAACAGCATCGCGGCATTGCATCGTTCGACACGACCGCGCTCGGACATACCTTTTGATATAAGTACTTTGGTTGCTATAATTGTAAATCACCTAATAAACCTTTTGATAAGACAGTCCACTTACTTTACTTCGACCTGGGCCTAGAGACTACTGTTTAGTTACTTTTACTACTGAAGTTGCCTAATGAATATCTTGGTAACGGACGTCACTTACGAGTTGTAGGCCATAGGTTCGAACCCAGACAGGCTCTTTACTTTGAGTAAATTATTTCATCACAACTGCTCTCAAAACAGTGAAGGAAAACATCGTGAGGAAACCGGCATGGCCTAGGACTAAAATTTTGAAGTCGTTTGACAACTACCAACCCGCACTTGGCCTGCGTGGTGGGTTGCGGCCCACTCCCTCTTACTGAGAGGAGGCCTGTGTCCCAGCAGTGGGAACATTTAGGGGCGGGCTTTCAGTGTAACCGAATGCAACTGAATACCAGTATTTTACATGGAGCGAATGCCTATCTGACGTTCAGAACCCAATTATTGGGGAATACGATACATTGGTAAGACTGGTTGTCAGACTTTCGAGCTTGAGACTACACGTAGTGACCGTCAAAGATCTATGAATGAAAGCCGGGACCAACAGTCTAACGTACTTTCCGAGGCTTGGAGTAATTTCGGTACGTAATGGTCACCCATCCACGGACTGAGCTTGGCAAGCAAAGTTTATCTTTCGATCAACCCGTGTGGCTGTTATTACTTACTATGAACTACGCCCTAAAAAGTATGTGGACTTAAACATATCAAAATACCGTCCTACACCTTCGAAATTGACGACGGAAAACATCTCAACAACCTGTCAATCTGGTCTGTGGATATAAGAAGGGATTCGATTAGATTGTCAATAACATAAGTATTGAACGTCATGTATTTGAACGTCTTCCGTCATCTTAGAATCCCGTTTTTATTATGACAGCAAAGTTCTCGCACGATTTCTTGGAAAAACGCAAATTGAAATGAAAATGGAACGTACACGACTTTGTTTTTATTCAATTTGAAAACAAAATTGAAAAGCAAGTTCGTAAATATAGGTACACAGTATGTTTTTGTAATTTAAAGAGACACGAAACTTCTGGAACAGACTAGAATTATTTGGCAAAAAATTATAGTATAAACTACAAAAGCTTTTTAACTAATCTGATATTTATAATCGGTACATTACAGATTTGTGAAATTAATGGCTATATGCTGATAATTAGCAAGATGTGTCGATTTTTTGCGCCTTATAAGGCAAATATAGATAGGCTAGAAATTGTGCAGAGAAAATATTTACGTTCTATGAATTATAAATGTAACCGTCCTAAAGTCTCTTATAAACAATTGCTGAAACGTTACAATGTGCTTAGTTTGCAGTCTAGACGATTTCTTCTGGGTGTAATGATGCTGCATGGTATATGCAATAATCGATTCGACTGCATTCCTTTAACAAATAGTCTACATTATACAGTACCTAGATCTGTCATGCTTCGTGGGGTACGTGTTCCTCGACTATTTCACACGAACTCGTGCAGGACTAACGCTGGGGAGCGTGTGCCTCTTCGTCGCCTTGTTGATGCGTACAACTCACTTCATGGAGCTTGACATATTTACTCTTTCCAAAGATCGTTTCAAGGCGAGAGCAATCGAGTTACTGAATTCATAAGTGTTTTTTATTTTTCTCTCCTTTTCCTTATTAGGATTTTACGATGCACACTATGTTGTCTGTTTTCTTTTAACTTTTTTTTTTGTGAATCCGTGGACAATGTTGTGGGTTACATGTATAATAATATAAATATGGTATAGACTGTGTATAAATGTATTTCTAAGTTTTGTGCTATTTTAAGAATCTCTAGTAAAGCTTGGCATGTAACTGTTTTTTGTCCCTAACAAATAAAATAAAATAAAATAAATCTTACAAGGCGCAAAACATCGAAACAAAATTATTAAAATGGCTCCACATGGCAGATTTGTCTTCAGACCCAAGTTTAAACTATGGAGCCATTTTATAATTTCGAACTTTATTCCAACTACGGTAAAGTTTGTAATATAAAACTGACCACTCAGTACTGGGCTAAGTGGTCAGTTTTGTATAAAGAACTGTATTTGAATGACAGTATCGATCTTATTACAAAAAGCTGGCTCGATTATATACTTGATATTATACAACGTCAAAAGAAAAAAAAAAACTTGTGTCATAATAAATCCGTAAACGGATTTGGACTTGATTGATTGGTTTTTTAATCTATGTACCTTGTAAAAATCATAATACCTGAACTTAGTAAAATGTTGACAAAAGACGGCTGTTATGATAAATGGAATAGAATAGAATACTCTTTATTATGTACAGACGCCAGCACATCAAGCTACCCGAACTGTCAAATTTTCTCAAACAACTTTGAACCTTATGCTTTGGCGATAAAATTGAAAATCTAATAAAGAAATTTCACAGATTGTAGTAGCTTGATGTGCTGGCGTCTGTACAAACACTTTAACATGTCAAACATATTTTAAAAACTAGATGAGGTCGGCATTTCCTATCTGACTACTATGAGAAAAGAAGCCGAGGAAATAAACCGACAAACTCAGAGTAGTCTCTTTTAAAGTCCAGACATAATCTTGGGCAGATCATGTGAAGTCCATGTAGATTGATGTCTGAAATGGTATTATGAGGAAGGAACCACACATATTTGAGTGGACCTGTCCAGTCAGTGCTCGAATTTGTCATTAAACATGTAGTTCAGAATTTAAGAGCTCAACAACTCGACGAACAATAACAAAGAAAGAACATTTTGGCAGTCCGCATAAAGTACTTGAACCAATTATAAAACACATACGAAAACAAGCTACTCATCAAGAGGCAAGACAAAGGCAAAAATAACATTGACTTTCAGAACACATACCGACATTCAACACATAAATTCACAACATACTTCCATGGAAATTAAAGCCCTTATATTAAATCCTTAATCTCCCCTGTAAGCATACCTTTCTCAACCCTCGTCAAGATACAAAATGTCCGCAGAAATTCAGCCATTGCATTGTTGCAGCGGTTGAATGAATTTATTATTCAGATAAATATATTATTGGATTAGAGTAGGACCCATTTCTGGATGGGTATTAATTAGCTTAAGTAAGTTCATCGTTATAATTTTAACTGTCAAAATGGAGAGACACAAGAAATTTAAAGCAATTAATGTATAGCAATCTGAAAATCACATCCAAAACATGTTCGTCACCTTAAGGGAAATTTTTGTTTACCCATTGTACAGACGCCAGCACATCAAGCTACTACAATCTGTCAGATTTCTTTAATAGATTTTCAACTTTATCGCTAAAGTATAAGGTTCAAAGTTGATTGGAAAAATCTGACAGTTTCGGGTAGCTTGATGTGCTGGCGTCTGTACAATATAACCTGCTGTACTGACTTAGCATTAACTATTTAATTTGTAATGTCAATACCAAGTCAATACCACAGAATGACATTCAGCCATCTTCTTCTTTTTTTTCGTCTTGGCAACTGAGCCGATGTCGACTATTCTGCCAGTGTCATGAGGTAACGGCAAAGCCATCCTCTTTACATGTCAGACCAAAATAAAAATCTGACACTGATATGCTCTGACAATGTTTATTAGTTTACTTACATAACTTTTACAATATTCTACACAAGTATTTACACTAAGTACTAAATTAAATGACCAACTAACTATTACAAATAAATACAAAAACAAAAAGGGTACACAGACGCCGAAGTACTCGTCCGCATCGCTGCGATCCGGAAACGTGCACAGAAGACTGGCAGCATTGCCACGTTGATTGGTAATGCTAATTCTTTGGGCAAAGGACGACCCAGCACTCTGATCACGTGAATTGTCAACCAGACGGCGAGAAATTAAATGGCTCTGACAATTAAATTAAAAATAAACTGAGTCATCCTTACATAGTATAAAACAAAGTCGCCGAAATGTCTGTACGCGCATAACTTCCAAATGGCTGCACCAAATTGGATAATTCTTTTATGTTGTGTTCGGTATTGCCAGGACAAGGTTTGTATGAAAGACAATTTCGGAAGTTCAAAAAAAAACATTGCAGCCGTGCCAAGCTGAGGCGGGCCGCTAGTATTTTATAAAATAACCAGGCGATTAAAAGCTTTGGATTGATGTCAACTCGACACTGGCCTAAAACGTAGGTACGCTATTTTGAACATTATTTTCCAATAATTTATTTATTTATTTATTTGGAAAACAAACAACTATACATTTCATCTTAACCTAATTATATAAACTTAACCAATATATTAATGTACAGTCAACTGCGTTTTCACGTATTACAGAATGATGTACAGTGACACGTAATTATTGTATTCTATAGCTCGTTAAATATTATGTAAACTTATATTAACTTATCAACAAAATAATACATAAATTCGCAACAGCTAAACTTAACAATTGTTATTTGAAGTTGGCCCATTAATTTGCAAAATGGATCTGGACTCCCTTGAAAACCCAGAACGAGTTGAGGCAAATATATCAACTTTTAAAAAGTACTTGTTATAAGTTTTGACAATTCTCTGCAGAGGCGCCCGCTGACCTGCATTCGTACGACAGATATTGGTGGCAAAAAGAGGATACGCACGTGACTCCCGCCTTGTTACAGTTCTTGGCACGATGTAAAATATATCAGATACCAGTTCTGGGCAGTTAATAGTATGATGAATGAGTCCATAAAGGAACATGGCCTGTAGGAGGTGACGTCTTGATTGCAAGGAAAGCAACTTAAACTTTTTTAGTGATTCAACATAAGAGGAACGTTGCAAGCGGCATTTGAATTGCATTCCTTTTAGATATTTACGTTGAACTTTTTCGACGGCCTTAATGTATTTATCATAGTGTGGATCCCATAATATGGGATCCACACTATGAACTGCCACTATCCCAACTATTGAATATGCCAGCGTTATATTATAACGCTGGCATATTCAACCTGAGGACGGACTAAAAAGTTGAAAAGATGAAGAAATGTAGCAGGGCGTTTAAAATCAGATGAGGCTCTCATGACAAGACTGTGCATTTGCTGCGCTTTGGTCGTTATTCTATCTATGTGTAGATTCAGATGTAATTTGTTATCTAAAAGAACGCCGAGGTCACAAATACATGTTTCCCTTATTAACGACTCATTGCAAAGGGAATAATTAAACTGGATTATGTTTCTGTTTTTAGTAAAATTCATGAATTTACATTTTGGAATGCTTAATTTAAGTTTGTTTCTTATACAATATGTAGATACTCTGTTTAAGTCTTCTTGAAGTAGAGAGCAGTCGTTAGTAGTAGTTATAGTTTTAAATACTTTTAGGTCATCAGCGTATAAGAGAAATTCACTGTGAAGGAAACAGTTGGCTATGTCGTTAATATATATTATAAACAAAAGGGGACCTAAAATTGACCCCTGCGGGACTCCTGAAGTAGCATGAAATGTATCTGAGCTATATCCGTTACACACCACAGTTTGGTTTCGATTAGAAATATACGACCAAAACCAGCGCAGCAAATTTCCTCGTATACCGTTGAATGCAATTTTATTTAACAGGATTTCATGATCGACTCTGTCAAAGGCTTTCTGGAAGTCGGTATACACAGCGTCTGTTTGCTTTTGTTTATCCATATTTTCAAAGACAAAGTTGGTAAAAATAATTAGGTTGGTAACAGTAGATTTCGCTCTAACGAAACCATGCTGCTGAGATATTATATTGTTTTGGACAAAAGGATAGAGAGCTTGGTGTACCATTTTTTCAAAGAGTTTAGCGAGGGTATTTAAAATAGAAATTGGCCGATAATTTTCGATATTTTGTTTAGAACCGCTCTTAAATACTGGTATTATATTTGCGTTTTTCCAAGCTGTAGGGAATATGCCGCTATCTAGACATCTATTAAATAAAATATGTAACGGTTTACAAATACTTAAATACAGATTTCTATTCAATATTTAGCTCAGTCTTCAGCTGTGTTATATGTTCTTGACTTGAAAAAGGAAATAATTTGAAAACAGGGAAAGATATAAGACTTTTCTGTACTTTGGTTAACCGTTATGCCTGTCACTCTCTCACAACTGTCAAACTACAAGTACTAGATAGAGATGGGAGCATGTCTAAGCCAAAGCACATGCTAATTAGCAAGTTTATAGATATCTTAGATTTCTCGAATTCTACGCTATTGTTGTTGTTGCGAAGATGCCCCAGTGATATAATAATAATATTCCACAACTTTCACACAACGCCATCTAGTCCCAAACTAAGCAGAGCTTGTGCTATGAGTACTAGACAACTGATAAACATACATATTCTAAATACATACATATTATAGATAAATTACACCCAGACAAAGAACAAATGATCGTGCTCATCACACAAACATTTTTCCTAGGTGGGAATCGAACCCACGACCTTGCGCATAGCAGGCAGGGCCACTAGACCAACAGGCCTGTCTGACAGAAGGGTGATGCGCGGTTGCTACATGCTGATGGTCAGCATACCCGTTGAAGCCGTGGATGCTGGCTAGCTGAGTGACTCGCCGCTCTAAAGCTTGCGGGAGTGATGATGACGTCACGCTGAAGTAGGTGCAAGAAGGCTGCGCTGACGATTACGTCAGAGTCACCATTATAGAGGTATGAGGAACAGAGTGTAAAGTTAACTCATACTCCATAGAAAAAGGAGGATGCTCCGACCAGACGGGTGTTGTGTCTGGCGGGCAACTGCCAGATGTTTCATGTTGGGCCATTGTTTATATTATATGCTAATTGTGCGGTAAACTCTGCTTGCGAGATGCAGGATTTTGCGTGACGTCAGTACGACGCGTAGTTAGCATGTGGCGTTGTAGATGTATTGTGTGAGTATAATAACAGATAAGGTTATTATACTTTCGTCCCATTCGATTTTCCGCATCCGCAGTAGCAGCGCCAGCTTAGCACGTTGAGCCAGGAAGATGGGATGGCGCAAGAGTATCGACACACGTTGCGTCCCATTCTAAAGGCCTACCCACCTTCCATGGAAGTGAAGACATGCCGTACTGTACAGACACCAGCACATCAAGCTACTACAATCTGTCAAATTTCTTTAATAGATTTTCAACTTTATCTCTAAAGAATAAGGTTTAAAGTTGATTGGGAAAATTTGACAGTTTCGGGTAGCTTGATGTGCTGGCGACTGTACAATATTTGTTGATAATATTAATAAAAAATTAATGAAATAGGCATTGAGCACGATTTTAAAGAAAAATAAAGCCACCATTTGTATTACGAGGCAGATGTGAGTGGAAACGCCAGAGGGGGGGCTTAAGGTGGCTTATGATTGTCTTTAAAAGATTTTTAAGGTGGCTTAAGGTTGTTTTAGCGATAAACCCGCCCATTGTGTCACCCTTTCTAAAATTTCTATATTTATGTATGTAATTTAATGGTGATGTTCTTCAGAAAAGTCAGATGCGTAGTACTCGCAACCGGTGCGTGTGTGTGTGTGTGTGTGTGACCAGATGTATGAACATAAACGAAGACAAAAGAGTATCCATACATGTAAGGATCATAGTAGATGGCGTTCTGTAGTTTTTGCCTTCCCACACGCGCCAGCACATCAAGCTACCTGAAACTGTCAAATTTCCCAATTAACTTTGAACCTGTGAAATTAACTTTGACGATAAAGTTGAAAATCTATTTAAAAAATTTGACAGTTTGTAGTAGTTTGATGAGCTGGCGTCTGTATGTAGATTTGTATTATGTTAGTGTTAAAAACTTACGTTAGATTACCTAACAGTCTCTAACAGTATTCATTAGACTCGTTCAAATGTGTTGTAGAAGCAAACATTCCCTAACACTTAGGATAGGACGACAGCTAACTAAATACAATTAGCACTTAACGTACATACTCGTATTTATTTAAAACATGACGGTACCTAGTCTATTTATTTCTCAGTCAAAATTAAGATTATTTGTAAATTAATTTATTGTGAAAGCTGTCTTGTACTTGCCTAAAGAACCACTGATAAATAAAAAAAATATTTCAGTAAGTAGAAGAGTTAGCGTGTTTTTAACACGGTTTTATTAGTTTCACCTGTACTATGTTTGTACGTAGCTGACTCATTTGGGCTCGATTTTGCTCCACATTAAGCGATCAGATTTACTTTAAACGTTGTAGATCAACGACCGCCGACACTACAATATTTTGATAAAAAAGGTTGAAAAAAAAAATAGATTACAAAAAATATATATATAGGTAGTTAAAAAAAAGTAAAAAAAACATGCTTTAATAGAAAATCGAACTAATAATCAGAAAATAACTTTTAATTTAAAATTCTAAAATAAAAATAAAGTTATGAAAAGAAAATTAATTTCATTGTAAAAAAGCGTGGGGTGTTCGATTTTGATTTTCGTAAATATATAATTAGTAGTTATTTGTAAACGTAGAGTTACAATATAAATATGATAAAAAGCAACGGACGCTTTTTTACATTGACATCAATTTTCTTGCAATATGATGTCCATAATATTCTGCTGTTTCCAGCGTACAAATAATTAAAACTAAGAGTATTAGAACAATATGTGAAAATGAAACGATAAAGAAAACAACGTTAACTACTATTAAATACGTAAGGGTTATTAATTATAATGTCAAGAATTATTAAATACAATGTAAAAAAAATATTCATTACAATGTCATAGAAATGAAATTTCATTCAAATATTAGGAGCAAAAGTACCTACGTAGGTTAGGCCTAGGATTAGGTTTAGCCTTGAGTAAGATAGAATTGAAAATAGAGTGAAGTTTCATTAGTTAATGTCTAGGCCTTGTCTACGACGTCTCAAGTCTAAAGAGAAAAGTGACTGTGAATGTGAGTACCGTGCAGGCTAGATTGAATACATGGCTTTATAACTGGCTGTCAGTTTTGAGTATTTTGTAAATGTCCTGCAGATCTGGTAGCGTCGTGTGATGGGTCTTTGAGCTCCCTATTTAAATAGGGTTGAGCTACACGATGACTGATGCATGTGTGCCGTCTGTTGGGACAGGTCAACTCAACTCGTTTGGACTTTAAAAGAGATCATGACCTCTGATTTTGTTTCAATATTTCTTCTCAGGAATCAGGCAGCTAGGAACTGCTGGCGGCATCTAGTTTCAAAATATTGACCAACAAAATCTAGACCCGCCTACTAACAGAAATAAACATTTCATTACCTTAAATTTCATTTCATCTTTGTTACTGAATTATAAGGAACTAATTAATGATTCGGTTTTAAGTAATTAGTGAGTGTTTTGTGTTTTTAGTTTATAATTAAGAGTCTGTTTAAGTCCAAAGAAAGTCGGGAAATTCTGAACCATGTAAATGAGTTTTTTTTACTGAAAAAACTTAAAAAGTGTTTTGCGAAAGTAACGATAGAAAGTACATTTTCTTTATTTGAATTTTTTGTCAGTAATTTTGATGTTAAGTAGGTGTCATTGGCACTAAAAATCAAGATCAAAAGTCATTTATTCAAACTAGGCTGAGAATCAGCACTTTTCGAACGTCAAAATTACAAAAGACAGTCCCCCAAAACGCCCGTCCTTCACCACTTCCTAGTGCTTTCCAATAAAATTTAGTCAAGTAACAAAAACGGCCTTAGCAATTACTCCTGAGTTTACTGAACTCTGTTTAATGATCTCTTTTCGTGTTCAATCAATCAATCAACTCAGCCTATCGCAGTCCACTGCTGGACATAGGCCTCTCCCAGACTGCGCCACAACACCCTGTCCTCCGCCTTCCGCATCCAGTCTACCCCAGCCACCTTCTTTAGGTCGTCCGGCCATCTAGCTGGGGGGCGTCCCACACTACGCTTGCCGATGCACTACGTTGCCGTTTGCTTTTCGTGTTATTATCATAGATTGGCAAACAGGCTCTCGGATGAAAAGATAGAACGTGACTACCGCCTCCCATAGAGCGTGTATCAAAAATGTGTGATCAATGCCCGTCTAACTGAACAACTTTTTGCGCGGAACCAACATCGTAAGCGCAAAAACATGATCAGCCGGTAAATTCTGGAAAAATCTCACCGTGATAACTAAGGTGTAGTGAGCTCAGAGTGAGCTGTGAGTCATGCTGGTGTTAGGGATTGACACTGTTGACCACTCACTCCACGCTCTCTTCACCCAAGTTTTCACGGTGAGATGGTTACAGAATCGCACGGCAGCTGTCCCATACATTAATGTGGTCCCATGGAAGTTGTTCAGTTGAGGAGCTCGTGGCTACATAATAACGGCCGCATGAGTCGATCGAAGATTAAGCTACGCTTGCCCCGGTCGGTTCGTGGATGGGTGACTATCTATTATTACAAATCGTGTCCCCTTCGTGCCTCGGAAAGCACGTTAAGCTGTTGATCCCGGCTGTCATTTGTAGATCTTGGACAGTCGTAATAGGTATTCAGAAGCCCGAAAGCCTGACAACTAGTCGTGCTAAGGGGTATCGTGTTACCCAGTAACTGGGATGTGAAGGTCAGATAGGCAGTCGCTCTATGTAAAACACCGGTATTCAGCTACATGCGGTTAGACTGAAAACCGACCCCAATATAATTGGGAAAATTCTAGTCAGATTGGAGAAAGTTGTTTAGTTCAATGGTACCATAAATATGATCACATATTTGTGATCCTCGCTGTACACCTCTCAAAGACAAAGACATTTATTCGTCGGATATGATACGAGTATTAGTGGTACAAAGTTGGTCGGTATACAGCGTGCAACGGAAGGGGGGTATCAACCCTGAAGGAAGTGAATGTGCTCATGAAACTCAACAACTTTCCCCAAAGAACATAGGTCGAAATATGAAAAAAAAATTTGGCCCTCCCTAACAAAACTGACTACCAGCTGATTGATTTACTATGGGAGGCCCAAATTTTTTTTTCATATTTCGACCTATGTTCTTTGGGGAAAGTTGTTGAGTTTCATGAGCACATTCACCTCCTTTAGGGTTGAACCCCCCTTCCGTTACACGCTGTATATGGATAAGTTCAGGACACATCCGCCGCTAAAAGCGGCATAAGAATGTTTAAATGAATCTACCTTATTATTAAAAACATATTATTTACTTATTTACCCTTACAATCAAATCAATATTTTACTTTTGAAATATCATCACTAGAGTTTTCCAACGCGTTGACAATACCTTACAAAGAAAGTTGAAATATTTGATTATTGCTTTGCAGTAATAATCAAAGCTTTTGTAGTTTCTTAGACTGAGACGCTCTCAGACTAGTAGCTAACTAAAATATAGACATTTTAAGAATCAATAAATGAAATCTTTTGTTCCGAAGTTGCTAACAAGCTCACTGGGGAACGAATTCAATAGCGACCGAACCTCGAAGTATGAACGGATGAATGAATGGTTCTCTTACTGAAGGTACATTTATTAGTAGTTGAATGGAATGTATCGGTTATTCTGGAAATTCGTTACTGAATTGCGGGAACTGGATACCCAAACTTCAATATTTTGATATAGTTTCGTTTTCACGAAAATTGGGGTGAAAGTTAAAGTAGAAAGTTCTGTTAGAAAATTTAAAGTATGACAGTGAAAATTAATCACTACAGTAAAAGTTGGTGTAAAGTTAAAAAAGAGAAAGTTAATATTTCTGAAAGAAAGGTGCAAGAATATGGAAACGCCTTTGGCTAGCAGTTTTATTTGTGCAGAATAAACGTTTTTTCTTTCTTTCTTTCTTTTCTTTAGTGGGACAATATACGTTAACAGAAAAAAAAATGAGTAACTGAGTATTTAAAAAGAAAGGTGTTATAAATGAAGATTATTGTGGAGAGGCCAGACTGCCCTTTTCTGATGCACTGGTCCCGTAGGCATAGCTGCGGGCATGGTGCTGAGGAACGGTATGGACATTGGAATTTTTTAATTTGTAATTAATTTTGATTGTGATTTTGATTGTAATTTTGATTTTGATTTTAATATTTATTTTAACTTTGATTTTAATGTTAACATAATTTTAATTTAATCCTAATTTTAATTTTTTGTTTAATTTTAATTTAATTTTGATATATTACGTGTACTAACATAGTTTAAAATATTGTATTTACTAACAAAATATGGATTGTTATTGTCCGAAATAAACATTTTGAATTTGAATTGAATATACATAATTAACTATGTATTTCTGAAAACATACATAACTTATCATCAATGATGTAATCCCCGAAAGGTAGGCAGAGGTGCCCCGATAAGTAGGTACACCCACATTTACCGGTTACGTTTGACTCCCGTGTCCGTGTGAGGAGGCGAGCCTATTTATTGGCATCAACTGGACACAAATCCAGAATCCAGGCTGCTACTCAGAAATTCTAGAAAGAAAAATCCAATACCACTTTGTCCGACCCAATAATCGAACCCATAACCTCATGCGCCGCAGTAGCGCCCACGATCACTGAAAACTATACTATCGAAACTTAATATTTTTAAAGAGAAAAGATTTGAGGCTTTATATGTTTGTTTGTTTGTTAAGTTTTCACGGTAAAATTGCTGAACGGATTTGGATGAAATTTTGCACGTGGGTAGACCGAGCCGCACAGGTCGATCGATCAGGTTGAGCCACGCTTGCCGCGGTTGGTCTGTGGATGGGTGACCATCTTTATATACCGAGACCCCTCCGTGTCTCGGAAAGCACGTTAAGCCGTTGGTCCCGGCTGTCATTCGTGGATCTTTGACAGTAATCACGGGTAGTCAGAAGCCCGAAAGTCTGACAACCAGTCTTACCTAGGGGTATCGTATTACCCAGTAACTAGGCTGTAGAGGTAAGATAGGTACCTAGTCGCTCCATGTAAAATACTGGTATTCAGTTGCATCCGGTTAGACTGGAAGCCGGCCCCAATATAGTTAGGAAAAGGCTAAGCTAATGATGATGAAATAGGACAACGACTAAAACTAAGGAGGAGAATGAGATGAGTTTGAGTCGCACCCGATATGCTATCCGAAAACGTACTTACTGACTGTTATTCAAGACATAGACAGCGGTCTCGCAATTACGGTGACATATTTATTATTGTTCGGTGATTGACCTGAACAGCAAATACAGCGTGATCAGCTTATAATATTCCCACTGCTGGGACTCCAGCCTTCTCTCTCTGTAAAATGGAAAGGGCCATAATCCACGCGGGACCAGTGCGGGTTGGTGGATGTAACATGTCTTCTAATTATTATTTCTAGCACATGCAGGGTTCCTCACGGTGTTTTCCATCACCGTTTAGAGAGAAACGATGATTAAATGATTCACAGAAAGCAAAGTGCTTGGGTTCGAACCCACGACCTACAGCTCGTAAGTCACAGCCGTTACTACCCGGCCATGACTGCACTAATCTCTTTAAGGTACACACGTAATTACAAGCCTCTGTTTACATTCATACTATATCTTCAGGCAATTGGACGACAAACGTCTGGCGTGACATCACTTGATTGCCAGATATTAATATCGGTTCACAAGATTATAGGTAGATATGGAATGTAATTGGGTTAGGAGGCCAAAGGTTTCGAGTAACTAACATTTTGGAGTTAATCGATATTTGTCTATGGCAATCATGTACCTAGCCCGTCGCCATCTATTGCAGGATATGACTGCATTGGATAGCAAAGACCACAGAAATCTTAATAATATTGCCTTATTATTAAGATTACTGTGGCAAAGATCAAAGTAGATAATAATAAAAAGGTGACCCAGTATTACCCGGTAGGTAATTGCGTGACACGCTATCAGTAGCAATGGGTTTCATTTTGACAGTTCAACAACATTCATTGCGTTATTTACGTTGTTGAGCAGACACATTTTCCGAACTATGGAGCAATGGATTAGCAATACGCTTCAAAATGATTCAAACTGAGAGTAATAGTGTGTTATGCAATTAGGGTGCTAGTTCCTGAATTGAAAATGTGAAGTTGGGGATTTGTCAAATAGTGGAATAACTTAAGGTGATTTTCAATATAGCCTCCGAAAAGAAAGATTTTTTTGTAAAATTGAATTTCGCGGGCTTTCCCCCTTATGTAATAAGGGGAGTTTGATCAGTTCCCAACTTCAGATTCTCAATTCGGAAACCGGGTATATAAATAATTTACTGGTTATTGTTAGGCTGCACATCCTCTTTGATCGTCCTACGGCACCAACGTCTTCCAGCTGTTTTAATGTAGGACTAATGTGAATCATTATCTATTCATTTTATCTACAAATCTTCAATGACGATTAATCAGAAAACATGAAAAGTCGAAAAGAAAATCTTGTTTTATATTTTCAGAATTTTACTTATCGTTTGACAGTGGTTTTTTGTTTTTATTAAATAAAAGTCCAAAAGAAAATATTGTTATTTATTTTTAGAATTTTACTTATCGTCTTTCAGTGTTTTTTTCTTTATTAAATAAGATTTTCATGACTAAGATCTGACTTAAATATCTGTTCTTTTACTTAAAACAGGCCTAAAGCCCCGTCCAATAAATAAAAATCGAGGAAAAACCTCTATAGCTCCTAAATTCTCTTCCGCAAACGTTAAAAGCTAATAATGCATTTGTACTCACAAACCGACAATCCCACCTTATGATTATGTATGCAAATCCAGCTTTTTTTATTGGGGAAGCAATCATTCGACGGGTTGAAGCCGACCGGTTAAAATCACAGAACTCATGTTAAAATGTTAGAGGAAAAAATTTTAGATTTTCAGAATGTTATTTTGTGTTTGTTTTGTAAAATGTTAATTGATTTTGTGTTTTACTTTTAAAGTGGTTAAAAAAGTGGCTAACGTGAAATGTCCCGTTGAATAATAGGACTTGTGTTAGTGTTATGTTTCAACATTACTTTGATATACTCGCGTTTGATCATTATCTCACCTGATGAAGTGTAGATATTGTCGACGATTGTGTACGCTTGCCTAGGCGAAAGTGTCAGGATAGCTCGCGAAGTTCAAATTTACTTATCGACGGCGAAGTGCCAATACCTACTCACTGACAAAGTCAAAAATTTACACAAACTGAAACAAAACATTCAAAATAGACACGTTTGTTTAGTTGGGAGGTACATATTTAAACATTTTAATTGAATGCTGTTGCAACTAAAAATACACTTAGGCGATTTCACTAAATCATGCGAATAACGCCTATCAATTCAAAACGAAAAAAAGTGAATTTCTCAAAAAAATGTCAGCTAGGAGGTATTGGCACTTCGCCGTCGTTATATTTTTTGCAATTTGCATGTCAGTCAGGTTCATCATCATCATCTGCCTATCCTTTTCCCAACTATGTTGGAGTCAGCTTCCAGTCTAACCGGATGCAGCTGAATACCAGTATTTTATTTTTTGCATGGAGCGACTTGCTATCTGACCTCCACAAACTCCACAAACTGAGTAATACGATACCCCTAGGTAAGACTGGTTGTCAGACTTTCATAATTATTTTCGTTTTAGTAATATTTCTTCTAAAATTCTTAACTCACCTCACCTTTCAATGTTTACCTACATATTGCAATACATATAATAATCATATCATAATAACATATTATATCATATAATCATATTAATATATCAGAATATATTAAAGTTATTTTTTATCACAATTTGAATCTGATAAAAGGGTTTAGCCGTCCTTCCATAGGCAAACTGCCCCCGATAGGAACCTATATCGTAATCTATGCTATATTGTAGAGGGTACTAATAGTAGTTCATCGAGTAGATATTAGCTCTATATCTTAGTTAATTGAGGAGCTATTTGAAAAAAAGTGTCCAGAGACGACTTTTTTTCAAAGTGGTATATCTCTGTTGATTTTAAAGCTAGAAAAATAAAACTAATTCCAGTGTTTATGGTACACTCTACAGTTTATTTTATATAAATTTCCATGAGCCAAGCCTAAATAAAAATATTAAAAAAATGCAAATAAATATTTTTTTTATTGATTTCTATAAGATCGAATTGAATTACCACTTTGAAAAAAAATATATAATAATTGTCTATACCTTGCCTAACAGCAAGCCATGTTTCATTAAAATCCATAAGGTGCAACATGTTGAAAAAAATAATGAAAGTAAGCGGACCACCTTGATGACGCTTTTAACTTTAAATTTTTCAATAATATAGTACTTAATTAAATTGTATTACATATTTGATTTTTCAATATTGGGCATGAAAGGTTCAAAAGAAAATGGAATGATCTTTTCTCAGTAATAGTTGAACCCATATTAATAAAAAATAGCTTTTATTAGTCATCGTCACTATATTCATTAATTACAACGTGATCGTTATTTCTAGAAAAAACACTGGATAATATTTCTGCTGGGCGAACTATATGAGATTTATATCTTGCATTTGATAAATAATATACAGGAAGATTTTTTAGTCACCGTCCAAATTTTTTCTATGCATTAGGTATCATTTACTAACTCCATTTTTGAAAAAAAAACGATACGTAAAATTTTCATATTAAATCATTTTCTCGAAAGAATTATCCGCTCTGCGTGGTCACAAGTTAAACGTTAATAATACTACACTTGCCGCGCAAACATCAATGAAAAGGGCAGCGGCGCAGCACACCCCGCTTACCCCCGCCCCGCTACACCTGCGCGTCACATCATCGTTAGTCGGCCGCGCGCACCCTTTCGCGACGCAAGCGCTTGCTTCCGTGTTCCCGCGCACCCCGCCGGCGCGCGGCGCCCCGCGCTATCGTGATTCGTGAATTTGTTTACGATGTATTCCTACCGCGAGTATTACGAAGTGGTGCGATCTTACATACTTAGTGGTGAAAGCTTGAACGGTGCCCAGAGACTGTACGAAGCAGAAAGTGTTCCTCGCCTTCGCAATCAAGGGATAATAAATCCTTCAGTACCTAATCGCCAAACGATTTTGGCCGCAAATCAGAGGCTATTAGACCATGGCCAATTTATAGCTCCTACACATGCTCAAGGACGTGGCAGGCCGAGACTCGCAGTAGAGATCAAAGAAGATATCTTCGATTTCTTTGAACGGAGCCCTAGATCGAGTACGCGAGATGCAGCGCAGCGCTTCGCAATATGCCGTGTGGAAACTTCTCCATACTGCTGGGTTGTACCCGTAACATTTTCAAAAGGCACAGGCCTTGCACGACGCAGACGCCGTTCCCCGTCGAGCCTTCTGCGAGTGGCTGATCGCACACCCCGATGCTAACATATTGTGGACTGACGAGGCCTTGTTTACTCGAGTGGGGGCTGTATAATCAGCATAATGAACATTGGTGGTCATTTCGAAACC
Organism: Eremobia ochroleuca; assembly: GCA_949629135.1. Classification (NCBI taxonomy): domain Eukaryota; kingdom Metazoa; phylum Arthropoda; class Insecta; order Lepidoptera; family Noctuidae; genus Eremobia; species Eremobia ochroleuca. Next base: position 15,732,505 of record OX451404.1, read on the forward strand.
CACACATGATACGAGAAACATATCACTAAGTGCGGTTTAGCGCAAATGTGTGGGCTGGAATTATCGGCAACAGAATACTGGGGCCATATTTCATTGAGGGACGGCTGACCGGGGGCACGTACTAGATATGTTACGCGCAGTTTTCATGGATGACGTGCCGGTAATCTCCCATCGAGATTTTTTATTATCAACAAGACGGTGCACCGCCTCATTACTCCGCCGCCGTTCGTGATTATTTAAACATAGAACACGGTGATCGTTAGATCGGTCGCGGGGGGCCCGTCGCCTGGCCACCCCGGTCACCAGATCTTACTCCATGTGACTTTTTTTTGTGGGGCGAAATAAAACGACGAGTGTATGTGGAGGAAGCCCAAAGCCTAGACCAATTAAAAGAGCTAATTGTACGTGCATTCGACCAAGTGAAAAGTGACACTGTAGTGCTCAACAAAATTAAAAACAATGTGCATAAACGTGCAAGACTCTGTTTAGAGAGAAACGGTATGCATTTTGAACATTTATTAAAGTACTGTTAATGTGATTGTTCTAAGATGATTTTGATTATATTTTTAATTATTTGTACATAAGTTGATTAAAATTTTTTAAATACGCCTAATAGCAAAACTTTTTCGCACGGCTTTAATAGGTCTAAAGTTCTTATTTTATCTAGTTTATTTTTACTTTATTTGTAATTGTTTAATTAAGGATTACATTCTAATCTTAATGAACATAGCATAAAGCTTTTGCTTATTGACGGTCCTAAGCCCGTGAAAGTATGAAGGGAAAATTTGCAACTTTGATTATTATTGTGTTATCAATGAATTGCGGCGGCGCGCGGGGCGGGGCGGCCCGCGCAACTTCATCAAGCGCGTACGCACGGCGCGGCAGTGTCCAGAAACATAAACTTTTTATAGATTACTTTGTGGTATGATATTTCAATATTTTTGTATTGAGTGATACTAAAAGAAAAAAACAAGTATTCAATGATTTTCGCCAAAGAGTAATATATCAAAATTTGGACGGTGACTAAAAAATTTTCCTGTATAATTGCCGCTACGTGGGAGCAACACCCAACTGTTCGATTTCCATTTGCACAGTTACAGCAATAACGCCGAATATCTTCGTGACTTTTTCCATTGGGGTTGTAGTCAATGTAACATCTGTAGGTTTTGCTATTAATGTGTCGCGATTGTACTTGCACTCTTAAAATGTTAGGTTCATTTTTGACGTACAGTACATGAAAATTATTGTCTTTCCCCATGAGTTCAGCTAAATAAGAAATGGCTTGTGAAAGCTGGTAGGTGCCAGTAAAAAGTATTTTTAACTCTTCTTCAGAAAGCTCATGGAAGTTCTGAACTTCTGAAGCTAGAAGTCGTTGAAAGGGCTGTTTTCGCCGATCCCAGTTGTGAAGCAGTACCTCGTCGACAAGTGTGTTTTTCATAGTTTGTCTGTCTTTCATATTTTTTATTATTTTATCATGTAAATCTATGTCAGAAATATGTCTCTTACCATATTTATTTTGTAGAACGCAGCAATGCGACAAAAAGACCTTACGTTCGGTAATATTTTGTTGTCTAAAACATTATCTAGTTTGGATGGATAAGCAGCAAAGGTGCAAGTTCCAAAAATGTTCAGGGTTTACTTTTAAAATGTGCCAAAAATGTCAAGTGTCTTTGTGTGACATCAAAAAAAAAATTGTTTTTTTTAAATACCACAATGACGCAAAAATAAGCACTTTCAAAACAGTTTATGTTTTCATCAGCTCCAAACTAGCACAATTCTTATGAATGCGCAATGTTGTTTTAAAACAACATTAACATTTTTTTTAAAAAAGTACATTGAATTCGAATAAAGTTTTTTTTACAATTTTTCCTGTAAAGTGAAACATATTTACTAATACGTATATTTTTTTCAAAAGAAACAAAAAAATCGCGCATTTAAGGGCTAAGCGTTTTTAGCATTTCGTTTTTACTTGAATTTACAGTGTTAACAAGGTGGTCCACTTACTTTCATTGTTTTTTTTTCAACATGTTGCACCTTATGGATTATAATGAAACTTGGCCTGCTGTTAGGCAAGGTATAGACAATTATTATATATTTTTTTCAAAGTGGTAATTCAATTCGATCTGATATAAATCAATAAAAAAATAATTTATTTCCATTTTTTTAATAATTTTTATTTAAGCTTGGCTCATGGAAATTTATATAAAATAAACTGTAGAGTGTACCATAAACACTGAAATTGGTTTTATTTTTCTAGCTTTAAAATTAACAGAGATATATCATTTTGAAAAAAAATCGTCTCCGGACACTTTTTTTCAAATAGCTCCTCAATTAACTAAGATATAGAGCTAATATCTACTCGATGAACTACTATTAGTACCCTCTACAATATAGCATAGGTGACGATATAGGTTCCTATCGGGTGCAGTTTGCCTATGGAAGGACGGCTAAACCCTTTACTTGAGTCAGCCCATTTTTGTCTCAGGCGTGGGCCTACCCAACTTCCAAGGCATTATTGTCATTCCATCTGGCCTCTTCCCATCGTCACGTGCCAAGCCATTGAGTTCTAAAACAGCTGGCACCCCGGCGGTGACAAGAGCCCGACGCATGATGTCGTTAATGCTGGCGTGCCATGCCATCCGACCAGCGCTCTTGCTGCAGGATAGGCCGTGGTGTCCGAGGCAATCGAAAGATTCACCGCATTTTTTTTTAATTAAGTGTCCCCAGACCTACTTGTAGGTCATACAAATATTTGTTCCGTGCGGGAATCGAACCCGCGACACGAAGCGCAGCAGCCAATCGCTTAACCACTGCGCCAACCGTGCCGTCAAATATCGCATTGACACCAATGTAGAGCTCTTATTATTATTATTTCACTAGCGACCCGCCCCGGCTTCGCACGGGTGCAATGCTGATCACTATCACTACATAGTATAAAACAAAGTCGCTTCCCGCTGTCTGTCTGTCTCTATGTATGCTTAGAACTTTAAAAATAAGCAACGGATTTTGATGCGGTTTTTTTTAATAGATAGAGTGATTCAAGAGGAAGGTTTATATGCATATAATACATGCATAATATAGTAGAGAAACACTGATAATTTTAGAGCCATTATTTCTCTTAAAAAGTATAGGATAAAAATGGTTATTGTAGGTTATCCCTAAGAGATAGACATATGCCATCGCGGACTTTTTTGTAGACCTTTTTAAGGTGTACAATACTGTAGTACATTATTTTGATCTATCTCGTAGGGTTAAGTCAGCGTTTGCAATGTAAGCGCAATAAAATGTGTTCATTTACGACATCACATTAGAAACCCCTAAAATGATCAGTGTTTCTCTACTATATTATGTATGTATTATACATATAAACCTTCCTCTTAAATTATTCTATCTATTAAAAAAAAACCGCATCAAAATCCGTTGCGTAGTTTTAAAGATTTAAGCATACATAGGGACAGACAGCGGAAAGCGAATTTGTTTTATACTATGTAGTGAAGTGATAATCAATCATTAAGCCAGCAAACATTACCTCAAAGTAACAAAAAAGTAATATCCACCAAAATTTATTTACAGATAACTTCATCCAACCGGAAATATAAATCTTTCGAACCCGTATTTCATATCCAAATCATCGTTTAAAAGGAAAAACGCTTTGAAAATTCAGTAAAACACATATATCTTGTTGGGAAAGCATTTTCTGGATTAAAGAAGTGTATTCGGTGTATTTTTACGACTTTCTGCGTAGTTAAAACGGACCGAAATGAAAGATCTATTATGGAACGATAAAAATTCGATTGGAAAGCGGGAAATGCAATCGGGTTTATGAGATGTTAGAATAAAATGATTTTTATATAAAATGAACGATTTTTTTCGGGATTAGAATTTTGGCTGAATTTGCTGTTTGCTATGTTTTGCGACCTTCTGGTCGCCAGTAACCAGCACACTTACTTATGTCTTCATTTAGTGTGTGAGCATGTTTTAATGTACTCTCTCATCAACTGCCTAGCTTTTTCCCAACTACGTTGAAGTCGGCTTCCAATCGGTTGTCATGGTACCTATACCAAAAAAAAAAAAAAAAAATTATAAATTAAATTATAAGTTATAAATTTTCCTCATTCCTCTGTATCACATGCCTACATGTGATACAGAGGAATGAGGAAAATTTAGAGGGGAGTTTTGAGTGTGAATGTCGATATGAGGCTATAAGAATAAGGGAAGACCAAAAAGACGATGGATGGACTTTAGAATAATGATAGCTTAGTATTGTAATCAAGAGGCTAATTGGTTGGAACACATTAATTAACACCTCAATTAATATAATACATAGAGGTGCCTGTGGCTAAGTAATAACAGCCGCACGGGTCAATCGATCAGGTTAAGCTACGCTTGCCGCGGTTGGTTCGTGGATGGGTGACCAGCTTCACATACCACGACTCCTCCGTGCCTCGGAAAGCACGTTAAGCCGTTGGTCCCGGCTGTCATTCGGAAAGTCTGATAACCAGTCTTACCAAGGGGTATCGTATTACCCAGCGACTACTTTTACCTATACAACCCAGTTAGGTTGTATAGGTAAAATAGGCAGTCGCTCCATGTAAAATACTGGTATTCAGCTGCATCCGGTTACACTGGAAGCTGACCCCAACATAGTTGGGAAAAGGCAGGCAGATGATGATGATGATGATGAATTAATATAATACATAAAGAATTTTTCTCGTTAGTGGAACAGTTTGGTACTAATTCTAAACAGTTTTACTCGAACAAAAACACTGTTTTGTACACGACCTCCATCACTTATTAGACACTAGCGACCCGCCCCGGCTTCGCACGGGTGCAATGGAGAAACTGATAATTTTAGAGCCACTATTTCTCGTAAAACGTATAGGATAAAAAATGGTTATTGTGGGTTATCCCTAAGAGATAGACACATACCATCGCAGACTTTTTTGTAGACCTTTTTAAGGTGTACAATACTGTAGTACATTATTTTGATCTGTCTCGACGGGTTCAGCCAGCGTTTACAATGTAAGCGCAAAAAAATGTGTTTATTTACGACATCACATTAGAAACCTCTAAAATTATCAGTGTTTCTCTGCTATATTATGCATGTATTATAGATAAAAACCTTCCTCTTGAATCACTCTATCTATTAAAAAAAACCGCATCAAAATCCTTTGCGTACTTTTATAGATCTAAGCATATATAGGGACAGACAGACAGGGAAGCGACTTTGTTTTATACTATGTAGTGATAATGTTAATATTCGAATTTAATATCAAATTCTAAGCAACATAATATCCATCCCAAACTAAATAATTTACCGAGCATGATCCAATCAGAATCAATCCAGCGGTTTCCGTGCTCACTCCACACAGAGACACTTATATTATAGGCATATTATCTGTTAGCTCCCCAGAACAATGTTTGCTCATAAGGTTTGCACAATTTGGCGGTTTCATTTCGGCATCCCTTTGATCTCAGTCTTCAAGGTTTAATTAGGGATCTAACTTGAAATTGTACTTTGAGTGTGTCGAACAAAATACTCAAATTTGTACTGCTTTGTAAGTTATATCTTTCTTCTTTGCTGGCTGTTAAAATTATATGGTTCGATGAATATTTCATTTTCTCGATAATTGCATTTTGAGGTTAGTGATAAATATATTTATGTGATGTTTTAATTTATAAAATTAATAGCACGAATTCCGTAAAATAATTTCGCTATAATTTATCTTGCTGATCACTTCAAACGGTGAAGGGAAACATCTTGAGGTAACCGACATGTCCTAGAACCAGAAATTCGAAGGCTTGTAACATGTACCAACCCGCACTGGGCCCGCGTGGTGGAATATGGCCCACTCCATTTTACAGAGAGAAGGCTGGAGTCCCAGCAGTGGGAAAATTATAGGCACATCATGCTATACTTGCTGTTCAGGTCAATCACCAAACAACAATAAATATGTAACAAAACTAGTATTTTACTGTACTAGTACTTTACTGTTACTGGGTAATACGAACAATACGATACCCCTTGGTAAAGACTGGTTGTCAGATTTTCGGGCTTCTGACGACCCGTAACGACTGTCAAAGATGAAACGACAGCCGGGACCAATGACTTAACGTGCTTTCCGAGGCACGGAGGGGTCTTGGTACGAAAAGATGGTCACCCACCCTCGGACCAACCGCGGCAAGCGTAGCTTAACCTGATCGATCGACCCGTGCGGATGTTATTACTTAGCCACAAGTCCCTCCATAACTTGTAAATATTTATAGATATGAATGGTCTACTTAATTCATTTAACACATCCGTGTACGAGAATATTAGTCTCGTGCGCCAGAGAGCCTCTGGCTATTTTCATAATGCATAGACTTAGGAACGTGTAGAGCCGCCTCTGTAACATATTTCAAGTGTATATTTTTTATTTTGTTTTGTTTTGTGGTGTACAATAAAGTATAAATAAATAATAGCTAGATAATTAAATAAACATTTTATTAAAAAAAAAAAAACGCACACACGCACTGTTACTCTGTTATTATGTTAAAATTATTTTTATTATTATGTTGCCGTGCCCTAACCGGGTTTCATGTTGGAACTTACCTATATTGTAACAACTAAATGTACACATGAATGCAATACAGAATTTGAATTTGAATTAAAAAAAAAACATCTGAGAAAAACATCTGTTCACAAAACTTCACGATGTATAAACCATTACATTGATTTCTTAATTTTTTATAAGTACGTCCTAAAGTATCCATTTTACTATTAGTTATTATTTAATTTTTTTTATCGCCCTAGTTCTGAAATTATCTTCCTGCCCTAATCTCAATTTATCAGGTTGGCATAAAAGTAATGAGACACTTGGCTTACGTCTTATATTTTTTATTATTATTACAATACGAAAAGCTTGACTAATGATGTAACCACCATTAGCATCTAAGACTTCTTGCCAACGATTCAGCAAAATTTGGGTGCCTTTCGCCCAGAACTCTGATGGCTGTGCCTCGAATAAGTTGTTCAGCTCCGCCTCTACATCAGAGAAATCATTAAATTGTTACCCCGCAAATGTTGTTTCAGGGCTCTAAACAAATGATAGTACAATGGGTCGACGTCTGGGGAATAAGGTGGGTGGGGTATCGTCTCCCAGCCCAAGTTCTACAACAGTTGGCGAACGGCAGATGCGATGTGAGGCCGAACGTTATCGTGTAGTAAAACTACATTGACTCTTCTTCATCGGTTTTTCTTGATAGCAGCGGATAGTTTGGTGAGCTGGGTTGAATATTTGTCAGCGTATAGTTTCATTGTGTAACAGTCAAAAAATCCCCTAGCCTAATATTTCCCCGGTCTATTCCCTACTAAGTCTGTGTCCGGCTATCTGGGTAGCAATTTGCCAGCAGCGGCCGCGGCCCGCCCTTTGACAAGTAAATTGCGACTTAGACTTGCAGATTAAACGCAGATTACATTGGTTGGCTAGATATAAGCTGGACGTTTTCAGTTTTTTAGGGAACAGCTATTTTGAGCTGTGAATTTTTAGCTGGGTAGAAGTTAGTAAAGTCTAAAAAGCCAAGTCTTTTTAAAACAATGTTGACTAGAAAGTCTAAGACCAGAAAGGAAGGGCTTGTGGCTAAGTAATAACAGCCACACGGGTCGATCGATCAGGTTAAGCTACGCTTGCTGCGGTTGGCCCGTGGATGGGTGACCATCTTTTCATACCAAGACCCCTCCGTGCCTCGAAAAGCACGTTAAGCTGTTGGTCCGTGCTGTCATTAGTGGAACTTTGACAGTCGTTACGGGTTGTCAGTAGCCCGAAAGTCTGACAACCAGTCTTACTAAGGGGTATCGTATTTCCCAGTAGCTGGGTTGTGGAGGTCAGATAGGCAGTCGCTCCATGTAAAATACTGGTATCAAGCTGTATCCGGTTAGACTGGAAGCCGACCCCAACATAGTTGGGAAAACGTTAGGCAGATGATGTTGATTAGAAAGTCGTTATGAGCTCAAACTAGAACTTAAACTCAAAGCATTTATTTCAATTTAACCAATTACAGGCACTTTTGCACTGTCAAGAAATCTGTCAGTCAAATACTCGTAGATGAAGCTAGTTGCCCATTGCCAAGCGTAGTAGGTTTCTATGGAAAAAAACGGACAAGAAACTCTATGGATACCCTTTTAAATCCAAACATTGTAATACATTGTATAATTTTGTAAAAATTAGAGCATAGGGTATTGCAAAGATTAGAGCTGAGACCTATTATATCCAGCAATCTATTGCAGTGAAATTGAGATCGGTATCTTAATTCAAATATCAACGAAAAATATACCAGTAGATATAGGTATGTGTAGGTAAGTACCTAGATAGTTAGAAGTGGAGTGGAGTATGTAATATTTTTCGTATATCAATAGGACATCACAAACGGAAGGAGGCATATCTTCAGCAGTGGTTGGACCAGGCACCATCATCATCACTAGCAGCCGCCAATCTTGATAATGGTGTCATATAGGACAAACAAAACAGAAAAATAAATACTGTAGCACATTTAACGCTCTAATCGCTACAAGTAATTTCTGAAATGGTATTTGAAATAAGCTCATCAGCTCGTCTACTGACCCTAAAAACAGTTCAGAAACTTCCCAAACACAAAATTGAAACATCAACGTTTCTTCCAGAAGAGTTAATACCGAAAGTTTGCTAAGAAAAAAACCGGTTTATTGATTGAAGAAACACAAGGTCATTGTGAGTCGACATTTTTGCCCGCCCTTTAATATCCTGGTCTTAATACCCGGCCATGGGCACTCGGTTTTTATGAAAGACTTTGCTAATCGAGTATTTTATATATTGCTTATATCTTTACACTGTTTTTCCTTGAATGGGAGGAAGATTTTTAGATGGATCGTCTTTTGTTTGTGCTTTCGTCTAATCAGTCCTAAAAGCGTCTTGATTTTAGATTCTGACGGGTTTTTTCTTTTGACTTAGAATGAAAGAAACGAGTACATTTTTATAAAAAAAGACGCATATTACAATAAACAATGTCCTTTTTGATTACAATTTACTGGTCAACATATATTACGCATGGTTTTAATCATCAAGACAGTTTTTATATTAAAAAACATAACTTGGATTAAAATAAATTTCCTACACAAAACTGTACCTCTGCAACGTAGATCGGTACTAAGTTGTCAGTTTTGTATTAAAAACTTTACTGCGGTCACAATAAAGTTCGTAATTCAAAAGGCGTGCATGGTTTAAACCTGGGTCTGAACACGGTTTTTTTTACGCTGGCCGATAAACTCTCTCAAAATAATTGCCTTTTTTTCTGAGATAAAAATCACTAATGTATATGTAATATTGTATTTGCAAGACAACTTAAGTGCCAAATTATATATCCAAAGATCATGTCAAAGTAAAATTGTTCAGCCTTTTGGCCTTGTATCTACAGTCTTGGAGTTTTATGCCTTTATGAGCAAGTAGAGTGAGATCCTAAGTTTGTATCTCACTTTTAATCACAATCCAAGATCGTCTGCTCAACAACTAAAAAACGCAAAAAGCGTGGCTGAATTCATCATCTGCCTAGCCTTTTCCAAACTATATTAGGGTCGGCTTCCAGTCTAACCGGATGCACCTGAATAACAGTATTTTACATGAAGCGACTGCCTATCTAACCTCCACCTTACATAACCTTTGAGCGTGGCTGAACTGTCAAAGAAAGAAAAAAAAAGTATTTATTGCGACTCGTACCGGAAGATCACAGACTAACAGAAAAAAATTAAAAACCAAATTACTACTGTTACTGTTGTTGTGTATGTACATAAATAATAAAATAAATAAATAAAAATGAAACTGAAAGCAGGAAAATAAAAGGAATTGCGGTTAATTGTCATTTTATGTGTATTACGCAATTATCCTACATGTTACTCATCTTGCTTTCAACGGCAAAATAATCATCCATTTCAACGACACATATAAATATCATTAATTCACCTACAAATTGTCCCAATAAATGAATCCAATTCATTAATATTACTTACTACTTACTTTAAAGTCAGGCCAGCCTGCGAGTGACAACAGGTTGTAAAATGACATTACGTTTGCGGTACCAGGGGGTTTAACTGACCACAGAGTAAACAGAAACGAGATTTATATCAAATGTAAAATTAAGAAATTAAAATATGCAACGTGTAACGTTAAATGCGCAAAACCTCAGACACACAAACTGATTTTTAATTCAATTGACCTATTTCAGAGAGAAAATAAGTCATTAAAAAAAATTGCAAAGGTTTTATGTGCGGTTTTAGTTTTACTGGCCATTCTAATCGTTTCTTGCGTCTTGTTAACGCAACGCCATCTTGGGCCGACGAACGACACTACCGCAACCGATGTCACTCGAAGGCAGGTGTCATCCTGATTAGCTCGCGTCATTTCGGCTAGATAGCATCACTTTCGCTAAGAAATCAATACTCATGATTGTGTAGATTTTATCTGTGGTTTCAATTATCTATGAACAGAACTGGTTCAAAAGGTGCTATGTCACTTCACTTAAGAAATTAAACGGAAAAGAAGAAAAACGTCTTTTACTCCTACGCCTCTGAAACCAAAAAGTCTCCAACCTGCTGGCACACTACATGCACACAAACATTGGTCCTTCGAGCCGGATCAAAAGCGATCACCAGCGAGAAGCCTGGAAAAGCCTAGAAAATCCTGGAGAATTACGACGACAACCGTCGGCCGGGAGGTGTGACTTCGCTCAGGGGCGTAAGACCTTTCCAAATCCTTAACCCACAGACTCCTTTGTCCTATTTGTACTAAAATCGCCTTATATCTTTATAGGAACAACGGGTGTGGTGCGCATTATTCACCACAGTGGTTGCAGGATAACCGTGAGTACTCTCTCTTTCCATAAATCGTCAATATGAGTGAGGCGTTTAAAGAATTAGTGAGAAAACGGGGTCCTATCAAGGGTAGTTTGACGCTGTTTGTAAAAAGTGTAGACTCGTTGTCAAATGCCGCTGAGTTAACTGACAAACAATTATGCGAATTAAAGTTACGTCAGCAGTCGGCAGCTAATTTATTACAAAACTTTAATGCTATTCAATATTCTATTGAGGAATTAGTAGATGAAAAGGAATATGATAAACAGTTAGTAGAACGTGAAATGTTTGAAAATTCATATTACAGTGCTATGTCTACTATTGAGTGTCTGTTACGAAATCAAAAACTTAGTTGTAGTACTGGCAGTGATAATAATTCTCATAACTACAGAAACAAGTCACTGGTTAAATTGCCCACGATAACGTTGCCTTCATTCGATGGATCATATGAAAATTGGCTAGAATTTAGAGACACATACTTGTCAATGATTCACAACTCTGAAGAGCTAGATGATATTCAGAGATTTCATTATTTAAGATCAGCTCTTACGGGAAATGCCCTTCAGGTAATTAAATCTCTAGAATTTTCTGCCAGTAATTACAAAATAGCTTGGGATCTGATTGAGGGTAGGTATGATAATAAAAATTTGCTTGTACATAACCATGTTAGATCTATTTTTTCAGTACAACCCCTTACAAAAGAATCAGCTGCTTATATTCGTAAAATGATTGATACAGTTTTTAAAAATCTACGTGCGCTGAAAATGTTAGGGGAACCCGTTGAATATTGGGATACTTTACTTATTTATATCATTGTGTCTAAGTTTGATGCGGTCATAGATAAGGACTGGCAGCAGTACAAGATTAATTTTATGAAAACTACCAACGAACCCATAAAATTTGACACTTTGATTACCTTTTTAAAAGAAAAGGCTGAGGTCTCAGACTTGGTTAAAGCAAATCATTCTAGTAATTATAATGGCAAGGTACTACAACAAGATAACAATAAAAAACAAACATCAAAGGTTCAAACCTTTGTGTCTACACAAAATAGTCAGCCTTCGAATAATAATAGCAAAAAAAGATTTAAACGTGTATGTGCTAAGTGTGAGGGTAATCATTCTGTTTATGCTTGCAGTCAATTCTTAAGTCTATCCCCGCAAGATAAACTAAACCTAGTTGAGAGTAAAAATCTGTGCTTAAACTGTTTACGTGTGGGCCACTCCAGTAAAGACTGTTTTTTCGGACCTTGTAGACAGTGTAACGAAAAACACAACTCGTCGTTGCATGAGGTTCTCAACAATAATGGAGAAACAATATCTGCCGTATCTCATGCTACCTCTGATAATCAGTCACAACCCACAGGTCAGAATTCTTCCACTAGTTTGCACTCTAGTACAATACACACTACTTTAGAACCGGTTTTGTTGTCGACCGCTGTGGTAGAGGTCGCTGCTGACGATAAAGGACAGTATATCAGAGCTCGTGCCTTACTGGACAGCGGTAGCCAGCACTGCCTCATATCGAGTTCACTATGTAAAAAAATTCACGCTAATACATTACAGTCGACTTATAAAATCGGTGGTATAGGTCAAACAGTTACCAAAACGAATGAAGTTTGTTCCATAAAATTACGTTCTTTAAAGAATAATCACACAATACTCATGCATTGTTTGACCATACCGCAAATAACTTCCACATTACCCGCTTCTAGATTAGCTAGTAATTTAAATATACCCGCAAATATCGATCTCGCCGACCCTTCGTTTTGCACACCTTCTCAAATAGATATTTTAATTGGTGCAAACTATTTTTGGGATCTACTACTTGAAGGTAGAATTCGTTTACCTAGTGGTCCGTATTTGAATAATACGAAGCTAGGATGGATAGTTTCAGGTCCGGTACACACTGAGAGCTTGCGCATAAATCAGGTGCAGTGTAATTTCGGCCAAATTTCAGAAGTAGAAGTAAACGATCAGTTAAAAAGGTTCTGGGAAATTGAAGAAGTTTCGCCATGTACAAAATCGCTTTGTTATGAAGATCGTTTATGTGAACAATTATTTAATGACACAACTAAGCGAGACGACCACGGTCGTTTCTCGGTTAGAATACCGCTTAAGGAATCACCAAATAAGCTTGGTGATAGCTACAATGTAGCTAAAAATAGATTCATGTCCCTAGAAAGTAAATTACAACGTCAACCGCTTTATAGGTCTATGTACGTTGATTTTATGCGAGAGTACGAGAGACTTGGACATATGACTCGCGTTGAGGATTACCCCGTTCCGTGTTATTTTCTGCCTCATCATGGAGTCTTCCGTGAGCACAGCACTACGACCAAATTAAGGGTGGTTTTCAATGCGAGTCAAAAAACGTCGTCCGGGAAATCTCTCAATGACATCCAATGGACAGGTCCTCCTCTTCAAAATGATTTGTTTGTTATTCTTTTGAGATTTAGGCAATATCAGTACGTAGCATGTGCCGATATAGAGAAAATGTTTCGACAGATTTCCATACATGAAGATCAACGTACGTTACAGTTGATCTTGTGGCGTGAGAATGAGTCTGATCCCCTCAGTGTGTATCGCCTTAACACGGTAACTTATGGAACGGCGTCTGCGCCTTATTTAAGTATACGTTGTGTCCGTCAACTGGCACTAGATTGTAATGATCCTGAAATCTCAAGAATAATATTAGAAAATATGTACGTCGACGATTTATTAATGGGCGACGACAATAAATCGCATTTATCTTACCTTTGTAAACAGGTTTCTGATGTGTTCAATTCTGGTTGTTTGCCGTTGCGTAAGTGGGTTTTCAATTCACCTGAAGTGGCTTCAGATTCCATACAGAGTGAAATTTCTAAAGAATTAATGCCAGACGAGAACCAATCTAATAAAACGTTAGGATTGGGCTGGTTAAACTATAGTGATCAACTTCATTTTACTACAAAGATTAAATCTGACACATCAAAAATAACTAAACGTTTTATCTTATCAGTTGTGTCTCAAGTTTATGACCCATTAGGTTTGTTGAGCCCTATTGTAATAGTAGCAAAGTCGCTATTGCAAAAACTCTGGCTATGCAAAATAGATTGGGATGACTCATTACCACCAGATGTTTTGTTATGCTGGCATAAATTCGTTCATTCATTAATTGATTTACATAAACTCCGGATTCCTCGTCACGTGATAGGAAATTCCCCAGATCGTATTGAATTACACGTATTCACTGATGCTAGTCAAACGGCCTACGGTGCATGCGCGTACATACGTTCAGTAAATAGTTATGATGACGTAACCGTCAGGCTGTTATGTTCTAAGACTCGGGTCGCGCCACTTAAACCGGTAACTATTCCACGCTTAGAATTGTGCGGTGCGCTAATAGGTGCTAGATTACAATCTAAAATAATAAAATCTATGCACATTAACTTTGACAAAATCATAATGTGGACTGATTCTACAATAGTCTTAGGTTGGCTAAGGATGTCACCACATTCCTTAAAGGTTTTCGTCCAAAACCGAATAATAGAAATAAAAGACCTAATGGCAGATAAAGGAATTTGGTGTCATGTTGATGGCAAGTCCAATCCTGCGGACTTGTTATCGCGTGGTACTTCTCTGGCTGAACTCGGTAATTCAGATCTGTGGTGGCGCGGACCAGATTTTTTATTGAATGCGGTTGCCAACTGGGATCAACAAAGCGATATTCCACTCGGTGATAACATGCCAGAACTTAAATCGAATACAGTTTGTATGTTTAATAATAATCCTAATAATAAAATAATTAATTTTAATCGGTATTCTTCATTTATAAAAATACAACGCGTTTATGCATATGTGCTTCGCTTTATAAACAATGTACGCGCGAAAAATAAACCGGAACATAGCATGGGCACGTTATCAGTCACGGAACTAAATAGGTCATTAATGTTTCTAACTAGAACTGCACAACTAGAAGCCTTCCCAAGTGAACATAGTGCCTTAATTAATAAACATAAAATTAAATCGTCTAGTAAACTATGTTCATTACACATTTTTTTTGATGAAAATAATATAATGAGAGTGGGGGGCAGGTTATGCAATTCAGACCTACCCTTCGATCAAAAACACCCCATGCTGCTATGTAGCAAACATCAGTTCACAATACTTTTAGTTAGGCATAACCATAATGTTATGTTACACGCCGGTCCACAGCTTTTATTATCACATATAAGACAAACATGGTGGATTATAGGTGGTAGGAACCTAGCTAAGAAGGTTGTGCATCAGTGTATCAGGTGTTGTCGAATGAAGGCAAAGTCCATACAGCCTATAATGGGTAATCTACCCAGTGAACGCTTCCAATCAGGTTTTCCATTTATTAAATGCGGGGTTGATTACGCCGGGCCTATGTATGTTTTAAATAAAAGGGGCAGAGGTTCACGGTTAGAGAAATGCTATTTATGTTTATTTGTTTGTTTATCAACACGAGCTTTACACTTGGAACTTGTGACGTCACTGTCATCAGAAAGTTATATCTTAGCTTTAAAAAGATTTATTTCCCGTAGAGGAAAACCCTCCCTTATTTACTCTGACCACGGTAGAAATTTCGTAGGTGCAGCTAGGGAATTTTCAAATTTTTTACAAAACAGCTGTCAAGGTATCATTGATTACGCTTCGAATAATCAAATAGAATTTAAATTTATACCTCCTTACGCACCTCACTTCGGCGGTTTGTGGGAAGCTGGAGTCAAATCCTGCAAGCACCACCTAACGCGCGTGATAGGGAATGCTCATCTAACTTATGAAGAGTTCACCACGGTTTTAGTACAAATAGAGGCCGTCCTGAACTCCCGTCCTATGCACCCAATGTCCGTAGATCCTGATGACCTTGCGCCCCTAACGCCGGGTCACTTCCTCATCGGCCGACCCCTGACGGCTCCTGCAGGCGCAGACATCACAGCGAGGCCTTCACACGCTTTATCCCGCTACCTACGTGTCGAGCAGCTCAGGCAGCAGTTCTGGAAGCGCTGGGCCACGGACTACATCTCCGAGCTTCAGAGACGTATCAAATGGAAGGAGAATCAGGGTGCACTTACTCCCGGTTCCTTGGTACTCATCAAAGAGGACAATTTACCGGCCCTCAAATGGCGGCTGGGACGAATCCTGCAGACGTACCCGGGACGAGACAAGGTATCCAGAGTAGCTCGCATCAAGACAGCAACTGGAGTCGTCGAGAGGGCGTTTCCGAAGATCTGCCCACTCCCAGTCTCGTCACCGTCACCAGAAGATGAAGACAAGGCAGCCGAAGTTGAGACCCAGGGCTCTCAAGGGGGCCCAGTATGTTAACGCAACGCCATCTTGGGCCGACGAACGACACTACCGCAACCGATGTCACTCGAAGGCAGGTGTCATCCTGATTAGCTCGCGTCATTTCGGCTAGATAGCATCACTTTCGCTAAGAAATCAATACTCATGATTGTGTAGATTTTATCTGTGGTTTCAATTATCTATGAACAGAACTGGTTCAAAAGGTGCTATGTCACTTCACTTAAGAAATTAAACGGAAAAGAAGAAAAACGTCTTTTACTCCTACGCCTCTGAAACCAAAAAGTCTCCAACCTGCTGGCACACTACATGCACACAAACACGTCTGCAACGACGCTTTATCGAGGGAGGAGTCGTCACTGGGCCGTTGCGCCGCGCTGACATTGGCTTGCTTGACCTATTAATAAATAGACACGGCAACGTTTTTAATAAAAAATTTTTGAAAAATGTGACCTATAGGTATTAAAAAGTGGTTTAATTAATTCTGCTCGTTATTCTCATCAAACTATTTTCAGATTTTGCGCATTTAACGTTACACGTTCTATATATATTAATATTTTTTTCAGTAGTAGGCATCAGCAGTCTCCTGCCCTTAGACCAATTTATTCGTAATCTTTGCAATACGTTTTCTCCGGCCATACATGACTATTAGGGCTGATTTTACCAAAGTCAAATATATCTTTTATTCATGGAGTAAAATTGACGTCTGACAGTTCTAGTTTGTAAAAACTGTCAAAAATTCAAAATTTATTCTCAAGATAAGACTTATTCTAGGTATAAAAGTTTGGTGGAATGCGCCCTTAGAAAGATTATTATTTATTTTGTATAGGTAAATCAGATGGCCATCACACCAATATTATAAAGGCGAAAGTTTGTACGAGTATGTTTGTTAAAATGAAAATGATTTATTTTTTATTTTTATTAAACCAACGATTTCACGACACTACTCAATATTTATCTTCTTTCACAACATCCATCCATGGTTTTTTAAATTGTCTCTTTTTTAAGCTCCTAGGTATTTCAAACTCTACTAGACTACAACAACTTACTATGCAATGCGCAACTTACTAATACAAAAATTGAACTCAATATAAAAGTTGTATCTAAGATATAATTTTCTTCACTACACTTGATATCAATCCATTTTAAACCACAAAACTTTCCTCATATCTAACAAAGATCCTGTATTAGAAGACCAAAAGTAATATAATATAGATAAGTAAATATAACAACAAAAGCGAAAACCAAGTTCCAAGAAACGACCATCGAAGGACGAGCTTCTTCATATCAGGACACAGTATTATTGTGTGTCGCAGATGGCCGCCGCATTATCGTAGTTATGAGTTAAATGTACCGACCCGAGACACAGTGCCACCTAATTGGAAAACTTGAAAAGGTGCGAGCTACCGCTAACAATTTAATTTTCCCTTTCGTCGGGCATGTTGTGTTTGTGTAACCTTAATGTTTCGGGGAGATACATTTGAGTCATTTGATGTTGATGTTGAGACAAGTATGAAGGCTCGAAGTATAAGTAACGTAAAATCCAACAATTTTAACATTGAAAATACTGGTTTCGCACATAATACTGACTACAAATTCATTAAAACAGTGAAAAAAATTTACGAAACTTCCAATTATCTACGAGTATATAAAATAAACTGACTGACTGACTGACTGACTGGGTGATATATCAATATACAGCCCAAACCGCTGGTCATAGAGACATGAAACTTGGAGTGTGTTCTTTGTGAAGAGCAAGTATCGACTAAGAAAGGATTTTTGGGAATACCACCCCTAAAGGGGTAAAATAGGGGATGGAAGTTTATATGAAAGTCGATCAGTTTTGAAGTTAGGATCTTTAAATTTTGTGTTTAGTCTGACGATTGAAAATTAATTTCTACATGTCTCAACGTTTTTGATAATTCCACCCCCGAAGGGTTAAAAAAGGGGATGAATTTGTGTATGGAAAGTCCTTAATTTTCAATGTAAAGATCAATAAGCCATCTAGGCTTACGGTTGGAAGTTAACGCAACGGTGTTGTTAGAATTTCAACCCTTAGGGGGGTGAAAAGGGGGATGAAATTTTGTTTTTAATCAAAATTATTTATTTTTTAAGTTAAAATCACTGGTTGAAAACAACCATAAGCCAAAATATTAGTGAATCCCGGTAGTACGTTCCCGTTGGATATTTTTCGACATCCACGCGGGCGAAGCCGCAGGTAAAAGCCAGTATAATATATAAGCTGAAAGACTTCAACTTTGGGTCTATTTAGATTTTATGTGACAGTGTCAGTGACGACACTCGGAGTCGAACTGTTACTAAAACAATATGACATGTGTCATATTTACAGCCCTTATACTGCTCATCATGATTGTCATCACCATTTCAAGCGAAAGACGTCCACTGCTGAACAAAGGCATCCCCAAGGGTCGCCTCATCGAGTGGTCCTGTGCTTATCGCATCCAGTGCATTCCCGCAGTTTTCATCAGGTCATCGGTCATCGGGTATGTATACTGGCACACACGTGGGTACCTGGTCTGGTACGTGAGTATAGTTCAATTGAATGAATAACTGACTAGTACCACTTATACTGGACATACCATCATCTGCTTAGCCTTTTCCCAACTATGTTGGTGTCGGCTTCCAGTCTAACCGCATGCAGCTGAATACTAGTATTTTACATGAAGCGACTGCCTATCTGACCTCCACAACCCAGTTACTGAGTGATACGATACCCCTAGGTAAGACTGGTTGTCAGACTTTCGGGCTTCTGACTACCCGTAACGACTGGCAAAAATCTACGAATGACAGCCGGGACCAACGGCTTAACGTGCTTTCCGAGGCACGGAGGGGTCACGGTATGTAAAGATGGTCACCCATCCACAGATCAACGGCGGCAAGCGTAGCTTAACCTGATCGATTGACCTGTGCGGCTGTTATTATTTAGCCACGGGCCCCTCTTATACTGGACATACCACAATTTCAAAAAAAAAAAAAAAACTTATTCCTTTAACTTCGTGATATCCGTGGAATAGATTACCATACAAACAAAACTTCAAGATCCATACAAAAGCCGAGACTGCAATCATACTTCATAAAAACTCGGGCCAAGTCTGAATTTCATATTCTTTGAGACGGTGCGCTGAGTTTTCGAATTATTTATTTTTATACCAAAGTCTGGTCTGAACTTGGTGAGTTTATTCGAGTCGGCCATTCACTCGAAAACTTCTGGTCAAACGGGGTATGATAAATAAACAAAAAAAAAAACGATTTCTTGAACTACTTGTTTGTTCTTTGACTTGGGTTTTGTAAGAAATAAAATATGCAAAAGTAGAAGATTAAATGGCAAACTTGAACTGGCTCATTGAGTGTTTTGGTTTGTTTGCACTAGTTTTTTTTGTTACTTAGTAACTTAGGGAACTAATCAAGACTTTGGCCTGCAACTTGGTGAACTACTAGTATTTCTTGAAACGATATTTGAATTCGTGACCCATTTTGAAATCAGCTAGTCCATCCTAGGTCTCTGGAGTGAAATAAAATGCTTGCAACTGAAAAAGAGTGCTTATGTTACTATAAAGTACTAAACATATGTTATTATTGTACTGCTCTCAAAACGGCGAAGGAAAACATCGCGAGGAAACTGACTTGTCGTAGAACCAACAGTTCGAAGACATGTGACAACCGACCCGCACTGGCCCCGCGTGGCGGATTACGGCACCCTCTCACAGATAGGTTGATTATGCTTAAATAGGCTACGTTATTGTGAGACAGGCTCTTTTCAGCCTTTTATTCATGTTTAAATGTTTAAAGTTAAGGATTTCCGAATATTTCGGTTAGTCAGTCGCAGCACCGTTTAAATGACTCACCAATATTTTCACACACTTCATTAATCAAAGTAATACTTCATTTAAAAAAAAAACCGCACCCCAACACTATTGATTTCAAAAAAGTATCTATAAATCAACTCGATTAAAAACAGGAATCGAATGGAATGAAGAAATCTCTGATAAGATTGATGTCCAGATTCCGAATGGTTCATTATCGTGACCGGGTAACTGACGTAACTGATGGCGCCTTTTACTTCGGAATCTTCCGGGTATCTTGATTGTTAAGTTCAATATTAAGTTCGTTATTTTGGGGAGTGGGGAATTCCCCCCCTTAATCGATAGAATTATCATTAATAACTCTTTTGAACTGAGGTGTCCTCTTAATGCCACTATGAAATTCGAACGGTGTCTATTTTCGATTGTTTTATTTTAATAACAAGTGAAGTATATTTTGAATTGTGTGCGAGCACTTGAAAAAGTAAACTTTACAGAATAGGACTACAAATATTTGTATCATATCTATTATATATATTTTTGTATCATATTAGGTACTTCGATGACATCTAAGTACCTAATATCATACAAATGTTTGGGGAACGTAGGGCATGGTTGAAAAAAAAAAGTAAAATATTTGAAAAACTAATACTCAAGTAGTTGCTGACATTTTAATTTAAATGGCCTTCACAATGAACAATAGTTTAGTTTTTAGTTATTTTCTCTGAAAATAACTAACTAAAATAGACTAAACGAGCGTTATATTCTACGGTATTCTGCTGCGGGGCAAAGCCGCTGATATACAAAATATATTTGTCCTTCAAAACGAGCTGTTCGAGCAAATTAACAGCTAGGTATGAATAGAAAAGGACCAAAGGACCAAGTTTCTAGCTAAAAGCCTACCACACATAGCCAACTTAGCCTCTTTTCAATAACCTAATAAACAATACAAGGCAAGCTGCTATAAAATACAGGAAAAAAAGAACACTTTTTTCTTGTGAGCTCATTTGAGTTAGTTTGATTCCATGTTAGGGCAAACGACTTTCCAAAAATATTAGTATGTATTGTTACTTACCTTAAAAAAAAATGCGCGTGCAGCACCGTACACATGATGGAAGTAAAACTTTTTAAAAATAAATATCTGTCTTCTCTCTGATGTAACGAAATGTCCTAAACGTCAAATTATCGAATCGGTGCCTTAGAACTTTCACTTCAAAAATCGAATTTTTGCGTTGAGTAAAAATTAGTAGCATCAATATTGAGGAGAGTTCTCCTCCGGGGCTAACTTTCATTTTCCACCCTGACTATCGACAAGAAAGTAACATCAAAAAGCTTCAAAAACAGAATGAATTTCTCAGTGCGCTGTTTTCAACATGAATCAACGGTCGAACCACAGTTTTCCGTTGTTCTACCGTCAGCCACATTCGATTTATGAACACAACAACATGATTGTTGAAAGTGTGGAACGCGTGATATTTTTGTTTTTAAGTAAAAACTTTTTGTATTTTTTTTTTTCAGTGTGTATTGGTTTTTAGGGTTCCGTTCATAAAGGGTGTCAACGAGACAGTACTACTAGGACTGCTGAGCGCGGGGTCCTGGGTTCTATTCCCAGGTCAAGCCAAGTGTTATTTATTTATTTATTTGATAGGTACACCAACGACCTATTCACTAGAATATTAACATAATAATAAGTATTAATGTATTGAGTTGTTGTGAATTAGTCACTTACAGGCGTACACAGCACTTACATAAAAAATAGCTTCTTAAATTTACGTTTTAACAAGATTTTTTACCCGTAGTGAGAATAGAAAAAAATAATTAGATACAAAGAACAAAACATTAAGATATTAGAATCAAAAATTAAATTTAAAATTATCATTTTAATGCAATTAAAACATTGAGATTAAAATTAAAAAATTAAAAATATAAATATTATTTTTTAATTTATTATTGCACTTTCCTGTTCATTTCTAACATCGGAACTTACCCTATTTTTTTGTTTTTATCTGATGGTGTGTCTTATAGTCTGTGTTAAATAAATGTATTTTTTTTCTTTCTTTATTTGCCCTGACTAAGGTTTTTGTTTTGGTGATACCACCCTTAGTGCGCGGGTGCGATTCAAATTTTGCCTGAATTTTAGATAAAAACTTTTTGGGTTTACTTTTTTTTGGGTGCTGTCATCGTCCGCTCGTTTTTGTTATCACCTTGTTGACATACGGCCGCAGAGTTCATTGAATTTAAATATTCATAGTATACAAGCAATAAAACGGTTGGTAGCAGTTTTAATGGATCTTTGATGGATTGGTCAAAAAGTTGTGTGTTATAATGTTTTCGAATGTAAAAAGTTTCAAATTTTTTTTTTATAAGTTATAATTTTTTACTCACATAACATACATAGCAGATAATGTTCCCACTGCTGGGACACTGTGAGCCATAATACACCACGCGTGCCCCGTGCGGGTTGGTATATGTCACATGTCTTCGAATCTTTGGTTCTGGAACGTGCCGGTTTATTCACGATGTTTTCCTTCACCGCATTAAGAGCAGTGGTTATGAAATGATTTACAAGAAAATAAAGTAAATCAAAACGCCTGTCTGGGTTAAAACCCTGGCTCTTCTGCTACATTTTTTACTCATGAAATATTATTCCTCAAAATAAGTTCTTTCAAACATCATTATTTATCTTTTATCAAAAATATTTATACTATTTGTATAACACCTATTATCGAACAGTAACTTTACTTTTACTCAAACTAAAAACAAATCTGATTTTCGTCACATAAAACGCCAAAATGTCGTTGAAATAAACGAAAACTCGTAGCCTGACATAATTATATTTAATTTCTCCTTCCTAAATGTTTAAGAAAACGGCTCGACGATACGATGTGCTCTAAGTAACCCAATTTATTTGACATCATTAAGAATAAATAGCTCATTAATAATCCCCAAGAAATCTATTAAATAAATTACTGGTACAATTTGTTAGCGCAAACAGATTTCGTTTACAATGAACATTAATTTTACTGTTTACAGTGTTCATAAAACCAATAAAATGGTTTTGAGTTTGCGGATAAGATTATGGTTTTCGTCCGCCATTTTGTATAACGATAGCTATTCTTCTTCTTTGTATATCGTGTTGGCACAAGCGATATCAGATCAGCTTGGCAACACGCTGTGGGCCTGAAATGTCGACAAATCATGATCTTCTGCCTTGCTTTTACCCAACTATGTTCGAGTCAGCTTTCAGTCTATTCGGATGTAGCTGAATACCAGTATTTTACATGGTGCGATTGCCTATCTGACCTCCACAACGCAGTTGCTGGGTAAACCACGTATAAAACGCTAAGCGAAAAACGAAGTAATAGCAGACAATGCAATGCGATGGGGTGGGTCGGTCATAATCATCATCTGCCTAGCCATTTCCCAACTATGTTGGGGTCGGCTTCCAGTCTAACCGGATTCAGCGGAATACCAGTATTTTACGTGGAGCGACTGCCTATCTGACCTCCACAACCCAGTTACTGGGTAATACGATACCACTAGGTAAGACTGGTTGTCAGACTTTCGGGCTTCAGACTACCCGTAACGAATGTCAAAGATCTACGAATGCTAGCCGGGTCCAACGGCTTTTGCCTTCCGAGGCACAGGGTGGGTCGGTAGAACAAGACATTTCACGTGCACTATTTCGCGGGCAGAAGCTAGTAACTACATAATTTTTCTTCAAAATAATTATTCCATAAAAAAATATTGCCTTCACTACAAAATCAATGCCGAAAGCCTAACGCCACGTACCTTATAATACAACCTTAAGCAGGGTAGCGGGGGGCGGAAGAAAAAAGGTTTCCCTTGTTATTCAAATCAATGACAAACTCTTGGCGATGTGAGCAAAGATCCGAGCTTTTGCACTCGCAAGTTCAGGACTTTTTTCTCAACTGTATTTTCAATATTTCGTTCATATCCTGTCATTACGGAGGGCAATACTTCGTAACTTTGCCGTGGGAAAAGTTCGCTGATTTTGAATATAATTTTGTGAAACGTGTGACTTGTTTCGATGTTGTTATCAGGATATACAAAATGTCCCAAAAATAACGCACAGCCTCTTAAGGGGTTATTGTACTCATCATTATGAACAACTTTTACTCTGGGACCAAACCTGAAATCATAATGAAAAAAAAAAAAACCTGCTGATCCTTACATTTATGTTCGCATAACTCATCAAAATGTAGGGAACAGGTGATTTTTTTTCGCGATATCAGGTCTGTTACCATAGAAAAGTTGTTCATAATGATGAGTGCAATGACCCCTTAAGAGGCAGTGCGTTAATTCAGGGACACGTTGTATATGTAAGTGTATGCAAGATCAGTACTGTATGTTTAAAGAAAAATGTTTTGTTGGAAATCTTGCTGGGGACTTTAGGCATACGGTTTTTCGACCTCAATCCCGGACGAGCCCCCAATTTGTGGGATCTTAAGGCCAATTCCCGTAACTAAAAACATTAAAAATCTAATCGCAATCTCATCTCAGCGACAATCAATGTCAAAAATGTAGAGAAATTAGAGGTGTTTTTGACATCAAGATCAGACAGGGTTCATAAAATTACGAGAATTGTCCCTCAGTAATGTATGCTTGAGGAAAAATGGATTGAGAACCCTTATAGGATCATTTTGTTGTCCGTCTGCCTGTCTGTATGTCTATCAAGTCCTTCTATCTCGGGAACGCGTGGAGGAATCGATTTGAAAGTAAAACAATGTTGCTAGTCATTAAACCTCATCCTCCTTAACCTCCCTCATCGTCTACGTATACTAATAATAAACCTGAAGAATTTGTTTGCTTGGTTGAACGCGCTAATCTTTGGGAGTACCATTTTGCATTTGATATCCCAATTCTTGAGGAAGGCTTTAGGCTGTTTAACATCGCGCTAGGACCCTTAGGAGTTGCGCAAAAAGAAGGAAAATTCGGAAAGAACGCTACGCGAAAACGAAGTAATAGCGTGGGCAGGCGATGCGATGCAACGGGGGGGGGGGAGAAATTTCACGAAGACGAAGTTACGTGTAGAAGACTATCTTTAAGTTACGTTACGCTACAATATAAAATGTGAATGGATATGGAATAATAAAGTGAATGGTGTAAAGATGTATGTGAAGTTCGATCATATCTTTCTGAATTGCATCATGCATTTCCATCATTTCCATTGATATTTATACAACGTGTAACGTTAAATGCGCAAAACTTGAAAATAATTTGATCAGAATAACGAGCAGAATTAATTGAACCACTTTTTAATATAGGTCACATTTTTCAAAAAAATCCTCATTAAAAACGTTGCCGTGTCTATTTATTAATAGGTCAAGCAAGCCAATGTCAGCGCGGCGCAGCACCCCGGTGACGACTCCTCCCTCGGTTCGCGTCGTCGCAGACGCAAGAAACGATCAGAATGACCAGTATAACTAAAACAGCACATAAAACCTTTGCAATTTTTTTATGACTTATTTTCTCTCTGAAATAGGTCAATTGAATTAAAAATCAGTTGGGGTTTCTGAGGTTTTGCGCATTTAACGTTACACGTTGTATAAAAAACAATATCAATGGAGGCATCCCTAGATTCCTGAAAGGAGCCAATACCTGATGATAAATTTCGATTTAAAATGAAGGATTAACCTCTAACTCGTAACTAACCAAACATTCCCAAATCCCGGAAGTTAAAATCATACACCCACTTAAATCTACCACTAAAAGTAATTAATTTCCTTCAGTCGAACCGAATTCACAATCAAAATTTAACCAGAAAGGGGGTCCTTTTATCCGCATGAGACCTCAAAAGTTGATTAACCACCGAACCCTTTCAAGTCGGAAAAAAAAATGGCCGCCAATCGCTCTTGAATGGTCTCGGCAGTGGGTGTCAGATAAGGATGCAATCGATACTGTTATTTTTGGGACCAAGACAAAAGGGATGAAAGTTTTCCTTACCCCTGTAGAAGTCCGCTGTCGATCTGAAACAAATATAGATCAAATATTAGTTTATGATAGGTAGGGCGATGTGTGAAGTTGGTTCTTAGGCAAAGTTTTTCTTATGATTAATACCGTTTATTTGTATGCACGAATTAATAAACTATATCGATCTTCTTTCTTTTTCCTTAGACTTCATCGCGATATACCTACTGGATGGCATTGACATCGACGCGCAAACTGTAACGATGAGTTCCGTACATAGTTTTAGACTCCCTAGCGTAGAAAGTTTTCGTCGATATCAATAAAAAATCTGCTATTTTAGGTATGTTAAAGTGCAATACTTGCGCGGTCAAAATGTATAGAATAGCTTTTTTTTTTAAATATCCAGTGAAATTTTTTAACGGGGTGTTCAGAATCATGCACTAATTTCAGGTAACAGGTTGCGTGTTGATGTCCGTGTCACCATGTACAGACCGCGTCACTTAAATAGCCTCACTCCCAAAGCTTGTTGTAAATCCAATTCTATGAGAGCAATTGCTTCATTAATTTTATAAATAAATTATACTAGCTTACTGTTACAAGTTTGCAACATAAACTAGACAATTAATAATAAATAATAAAAATTGCACTCTGAAGTAACAAATTGGGTGTGTCACTTGAATAGCCTCAGTAAAATAAAACTCAGAAAAAAAATATTCAGTTTAATTTCAATACTTTGTATATTTTCCATTACTCTTAATATTGTCAAAAGTTCGATTTGGAATAGAATCACATAACGAGCGAATGTAATTTTGGTCCAAATTATTCCAAGTTCTATGGATTTCCTTTATAAAATCTGCGTTGTAATTAAAATAGCGTCCATCGGCAAATAACTGGCTAGATAGATAGCCCCAAACATTTTCTATAATATTCAAGTCCGGAGAGTTCGATGGCCAATGTAAAACTTGAACTTTATTTTGATTAAACCAATTTTTTGATTCATGTGAAGTATGCGAAGGGGCAGTGTCTTGTTGAAAAATACACTTTTTTGTCAACAACTTCACGAATCTCTGTTATTTTTTCTTTAAAAAGGCTTATGTACAGTTTAGAAGTTTGTTTTTCTTTAATAATAGAAATACTGATGATACCGTGATAAGAAATCGCACCCCAGACCATTACGGAACCACCCCCTGAATGACGACGTGATAAAATTTTCTCTTCTTTTCTCAAATCGTGAAAATAATATGAATATCCATCTGGACCGTCTAAATTAAACTGTTTTTTGTCGGTAAAAACAACATCATACCACTGATCAGTCCAGGACATATGTAATCTAGCAAACGATAATCGGGCCTTTTCATGACTCTCGCGCAAACGGGGTTTCTTCTTCATTTTTCTCCGCTTGATGTATGATGAAGAGTTTATTATGCGTCGCACTGTAGATAATGAAGCACTGGTGTTTACTTCGTTTGCTATTCGCCGCACTGTCTTCGAAGAATTAGATGCTGCACGTAAAATAAGTCGGCGTTCTCGTAACGAAGTAGCCAATTTTGTGCGACCTTTATAATTTTTTCCATAATATTCCTTATTTTTCACGTAATTATTAATCAATTTAGCACTACGACCAATTTTAAGCGCAATATCGCGATGACACAATTGTTTATACAAATAAAAAAATATTTTTTCTATTTCGATATCCGTTAATTTTCGACCACGACCCATAATGATAATATTCCAAAAACTACGAGTATTATATCTGAAATGAAACGAACACTGTTAGTACAATGAATTAGCATCGAAAATTAAAAACAAACAAATGCTAGGACATTTGGAAGTCAACTGAGGCTATTCATGTGGAACAGATAACTCAAGCGTCGACTTACGCGCGGTGCGCCCTGGATACGCTCGTACAAGTTCGTGCCTGTTTTGTTATACACGGTAGACGAATAATCAAAATATGACAAATAAGTACGTATTTGTATATTGTATAAATATAAATTGCTGAAATATAGGGTGAGGCTATTCAAGTGACGCGGTCTGTATACCTACGATCAATTAACGTAAAACTATGTTCTGCAGTGCCATTGTGTAACCATCTCACTGTGAAAACTTGGGTGAAGTGAGCGTGGAGTGAGCTGTCAGTGTCATCCCACCTGATACTAGTAATTGACCAAGCATACATTTACAATCATAATCGAGATTGTAATAATATTTTTTATGCTAATTCAAATTTTATATAATTTCAAAGCTATTATTTTAATTCTTAAAACCTTACTATTTTGTGAGATTTTAATCTAGAAAATAAAAAAAAAACAATGTTGATATTCTAACTAAGTTTCTGTTTTTGCTATTTTATCTTAAAATCCCGCAAAATTGTAATATTTTGACAGCTAAAATATAATACTAGTTTTGAAATTCTATAAAATGATCAATAGAATTAGCATAAAAAATATTATTTAAATATGGATTACGATTGTAAATGTCTGCTTGGTCAATCCCTAGCAGGATGACACTGACAGCTCACTCCACGCAAGTTTTAACGTTTACAGAATCGACATGCTGTTTCGGTCAATGGTTTGAAGATAACAGAGACAGAAGTTATGTTTTAAATTTTGGTTCAAGCGGGCTTTAGAAGCAGAAATCTTTCTAGCTGTTGTTATTATGTTTCTAGAGTAACGGTTGGTATATGGTTATTTAGTAATCAAATAAGTATCACAAGAAATTAACAAACCCATACTTCAAAGATAGCCTTCAGACGAGATCAATGAACGAGTTTCTTGTGAAAGAGTTACCTACCTACTTAATTAACACACAGAACGAGCATGTTCTTAAACAATGATAAGCAACATACAACGTATAACACGAAGAAAGCGTTAGGCAGAGACATACTTATAGTGCACCAAAATTTCCTTAGCTATGTTTAAATCCCACGTAATAAGAAACAAGCCTATTCAAATATCCAATTTAAACAATTTCCTTTAATTCCCAAATTGCCATCAACCGGGCACAAATCCTCCAGACTTCGGGAAGCTACTGAGAAATTCCAAATGAAAAAACCCAATAACAATTGGTCCGACCCGAGAATCGATTCCAGAACCTCGTGCTTAGCATTAGAGATTGCAACGACTAGACGAACGAGGTAGACGGATCTGAATATAATATAGTGTAAGCAAATTACACACAAACTATAAAATCTTCATATAATAATAAAGTCAGCGCAAAAAACACTAGACACGTACTTGCCGACAAGGGGCAAACACAAAAAAGGGTCGTAGACCTCAAAGCTACTCAATTTCACCAAGTGGGTTATTTCGTTTACTCAGAAAACCTCCAAAATAAAAACCTACAAAATAAACCAGATGGATCGTAGCAAATTGTTATTGTATTCACAAACGGGTATGGAAACGAGGGAATAAAAATAATCGAATAGGGAATTATTTTGCGGACGGTTGGTTTTGGAGCTCAGTACAGATGTTTGAGGAACGTATTAAAGGGAATGCTGGTTCAGTTCGGTTTTGATTTTGAGTGGCCGCACAGTTGTAGTAAGTTGTATGTATCGCACCCACAATACAGGAGAAATTCCTAGCGTGGGGCAATTTAAAAAAAAAAAAAATATATATAAATAAAATGTATAGATCTAGTGGTCGCAAGGTATTGAGCATGAGGTTCTGGGTTTAATTCCTAGGTCAGGCAAAGTGTTATTGGGTTTTTCTATATGGAATTTCTCAGCCTGGAGTCTGGATTTATGCCCGGTTGTTGGCAATAGACTTGCCCCATATTACCTCGCATTGTTTGTTTGTGTTTTTATCGTTGTTCGTTTGTTGCCATTGTCACGATACATATTTATGAAAAAGTTTTATGAACAATTTTATTTATTTAAAACCTGTGAATTACTTTCATAGAAACATTATAAACATAATGATTTTCATGTTTCGAAAAAAAATTGGGCAATTTTGAGGACACAAGGAAATTCTCATCAATTTATTGAGTAATACTTTCCTTTGAATATCAAAAGAAAGCTATAAGCGCAAGAAATTTTAATAAAAAAGTGAAAATTGTAAAGGAATACAATTTTAAAGTTCCCCGTTCGATGCTTGTCACTAAACGAGAACGCAAAAGTTTGATCACCAGCTTATCTTATTACATAGCAAGGGTTTTTATGAATAAATTACAATAAGAAAAGGCGAGACAAATGAAAAAATCGGCCAAGTGCGTGTCAGGCCAAGCACAATGAAGAGTTCCGTAGTTTGAATGAATTTATCCCAAGAACAAACTTAACATTGTAGTTGAAGATCATGTTCTCCCATACATTTGAATTGCTAAGTTGGTCGACTATTACTCGTAAACTGCTACCGTAATTTTTGACACATAAGTATCCAAAAACACCCATTTAGCACTTATCTCTAACAAAAAATGGTACTGTAAAGCTTAATATTTCACAAACGCATCCGTGAATCGAAAATTATTCTTTCACAAATCCGCAATATTTTTGAAAGAACTATCCAAAGATATCCCACACCAAGAAAAAAACATCCCCACTTTACGTGTACAGGAGGTACAGACGCCAGGACATCAAGCTACCCGGAACTGTCAAATCCCAATTAACTTTGAGTCTTATACTTAAGATATAAAGTTGCAAATCTGTTAAAGAAATCTGACAGATTGTAGTAGCTTGATGTGCTGGCGTCTGTACTTACCCTAAACAATTTTTTTTTCATGATTTAGTTTACCTCTTTGTTGGCGTGATTAATATATATATATATCCATGTCAAATTAAAGCTTTCTAGTACTAAGAGTCTCTAAGTCAACCTGTGGGAGAACATGGCGTAACTATAAGGATTCCTTGTTTACTACGGAACCCTAAAAAGCGTGTTAAAAACGAACTGTAAATAATATTGCAAACATAACTACATTTGGAACTTCAAATATTGTCGCAATTCTTTCTTCTGCTGCCTTTTCGAATGAAGGAAATGACAAAACTTTCAGGCATCATAATCGTTATTATTGAAATTGCTTTATGGCACAAATAATATTATTTTCGTATCATCATTATGGCACAATTAATATTTCTAATAAATGTTTGCACGACTGATAATTCGAATATAGTGTATAAAACGTGTAACGTTAAATGCGCAAAACCTGAAAATAATTTGATCAGAATAACGAGCAGAATTAATTGAACTACTTTTTAATATAAGTCACATTTTTCAAAAAATCCTCATTAAAAACGTTGCCGTGTCTATTTATTAATAGGTCAAGCAAGCCAATGTCAGCGCGGCGCAGCGGCCCGGTGACGACTCCTCCCTCAGTAAAGCGTCGTCGCAGACGCAAGAAACGATCAGAATGGCCAGTAAAACTAAAACAGCACATAAAACCTTTACATTTTTTTTTAATTTTAATGACTTATTTTCTCTCTGAAATAGGTCAATTGCATTAAAAATTAGTTGGGGTGTCTGAGGTTTTGCGCATTTAACGTTACACGTTGTATAGTAGTAGTATAGATGTGATAAGTCGAATATAGTGTATATAGTAGTAGTACGAATTATTTTACCACGTTAACCCATATTCTGGCAAATAAATAAACATTTCATTTCATTGCCATAAAAAAACGTGGCAATACTGCCAGCCTTTTGCTGCTACTGCCTAGTGATACGGGCAATTTTTTGATGCCCTATAATTCTATTATTTTGTTAAGACTGTTAGTTTTTAAATGATGTAAATATTAGCTTGAAAATTGTTTTTTTCTTATTACTTTCCAAATAGTAACATGATATAATAGTACCCGAGCTGGCACACAGGGCTCCTCTCGTTAAGACAGAATGGACCGTAATTTACCACGTGGGCCCAATGGCGGTTGGTAGACGTCACATTTCTTCGAATTGTTGGTTCTAGGATATGCCCGTTTCCTCACGATGTTTGCCTTTACCGTTTTGAACACAAAATCGTAAATAAAAAAAATAATACAAATCGTATCTGACATGGCATCCAAAAAAATCAGCCCTGGTATTTTAGATAAGCTCAGTGTTTACGAAGTAAAAGAGAAGTCACGCGTCTTTCGTACAATATAACAATAATGTCTTGTAAAAGAACTATAAGAAAAATGAAAAACAATTTGCGAAAATTAATCTGACGAAAAAGACTTTTGTAAAAATAATATGCAGCCGTTTTTCTAGTGTCCGAGTTATAGAAGATAGCGATTACAATATTATTTTTGTAACCGAAATAATGCTTGATTTATTTTTTATATTATATACTCAGCTGTTTCCGGATAGACTGGAAGCCAACCATAACATAGTTGGGAAATGGGAAAAGGCAGATGATGAAACGATTATTTAAAATTCGAGGCCTGGTTGTTGACAATAGGCTCACCCCATAAAACATATGTATGTACTTTAACATAACTTGCAAAATGTGGGTGTACCCAGGCGGCAGGCTAGGCAGAGGTGTGCTTATAGTAATAAGTACACCTCTGCCTAGCCTTACGGGGATTACAGGCGTGATGTAATAATATGTTATAAATTAATGAATGTTTAATTTGCCAAAAGAATAACCACCTTACAAAAAACTTTACAAGTACTTATTTCCTATGAATCTAAAAGATTATGTTTATTAAAAAGTATGAAGTACTTTTACTACAAGAAACCGGTTACAAACCCATTTGTACAGACGCCAGCACATCAAGCTATTACAATCTGTCAAATTTATTTACTTAATAGATTTTCAACTTTATCACTAAAGCATTAGGTTCAAAGTTGATTGGGAAAATTTGACAGTTTCGGGAGCTTGATTTGCTGGCGTCTGTACGTTGATATTTATTATGTTTTATTATTGAGAACAGCGGTTTTTCGGCGAGTTTCAGTTAAAACTGAGGAGCAATTCTCGTAATTTTAAGAACGTTCACAGTCTGATCTCAGTCTTGATCTGTCAAAAATACCTCTAATTTCCTTACATTCTTGACATATTTTGTTTTTCACCGAGATGAGGTTGCGACTAGATTTTGAACGTTTTAAATTACGAGAATTGGCCTTCTACAGTGTTATTCTGTAAAAATCTCAACGTGAGAACTTAAGTGAAGTGAGCGGGAAGTGAGCTCTGTCATTCCCTAATGATAAATGATAAATGATTTATTTTCTGTTAGTAGGTTTGTACAAACACTTTTACATGTCAATTGTTAGGAATGGAATAAAATGGTAGGAATTAACACTATTTAGTGCTCTCGTCACTTATGATTTCACGGTGAGATTTTTACAGAATCGACCGGCTGTTCATATTCTCATGTTTGTGTTTCATGGTGTTTGTTTTCGGTTTCCAAAACCGGAAAAAAAAACCTAAATAGTTTATTTTTCCAGCTGATTTCACGTCCATTGGACGTGGATAATAATATGCAATATTGTATTACAAACCTTCGAAACAAATATAAAACTACAAGCCATGTGCCCGATAGGATTTCTCATCGTCAAAAATCACGAACTTTCATAGAGATACCCTTGAATTTTCAAAAATTCCTTTCATACTTACTTTTTTCTTACTTCACTTTATTACTTAAGGGACTCTAGAAAATACAACATTACTAAGGGGTATTGTATTACCTAGTAACTGGGTTGTGGAGGTCAGATAGGCTACTGCCTATCTTACCTCTATCTTATCTTTAGTTGAATACCAGTATTTTACGTAAAGCTACTGCTCCACGTAAAATACTGGTATTCAACTGCATACAGTTAGACTGAAAGCTCAAACCCAACATAGTTGGGCAAACGCTAGGCAGATGATGAGGAAATCTTTAAAAAAAAATTATGATTCTCGACCCGGTGATTAAGTCGTGCGTTGTCTGTCAGTTAATGAGTTCAAGAAAATAGTAACATTATTTTATTTCTCACAGCCTATGACTTACGCCTCCAACCCTCCCCAGATTTTCCGGGACACGAAATCCGGAACGAAACGGCTTGTCAACACGCTCGTCCGTCCGTCCGTCGGAACTAAGAATTTTTAAATTATACCAAAAATAAACGTTAACATCTAAAATGGTTCCATTCTGCTGAATCTTTATTTGATGGCGTTACGGAAGCGTAAGATGTTGGGTCTTATTATTTTTAATTCAAAATTAGAACGAGTTTTCTGAGAAAAAACAAGGTTTTGCAGGTCATTGGCTTTATACTAATATAAAACCAATGACCTACAAAACCTTGTTTTTTAAGCCCACATCTGGGTATAAAAAGAATCACCATCATCATTCTCTTGCTCTTATCCGTATTTATTTGGGGTCGGCGCAACATGTATTTTTCTTCCATACTTCTTAACCTGTTAACCGGGGAATTCCGTTTTTAATTACGCAGCGTATAACGGGCGCGAACTCTTTCACTAGGACGTGTCAGTACGTCACGCATTATTATTATTTAAATTATTTATGCTTAAAGTAAATGAAAAGATTATGAAATATATATGTTTTCGTTTATTTATATACAAAATTATTTTTAGTATATTGCAAACCTGAATATTATAGTTTGCTCAGAATAAGTAACTGAATCGATTCCAATAATTTTTACACCATGTTATATTTTGTCCCAAAAATATTTAAAAAAGGTAACAAGTTGGACACCGAGCGACACTAAGTACATATTATCTGCAATCATATGGGCGCAAAACAGGTCACAACCGGTCGGCCGGCGTCACGTGTTAAGTGTTAACCAACTTTTTGTACGACTACGGACATCCAGGTAACATAACAAGCTTATAACTTTGTGATTTTCTATGGTACAGTTTTGAAATTTTGTGCATAGATTCTTTACATAAAAATACTAGACACGTATTTCGGGTTTCGCATATACTAAAAATAATGTTGTATATATGTGAAAAATAATATGATTAGAAACGGGGTGATGTCGACTAATAGAGAGGTATGGGAAAAGGACATGTTGCCGATCAACAAATAAATTAAGATAACGACAAGAGAATCATGACGATGATGAACTAACATTACTATTGTGTCATCATCTGCCTAGCCTTTTCCCAACTATGTTGGGGTCGGCTTCCGGTCTAACCGGATGCAGCTGAATACCAGTATTTTACATGAAGCGACTGCCCATCTGACCTCCACAACCCAGTTACTGGGTAATACGATACCCATTTGCAAGACTGGTTGTCAGACTTTCGGGCTACTGACGACCTGTAACGACTGTCAAAGATCCACGAATGACAGCCGAGACCAACGGCTTAACTTGCTTTCCGAGGCACAGACGGGTCTTGGTATGTGAATATGGTCACCCATCCACAGACCATCCACGGCATACTATTGTGTGATAGTTTTTATTTTTATATCGGGTTCGACTCCTGTATGGCCCTTGCATTGAATAATGTATAACTAAGCTATTGTGCGTTGTATGTTTATTTGTCGGGTTGATACAGAGTTTCCCGGATATACTTTAATATCGTTACCAGTACAGATACCTAAGGACCACGCCACGGACTTCTCGACAGGATGGGCATAATTATATTTATGAGACTTATTTCTGTGTTTGCCCGTGGCAAAACAGCGAACCCCATCAGAACGCCAGCGTGGTGTCGTTTATTTTGTCATTTGTTTTTGTTTGTTTTTTTTGTTTATTTTGCCGATGAAATGTAGTATCGTGCTTAGATAGGAGCCATTTGACCTCGTAAAGGACTTTCTGTTTTTATTTTCATTTTTTTACTTTTTTGTTTCTTGGATTGTGTCAATATTTACTTAATGTTTCACCAATTAACGCGATCAGCATATTTATTCTGGTTTCAAGAGCTGTCAGTGTCAATATTCTACTGAAAATAAGGACACTGACAGCCCTTGAGACGCCCAGACGTGGCGTATGTGCTGACCGCGTTCAGTTTCATTGGTGAAATTCGCCTTTAGTTTGTAATCTTCCTGTGCGAGTTCGACAAATACTTTTTCTTTTTTTAATAAAAAAAAAAATACAATACACAATGGTAAATAAATAAATAAATAAATCTTTGAAACTTAGGACTCAAAGAGCCAACAGCAGTCTTCTGGAAGGTTACTGTTTAAGACAAGTAATAAAAGCCTTTGAATTCAATTATTAAATAATAATCCACCTGTCAGTACCAGTAAATAATGTTTTAAATTAAAATATTTCAGAAAGGGCACGCTTGAAATGTAATTTCCTCCCCGAAGATGAGATTCTGGTACTTTATAATCTGTCTCTGTAATTTTATCGAAATTCTGTGATCGGGACTTCGTTGTTCACATAATAACAAATGCGAAGTAAGTATAGATTGCTCGATCAGAATTTTAGGGATCACATCTTTTTCTGAGTTTCACGAGTTACAGCGAAGGAGGAATTACTTTATCATAAAACGCTTTGATTACAGGATATAGTCTCAACATTTTTTTACGTCTCTTGACATTTCTCGGAAGCCTGGGGTCCCGGATCTTTAAAGTACGCAGAGTGGAATCAAACTCGCAGAGGCCCGTTAGACTTTTTTAATGAAATAAGGCACCAATAATGAATTAGAATAGAATAGAATAGAATACTCTTTATTATGTACACCATATAGATTACAGATATAAATATAGAAATTTTACAAAGGGTGACACAATGGGCGGTCTTATCGCTAAGAGCGATCTTTTAAAGACAACCTTTGGATGGATTAAAAAGGGAAGGAGAGACAAATAAAAAAAAAAAAATATTATCCAAGTCATGTTTTTGTTGTTTTGTAAACATTGGCCTGCTAGGGTTTTTTCTGTATTTTTTTTAGGGCTGTACCCTAGGAAGTTGTTCAGTGTGGTCATTCTTACCAAGGGGTATCGTATAACCCAGTAACTGGGTTGTGAAGGTCAAATAGGCAGGTCGCTCCACGTAAAATACTGGTATTCAGCTGCATCCGGTTAGACTGGAAGCCGACCCCAGCATAGTTGAAAAAAAAAACCAAATTATAGGAGGAAATTTATTGCACATTTTAATTTTAACGACTTAAAATTAAAATATCCTCCTATAATTTGTTTTTTTTTTTTAAACTTTGCCCCAAACTAGGAATTTCTCCTGTGTTGTGGGTGCGTTTACAAACATTTAAAACTCACATACACAAACAGCCAGACACAACAACTACTTGTAGGTCCAACAAATATTGGTTCCGTGCGGTAATCGAACCCGCGACAAGAAGCGCAGCAATCAATCGCTTAACCACTGCGTGAACCATGCCGTCTTATAATTATTTCTCGAAGTCGTTCATCTCTTAGCTATATCACTTCAAATATCCATCCATAGTAAAAAAGCATTAAAATAATTGAGGAGCGTCGGAACGAAAACCGATATATCGAATTTACCATATTTTTCACAAATTAAAAAAAAACTTGTAAGTTTTTTAATGTTACAAAAGTGGAAAATTATAGCATGTCAATTTGCAGTTAAAGTGACATCGATTGATGTGTGAAACTTGACGGAGGGTAGATACTTAATTTAGGGAGATACTTGGCGGACAAGTATGGATATATCGGTTTTTGACGCGATCATTTGGATATATCGGTTTTTGACGAATCCAAAATGGATATGTCGGTATTGAACTGAATTGAATTTGAACCGACCATTGTTGAATTGTGTAAAACTTAATAAGAATTATCGGTTTTTAATCCAACAACAAGAACATGTTGAATTTAAAAATGTATTTGTCGGGTTTTGATTTGACCACAGTATTTTGATATTTTTTTTAAGATGGATGTAACTGTTTTTTAATTGATTTCTTTCCTGAAGGGTGTATAATTAAACATTTTGTAACAGAAAAAAATAAAAAAAAATAATGTCTTAATTAAGACACATCGGTTTTTGTTCCGACGCTCCTCAATTAAGTGAGTAGTGGTGGCCCAGTGATAACGGCCGCAACTTACGAATAGCAGGTCGTAGGTTCGAACCCAGACAGGTGCTTTACTTTAGTTAATTATTTCATCACCACTGCTCTCAAAACGGCGAAGAAAAACATCGTGAGAAAACGAGCGAGACATGACCAGCAGTGGGAATATTAAAAGCTTATGGGCACAAATCCAGAACCCGGGCTCCTATTGAGAAATAGAAATATCTTTCTTATAGTTCTTCTACAAGATATTTTTGAATTGTACGAAAGACGCGTGACTTCTCTTTTGCTAGGTAAACGCTGAGCTTAAATAAAATACCAACCGTGCGATTCTGTAACCATCTCACCTTGAAAACTTGGGTGAAGTGAGCGGGAAGTGAGCTGTCATTGGGGATTAACACTATTGATACTGCTCACTTCAAGCTCACTTCACTTATCATTTCACGGTGAGATTTTTACAGAATCGACCGGCAGCGCTGGTTCTTTGGGATGCCATCAGATACGATTTGTATTATTTTTGTAGTTAATATTTTGTGTTCAAAACGGTGAAGGAAAACATCGTGAGGAAACCGGCATGTCCTAGAACCAATAATTCAAATACACGTG
Source organism: Eremobia ochroleuca (assembly GCA_949629135.1). Taxonomy (NCBI): domain Eukaryota; kingdom Metazoa; phylum Arthropoda; class Insecta; order Lepidoptera; family Noctuidae; genus Eremobia; species Eremobia ochroleuca. The sequence continues at coordinate 15,770,859 of OX451404.1, forward strand.
ACATCTACCAACCCGTCCTGGGCCCGTGATTACGGCCCACTCCCTCTCAAAGAAAGGAGGTCTGCATCCCAGCAGTGGGAATAATATTATAGACTAATTATGTAAAACAAATAACAATCGAGTATTCGAACAAAAACTCCGATTTTCTCTGACTTAGTTTACAGCACTTACTGCGTTGAGAGCAAAAAAACTCGTTCAGTCTCTCTTAGGTACTCAAGAGATTTTCAACGGTCTTGATTTTAAACTTTTAAATGTCTTAAAATTCTCTGAATGGGCAATTGAACGGTTTATGTTAGCTTCACGGCATTACACGGGGGGATAGGCAGAAGGGATAGGATATATTAGGCAGTTAAGTACTTCAATTTGTTTTAGAATTTAGAGGCGTTTGATCTTGAGTCATGAGTGTATTTTGAGAGTGACAATTGCTTGAAATCCTTTGTGATTGTAGTATTTTATAGGATAAATATTTTATTTAAGACACGCACTGGAAATAAAAATAGTAAAGAAGGTGCAGTTACACCTAACAAAATAACTATAAAAACAACCAAAGAAAAAAGACCTGTGCGAGACCAAAAATAAATACCGCTGTACAGAGTAAGCACATACAAATTTTACATCATTGTGTCAGCACCTTACTTGTTACGCGCGGTCTATACTTTACTTTAGAACACAAATATCACCCAAAATGGCGTGAACTCAATATCATTCAATTAATTTTATCATCAATGAAATCTATTATCATCGAGATCGATGGGCCCGTGGCTAAATAATAACAGCCGCACAGAACGATCGATCAAGTTCAGCTACGCTTGCCGCGGTTGGCATGTGGATCTTTACATACCGAGACACGGGAAAGTACGTCGACCCTTTGGTCCCAGCTGTCATTCGTGGATCTTTGACAGTCGTTACGGGAAGCCTGAAAGTCTGACAACCAGTCTTACCAAGGGGTATCTTATTACCCAGTTACTGGGTTGTGGAGGTCAGATAGGTAGTCGCTCCATGTAAACTACTGGTATTCAGTTGGATCCGATTAGACTGGAAGCCGACCCTAACATAGTTGGGAAAAGTCTAGGCAGATGATGATCAATAAAATCTATTGTTACGTACTCTTGCGTATTACTCAACTATCATCATTAAACAGTGTAAAGATTCTACAACCGCAGCGCTAGTATTCTGGTAGGCTCCTTGTGATGCAGTTATGAGGGGCACATGTATACCTTTGAATGATTGCGTGTAACAAATCAGAAGGGCAATTTCCATAACTTAAAACGTTCAAGATCTAGTTGCAGTCTCATCTCAGCGACAATCAATGTCAAAAACTTGTCAAAAGTGTAGGGAAATTACAAGTATTTTTGACAGATCCAGACTGAGATCAGAATGTGAACGTTCTTAAAATTACGAGAATCACCCGTCAGATTTGTAAATTATCTTATACCTGGTTTCTGAGGTCCTTATCAACGCTCAATAGTTGGTTATTCATTGTACAAAGTTATAAATCTGTGTTCTCAACTGAGTGAACAGAAACAATTAGATGTAGAACCAACCGTTCTATAGAATAAGTAAACTTCGACATCTCGTAAACTGGTGGTTAAACACCTTAATAAATCTCGTAATTAATGATAATATGACGATACTTCAGAAGAGGGCTGATTAATATCTAATATACAAAAGAGAGCATTTGTTTTACCTACCTCTCTTACCGCTAAATTTCTATTCCACAACTTACAAAATCGTTTATTCCTACTAATCACTATCACTACATAGTATAAAACAAAGTCGCTTCCCTGTCTGTCTGTCCCTATATATGCTTAGATCTTTAAAACTACGCAACGGATTTTGAGGTGTAATATAGTAGAGCAACACTAATAATTTTAGAGGTTTCTAATGTGATGTCGTAAATAAACACATTTTTTTGCGCTTACATTGTAAACGCTGGCTGAACCCGCCGAGATAGATCAAAATAATGTAGGTACTACAGTATTGTACACCTTAAAAAGACCATTTCCTTGATACTTTTTATCCCGGTAATGTGTTCCCTTGGGATAATAGTTTAAAGTTACTTATTACGCGGGCGAAGTTGCGGGCAGAAGCTAGTAATCCTAGATTTAGAGGCAAAAGAAGTATGTAAATATCGTAGCAGGTGACATTCTGTTATTTCTGCCTATCCCCATTGGAAGAAGGTGTGAGTTTATGTACCTATGATTTTAGCCAAAGCTACTACAAAACACAATAAGAGATTGTTGAAGTACACTATTGTCTACTGCAAAACAACGTAGCTTTAACAATTACAAACAATAATTCACATCATTATTTTTACCAGCATCTGTCATGAAAAGAATTGTACTGCATTCAACAAATAAATTCAGCTTTTCCACTGTTGAACTTTTCACATAATTAATCATTTTATTAAAATATCATAAACAGTCCGTTTTATCGGACAGACAAATAGCTTGAACGACTTTTATATAAAGCTCTCTTTGTTTTAAACCGATAAATTTTATTGTGACGCTCAAAATGTAAATAATAAATGTTCCAAATTACTGATGAAATTTTTTTGTCTCAGTGAGAGATATTAAGTTTTTTACGGGGGATATAAAATAAGTAGGTCATTTTCGCAGAATGTGTAACAGAAATATTGGAATGTATATTCGGCCTTGCTTCATCACCATATGATGAATATTACTTCTCATCGTCATCCCCCACTGCTGGGTATAGGTCCCCCCATTCTGCTGCAATACTTCCCGGCTTCATGCGTCCCTCATCTAAGTGTTTTCCGCAATTTTTGACGGTATCGTGAACCCAAAGCGCTTTTGGAAGGCCCCTTTAATGACACTTGCACATCATAATTCGACTACGTCCATTTGTCTATCTATCTGACAGGTTTTTTATTGCTGAATGGACTTGACCTTGACCTCTATCACGCCTGATGGCAAGCTATGGATAAGTTCTATGATGGAGCGTAACTTTTTATTTTAACGAGTTTCAACTTAGTGGGAATTATTGTCAAAAGTCAAGATTGACCATATAACGATTGGTTTTGGAGAAAATATTCTTATTCGTTTTGTAATACACGGTCTTTATACCATTCTGTTTTCCTTGAGGAAATTGATAAACCAGAAACATTAAATTAGAATACATATTCAAACAGTCTATCCATCAAGCTAAAAGCAATCACTCAAGTTTTAATTATGCGAATTGAAGTAATGAAAATGACAAATATTTTCTTCCAGGCCATCCCATAAGGTGGAACGATGACCTAGTAAAGGTCTCAGGAATCCGCCGAATGAGAAAAGTCCAGAACAGGCCGATGTGGCAATACTTGGGGGAGGCCTATATCGAGCAGTAGACGATTTTTGATTTAATGATGATACTGATAAAATTTGAGCTACAACCTTGAGCTATCAACTGAATACTTACTTAGGTACTGTTTTATATAGATTTTAAAAAAAGTAAATAAATCTTATCTAGCCAATGCAAAGACTAAGCGGTGACCGATTTTCGCGGATGTGATAATTTTGTTTCATTTATTATGTTATTTTTTTGCTGACCCTCTTGAGTTTTGACAGTTTACGGCCACATCAGTTGCCAAAGTTGATGTATATGTGAAGTCAGGGAAATTAATTACCAAACAAATGTACTACGAACTTAAATTTTCAAATCAGTGAGCAGTGTATCGGCCCCGACTTACAAGTTGTAGATCGTGACTTTGAAACCAGGAGTGAGTACTTTATTTTGTGTATTTAATTTCATCATCACTGCTCTCAAAAGACAAGCGAACGAAAACATCCTGAGCAAATAGGCATGAATCGTGAGAAAACAGCCATGTCCTAGCACCTAACAAATCGAAGACGTGAACCGCGTGGTGTATTACGGCCCACTCTCTCTCAGGATGCCTGTGTCCCAGCAGTGGGAAGATTATAGTCTGAATAGGTTATATATTCTTTGGCAGTTGTATGGAATGGCTTTAACATGTCAAATTGATATACATTATGCGTCACATCACAACGTAAATTTTAAATATATTTTCTCTTTTTTAAATAAACTTGAATGCTTTAATTAAAATAACTAATTATTTTTAAATACTCCAGCATGACACGTTAAGAGAGTATTAGTTCAAGAGCCAGTCACTCCGATTCAAAGCCACAGGATTATGCGGTTTAGCTGCGACCTAGTTTAAGAACTCGAGGTCAAAAATGCGACGGTATTAAAAGACGCTTCGCACTAAGAGAAAAGCAATATGTTTGAACTTTGTTATATTAAAAAAAAATACGGATTATGTGATTTCAAAGAATAATGTGGATAAATTATTAGGAAAAGAACTAGAGTTATCGACTTGGCTTGGAGTGTAATCAGGCTGTAGTGACAATGGGCTGGCCATGTTTGTCAAAGTACCGATGGCCAGTGGAGCAGACCAGTCCTGGAGTGGAGACCACGTATCGGCAAGCGTAGTGTGGGACGTGCCCCAGCTAGATGGACCGATGGCCTAAGAAGGTAGCTGGGACAGACTGGATGCGGAAGGCGGAGGACAGGGTGTTGTGGCGCAGCCTGGGTGAGGCCTGTCTCCAGCAGTGGACTGCGATAGGCTGACTTGAAGTTGGTTTACGTATTTAGAAACACCATTAAAATAAATTTGTGGATTAATTACAGATCTCTAACCTCCTTAAAACGGTATATCTTGTACCTTGAAATCTAATGAAAATGTATAATTTAAAAGGCGATTCAAGACATTGACAAACAATTTGTTCTAATTTTTCAAGATGTCATTTCGCATTTTATATTATTAATGATTGCAGTTCCAATATGAAAAAGGAAATCGAAAACAGTTCTGCTGCTGTAGCGCTTGGAGCGGAGCTGTTTTCGCTTTTCTCTATTAACAAACGCGTTTATCTGGAAAAGGACAAGCATCACACCTTTTGTCACTGTCATCTATCTGTCACTGTCACTATCCTAAGCAGACAACTGGACTGGGTAGTCCAGTTACGATAGTAAAAGTTTCGCAAAACTTAAAAGCACATGAGACTGTTTATCTTTGTCTGTAAAACTTAGGTCTCCAGCGACTTATACGGGTCCGAAGATAGCGAAAACCACTTCTGTTAGCAAAATATACAACCTTATATCCTTCATCTTTACGGTTACCTCTCCACCCCCTTATATCGCACCGACTTGTAACACATCCCTCATTATAAAGCTCCGTTCCCCACACAAGTACCGTGCACATAAAATCAAATCACCAGTCCAATTTGTATCTTATATCCACGTAATAAGATTTATTATAATACACTCAAGAACATTGTTGCAAGTAGCAACAAAGATGGTGGAAAATTTACTTAAGCGACTTGTTTTCTCAAATGAATTTTTTATCTTAAGACTTGGATATTAGATTGGTTTTGGACTGACGAAGTTTTAATGCAAGCGGAATGGAAGATTCCCGAGTAAACAGGGTTAAGAAAGTTTACAGTTTAAATGTTGTTGCTTATTATTTCAGAAGCGTGGTGAGATCAAAGATTATGAGATATATTATCTCAAAGATGTTATTTTTGATGATACAGTTTCAGTTTTAATGTTTGCTTGATTTTAAACTTATCCCGAAGTTATTAAATGAAGGTAATGGTGTCGATGTAGTAATGAACTTATAACAACAACTTGTGGTCGTTCCAGTTACGTTTTCCTGAAACTTGAAGTTGTTGCTGAAGTCTTCTTGAAGTTATTTGGGTTGTCAGGTTTCTGGTAGGGTCAAGAGAATTATAATTTATGCCCAATTCTGTCCCTTACTCTTGGTCGAATTTTATTTTCTTTCTTCCAATTCCATACCTCCACCTTATTTTGTAGGCGGTTAAAAAGTATTCATCATGTTAAAGACTTGTATATCAAACTCGATGTACGATGGGAGTGCTACAAGACTGGCTGTTCGGGTCGGCTTGATTCGTCATAGCCCGGTGCCAAAATCGAATACGAAAGTAGATGCCGAACGGAGTTTTCCGATCAGCGCGAGCCGAATAAAATTTGTTAGCAATTGCTTCGGGTCTATACCGCTATGAACATGTGTGTACGTGTAAGCACCTCTTATAGATAAACGATGCTGGCAGTGTCTTCTCACACCCAAGAGGAGATCCATTTATAACAAATAATCATCACACTAATATAATTATTATAGAGGCGAAAGTTTGTGAGTGTGTTTTGTATGTTTGTTACTTCTTCACGCACAAACGGCTGGACCAATTTAGATGAAATTTGGCACACAGATAGTTTAAAATCAAAATTAATACACAGGATACTTTTATTTGGATATTACCACGGAATCCAAACCTATGCTAGACAAACCGCAGGGTGCTGCTAATAACAAATAAAGTAGCCACTTACAAAACCCCTTGTGTTATTAAGGAACCATATTATCCACTAAAAGCAAAGTATTATAACCTTAAATAAATACCCAAAAATGCACAATGAAAATGTGATTTTCACTTAAATTCGACGATGTTTAATTTAATTTATGATCTTCCCGTGCGAGTTACAAGAAATAGCTTTTCTTTTTTCAAATATTATGTTCTTCCACGAAGATGCGTGAAAAGGTGACAGATAAGCAGAGTTACTTTCGCATTTATAATGTTGGTATGGAAGTATTTTAGGAGAGAGAAAGAATAACGTTTGAAGAAACATTAAAGCCTCCTTTGGCACTCAAATCTCCATAAAAGCAAACGCTGCAATTGCCAACGTCTTCTAAAATAGCCACAAGTAGCCTCGAAATTAAGTAGTCAGTTCACGAACACGATTTAATCGTTAGGTACGTACCACCCTCATCGTTGGGGAGTTTAATTGCTAATCGACTGAAAACGACAGAATACCTGATTAGGTTATGTCTTCGTTTATATTGTTATTATGAGGCTTGGAAACCAAAGTTCGGAGCAGGAACAGTTTTTACTGGGAATAAAACTAACAAAAATTCCTAATTTTTAAAATTACGGAATTATCTGGAATTTAAAATATTAGGTTAATCAAATATAAACAGGATTTTTTTTATAACTGGTCGCTGAGTGAAGTGACGCGCTTGGTGCTGTTGTATGTGTTAGGGGGGCTCCGGCTCACTTTAGTTTATTGCGCGCCAGTAGCATCATGTATGAGCAGGAGGTATATAAGTCTGTTGAGCAACGACTTATCATATTTTTTTTAACACGGGAGGGCATAAAACCTTCCGAAATTTTGCATCCATTGACTGTACAGTTCGATAAGAATACGCTTTCAAGAACTCAAGTGTAGGAATGGAACAAAAAAATATTCAAGTGGAGGACGCCGTTTTCACACTGACCAGATAGTGGAATCATTTGTGTGCAATTGGCTAAAGGCACGACCGACTACATTCTTCGATACTGACATCAAGAAACATCCCCTGCGCTGGGAAAAATGTGTTAATAGAAGGGGAGATTATGTAGAAAAATAAAATATATTCCTTTTTTCTACGACTGTAATAATACGTGCGTATTTTTTTTTTTTACTTAAGTCCGGTTTATATTTGATCCACCCACGTAGTTTATAATTTAAATGTACCTATAAAACTAAGTACTAGATTTAGGTCTGTAATAAATACATTATTATTATTTATTATTTTCATATTATGACAGGAGCTTCTCCATAGTTCTTTTTCTACTGTTTGCAGTGCCCCGTTGGTCTAGTTTTCCAGGTGAGCAAAAGTGTTTTTGAGGTTTTCCGTCACGAATTTCTTAGTAGCAGCGCGGAATCTGGATATGTGCCCGGTTGATGGCAATAATCCTGCCCCCTTTTACATGGGGGTTATAGATAACTGGCATATCATGGGTGTACTATATAACACCAACATAGACAATATTTTAGTATGATTTTTGTTACGCTTTCACGCAAAAATGGCTGACGGAATTTTGGATAAAATTTGACACATGGGTAGACCATAACCTGGATTGGAATAAAGGTTACTGTTTTCACAGATAATCACACGAGATCAAGACTTATGCGGGTGAAATTGCGGGTCACAGCTAATGTGTAATAATTAAAAAAAATAGCCTATTGGCAATGTCTACCACCTTGCCAATGGGCTATTTTTTTTAATTATTATACACCAACTGTAGCGAAGCGAACTTTCTAGAATGCACCGAACATCTATAGTTAATTATCGCCACTCGTATATAGGCTACATCATCATCTATTTAGCCTTTTCCCTAATATGTTGGAGTTGGCTTCCAGTCTAACCGTATACATGGAGCAACCGCCTATCTGACCTCTACGCCCCCGTTACTGGGTAATAGGAATTGTTAAAGATGACAATGAGCTTAAACAAATCGGTCTGATTAGAATCAACTTTAAGACGACCGACGACGGGTCGGCAGCTGTCGCCGACACGCGTCGACGCCTGCAGTTGCCTGTCCTCGACGCGTGTGCTCGTGTGTATACACACTAAGTGACGTTTTGTAACAACCACTTTAAAGAAAAGAATTTTACGTGCTTAAAGAAACAAGGAAGGCAGAAAAATATTTTCCGTGTAAAATAGATATTTAAAAATTGCCCGAAAGCCGTATATTTACTACGATAATATGAAACGAGATATCCAAAGCATCGAAATTTATTGGTTATAAAGCAAAAATTCAAGCTTTATTGAATATACCTGTCTGTACGTTAAAACTGTTGCTCTTTATAATAAAGTTGTTTACTATATGAAAAGTCGATATTTTTAACGCAGAATATTTACGAGTACTATGTCGGATTTTATCTTAAATTCCTTACAAAAAATGTATGTCTGCCATATTAAAATTATGAAACAATATTTTATGTTGTTATAATTAAATGCCTTATTGGTTTCGTCATCGCAAGCGCTATGCTGGAGTGGAGACAGCGTATCGGCAAGCGTAGTGTGGGACATCCCCCAGCTAGATGGACGGACGACCTAAAGAAGATAGCTTGGGTAGACTGGATGCAGAAGGCGGAGGACAGGATGTTGTGGCGCAGTCTGGGAGAGGCCTGTGTCCAGCAGTGGACTGCGATAGGCTGAGTTGATGAAGCGCTATGCTGAGCATGAGGTCCTGGGTTCGATCCCCGGGTCGAGCAAAGTGTTATTGGGTTTTTCTGCCAGGAAATTCATGGTGGCAGCCTGGAGGCTGGATTTGTGCCGGTTGAAGACAATAGCATCGCCCCTATTACATGGGACTTAGGCCGGAATTAATAAACGTTACTCAGTCCAAAAGCTCGCACTTGATGTCCATCTTGAGGTCGTGATCGTATTAATGAACATAATAATTTACGTACTGACGTTTCGGTTTGGGTTAACGATTACGTTAGGGATTGATTAATAAAGGAAACTCTACACTTGAGTATACAATGGGTGAGGGTATTTATTAAAACTTTATGCACAAGTAAAAAAAAAGTACTGTACAAAGGCGGACTTACTGCCTGAAGCATTTTCTACCAGTCAACTTTATTGTGATGCAGAGACAAAATATGGTAGGTGCAACATATGGGATGGATAGCTAGGGAATGACTATACAATACAAGAATTAATAAAGATGCTTGAACCTAGATGTAGATAGTTAATCTGTGACTTGAGATCGTGATAAGTTGCGCGAAACATGGAGTTTAAAAATATTTTGGGTGAAATTAATTATTAAGATGAAATGGAGTAAGTACTCTGTGTGTTTATTTTATGGTCTTTGCGATATCGTTTACCAAAAATCTATATAAGGGAAGCCTCGAACCGTTATTTTCTACAACGGCCCTATATTTTTTTATAATTTTGCGAAAGTATTTTTACTTTATTGGAGTTCATCCTGCTGAGGGGCCCGTGGCTAAATAATAACAGTGGCACAGGGCGATCGATCACGTTAAGTTACACTTGCCGCAGTTGGCCTGTGGATGGGTGACCATCCTTACATACCGAGACCCCTCCGTGCCTCGGAAAGCACGTTAAGTCGTTGGTCCCGGCTGTCATTCGTGGATCTTTGACAGTCGTTACGGGTAGTCAGAAGCCCGAAAATCTGACAACCAGTCTTACCAAGGGGTATCGTGTTACCTAGTAACTGGGTTGTGGAGGTTAGATAGGCAGTCACTCCATGTACAATACTTGTATTCAGCTGCATCCGGTTAGGTTAGGTAATTATATAAAATAATCAATAGAATTAGCATAAAAAATATTATTAAAATCAAGACTATGATTGTAAATGTATTCTTGATCAATCTCCAGTATCAGGTGGGATGACACTGACAGCTCACTTCACCTATGTTTTCACGGTGAGACGGTTACAGAATCGCACTGTAGGATTGGTTGTTTGTGTCCAAATTAAAAAGTAGGTAAATTGTCGACTTCTTAATTGCTTAGTCACCCTAAGGTTGAATGTCACTTGCCCGTAACACATAGAACGACAAGTTCTATTTGTCTATGTGAAAGTTAGATACTTTCAACCTTACTGAAGTTTCAATTCACTGGAAATTGTTGTCAAAAGCGGAAAAGCAATTTATGAAGCAACTATACTACTACAGGCTGGTATTATTTCCTCGGACAAACGTATCCACAATGACCTCTATTTCTTTTATACCAAGATCTACATTCGCAGATAAATTCTACATAATTTTTTCATAAGAAAAAGTGCAGAGGAAGTTTTTCGCATTTATGAGTTTAAACTATGCATGTTGTGACAGAGATTGCGACTGCATGGCTTGTACTTTTCATGCTGCTGCATTTAAAGAGATTTATTTTCTTGAAACATTCTCGCAATGTCTACTGCGAGAGAAATAGAAACTGAAATATAAATTATGTGG